>OZ005649.1:90649172-91269172 GCA_963930645.1 Salticus scenicus | reverse complement strand
AAAGGGGTTAAGTCATTTTTTTTCTTTTTTAATTTCTAAACAACTACTTTCAGGATTTTTTAACCATATTATTTAGTGTTATTATCATCCATAGGTCACTGGGAAAAATTATCTTTTCCTTAAATTCAATAAAAAATTTCACATAACAAAATGCCGTTTTTCAAGAATGGAAAAAAATTGACTTAACGCCATTTGGAAACAAGCTCTTCAGTTTATATTCAATTTTATATAATAAAAAAATTCTATGCAGTGAAAAATAACAACTTTTAAGTGCGCTAGGAGAGAATAAACCAAGAACTCACTCTTTATAAAAACAAGGTAAAGTTGTGAGGTATAGCAAAGTTAGCTACAATTAAAATTCGCACTTTACGAGTAAAACATGAATGTGAAGAATTTAGGATTCAGTTGAATAATAGAGTTAGTTCTCATCCTAAACTAAAATTGTAATTTACATTATGCGAATATTTTTGGAAACTGAATTGTATAAAAGGAGAAGGGAGGTTGCTTTTGGAAGTTAGTTGGAGCGGAGTTAGTTGGAAGGAGAGTAAGCGAGTAAGATAGTAGAGAGGTAGCCGTGAGATGTAGATGGTGAATTAGAAGTAGTAGGGGGTTGGAGGAGTTAGTTGTTAGCGGATATAGTTGAAGATAGTAAGTCGAGTAGTATCGTGGTGTCAGGGAATCCTTCCACATACGAAAGATCACTAGGCAGTGAGGGTTAATAAATTTAAATGAAGTAGTTGTAATTATTGGTGGTTAATTATGTAAAGTTAAAGTATTTAAGAAGGCTACCATCTTAAGTATCAGTTATTAAATGCATTTATAGTCCAACGCCCACCTTTCTATTAAGCTCAAAATAACAGCTCATTTATTTTATAAATCTGATTTTGTCGTTATTTCATTATCTGTTTCAGTAAAGTCAAATAAGCATAATGCAAGTCTCGTGCTCACAAAGTTAATTAAGTAATTTAGTTACAGCTTCAAGCAAAAGTTAAATTGAATCATGGCCCACTTTCGTTCGTCACAGTGGCGCCCAAATCAAGTCGACCCCCCCCCCCCCCGAGCAAGTGTTTTTTGATGGCACGCCAGTGTGCTTCAATTTTTTGAGCAGCTTGAATATTTTTTTAATTTTTTATAAAATCGATATTGAAAAAAAATATTGTTGGTTAGCATATTCCCTAAGAGGAGAACCGAGACAGTGGCACAAATTAATCGCCTGACATTCACTTGGCTCAAATCCAACCTATGAAGGCTTAAAAGGTCGGATTATCAGCCTCTTTGCCACTCGGTATGATAGATTAAGATTAGAACATGACCGTTCCCTCCCCCCTCACGAGCGTCAGTGGGAAGCAGTAATAAAACCAGTGGAAAAACCGCAAGAAGTTATTAAGTCACAGGAAACAAGCTCTACTAATTTAAAACCTAAAACTGGCGATGAGACCGTTATTTCTAGTGACAAAAGTCAAACACAAGTTAAATCAAATGAGCAAACTTCGCTTCCAAACCGCGATACAGACGAATGTACGTCTGTTATTCAGCCTTTGGATACGGATAAGAAATCCGAAAAATTATCTCATGTAGCGACGGAGGTTGTAAAAGAAAATCCAATTAAAATTACTGTGGCTGCTGAAACCGTTAAACGGAGCGAAAGTGACAAACCATTAAATATTGCGGTTAATCTTTGTAATCCGCCCTTAGATAACAGTTTTGTATCTATACAGCCGACAGAATCGGTTGTTTCTATTGAGAAATTGCACGTAAATGGTCAAAATGACCCGTCGACTAAAATAAAAGAAAATGAGGTTATTTTAAAGAAGGTAATTTCAAAGGTAACTGAAGCTCGTGTCAGAAAAATTGAAAGTAATACATTTCAAAATTCATCTCCGGATAGTTTACATTTAAAGACAGTCAAGTTGACCGATTCTGTTATTTGCACAGAAACTGTGGTAAAAGAAAGTGAAAAGTTTAACCACTCTGCTTCTAAAGATCTCGTAACTACTTTTAAAGAAAACCTAGTAGTTAATGTAAATGAAAGTACTACATTTCAAAATACAGCGTTAGCTAACTCTAGCTCGGCACATCCAGTGCATAAATTCAATGATAAAGTCGTAAATCGAACGAAAAAGTCAGATAACTCGGTCGCTAGTTTAAATGATATGCCGCCTAAAGTAAAACAAAATGTTGCACTTTCCACTAGCGAAGTGAAAGCTTGTAAGCCCACCAGGACCTCGACCTCAACGAGTAGAGAGCGAGCGGAACCTTTTCCGGGAACTGTGGACAGTGACGAGGTACCGGACTCGAGTTTGTCCCAGAAAAGTGCCTCTCCGATGCCGGACTCTGTTTTACAAGCCACCAGCACTGAAATTGATACAACAACTCTACATGCCAGTCTGACCCGTATCTCTGATTTAACTGATATAAAGGAATCAATCTGTCAGGTGATATGGTTCTATATTTTTTTTCATTCTAAAGTGTATTTCTATCGGAGCAGTTTTGAAATCTACGACATGTAGTAAACCCAATTGGACTTTCAACCATGAGATAAAAGCCATGAACTTTCTAAAATATCAAAAGTCAAAATTTAAACTTTTAGCATGAACTTTCAAACTCCCAAAATGTCATGTATTGTTTACATGTCATATTTTTTTTTCTGTTATATAATATATTCATGTATGTACTTTAATTTTCTTTTATTTTATAGCCATCGCCTGCAGAGCGGGTAATATAACATGTTTTTTTTTAGCCTTTGTAAACATTTCCCCCTCTTTAGTTTTGTAAATGATCTATATGTATGTACGCTATTTTTTTTTCCTCAGCCATCAACGGCAAATTTTGGTAAAAACCTTTTTCCAACATTTGTGTATATATATATTCCTTATCTATTTTTCTCTCAATGTCTTATAAATTGTATAAAATGAAATTTGATAAATTGTATAAAATGAATATTTCTTATTTTTAAACTCTTGCATTCTCACTAAGAGTTCTATGTATGTATATACCAATATGGGGTTAAAAGAATTTTTTTTTCGCTATTTTGCATGTAAATTCTCGTTTATCAACTAACCTTAATAATCTAACAATTTAGTTTTTTCCGTATGCAAATAGCTAGCTGAAAATATTGCTTATCTATACAATTATTATGTCTCTTATCTATATAAAGTTGTAGTTCACGTCTATTTTTGATTTATACAGTAAAAAAAGTTTTAATTTTAGAAATTCTGATGTCCAGTCCTTCATCTGAAAGTACAAGCTGTTTCCTTCACCTGTTACTTTTGAAATGAAAACCGATAATTTTTGAAAGGAGGTATTTTTGGAACAGTGGCAGCGTTTTTCTTTTCTGGAGTAAAAGGTGCTTTTTTGGACGAATGCCAACAGCGGATCTCTTTCAAGATTCATCTGATAGCGAACAACTGGAATTTTTTTCTGTTGATGAACGTTCAAGTTTTTCCTCGCCAAGGATTCTGGACCTAGATTGGTCTTTAGTGGCTACCAACATTTAATGTTTTTAATAAAATTATTATATTACAAGGTCCTCAAGTCAAGAACTTAATGTAACAAGTTAAATTGAATAATGATCGCATTTTTGTGTTTAAGCGATCCCTTTTGTATTACAGTTTTTTAAATTAATGAAATTTTTCATTTCCATTTTGTAAGGAAAGACGACTCTTGTAATTCCCCGCTGTATTGTTGGACTATATATATCTTTATTTAACTAATTATGAGTACAAAGGGTTTTCCGGTGTAAATCAACTTAGCCTGAGCATTTAAAAAATGTTTTTTATTATGCTAAGTGTCCGGTTTTTTAGCACTGTACTCTTAAATTTTTTTCCCTTATTAGAATTTGAAAAAAGCAAATAGTTATTGTTGGGCAGTTTAATTTAAGTTTACCCCCTCTTAATGCCTCTAAGTCTTATGCAGTTAATTTTAGCAGTCAGTAGCTGCGGCTATCTTTCAATTAACATAGCATTGCTTTACTTTAAAATTTTCACGGGTAAAAACCCGTTGTGGATTTTTACGTGAATTTTTTTTTCTTTTGGGGAGGAACTGTGAGGTATAGCAAAGTTAGCTACAATTAAAATTCGCACTTTACGAGTAAAACATGAATGTGAAGAATTTAGGATTAAGTTGAGTAATAGAGTTAGTTCTCACCCTAAACTAAAATTGTAATTGACATTATGCTAATATTTTTGGAAACTGAATTGTATAAAAGGAGAAGGGAGGTTGCTTTTGGAAGTTAGTTGGAGCGGAGTTAGTTGGAAGGAGAGTAAGAGAGTAAGACAGTAGAGAGGTAGCCGTGAGAGGTAGATGGTGAATTAGAAGTAGTAGGGGGTTGGAGGAGTTAGTTGTTAGCGGATATAGTTGAAGATAGTAAGTCGAGTAGTATCGTGGTGTCAGGGAATCCTCCCACATACGAAAGGTCACTAAGCAGTGAGGGTTAATGAATTTAAATGAAGTAGTTGTAATTATTGGTGGTTAATTATGTAAAGTTAAAGTATTTAAGAAGGCTGCCATCTTAAGTATCAGTTATTAAATGCATTTATAGTCCAACGCCCACCTTTCTATTAAGCTCAAAATAAAAGATCATTTATTTTATAAATCTGACTTTGTCGTTATTTCATTATCTGTTTCCGTAAAGTCAAATAAGCATAATGCAAGTCTCGTGCTCATAAAGTTAATTAAGTAATATAGTTACAGCTTTAAGCAAAAGTTAAATTGAATCATGGCCCACTTGCGTTCGTCACAAAGTGTAACACGATGCGTGGACTTTTGCATAGCGTTACTTTTTCACATATGATAGGCTATGTTAAAAATGGACCTCCCTTATTTCATACGCATTTTAGGCAATTTCCACAAAATAGCAATAATTGAACATCTTTTACAATCCAGATTAATAATATTTTTTTTATTACTATTATTATTGCTTTTTTACAGTAAAATATACTTGACTATTATTTAAATATTATACATTATACTGTATATAACAGTATAATATATATTATTTATATATTATACTGTTAATTAAATATTTCGACCTTCTTTGCTGCTTATTGGAGACATGGCGAATTGTAATCTTCTTAACATTGGAAATTGCAATTTGTTTTATTTTTAAAATTTTATTGAGTTTATCTATCTATCTATCTACCTATTTTTCTCTATATATCTTTAAATTTTAAAACACATACAAATGCATGCAAATGGCTACTATATATATATATATATATATATATATTATTCATATGTATAGTTTCGCTGTATTACCAGATTCTACTATTATAATTTTAATGCTTCATGTTAACTCAAAAACGTTTTATCATAAAAGAACACATTGCTGTAAAGCGCTAGGATACATTTATTTAATAGATAGCCGATAGAAGAAAATGTATTTAACTATACTTCTTAAATTTTTTGAAAGATGACAGACCGTCTTTAGAAAGAGTAAATTCAATTGCAAAGATACTTTGTGTCGCATATTTTCAAACTATGAAAAAATATTTAGATATAATGTTTTTACATAGTTATAAAATGTGTTTTTATGTTCTGATATGTATTGATATACTCAAAATACTTTAACTTAATAATTTAATTTATTTAGAACTTCAATATATGAAGACAATTGTTTATACTTAAATGTCTATGTCAAACACAACGTTTCAAAAGTTGCTGCAGATAAAATTGTAAATTTTTCAGAAGTAATAATTTCTAAATAATTAAATTCTAAATGATAAATAGTTATGTAAAAGCCAACTTTACTTTATATATATCAGATATATTTAATTCTCCAGGATATTTGGTAACAGTTCAATTTGTATTTGTAAACTGTAAAATTTGCATAATGTGTTATAGCGTTAATTAATTAGTTTTATATACATAATTTAAATTTTAAATGTTTCAGATTTGTCTGGAATTTTAAATCAATTTCCCTTTAACTTATTTTAAAATATTGGGTAGTAAAAATTAATCATTTTAATTAAACAATTGCATTACTGTTAAAAAAAAAAAATGTAAATTGTAAATTTACGTATTTTATTTGAAGAAATATAGTTGCAAACATTAGACTCTGTGTAAAAGAAATATTTTATGCGCATTTGTAAACAGAAATCTAAAGTAACTTGTATCAATTTTAGCTATTTAAAATAATAAACTATTTGACAAGTCTATCCGTCTCAGTGAGAAATGTAAATTTATTTCTTATTTTTCTTTTAATATGCCACAATTTTTAAATTAGATAACAAATAAAGTGTACTAATCAAGTCGGCTGAGACTTGGATATATTTGGGCTATCTCTTTAGGCGTGTTTACAAAGGCCCGTAAGTTCAGCAGATTGGCAAGATTTTGGCATCTGAACGCTTGACAGTGGGGAGAGCAAAGAATGATTCTATTCTACAATGAATGATTTAGTCCGCTCGTTGTTTACGTTCTTGTTTTGAGCTTTGCATGAGATATTCGAATTGGTACAAATTAATTAGAAAATTGATGTTACATTAAATCCTGTACACGATCTATCCTTCATGTACTTCTTCTTTTTACTATTTCCAGTTAATTTACAACATTAAGAAAAAGTAAATAAAATATTTCCGTTTTAAATTACGTTACATTAGCACAGTGCATTTTAAAGAAAGTAAATTATAATTAAATTAGCTTCTATATTATGCACATTATGTATTAAATTATGCACATTATATATTATGCTTGACACAGAAAATTATTTACAATTTTTCCTGCTAAGTATTCATGCTAGTTCCATCAATATTAAATCAGAATTTATTGGAATTAAAAGAGTACTTAAAAGTAGGCATCTGAAAATTAGAGCAAATGAAAGTTAATGTTTATCACTAATAAATATTAAGAGAATCAACTTACCTTTAAATAATTTCCCCCTTTTCCAAGTCAATATTTACAATTTTATTATTAATATCTAATTTAGAAATTGTCAAATGTATGCAAATTTAATTTTAAATTAGTGTTATATTAATGTATTGTACCTATATAGTTATAAAACATTTTACTCATTTTTTATAATAGCTTTTCAAGTAATTCGCACGCTTTCCAACATTAAGTAAATAAATAAAAAAAGAGTAAAATAAACAGAAAGCATTAATTTACTTCTGGGTATAAATTTGATACATTCTAATTATTATACATTAATATACATACAAACACATTTCTTTATTTTTATACAAAAACCAAGTACATAATATTATAATCAAATGATAAATATTTCAAATTTATTCAAAACCGTGGGGGGGGGAGAGGGGAGCTATAAAAGGGAGTCAAGTTATGTAGGAGGTTTGCACTGAAGATCGAACTGAAATTCATGTCTATTTTTTTTTTTTTTTCATTATCCTATTTGATTAAAACATATATCTATATTTTAAATATTGACGCCCCCCCCCTTTTTTTTATTACATTATGAGATTTTATTTTATCAAAACAATATACGTAAAAAAATAAGAATAATAATTAATTAACAAATAAATAAAAATATGTTAAATAATATAATATTTTATAGTTTTTTTTTCTTGTTTTTTCTTCTTTAAAACTATCGAATAATAAATTATATTATTAAACTGTTTGCCTACATAACAGTTTCAGTATTTTATTTTGTTTTAAGAAAATTTTAAATGTATTATAGTGTTGTTTATAAAAATTAGAATAATTAGAATATATCAAACCTGTGCTAGAAGTAAACTAATGCTTTCTGTTTATTTTACTTTCATTTATTTATTTATCTAACAGTCGGAAGCATAAATATAAATATAATATAAATAAAATATAAATAAAATAAAACAAATGAGTTGTTTTTATGACTTATATAGTAAGTACAATATTCACAAATAATACTGAAATAGAATTAAATTTCCATACATCTAGCAACTTCTAAATTAGATATTAATAATAAAATTGTAAATATTGACAGGAAGGAAGGAACAGCATAACTCACCCTCTTAATATTTATTAATGATAAATATTACCCCTCATTTGCTCAATTTTTAAGATGCCCAATTTTAAGCACTCTTTTTACATCCAATAAAATTCTTAACATAATATTAAAGGGAATATTTCAAATATATGCAAGATTTTTTTTTTTTTTTTTTTTTTTTTTTTTTTTTTTGTTTAAACATATCATATAGTATGTATAGTTGAATATATATAATTTAAATTAATTCAAATTTACTTTCTTTAAAATTTACTAATCATAATGCATAATTTATAATACTTTATTTATTTAATATTGGGAGGCATAAATATAACTAGAAAAATAAAAACATAAAATAATATAAATAAACTGTTGTTATTAAGATATTTCAATTTAAACTGAAATATCATATTTATTTTTTTATTAAATTTATAAACTAATTGGAAACGATAATAAGCAATATTATATGAAGGATAGGAAATTGTACTTAGTTTAATTTAAAACCAATTTTCTACTTTATTTGAATGAACCTGAATCTTTCATTATTTGGTGTGAAAAATGAATGTGTAAAAAATCACAAAACACTAATAAATATGATTTTGGAATTATTATATCTCATACATTTCTTTTGTTTTAAAAATGTATCTTGAAATAATGATAAAAATATCTGTAGAGAAATTTTATAGAAAATAAATAAAAGTACAAATTATACTTTTTAAAAATATTGTTGAAGTAAAATTCTTGAAAAAAAAAAAAAAAAAAAAAAACTTTCATAATCCATACATATTTTTAATAATGAAGACTTCTTATACTTTTAAATGTTTATTTAAATCTGTTTCTAAATGCTACATTTTTTTTTCTTTGATTCGTTGACTCTAAAATAAAATAAAATAACTCCGATTCAGAGATTCTTCTTATTATTTTTTTAAGTTTTAAAAGGAATAAAATAGTCTCTGAAAATGTTTATTTAAATTAATCGTTAATAGATGGAAGAACTTAAATTCAATTTCTGAGACCATGCTTATAGCACTTGAAACGCGATCTAATGTCTTGTGTTCTCCCTACCGCCAAACATTTTGATGCGAAAGTCTCCAATCTGCTGATCTTAAGAGCCTTTGTAAACACACATGTCCATAGATGCCCACTTGCAGTTATTATTATTATTATTATTATTATTATTAACGGAATTTTTTTATAGAAATTTTTAGCAATTTTAGCAGTTTTCTGCAATTAAACTTGGTGATTTTTTTTACAAAGAAATACTGGTGTTAAAAAACGTACAGTCGGGGGAAAAAAATCACAGCACTCGATGTAATTTCATTATTAATTGACGCAGAAGAATTTAATAGACACCACTGAACAGGAAATTAAATGCACTTTTTGAAAATGCTGTCGAATTTTAAATTAGGGGTTATCTACATATTGAAATAAGCGCCAAATTTGCAATAGCAACACCCAATTTCTGAGAGTCTGGCAGTGCGGAAAAGTATGCTGTTTGTATACTTTATCTTTAGTATTTATAGAGTTATAGTAAAAAATGTGTTAGGGGGTTATCAGTAAATGTAGAAAAATAAAATTGAGATCCTATAAGAAATAGACAAAATTTTAATGTTTTACACCGGAAATCTTTCAGGAAAGAAAGAATTATAAAAATTAATAAAAAGATTGACTATTTACCAGTTTCTTAATTATTCTGAATTCAGTTTCTTAGATTTGTATATACTTCAGTACTTTTTAAAATAATTTTAGGTCTATTTAAATACATTACACTTGAGATTTTCTCCAGACTGTACTCTTTGAAAAAAGTGCAATAGTTTTCAAGTAAAAGTGTCTATCATGGTTGTAGGGATCACCAATAAAGCTTAAATTTTCTTTCGTAGGTGTAACATAAAATACGAAATGAAATAATATAGATATATATACAACAACGCATAAATTAAATCTTTTCCGGTAAATTATTGTAAGAATTTAAGTAAATATTAAAGAATTTTAATCGCACTTACCAGATTTGAGTCAGTTGAACTCTTTGGAACTGTACGATTCGTTTTATAATTTCTATGAAAATATAATTTCTTAATTAATCCTTTCACGACTGCCGACATAGATTCACGCCATTTGAAAATCGGTAACTCTGTCAGTGGACGTTTCTTTCGTAATTTGTGTGTTACGTATTTCTTAGATGAGTACCCAGTGTTCATATTTTTGCAATAAAATATACTATGGATAGAAATATATTGATTAGAAAGAATATAATTATACTGTATATCCATTTGTAATTTAATTGTGAATACAGAAAATTTGTTCTAAAATACTTTATTTTGAGAGAATAGGCGGATCTTACTGTAAAAATTACAAAATCCTACGGTCGCAAAAAGTGTTAAAATATATTTATAAAAGTAAAAGTATATTTAAAAATATGTATATAAAGTTAAAATATATTATTAAAATTTTAAAGAATAAAGTATCTTTAAAATAATAATCCTCTCTCTTACAAAATAAATAAATAAAAATAAAGCAATATATGACGCAAATGATTAAACCTTTAACTATAATGGTAGTTAAGAAACAATTTTACAAGTCTGTCTTGCATTCCATTTCCATTCGTTTTTTTTTTAATAGACAATTTTTACATTTACCAATTTTTCTATTTAAAACAGTAAACCCCGCCTATTTAGTTATTTTTTTTTTCTTCTAGTGTTCGTTTAAAAGATTCGAAATTTATCACCAGGAATCGATGAAGTAAATACCACTTGTGCATATTTTTGTCAACATAAAATAAGGGGTTTAACACGAATACTCAATGTCATATTTACTTTTCTTTTCTGTATTGAAGAACGATGAAGGCGGGGCTTGTCATCTTTAGAAAAAAAGGAATTCCTGATGCTAACACTTATGATCATTTTTGTTTCATTTTAAACGTTCTGACCATTCAATTACTTTATCCGACAAAGAAGCTATAGATTGTTTAAGAGAGTGATGTATCCTTTCAAGAAGACCATTTGACCTCGGAAAATAAATAGAAGATTTTCTGTGTTTAATGTTGAGAGATTTAAAAAAAAATTCAAATTCATCGGAAATAAAATTCGGAGCATTATCAGAGAGAATTATCTTGGGGATGCCATAACGTGAAAAATAATCATTATAAGTGTTTTAATTATAGAATGTGAAGTAATGTTAGGTAATGGAATTGCCTCAAGATATCTGGAATATTTATCGACAACGGTTAATATGAAAAATTTGCCATCATGTGACCTCGGCAGTTTGCCAACTACATCTATTGCTATCATCTCACCAGGGGCAAGATTAGATTTGGGACTACATTTAGGTTTAGTTTCAGTTGGTTTGGATTTATTTTGTAAACATCTATGACATGAGTTACAAAATGATTTGACCTGTTCAAACATTTTTGTCCAAAAATAAATTATTTTTAAGTTTTCAAAAGTTTTTTCTATGCCAAAATGAGGATGATGGGCAATTTCAATAGCTTGAGGTTGTAATGAAGTCGGAATTACAATTTTATCTGTAGAATCGTTCTGGCTTTTATCTCTATACATAATTAAGTTAGTTTGCTGGTCGATGAAATAATCAGATTTTGATAATTTGTTTTTATTAATTTTGTTTCTGATATCTGCCAATTTTGGGTCCTCTAATTGATTTTTTAAGATGTTTGAAAAAGATAGTAAGTTTTCCTCAGGAGCAAATAAATTGATGGCATTAACATTTAAGTTTCTTGATTCATCACTGTCAAAAACACGTGTAAGAAAATCTGCGGGGTTTGACATGTCTGGGATATGCTCAATTGTATAGTTAAAACCCTGTAAATACATTAACCATCTAGCAATTATACCTGGTTGTTTGGTTAAATTTAAATGGTAAGTTAAGGCCTTTGCATCAGTTAAAATTTTAAATTGCCTGCCGTAAAAGTGTTCATGAAAATGTTTAACAGAAGAATAAATAGCAAACAATTCACGTTTAATGGAAGGATATTTAGATTCTGCTGGAGTTAAAAGTTTGGAAAAAAATTGAACAGGATGGAAAATGTTGTTATGGCTTTGCATCAGAATACCACAGATTGCATGGTGTGAAACATCCGTAACCAGGTAAATGTCTTTATTTTCATCAATGTTTTTTATGGTTGGATTGGCCAGTAAAATGTTTTGAATTTTCATGAATGCCTCCTGACAGTCAGCTGTCGAATTAAATTTTACCCTTTTTTTTGTGAGATTGATGATGGGTTTCAAGATTTCTGCAAAAATATATATTAAAGGTCGAAAATAGTTAACCATGCCTAAATAAGATTGTACCTGTTTGACATTGGTAGGGATTGGGAAGTTATTAATTTTGTTGACATTATCCGAAGAGGGTGAATAGCCATGCTCATGTAAATTAAAACCAAGATAAGTTATGTTAGGTTTACAAAGTTGTATCTTTGCTGGATCCAAAGTGAGGTTAAATTCTTTTAGTTTGCCAAAGACTTTCTGTAAAAAAAACATCATTTCTTCTAAATTATCTGCTGCTATAATTATATCATCCAAAAAAATTGCACGTTGTTACCTTTCAGATCTGCTAAACATTTGTTGATAAGTGTATGAAAATAGGAAGTGCTGTTTACAAGGCCAAACGGAAGTCTACAAGGTTGAAAATTTCCAAAGTCAGTAGCAAAAGCTAATTTAGATTTGTCGGATTCTTGAAGTTTAATTTGAAAAAAAGCCGCCTTTAGATCCAGCACAGAATACAATTTTTTTCCAGAGATGCTTTGAAGAATATCATTAATTTTAGGGAGACTGATTTTAAAGGACTCGGTTATAGAATTAAGCAATCGATAGTCAATTACCATGCGAAATTTTAATTGATCAGGAGGTTGATTAGGTAAGGATTTTTTTTTTGACAAAAATTAGAGGAAAACAATAATTTGAGGAGGATGGTTCTATGATACCTGCATCTATTAATTGAGCGATTTCTTTTTTGGCAAAGTCTTTGGCAATTTTAGGAATGGGATAGGGTTTAGTTTGAAGTGCAAAATCGTGAAGCAATTTAAATTGTGGAACAACTTTATCTGTAGAACCAAGCGTTTTATAAGAGGTAGAGAAAACTTCATAATTGTCTAAGAGTAATTTTAAAATTCTGGATTTTTCAGGAGCTGATAGATGATTTAAGTTGAAATTTTGAGGTGAATTTTTGCATGTTATGTTTTTTAAAACATAACAATTACCATTGAAAAAATTGTACCATTGAAAAAGTTGGTGCACGTTTTAATATGTAGACGACCCCCAGTTCAAAATTTCATTTCATTTTCTGAAACTACTCACAATCCCCAGTCGAATGATACCTATTACAGTTTTCTACATCTATTAGCAACGAAGTTACTTCGAGTGCTGCGTTTTTTTCCCCCCGACTGTACATGTTGGCACCTAAGTTGGCCACACCAAGTTTTAAGCAGATCTATTCATAAACACTTTATATATATATATATATATATACACGTTTGAAAAATTCTAAAGGGCCTCCTTGGAAAGAACATGACAGCTCATATTAGCCAAAGAACATATCTGTCCAAATCTGGTTTGAATGATTTCAATATTTCTTCTACAATACAATATACAATCGTAATTTAAGTAGCCGCCATTTTTTAGCAAGATCGTGGATAGAGTAGACTGATTAATTTGGTTTAGACATCGATTTGGGTTATGCCTACGTCAAAGTTTAAGAAAATTTCATCTTAAATAGTTTTTTTTAATATTATTATTATTATTATTATTATTATTATTAAAGATTTGAATTTAAATTTTTCGATTGGCTTCTACATGCAAGCAAAATAGTGGATCAGTTTGTCCATTAAACTTTTCCAAAATATTTTTACAATAAATGCACTGTCAAACTTTCTTCAGGATTCATTCGACGCGACAACAAATTTTCAAGTTTCCGCTATTTTGTAAGTGGATCATGTTGATTAATAAATTTGGTGAAGACCTTTACATGAGCTAAATATACATTAAAAATTAATCAAATCGGTCTTAAATACATTTTTTTAGAATGTGAAGTTGAAATTTCTAGTAGCTACAATATGGAAAAACAACAAAGCAAGTTGCCCAGCAAAATCTGCCATGTCATTTATCCAAGTTTGGTTTAATTAAATTAAGTATTTGAAATTTATCGTGATGAAAATTTTTCAAAGACACACTGAAAGCTAGTAACTACCATGAATTTGGTGTTTCGTCTTCACTCAAATCTTGATATTGTCACTTAAATGGTCTATGGATGCTTCCATGTTTGAGCAAATTCAGTCTTAAATGCTTTTATTTCGATCTAATTTTAAAAATTTAAATAGATGCAATTTGGAAACAAAATCAAGAACTACGTTCCCCTGTATACTTGTATTAAATTTAAAAGTTAATTATAAATTATTCAGACAAATTTTCTAAACATGCATAAAACTTACAAATTTTGATCGAACTTTTCAAATAACGATCTGATATTAATTTCAAAATTCAACATTTCATATACTCGATTTTTTTTATTTTAGAGATACTCTGATTTGGCACAAAAACAAAGATCAAACGTTAAATATAAGACTTCAGTATTCAGGAAAACCCAAAACATGTAAATATACAAAAAACAAGGGCTGAATATTTAGCGTAAAATTTTCTTTATTTTCCGTGAAAGTAGGGATAATTAATTTTAATTCTTGAACAGTTTTACTGAACAATATGAAATATTACAGTAAAGCGCTCCCTTTAATTGCATTCAATAAAAATGCTTTTCATAGCTATTGATGGTATTGTATATCTTGTAAAAATTTTGTATACACCCCATTGTCAATTAAGAGGCCTCTCTACATATCGTCTCCGAAATCCAAAGCCAATGTTATTCTATGGGAAATTTTGCCCCATTATAATTCATTAACTAATACATATATTTTAATTCCGTTTTCACTTTCCGAAAATTCACAACTATTAAACAATTTATCGCTTTCTAACAATTGATTTTTTTTACTTTTTAAGATTTCATTTTTAAGCTCAAAAATGAAAAAAATCACATTGTGAAAATTCGCATTTTGCAGTCTCAAAAGAAAATATTACATTTAAAAAAAAATAATTTTTAGAAAGCGATAATTTGTTTAATAGTTGGGAAGTTTCTGAATGTGAAAACGGAATTTAAATATATATATTAGTCAATAAATTATAATGGGGTAAAATTCTCCATAGAATAATATTGGCTCTGGCTTTTGGGGACGATAAGTGAAGAGGCCTCTTAACTGTAATCTTTTATTAATAACACACAGCACACCCTGAAATGCACTCCCATTAATTTTTAAGTATTGTCCTACTATTTTGGAGTTTTCTGTGTACATGAACGGTGAGTGATTTTCACACCATATTCTGCATGAAACATGCTTTTATGCACATAATCATATTATTAATATATTCGTGTCATTTGGTTTCGTGCAAAAAGCTACAGTTGCAGAACTATACATAACTGCAATTTCAGAGAAAGACGCAATGTATTTGAATTATCTAAGATGTCCCTTTAGAAGAACCATTTGCTTCATCACAACGAAAAATTTGGTGTAGTATCCCCATATATTATTCCCAGATTTGGGACACAGGGTTTAAACTTCCTGTTGCTATTTGTTCTTGAGATATACCGATAACAAACTCACATAAGCACTCACATCTCACATACACTTCTAAAGACCAACCATTAAAAACAAGTTTTTCGGATTCAGGGATACTTAAAACGTGTAAAAATAACAAAAGTTACATTCGACAATTTTCATAAAAGCAATACTTTCTCTACAATACTATGAGCAAGAGAATAGAAAAATGAATAGAAATTTACGTTTGTAAAAAATTCCCATTTTAATTTATGTGGAAAATTACTAAATAAAAAACTACGTTGATAATATATATATTTTATTTGATTAAATGAATATTCGTGAAAGATAATGGAATTATATTAAATTAATGCTATATTGCAAATAAAATTATTATTTTTTCATTAAGAGATTACAGCATTTACAATTTTACGGCGGATCACAAACACCAAAATACATAAAAGACTTTATTTTTCTAAAATACCAGTCCCGCCAGTATCTAAGGGAAATGAATGAGACGGATGGGAATGAGTATCGCGTGTTTACAACAGTCAAAAATGGATTAAATTCAGATGTTCTGACAAGAATGATTCAGTTTTGTTGGATGAAACTAAAATTGCAAAAAAATAAAATAAAATAAATAAATAAATAAATAAAAAACTACCTCTTCTAATAAACCAGTTCACAATCCCTACCCAAGCAGCACAGAAACGTTCTCTGAACGTTCAAAAATTGTTCTGCAAACACGTTCTAAGAACGTTCACTTTGAACGTGTTATAGACGTCTATTTGTCCATCTTGAAGACGTACAATAGTACAGTTCAGAGAACCTTCAATGAACGTGTAGCAATCACCATCGGTGTTATAGAAACGTTCTGAGAACGTTCTGTGTATACGGTCTCAGAACGTTCTAAACGTTTTTAGAACGTTTTTAAAACGTTATACACATTTTCTGAACGTTCTAGAAAACGTACTGTAAACGTTCTAAAATAGTGTAGTAAAAAAAAAAAAAAAATGTGACGTCATTATAAAAAATCACCTCAGTCCGGGCGTTTAGAAGTAAAATGTACATAGCTGATGACGAATAATGATACAACACATGAACAGCGATATGAATTACTTTTTTTTTTTTTCAATTCAAATAATGTTTGAGAAATTTTAACATACTTGCTATTCCTTTAATTTTAACGTATATGCATGAAAAATTCTATATTCTATGAGAGTTTCCCCCAAAAGTGTCATAACGTCTTTTTATCCCTTAAAAAATTTCTTAAATCTTTGCATTTTTTAAAAATTTCTTTTTTCACCCTAATCTGAAGATAATGAAGTTATAGTATTAATTAAAAAACTTTGAATAAACACAAAGAAATTCAAGAACTCGCACCAACTGTTTCGCGTCAAAAGAAGACACAACCCTTCATCAGGCGAACAATGTATGCGCGAGAACTGCAAACAAGCACGTTGAATGTGTTGAATGCGTTGCCACTTTGTTTATAGCAGCCGTGCTTTGTTTGTAGCAGTCGCGAGTTCTTGAATTTTATGGTGTTTATTCAAAGTTTCGTAATTAATACTATAACATCATTATCTTCAGATTAGGGGAAAAAAGAATTTTTTTAAAAATGCAAAAATTTAAGGAATATTTTAAGGGATATAGAGACGTTATGACACTTTTTGGGAATTACTGTCATAAAATATGGAATTTTTCATACATATACGTTGAAATTAAAGGAATAGTAAGTATGTTAAATTTTCTCAAACATTATTTGAATTAAAAAAAAAAGTAATTTATATCCCCGTTGCTGTGTTGCATCATTATTCTTCATCTGCTATGTACAACTAAACTCTTGAATTATTTTGCTTGTTTTAATCCTTGTGATTCCGAATGCGTCATCCTATGATTAATGTTTGTTTTTCATGGTTGTTTTCTGTTTGATTCTCTGATTTCTTGAACTAAATTATTTATTCCAATTTATTCTTCATTTTTAACTTCAATTAATTTCTTGTACGATAGGGTGCCCGCTAGCAATTTGCTATTATAGCTGCTAACGAACGAAATCGTACATTGGTGCTCAACGACGAAAAAGGTCACCCCTGACGAGTTTTTTTTTTTTTTTTTTTTTTTCTACCGTTCTAAGCTTTTCCTTAAAAAAAAATGTTCAAAATGATGTCTTAATTTTTTATTTCCTCGTTGCTTGTTTGTATCTTTTGATTTAAATTTTAAGTGGTTTTTACGCACCGGCAAAATTATTAAAATTGCAACTTACAATACAGGAATAAATTTATGATTAGACTGAAGTTAAATAAAATAAAACTCAATAAATAAAAAATAACTGCTTCAATAAATCACAATCAGTCTCCCCATGTTATTTAAATTTCTTGTAATTTCCTTCTCATTGTTCTATGTGGTTTCAGTGATCTTATATCTGCTGCTTGGCTTTAACTAAGATTAAAAATTCATTTATACTAATTTTTTTTTTTTTTAAATACAGGGTGCAAAGCATAGTCACGAGAATACCTTCATCTCCGCAACTATTGGTCGCAAATATATAGTTTCAGTTACAAAATGTTTTAAAAAATATGAGCACTTACTTTTTGCTTACTTTTTTTTTTTTTTTTTTTTTTTGTAAATACATTTTGTTATTGGAGGACATCTGAGACCAGTTGTTGCGCCAATACACCGCTAAAATAATATATAATTGAGTTTAGAATATATTGTTAATTTATAATAAGAAGAAATTGAAACGAAAAATTAAAAATTAGTTAGAAGGAAGAAATTTAAAAAATTTCCAAGTACTGAAATATATAAATATTTTTTAATCAAAATATTCTTCTAAAATATTTAACATATTTCATGTTTTTAAATTTCAGTGCAAGTGTGTATACATATTTTCAGTTCACAGCAGCAGTTTATAAAAATGATGTTTGCAGGTATTTAAATTTATTCCACATGGCAATGTAATTGGTATTCTTTAAATGTTTAAATTTCTTTAAATTGAGTCAACGCAATTTTTACTCATTTGATGTAATTATGCTATCATGGCATATTAAATAATTAATAAACGTAAATATTATTATTATTATTAAATAATATAGTAAGTATATTATTTATAATTAATATATTATTTCTTAGTATATCATTTATTTACTTATTAATATCGTCTTTTTTTTTTTTTTTTTTTTTTTTTTTTTAAGCAGAATATATTTTTTTTATAAAGTTGTGGAATAAAATTGAATTGAATCTTTGTTTTATTATGCAGTTAAACAAGTTGATATATTTAATAAATTACAGTAAAGAGATATTTAAAATTATAATTCGGTGAAACTTAGGATATTATTTTAAAAATATGCAATTTGCATAACCTAGATTATATATATGATCATATAAACATTAAATAAATACTTCAGAATTTAAAAAGAAAAAAAAAAGAATTACAAACCTTCTTAATTTTCGTCATAAACCTTACAAACCTTTCTTCAAATTTTCTTAATTTTCTTTCAAGAAAACACCCTTGCAACTAGCATTTTAAAATACACAATGACCAGTCTGCAAGGGCATTCACTTAAAATTTACTCTCATCTTTTAAACTCTTTATGTTACTTCATTCAGAAACATAATAACCAAAAATAGTCATTTTAACAATTTCCATCTCAGAAGACTAAATTAATAAAATGAATCCATAATTTCTAAGCGGTTTTCTGTAACTGGAGCAGTTTTTTCTGCGATAAAACGCTGCTTACAAGTATCAAAAGTTAGTCTTAAGAACTTACGCAGATATGAAAATGATTATTTAATTGATATTAAAATAAGACTTTAATAAATAGAACATAGAGAATATTACAGGTTAAAAATATTACATTTTTACCTTTTCTAAAGCTTATCCAAGTCATTATAACGCAAAAACTGAACAAAACAGATTACATGTTTTAAAATTACCGCTTCACATAACGACACGACATTCCCAAGAGCTGGCGCTGGCGTTTGTTTGACTTTGCACGGTCAGCGAGAATTAAATAAATGCAATCCACAGATGTCAATTTCATCTGCTCTTACCTTCTTACATCCGGAATAATCATGTTTCAAAGTTCAACATTTGAAACAGAAATTTATTAAGCATTTATAGCTGTAGAAAACATATAGTTTTTTTTTTTTTTTTTTTTTTTTTTTAAAGGAAAAATGGAGCTGAGTTAAACGATTATTTAAATTTTTATAAAGTATTTGAAAAACTTATGAGATCACTTTATTTTTCCATTTTAAAATCTCGAATTAAACGGAAAAGCATACTTTGTTTTGGTGTATATTTCAGTATTGAACAAAATATTCAGTGAAAGGATCAGAAATGGCATACACTTTATTTTTTCTGTATACATAAAAAGAACGCAATGGATGCATGGAAAATTTCGGGGTTTTAACACTCCTTGAGACGTCCTCGATAGGACTCGACAATTTTTAGAACTTGTTTGCGCATCTTAATAAAATTTTGTGGAAATTGCATCTGAAGAATCAGTGGACAGAATTTAACCTAACTTGATATTTAGTCGAACTTTTATTTAAACTAGCCCTGATTACTTTTTGGAATATATGACCTAATATGTGCTCAGCTATTATGTAATGCCCTCGCCCCCCCTTCCATGTAACGGAGGGCAGTATCTCAGTTTCTATTGAATAAAACTGCACCAAACTTGATATGTGAGATAGATATTATGTTAAACTATGGTGATCTAATTTGAGCATATATTGATTGAGAGGTGGCACTAATGTGCTGTAACTCAATCCCGTTTAAAGGAAAGCAGTATCTCAGATTATTATTATTATTATTATTATTATTATTATTATTATTATTAAAAAATCACTAACATGAGTATGTGAAATATATATTATGAAAAACTATGATAATTCAGTTTGGGTATATATCGGCCGATATAGTACTCTTTATTATGCAATTTTTCCAGATAGCTATACCTCAGCATGTGTTAGTGAAATCTGCAACAAATTTAATATGTAAAATTTTAATTTTGAGATACAGTGTTTATTAAATTTTTGTTCATGTTAACTGGTTAAGTGGCGCTGTTATATAGAATGTTACAGAATAAAGTAGTGCGGTGGGTAGAAGATTTCTTTTAAACAGTTTAATTAAAAGAGAATGGCTACGTAAAATGTTCATCTATTAAGAAAATAATTTTTGAAATATATATTAAATAATTTTCTTTTATTAAAATTTATTAAATAAAATTTGGATTTAAAAATATATATATATATATAAATAAAATAAGAACAATCAAAGAGAGTAATGATTTAAAAACATTATCAATATTGATAATTTACCAGTAACATTCAAACTTAAATAGAATCATAAATAAAATATAATAAAAGTTTAAAATTATGCTTAAAGAAAGAAAAAAAAACTCATTTCTGTAACTTCCCGATGAGTATTAGTGACCGCGAGGTTCTACTCTCGAACCTTACAGACGGGAAGTGTTGGTTTCGATTCCTGGTCGCGCTCGTCGACTTAGGTTTTCGGAGTTTTCCGTGATTTTCTTTGAAACTCGCATAAATAAGGGTTAGGCATTCTTAGAATGATTTCCACGGAGGACACACCATCCAGACCTAGGACCCTCGTGTCGTTAGTTTGTTTTAATCCTAACTCCAACATTCAATGAATATTACGAAATCAAAACTGAATCTGGGCATTTTGTCCTATTCGTAATAATCTCACTGAGACAGAACGTTTTATGACGGTGTTACATTTAAACGTTTTGTTTAGAACTGAAATTGTACGTTTTATGGAAGGTACAATGCACACTTTTTTTGAACGTTCTAAATAATACAATTTTTGAACGTCTAATGGAACGTTCTTTTGACACGAAACACGGTGTTTGAACTATTGTAACCGTTATTAGACGTACAAAGAACTTTCCGGTGCTACTTGGGTACTTTTGTGCTTAATTTCAGACATTGTCTTAATTCTATTTGAATAACTATAGATAGCTACAGAATTAAGCAATTTCTTCTTACTTTATGGATTCTTTTTGTATTCATGTATTTAATCAGGAATTTGCGGTTATTTATTATTAAAATATTTGTTTTGTTTAAATAAAATACTTCATTTGAGGTTACCTGCGTTCTACTTAAATATCTCTATACGAATCATGTTACAACAATTCACCTTTATGGGCATGCCTTTTCGGCATTCTTACAAGCATTTAGGCGATGTGTTTAACAAGTTGTTTAAATGAGTATTTAATTTATGGACCTTGCTTGTTTTTATAGATTAATTAGTTAATTTCTCAGGTTCATTCATCAGAATATTTCAAAGTACCATTCAAAAATCAGGAAAACTAAAAACCTAAATATATCCCATCTAGCAACGGATAACCCATGTATATATTCTTAATGTACTTAAAAAAAAAAAAAAAAAAGTACCGCCTTTTTTTAGAACGAAAAATTTCTAATTTCTAAATCCCTGAACTAGAAATATAGATTTTTCGAGCTACGCTTATAAAGCATTCTGATAAGCGGAATAGACGAAATGATCGAGGTATTGGCATTGGTTTTAGGATTAAGGCCGATTAACTGCACTGGGCCTCTAGGCCTGAGAGGGAGTGCCCTCAGTGCATGTAGGGAACCTAGCCCGTATTTACGCAAGTTTCCCGGAAAACTCCGAACGGCTACGCCGACGAGCGTGACCTGGGATCTAACCTGGCACTTCACGTCTACCAGCTTTGAGCGCAGAACCGCTCGTCCACTGGTCAGCCCGAAATGATCGAGGATTTCTTGTCTATACATTTCTAGATGGTGAAACAATATTCTGATTATAATGGATATTAAGAATGCTTTGTATTGCAAGAAATTCTAGAATTGGGTCATAAATCTATATTATATTTGCTTAAACTAGTCTCTTTTATCCACATTTATTTACATAGATTTTCAATTACGTTTGCCTTCCATAATATAGGTAAACGCTCTTGAATTCTAATAGGGGTCTCTAGAACTCGTTTTGAAAGGAGACAAGAATTTATAAGCATGACATGGTACTATATTTACTAGAGCCACAATTAAGGTTCTAGATGTCAGTTACTGATTTTTTCTCATTGTGATTTACGATTTCTATACAAATATATGCTTCATAATAAATATCTAAAAATGCACGCAAGGCAATAAATCACAGCAATGTAACCAGGAAATTTAAATTCATTCTTAAATTATTACTAGTCTTTTCAAAATAGACGTTTATTGTGATTTATTTAAATGCACTGTAACGATTCAATTACTTGTAAATACTTATACACAAAGAAATTTTCTTATTAATAAAGGTTTTACGTTTTCAATTAACCTTATCAATAGTTTTATTATCAAAGAACTGGGAATGAAAATATAATTAGTGCGCTTAGGAAGTTCTGCTATTTGGAAAGAGTACTTTGTTTCCATCATTCATTCTTTATAAAAATGATTAAAATAGCTTTATGTAGTAATTATTTTAAGAAAGATTTGGACGACATTTAAAAGAGAAATATATTTAATTTTATTGGAAGATAAATACATATTTCAATATGGACGAATCTTG
Organism: Salticus scenicus; assembly: GCA_963930645.1. NCBI lineage: Eukaryota > Metazoa > Arthropoda > Arachnida > Araneae > Salticidae > Salticus > Salticus scenicus. Next base: position 91,246,102 of record OZ005649.1, on the reverse strand, counting down.
ATGAAATATCAGAACACCCGAAGAAATAAAAGTTATTTTATTACTGCTTGACGAAAAATATCATAAAAATAATCATTTTGACTTTATATTATTTTCTAATTCTGAAACAATTCTTTGGCAGAAATGCGATAATCGATCATAAAAGATTGCCTTAATTCAAAAATGAACGTAATTTAAGAAATAAAAAAGAATTTTAATAGATGTCCTGATCTGTGTTTGTGTTTTTACTACATTACAACAAAATGTATCATTTCGGATTTTAAAAAAAAAAAATCGTTTTTGAAGAAACGTAATTTTTTTACTAGAGTAAAACATTAGATTTTTCCATAACAAAACCATGTTTTTTTTTTTTTTTTTTTTTTTCCGCACGCTTTATTTTATGTGCATATTTAAATAATATAAAGATATTTAAATAACATAAAGTTAAATTTATTTTATTACAAATTATAAAAAGTACGATTTAAACTACAGATGGCATTTCATTGAAAAATATTTAAAATAAAACTAAAATTATGAATTAAACTAACGAATATTAAAAAAATTTCCTTCTGAAAACAAATCTAGAATTTTTAACAGTGCTATGGAATTTTAATTGAGAAAGCGAAACTTTTAAAAAATGAATACTTCTGCTTAAAAAAATTGTGTATTGTGATGTATTTTAAAATAATTTACATGTAGATTTAAAAAAAAAAAAAAAAAAAAAAACTATTATTTACTCAAATTACTTTTATTATTTACTTGAAAATAAAGTGTAAAATTTAATTTGAATTTACAAATTTAGGGCATTTTTTAAGCTTTATTAAATAATTATTGAGATTAAAATTTGTTTATTCTTTTATTACCTTAAAAATGTTTTGTGTATTAAATATATATGCACACACAGACATGTATATATTTACATATTAACATATATTTCGCATTTATATATATTGCATTTGAAATCCACCACAATCACAATATGCAGTACAGTTTTTTTTTTTCTTTTCGCCAAAACCGCATGTTGTGATTAATGCAATTTTATTTTCTTAGAATTTGGTCTGAAGATGCTTGCGTTTAATCAAAAATTCTGAAATAGTATTATTGTTTTAAAGGTCATTGCTGTTATAGTTGTAGTCGTCAGTCGTTATCTAACTTTAGTACAAGTTTTGCGATAAGAGAGAGAACTTTATGGTTTTCTCGATGGTGGTGATCTTGTGGGGTGGTCTTAATATGTCAAAGGAGAATATTTTACTGTTCATGTTTCACTGCCCAAAACATTTAACGTGGGAGTTATTCAAAGCAAACGTCGTGCAGTGAAACAGTCAAACTTTTTTCCTAGGGCTTTGCGACTTTACTCCATTCACCAACATTTTGAAAATTTTTCAGTGTATAATATTTATTATTTGGGGTGTTTTTAAAGAAAATGGCAAACTGGAAGCTGAAATATGTAAAAAATAACAAATGTATATATATATGTATAAGAAAAGAAAAGAAAAGAAAAGAAAAGAAACAGAAACTGATTGCTTTTATTGCTTTTATTTTGTTTTCTGGGCACAAATCCCCTCAAATTTCGTCCTTACTACAAATGTTCGTGTTTCAGAACTATCTCTGTAGCTCCTCAGGTCTGAAGACATTTAACGGTTAAAATAATCATCGTTCCTCTCGAAATCAAACTCATGGGTATAAAATTATCAAATGTGATAAAAATGAGGGAGAGGTGTATCTAGAAAACTGTGAGTGATTGGGAAAAATGGTGGTCATAATTCGGATTCAGGAGGTCATTTTACATAAGAATCAGCAAAATGGTATTAGGTCTAGTTTTTTTTTTTTTTTTCCAGAGCAGTGTTATTTGGGGCCACATGGCATATTAAATTACGAAAAAAATATATAAACGCAGAAACTATTTACGCTAAAATCATTAATCTAAAATTTATTTCACCATCTGACCGCCGTTGATGGATATATCTGGTCACTTAACTGTTATATTTTCCCCAGTACACTTATAATTCAACAATATGTATTTAAAATTATTAACTTGCTTTTCAAGGTTGAAGGTCTTTTATAATAGACATGAGGATCGTTATAATGTACCCAAGTAGCACGGGAACGTTCTGTGAACGTCTAATACCGGTTACAGTAGTTTAAACATCGTGTTTCGTGTCAGGAGAACGTTCGATTAGACGTTGAAAAATAGTATTATTTAGAGTTCTGAAAAGGTTTGCTTTGTACCATCTATAAAACGTACAATTCTAGTTCTATGAAAAACGTTCAAGTGTATCACCGTCGTAACACGTTCTGTCATAGTGTGATTATAACAAATATGACATTTTTTTTTTTTTTTTTTAAATCTTGTTTCCTGATTTTCAGTTTCAGATTTTGTTGGCATGCCCGTATAGAATAATCATTGAAATGTAATAGAGATGAGGTAGGAAAAATTTACAAAATTTTAAACTTTAATTATATGTTATAATCATTATAATTATTTATAATTTTATTTAAGTTTTATATTGTTCAATTCTGTCAAACACATTACTCTAGGTTACTTTTGCTGATATTCATTATTATTTGCTTCTTAAAATGTTAACAAAGTTACGAAAAAATAATTTATTTCATTTATTTATTTATTTATTTTATACATACCATGTGTTGGAAAATTTAGAATTTTTTATATCCGGTTTTCTATGGGTTTATACACTCTTGAGATGTCCAGAACACAATTCGACCATTCTTTGAAAATGCCAAATTCTGTCTTTTTGTGTGTGTGTTATCAAAGTTTTGTAGACTCTGTATCTCACGAAACAATGGACGGAATATAACCAAACTTTATGTTTAGTTAGACTTTAAACTAGTTTGCTAAATATCAGAAATATTTAATTAGATATTGACCTAAATATCAGCTTTCTTGCTCATTAGCCTTTGGAATGTAACACCAGATAGGGGTCGCTTCTATGCTGTAAATTCCTCCTTTTATGGGGAGATTATATCTCAGCGTCTACAGTGCGCAAATGCCCCAAACTTAATATGTGAAACAGATATTATGTAAAACTACTCTGATTTAATTCGGGTGCGTATAGTGACTAACTGGTAGCGCTGCTCTCCTGCAATTTAATCCCGTAAACGTAATGGCAATATTTCAGTAATATAAATATTTGTAATATAAATAATTATAAATACACTAAACTTGATATGTGAAATTAATATCATATAAAACTTTGCTGAATCATTTTGCGTGCTTATCTGACAAGTGGAGGCACTGATATGCTGCAATTTAATTTCATTCAAGGGAACGCAATAGCTCATGTCCTATGATTTAAAAATGCTCTAAAATTAGTACGTGAAATAGATATTATGTAAATTTTACTGATTCACTTCGGGTTCATATCAAATGACAGGTGACACTGCTACGTTTCGTTTCAGCTTACGGGAAGGCTGTACCTCATCTTCTATAATACGAATACTTCTCAAACCTTGTATGCGATATATATATATATAATGACTGCTTCAATTTTGGTATATATCCACCGACGGATGGTGCTGCTATTACTTTCTGCGATTTTCCAGATATCTATATTTCAGCATTTTTTGGTGAAAAATGTACAAAATTTCATATATAAAAATGTTAATTATAAGAACCTGTCTTGTTTATTTTTTTATGATTAAATTAATACATTTTATAATTTTATGGATGCTGTATCTCACGAACAAATAAACGTAATTTATTCAAACTTGGTTCACTTGGACTGCGACCTAAACTGGTGGCGATTCTATTTGTTAATAAATCGTTCAATAGGTGGTGCTGTCATACCATTATTTTCAGAATTTTTAATATGGCAGAATAGGAGAAAAATTCATATGAATGTACATAAGTGAGCATTGATTTTAACTTTTCCATGGAAAATTAAATATGTGTATATGTATATATATATATATATATATAAATTTATATTAATAATATTTAATTTAAAAAAAAGTATGGGCGATTTGTATAGTTCATTGCTTTCGCTATTGTATTAAAATTTTCTATAATCTTGCGAGAAAGGTCGTCTCTGCTTCTAAATCGAAAGGGTGAACCCTAAATCTGTGATAATTTAAAACAAAGTTATCGACATTTTACATTTTTCATTATTTAAAATACATTCCTTAAGATATATCTTTTGTATACTATAAAATTGTTTTTTGGATATTTAGTGTTATACTTGTTTGATATGAAAATCTTATACCTTTGCCATGGAAAATAATTTTGATAGATAATTTTAGCAATTAATATTACGGCACCGACCTGCGCAGGAAAATATAGAAGAGAGATTTATGATGGCCTCAATATACTAATTTTTAAAAAGTTTAAGTTTTGAATAGTATGAGAAATCTTTATTAGAAACGGGTGTTATAGAATAAATTGCTTAATCAATAGAAAATTTCGCGACGTGTAAATGGCCATCTACAGATGCGCAGGAAGTTGGTATTCGTAGGCAAGGGATGCAATGTCCAAAGCTTCTGACTACTTACTCATCATATTTTGTATTATAGTCGGATTTGAATTTAACTTTCGGATACGCTACAGCTTCAGGATACAGATAAGTTCACTTACTTTTCCTTTTTGTAAAATTCTGCATGGAAATCTTACAAAATTTAGTTTAATAAAATTTATCAAAAAAACATATAATATTTTTAAATTAAATTTGAAACTTTTAAATTTTTTACATATTTCACGCTAACACCTAAATTTATTTCGTTCGATATTTTATTATTACAATTCAAGGTTGCATTCTAAACTAGCAAACCCATGCAAATTTTTCGCACTTTTCTTTTCTTATTTACTTTTAAAATTTGAAACTCATAAATATTATAACGAATTCCCATCTAATTAAAATTTTAATTTACCGGAAGACAAATTATTATTAGTACCAAATTAATATTGTGCAATACTGAGACCAAGACCATTCAAAGAAAGGTTTCAAAGTAAAATTTATAGTTGAAGACCCAGTTTCATACTTCCTCAGGCAGTACAATTACAGTATAGGATTTCCATGGTGCCTTTTAAATATTTGTCGAGATGTTGGCGATGACATTTTATTTACTTTGGTATACATTTTTGTTTAAAAAAAAAAAAAAAAAAAAAAAAAAAAAAAAAAAAAAACTAATTATTTATTTGATTATATGTTTATGTTTATGATTTTTAGTCAATTTATGACAATAATTCATATTCTGTATAATCTTTAAAGTATTTCTATGTTTAAAAAGACGCTTAGAAAGATTGAAGGAGCAATTTTTAAAAATATAGTTTTCCATAAAATAATGTAAGCAGGTAAATGTCGTATTTTTTTCTTATTAGATCATTGAGTTGAGTCGGTATGCTTGTTCAATTTTAGATATTATTCTTTATCCTCGCATATTTCAATAATTACACTACTATCGTATCGTTTCGACAAAAATTAATTGTAACTGATCCACGTTAGAGAAATATTATATAGATTTGAGCATATATGTTTACATTTCACATTACACTGTAGAAATGTAAAAGCAGGGAGAAGTATTAAAATATATATATATATATATATATAATAGTTACTAAGGTGATTCTTAATATTTTTAAATGTTTTAAATTTTGAAGTTTTATTTATTTTATTTTTATTTGTTTATTTATTTTATTTTATTTTATTTTATTTTATTTTATTATTTTATTATTTGTTTTGTTTGCAGAATAAACTTTTAATTAATTATTTAATTATTTTTCAAAAAGTTTTACCACATTTTATACTGTTATTTCACTCCATAGTGTATGCAAAATTTATAAACTCAAAATCAATCATTTAAATAAATTTTTCATACGCATAATTTGAAATATGAAAATATTAAGTAAATTTCACGGAACCTATTTAAAAAAATAAAAATAATAATAATTTTTATTTTTGTTTTTGAACGCATTTAAAATACACGACTGTTCAAAATTAAAGGAACAAACCTGCTTTCCCATTTTCTTCTTTTGTGCATAAATTTTAAACAAATAAACACATGGACATAAAATTTGAATAGTATGTTCCTTATCATATATTAATCGAATTTTACGTAACTTTAGCATAAGCAATAATTTTAAAGTAATAATTATTAATTTTTCTCGAAAGTAAGCTTTGAAAAAAATGAAAATTTTCAACAATTTTAGTTAAGAAAACATACTGAAAAATTGTGTTAATGATGCATTATAGACAAGTGAAGATGCACCTGTCCTCAAATGTTAAAAACAAAATCCTGATTTTTCTTTCACTTTAATAACGGAATTATAAAAAAAAATTACTAATTTGTATAAACTGTGACCATCACCAGAATAATGAAAACGTCGATAAATAATTTAATAATGAACATCTTATCCAACTTTCACGTTTCTATGTAATTTTTTCAAAAAAAATATTCACACGCGAAAAAAATAAAGAAAAAAGAAGAAACAAACAAACAAACAAAAAAGACTATAAGAAGAAATATACGGTTTTAATGTAAAACATGGATGCACGTACATCATTAAACTATCTGTAGTGCATCTTCTAGACCATTTTTCATTAAGTTTTTCTTTTCTAAAATTGCTGAAATTCTTTATTTTTTCAAAGTTTACTTTTGAGAAAGATTTACTGATTTTTAGTTTAAAAATTATTACTTATGCTAAAGTTATATAAAATTCGATTCATGGCATTTTAAAAAACATGCTATCCAAATTTTATACTTCTGTGTTTATTTGTTTAAGAATTATGTGGAAAAAAAAAAGAAAACGAGAAAACAGTTTATTGTTTTAATTTGTGTACTTCTTTTAACTATATTTTTTTGTTTGTTTCCCATTGATTGTGCGTTTTTATAGTTTAAAAATAGAATATGTAATGTATCTGGGTATTAATTTGTGATTTCATTGATAATTTGAAATGTAATAAAATATTTTTGTATTTGAATGCTAAAAGTTTCAATTTAGACATAAAAATATTTTTTTTTTTTTTTTTTTTTGCTTAACTTATTAAAATTAATATCCAAATATGGTTATATTCTATTGTAAAATTATATTGATGCAAAATCTAAGGGAGGCAGGGAGGATAATCATTAGTTAGCAGGAGGCATATATCTTAAAAATTTTCAAAATATTCCAAATCTTGAATTTATTTATTTATTTGTTTTTGAATTCAAATATTTATCCAGAATATTCAAAATACTTGATCTTTTGTTATACCATATTTCAATGCATGTATGTAAAATTTTATAATACTAAGACAATTATTTATGAAAACAAATAGGTAAATAAATAAATAAAGATAAAAGAAAAACCACACAAAAAATAAAAGAAAAGATAAATAAGGAAAGGAAGGAAAAATAAATAAATAAGTAAATAAAATAAAAAGTGCAAAACTTTGAATAGACACTATAAAATTCAAGAACTCGAAGCAATTGTATCGGGTCGAGAGAAGACACAAACCTTCATCAATCGAACAAAGTAGGCACGAGTTCTGCAAACAAAACTGCAACGTAGTTCTTGTATTTGCAGCACCCGTGACTACTATGTTTGTCTGACGAAGGGTCTGTCTTCTTTCGACCCGAAAGAATTGTTGCGAGTTCTTTCCCTTTATTTTACATGAAATACATTTTTAGCACGTTCAAAGAACTTTCAAAAATTGTTTACATAACGTTGTGAGAACGTGTGTATAGGACGTTTTCAGAACGTTTCTCTAGAACCGATGGTGAAAGTTAAACGTGTATTGAACGTGTTGTGTACCGTACTATTCGACGTCTTCTAGATAGACAGATAGACGTCTATAACACGTACAAGTTTAACATTCTTAGAACGTGCTTGAGGTACTATTTTTAAACGTTCAGAGAACGTTTCGGTGCTACTTGGGTATACAGTTATATTTTTAAACTAAAGATAAATTAAGAATTAGTTTAATATACCAGAAGTGAAGCAAAAATAATATTACAATCTTGCCCTTTTTAAAGAATAAAACAATGACTCAAATTTAAAGGGACGCCTTCTAAACAGCATATTATATTCTAAAATTTGTAACATTTTATTATATTGAAATACAAATATCTAAAAATATGTCATGATACCGAAAGATTTATTTTTATACACTGAAAAATTATGTATTTTTGCTGCCAGAAATTCTCTGTAATTTCAGAAAATACGTTTTGACAACGTAATTTTTTCGTAAATTACGCGAATTTTCTCAAATTACAGAGAATTTCTCGCTGCAAATAGGACATTTTTTTTTTTTTTTTTTTTTACAGTGTAAAGTCACACGAGGTTGATTATATTTCTACATAGTCTTAGTAAATCAAATTATTATTTTTAGAAATAGCGGTCTAAATTAAAAATATTTTGACACTTTTCCGTAATTTAAATTCATTTGAATTACTTATTAATAATGAAAGAATTTTATTTTATATAAATTTAATTTCTAATTTAACTATTAGTTTTTTTTTCTGTTATCTCCATACTTTATAAAACTATTAAATTTGTCAGAACTGTTAAAGGTCTTCCATCCACATTAAATTCAATTTTGATATTTGTATATACATTATTGCCAAAACTGTTTAACACAATCCCATGCATTTTACCACACCGAAAGCACTACTCTATCACGTTTTGCTCTGCCTTTCGTCGACTCTTCCATTTTTCCTCGAATAATAGCATAGATATTTAATTTCAAGCGGCATCTAAAATCAGTTTTTCATGAAGATAATCTCACCGAAACCAAATATCTAAAAAAGTTCAAATCGCTTGAAAACTTGATATAAGTCTTTTCCCTGAATTTTGATTAGATCAGTTTTTAAAATTCATCAGAATTCCATCAACTACCAATGGTGAGTCATTTAGATTCGCTGAACTCGCAATCAGATTTATCCTTTACAGTTAGATTTCGAGTATCAGACCCTCTTACTTTCGATGAGATGTCATTAAATGTTAGGACAATATACTAACAAGTTGTATGTATTCTTGAATTATAGTATATTTTTTATATCACAATATGTATATCAACAAAAGTTATTTGATATACACAGTTCCCTTTTAATTATGAATTATATATTTTGTTGATTTGTAATATTGTATTCGTGTTTATAATTAACAGTTCTTTGTGTATATTTAAAAATAGCAAAATTATTTATAAAAATTATTATAATTAAATAGAGATAATTCAGATAAAATAAAATGTCGTACAGGTTTCCATTTATGCACAATTTTTACATATCTTGGAATGGAACATTAATTAAATTACGCTTATCTTTCAGATAAAATGAAAACAACTGTTAATTGTCTTAACATCCATAAATACCCATTAGTAATGTTGAATATCATAAGTATACTTAATATATTTATGATTTACATCTAATATCAGTACAAATCAAGATTTAAATTAAATGTATACTTAATTTAATTTTATAATTTTCATTCCGCTTTAAAGACATTTGAAAAATTATGAGATAAAGATTCATTTAACTAATTCTAATTATATAACATTGTCTTTAGAAGGCTGTAATGAGAGCTAATTTAAATCTCATTAAATAAGTTTTAAACGTATCCTGTAAATTGCATGAAAGGTTAAACGTTGTCGAACATTAATCCAAAGTCAAGCTTGTACATGACTAAAATATGTGAGTTTTAGTAGACAGTATATTTTTTATATCCTTTGCGAGAGTATTTTAAAATCAGAAATGTTAATCAAATGCCTATTAAATAACGACCTATAATTTTATAATCCTATTATCTTAATTTCCAAAGAATTTATAAATAAAATCCATTACTTTAAAACACTTTAACGGAGATTCCTTAAATTGCGAGACATTTGCATATTGAGGATATAGTAACTAAATCAGAATCATAATTTTTCGATTAGCATTTTCCAAAAGTTTGAAAATGTTTATTAAATAGAAACGGACTATCATATGTAACACAGAAAATAAGTGATACCTATCCATATTATTTACGAATGAGAACTTATTTGAAATATAAACGCTTAGTTATCTCTATACATTCAGGAGACGAAATATTTTACCATATTTTTGAATTAGCTTTCAGAAATACCAAATTTATTATGGTGTAACGTTTTATAAGCCTGACCGGGTCGTAAAATGAGGTAGAGTCCAGTGGAGTAAAATACACCTTGAATATATTTATTTTAAATACAATTTAAATTAAAACCCGAATAAACTACTACGTCAGAAACGCCAAAAGAAAAATATTTGCGATGCATACAGCTGTTTCGGTAGCCTTTAAGCGTATCATCTTCAGTGCAAAAAGAATCCTTAATCTGGAGAAGTGTTCGTATATATAGGAGAGGGAACGAATTTAGTTCAACCAATAGGATTACGGGAAAAGTGGAGTGTGTGGCCAATAGAAATTTAGGAATGTAAGCTGTGTAAACAGTAGAAAAATTAAGAAAATGTGGACTGAATGTAAAATTTCCAACAATCAGACAAATAGGGAGCAGCGAAATCACAATTTACTATTTTTTTGTGATTTCGCTGTTCCCTATTTGTTCGAACCAATACTTATCAAGGCGTTTCAGGGCGGATTTTCTTTTGTTGCAAAATGTGAAAATTGTAGATTTTCAGTCGGCTCTGTTCGGGACATCACAATCTATGAAAAATCACCAAAAATTTCTAATTCAATTTTATTTCTTTAACGAAGGACTCTTTCTAACTATGTAATACCATTTATTTCCAGATAAATGCTAAATATATAGAGTTATTTCCTTTATTTTTTGTATTTTAGCTATTCACTGATTTAATATTATTGACTGGAAGACAGGTTTACTTCTCATAACAGGTCATACAAACCAAACGTCAACCACTTTGGCAAGGAGTAATACGCACTTCTGGGTGTATTAGTCATTGAAAAATTGGGTGAACATATATTATTAAAAATTCTACGCGTCTGTAAGCAGATTTTAAGCGTAAATATGTAGTTTAATATATATACGGATCTAACAATAATTTTTACCAGACTGACTGAAAAACAAAAAATATCGACTGTTTTTACAAGTAGTCTTTCTTGAGCAATTATAACCAGTATCATACGACATTTAAATAAGAATGAGCTCGGAACGCTACGGAACACCAACATTGTAACTCTTTCTGTCTACTCAAGCCAATATATTAGACGATGGTAAAGGCTTATCTGTTTTTGTGGAAGCCATCGTTTAATCTCATCTGCCTTCATATAATTATTTAAAAACTCTATTCTAAAACAGCTACACTGTGAAAAAAAGGTTCTTAAAAATAAGTATATATTGTCTTAAAATAGCCCCGAAACTATATATACTTAAATTTGAAAACCCATGTACTCATTTTGTGAGGTTTGCTTTGACGCAGACCCCATCTTAACTTAGTTAACTTAACTACTTAAGTATTAAATATGAAATTAGCCCAGAGACTCAGATATATAAAAGTAAAACTAAGACTTTATTCAACTAGAATAATGGGAGGATGTTAATAACTAATTTAGATAATTTCAAATATCTCATCCGAGAATAGTAGAAGTTATAGAGACGGATGCACTCCCTTACGTAGATACCGTGACTTTCAACAGATCCGCGGATTCCCGGCTGAATCTATTTTCCATTCACGAATACTCGCACAGAAGCATAGCAACACAAATCAAGCTACTTAACTCAACTTCCGAAATATAACATTATCCAGACTCTAAGGTTTAAACTTTGCCGTAGACAGACGTCGGACAAGACTCCACTACACCACACCTTTTACGAGAACCATCTCCATCTTATACCACTTTCTACCAACTTCCCTTCTCTTCATTCCAATCATACATTTAAATTCGCTTCCAGTTCATCTACCTCTCCCAAAATAATTCCTTCGTTGCAGCACCATGTCGACACAAAACTAATCCCACCCAAAATTTCGAAGAGTCACTGGCGCCGAAGCGATTTAACCATTCCAACTGAATACTTTGCTGGATCCATCTTAATTTCAAAGAAACTGTGGTGACCTTCTATAGTCTCAACCTCGCAATTTTTGAGTACATTGACCTGTCAAACACGGGGATATTGGGATTCTTATTGGCCAACTCCATTTTTGAGCATGTCAATATACTCAAAAATGAGTACATGGGTTTTTGAAATTTAAGTACATATTGTTTTGGAACTATTTTGAGACAATATATACTTATTTTTAAGAACCTATATTTTACAGAGTGCATATATTTACATTGGGAAATTATTGATTGTAATTTTTCTCAGCATTCATAGCGAAAACTTTTCTTAAGAAATACATAACAGAATAAATAAATCTTCTCATTTTCATGAGTAAATTTTCCAATAATACGTCAAATTCTCATAATAAAGTGAATAAAATGTTTCTGTTCCAGGAAATCACAGTCAGACGTTTAGAATGGTGATGAATAAAATCACATTAATTAAACACTATGAATACAAAATCATACGAAAATTATTTCGGATCGAAATAATTGTCACTTTCTGAAACACATATATTTGCATATTAGAGAAGCTCCTGCACTTTAATAGCAGTTACTAGTAGCTAAATATTTCAAAATTATTTAGTACACATCTTGAACTTTCGATTGGTGTAAATAAATAAATAAATAAATAAAGATAAAGCTTTTTAATACAATATTACCGATATTTTACAGAATATTAAAATAAACTATAAAATTTTGTACATTTTATCTGACCTTATCATTTCTTTGAGAAAATTTAGTATAAACATTTTTATATGGGTTATAAACATACTTGATTGTTCTTCAATAATCAAGAATTATATTATTTCAATTTTTAATAAGAAATAATCACAGTGGTAAAGCCGTTTTAAAACTGACGTATATGTATAACGTGAAAGTATATATGTTCAACCTTCTATTACACGCAAATTTTAACTTGCACTATACACTTTAACCAGCTTGTTGAAAAAAAAAAAAAAAAAAAAAAAAAAAAAAACCTGTACCATGATTCCACTACTGTGTCCTAAATAATTACCTACATCTTTGATTTTTTAGCTGCATTTCGAAAAATGGGTTTTTAGCAGGCTAAATGTCGAAATGCCCCGCTGTGCATTGTAGCCAGGGAATATATTGCTCCTGTTGAACTTTAGGTGATGCCTTGTATTTATGACAACTTGTATCGCTTGAAACAGTTTCTCTATGTTTTGGTGTATTCAGTTATCCCCTTTTAGTTTACCAAAATTACAGATGTATCCTATATACATTCAAAGATGATGCTTAGTGAAATTATGTTATTATTATTATTATTGTTGAAAAACAGAAAAACATATTTATTGTACAATATATTTTTTTATTATTTTTGACGTTATATAAAAAAAATCAATAACCTCCGGACTGGATGCAAGCTGACACTCAATATGGCATAGGCTGGCAAAGTTCCCAGATGCCGTTGTTCTCCGGATTCACCTAACGCATATCCTCAATCTTTCAGACTATCAACATTCTGGGATGGCTTTAATCTACTTCCCAAAATATCCCAAAAGGAATCTATGATGGAGAGATCATTCGAATGATCAGACTGTACCTATATAATATGAATTTCCTCTACAAAATGTTATGCTTAGTTTGATATAAAATTAAAGATAAAAAACATTAATAGGTAACATACTTGTTGTATCTTAGTAAAGAATCATATTGTGTACCACATATAATTATTTGTTCTTTTGTCTTTCGTGTTAAAAACAGACTTTACAAAGTTATTAATTTATTCTGTAAAAATATTTAGTACCCGCCCATATTTCACATCATTTATTATTATTATTATTATTATTATTATTATTATTATTATTATTATTATTTATTTATTTATTTCTTTATTTTTATTGTATTTTATTTTATTCTTTTAGATTGACTTGACTTTTTTTTTAATTTCATCCTACTTTTCCACAATAGAGAAAAACGCTTAAAAAAAAAAAAAAAAAAAAAAAAAAAAGAAATGTGTGGTGAAAAGTCGGATGTAAAAAAAATTCCGAAATGCATTAAAATTCTTGCAAGTCTGTTAAGATACTACCAGCAATGAGATATTAATAAATATGTTTATTATTATTATTTTATTATTTATATATATATTATGAAACATAATTTTATAATGTTAATGAAACTTTGATTTGCATCGGCTAATTATTATTATTATTTTTTTTTTACAATTCATGTTGCTGTTGTTTAAGAAATGATAACAATTTTTCAATTTTTCAATTATATATATGTGTATATATATATTATTATTACAATAATTTACCAGAATTCAATTATATGTGTATAAAATAAATTTTTAATAAAGAAAAAGTGAATGCTATACAATTTTAAAATAATAATTTTTGTTTTCATCTCTGTGATTAAAACGAGAGTATGGCGAACAGATTTTTATTTGATTCTAAAATAATGTAAGCCATTTTTAACACTTTCCAATAATACCGAAAATTATTTATGATATCCATTTGTGAGCCTGTCTGTCTGTTTGTTTTTCTGATTGTCTCCCGTAAATATTTATGGTTTTTTTTTAAACTAATGTACTAAAATATAACTATAAATACTAAAAATTTACTAAAAATATAACTATACTAAAAATAACTAAAAATATAACTATATAACTATATAAAACTATATAACTATACACTATAAACTATAAACTATATAACTATATAAATATATAAATATAACTATAAAAATATAACTATACTAAAATAACTAAAAATATAACTATACTAAAAATATAACTATATACTGTTACTCATATACACTATGGGATGTCTCGTACTGAAAATTTGGAGGTGTATACCAGATCCGTTTCTATTTTAAAGTTTCGTATTTCTGTCTTTATTAGTTTCCGAAATATAATAGTCAGAAGATTCTCCCCATACATATATACACACACGAACTGACCAATTTTTAATTCCACTTTTTTGATTCAAGAGACCTTAAAAAATGCAAATCAGGTGAAATTTCGATATCAAATTTTCGGACCGCATACAATACTTCCATTACCTATAGTAGTCCGGTAATGGAAGTAATAAAAAGGGCATTCCATAAAAACTGAGAGTAAAATTAAAAAAAAAATCAAGAAATATATTTACAGCAGAAAATACATCATTCTTTTTCAAAATACCTTCCGTCAGATGATTTGCAACGGCCCCACCGTTCGACCCACTTTTCAAAACAAGTAGAGAAGCCCTTTTCTGAATGCTGTTTTAAAGGACCCTCCACTGCTGAAATAACTTCAGAATCTGTATTAAATTTTCTGCTACGGAGCTTCTCCTTCAACGTCGGAAACAGCCAGAAATCGCATGATGCGAGATCTGGACTGTAAGGGGGATGTGGCATGATTTTAATATTGCATTTACTAAGATATTGCTGAACAGAAATAGCGACATGCGGGCGAGCATTATCGTGATGTAATGTCCAATTCCCTACCAGTTCACGACGCTTTCTCGATATGTGTTGTCGCAAAATTTTCAAAACGGAAACATAATATTCACCATTCACAGTAGTTTTTGGAGGCACAGCATTCTGATAGATTACACCTTTATGATCAAAGAAAATAATCATCATGACCTTTCCAGCAGATTTGGTTTGTCGGATTTTTTTCGGAGGCGGAGAATCAGTGTTTCCATACACTTGTTGCGGACTTGGTAAGGGGATCATAATGATGCTCCCAAGTTTCATCACTTATTATTACAGTCTTTAAGAGATTTGGATTATTTTGAAGCATCTGTTTCCATTCACAACATTGGTGAATTCTTGTTTTCATTTGTTCTTTAGTAAGGTGATGAGAGACCCATCTGGAACAAACATAGCGAAGCTGTAAATTGTTACGTAGAATGCGAAATATCGACGTTTTCGAAATGTTTGTTGATGCTGCTATCTCCTCACATGTCATTCGCCGATTTTCTTGAAGGATTACCCACACAGTGTTAACATTTCGATCATTCACAACACTTTTTGGTCACCCAGGCCTAGGAGCCAGTTCTGCAGACAAAAGGACTTTCTTGAAATCACCATGCCATCTAAAAATACTCACCAAAACATTTGTCTTTGTAAGCTTCTTTCATTAACTTAACTGTTTCTGGAGCTGTTTTGCCCAAACGGTAGCAAAATTTTATGGCACAACGCGTTTCGTTTTTTAACTCTGAATCATTCATCTCAATTTCTGTAGGGCAAATAAAACAGTTCTTTAAACAAGAACGGAAATAAGAAAATAAAATCGTCTGCTTCGTTTAGAATTTTGTATAAACGTACAGTTAACAGTTTGAAAAAATCGCCTACACTTCTATTTTTTAGTTTCGCGGTGTTGCCACTACGTAAAAAAAAACTCTCAGTTTTTTATGAAATGCCCTTTGTATATATAGAATATGGTATGTTTATCGTTAAGCTTTACAACATGACGTTACATTATTCAAATACATTACAGCTTACAAATGGATATTGTTGTAGTTACATAATCGTTTGTGTTAAGCATTTTTTGCCATTTCCAAACATGTTTAAAAGTGATTATGAAATCAATTAGTCTAACTGACTGTCTTTCTGTCATTCTGTCTGTTGACTGTGTGATCACGTAGGCTAAACAATAGATAAACAATTTCCAATAAAAAAAAGTTGTGCTTTGCAATCCTGAATTTTTGAAAAAAAAAAAAATAATAATAATATTTATGTATATGCATATATATATATATATAAATAAGAAATTATAATATAGGTTTTCAGTCATAAAAGTTCAAAATAAGTAACAAAAGTAACTAAAGAAAAACTTACGAGAAAATTAATACGTGTGAAACGATTCATAAGTAAAACTTACTGCAAAAACATAAAATAAATGATTTAAACTGTCCAAAATACCCCGTATGACTTGAGACATACGTGTGGGGTTAAAGGATGCTTTTAATTGATCAAACTCTCCCCCTAGGCAGAGAGTTTAATAAAAAAAAGCACAAATATGGCTAAATTCTATATGGATAAAATAAAATGAATAAAATAATATGGAACAGGCAAAAACTTATATGGATTAGGCAGAAAATTGATCAAACATTTACATAAACAGCAGCATGTATTTCATAAGCCAGCCAGACAACTAACCAGAATACGAAACAAACGAAAATATATTATGTGGCGGCTTCTTTTCCGCGCCTGGTTCTTTTCTTTCTGTAAAATCATCTTGAGACACATTAAGACACTGATCACGCTTTGTTTACTTTTAAACGTATATTTACTTACGGCACAAACATAAAATACATAACGAACACATAAATTAACATCAAATAAAGTATTTTTTTAAAAAAACATATAGAATGGAATGTTAGTCCATCTTGATTCACATACGCACACGTGTTGCCACATTTTCGTTACAAACTTTTCAGTTCTTGTTTTGGAATACTCTCGAAATCAGAGGTGCGGCGTTCACACCTTCCCTCCAGTTTCACTTGAGGGACAATGGCCTTCACAGTGAAACTACTAACAAAAATTTGTGGATAATTTATATAACTGTTCATGAAAGTCTAATTGTCCTTTTAAATCCTTAATTATTGTTCATCTTTAAATAAATGTTCATGAAAGTCTAATTGTCCTTTTAAATTCTTAATTATTGTCTCATCTTTGACCTAATATGCGATGTTCCATCAAGAGCAATAACATTTATATTTCACTTAATATTTAAATATTTTCTATGGTATAAAATAAGTAACATTTAAACACATAATAGAAATAAAATATATATATAATATATATATGAATAAATATTTATCCTGACATGGATTTTCTTATGCACTTTAAATAATCTTAATGAATTAATATACTTGAATATAAGAAACAAAATAAACACACACATATATATATATGTGTAATAACAAATACAATATTAAACTAACTTATGACTTTATTCATGAATGCGTGATAAAGCATCTGCAATAGTATTACTGTTTCCTGGCTTATGAGCAATAGTCACTTAATAGCGAGATAGAGCCAATGCCCATCTTTGTAATCTGGCGTTCTTAGGAACTGTTTCTGTCAAATATTTTAAAGGGTTATGATCCGTGTGTAAGATAATAGTAGTTCCATAAGTCCACATTTCGAATTTACCTAATGTCCATATTACAGCATAAGCTTCCCTTTCGATAGTGCTCCACTTTGATTGAGCAGGGGTCAGTTTTTGGCTTTCAAAAGTTATAGGGTTCAGTTTATTCTGCTCATCTCTCTGCATTAGACAGGCTCCGATTCCGGTCACTGAAGCATCAGTATCGATTTCAAAAGGTTTCGACATATCAGGTGTATACAGAGATGTTATAGAGCACAAACAATTCTTTAACGAATTAAATGCGCTTTCGGCTTCTTTTGACCATGGAAGGTCGTTTGGCACAGTTTTTCGAATTAAGTCCGTTAAAAGTTTTGCTATATTGGCATACCGAGGCACATAGTCTCTGTAATAGTTAAATAATCCTAGGTGTGACTTCAATGTTTTCTTAGTTTTAGGGGCTTTCAAATCTTTAATAACTGATATCTTGTCCGGATCTGGGCCGTGCTCTCCTGAGCCTACGACATGTCCTAAATATTTTACTTTCGACATCGCAAACGAGCATTTCTGTAAATTTGCCGAAAAATTCAATTTTTTCAGAGTTTCTAAAATGGATTTAATATGATTAAGATGATCTTCCCAGGTTGAAGAAAATATGATAATATCATCAAGAAAACTTTCGGCGTAGTCACTATGAGGTCGTAATACTTGATTCATTATTCTTTGGAATGTTGCTGGTGCTCCAGATAACCCAAATGGCATCACCTTCCACTGATACTGACCCTTTGGAGATACAAAACTGGTTAATTCTCGGCTTTGCTCTGCTAAGGGTATTTCCCAATATCCCTTAAGGAGATCTAAAGTTGTCAAGTAACGAGCTCCACCAGCTTTTTAATCTAAGATTTTCTGAATTCTGCATAGGAAAAGGTGGAATTTTATAACTGAGTTCAGCTCTCTGTAGTCCACGCAAAGTCGGACAGTTCCATCTTTCTTGGATACACATACCAATGGATATGCTATTTCTGCTGAAGAGGGTTCTATCAGGTCTTTTTCCAATAATTCCGCTATCTGTTTTTCTATATTAGATCTTAATGTTTCTGGAACTTTATAAAGATGAGGTTGTTTCCTCTCTACTCCAGACTTTAACTGGATAATATGTGGAGGAACTTTGGCTTTCTTTAATTCCCCATCAAATATTGTTAGATATTCTTTAATCAGATTCAACAGCTGTCTATGTTGCTTTGCTGATATTGAATTTGATTTTATATCAGCTTTTAGTTCTTCATCTGTTACTTGCCGTGATTCTACGGGCGCATGTTTTATATCTCCAAACTCTTCATCTGTTTCGTAAATAATTCCTACAGCTCTGACAGGTTGAATATATTTACGCAATTTATTTTGATGAAGATGTCGCACACTTCCATCAGGTAGTTTGACATAAAAATAATGTGGAGACTTCTTTTCTACTATTTCTCCTGGTCCTTTCCATTTTGAACAAAGACGATTTGTTGAATCAGGGATTAACACTACAACTTCATCCCCAACAGAAAATTCGGTATATTTTGACCGTAAATTATGATAATGTACATATTTCTGCTGCTGTTCTTGAGCTATGCTATTCACATACTGTGCCGCGTCTTCTAAACGTTTCCGGAGTTTCAACAGGTAGTCAGCTACAGATTCTCCAATCCCTTGAGGAAGTACGACTTCATCTTCCCAACTTGATTTGAGGATAGCTAGAGGTCCTACAGGTGGTCGCCCATGAACTAGTGGGAATGGAGCAACACCCGTTGTAGCGTTAGGCACTTCTCTGTATGCCCATAACAAGAATGGCAACTGTTTATCCCAGCCTCGACCTTGTGAATTAATTGCATGATGTAGCATGGATTTCATAGTTCCTATCTATCTTTCAACCAAACCATTCGATTGTGGATAACCTGGAGTGGAAAATTTAGGAACACATCCTAATCGTTTTAAAAACTCTTTTGTCAGCTGTGCGGCAAAATTTCTTCCGTTATCCATTGCAATTACTCGAGGAATTCCAGTTCGTACAAATATTTCCATAAATGCATCACAGGCTGCCTTTGCTGTTAAAGACTTCAGAGGTATTGCTTCCGGCCAACGACTATGCTGGTCCATAACGCACAGTACATACTGATGGCCACGTGATGACTTTGGCTCTATTGGGCCTAAAATATCGGCATTAACCACTTGAAATGGGAGTTCTGGTCTTCCAACAGCTTCGATAGGTGTTCTATCGTTTACTTTTCCTTTCCTGCGCATTTGACAATCATGACACGAAGCACATAATTGTTTGACTTCTTTTGGCATTCCTTCCCACCAGAAAGACATTGCAATTCCGTCTCTGGTCTTCTTAGCTGCCAGATGTCCACCAGTAGGAGTTTCATGAGCTAATTTCAAAATGTCCTTTCTTCTGCTTGCCGGTACGACCAATTGAATATATTTCTGTCCGCCTACTTTACCCATATGATATAATAAACCTCTTTCAATCCAGTAACCATTTTTATGTTGCCTAGCTTCTTCGAAGCGCCTTTTCAATGTAGGACAGGCTAACTGCTCATCCCTAAACACTTGTGCTTGTGGAACAGGGATATTTTCATTTCTTTCATCCTTACTATCGGTTTCGGTCAATGTCTGTTTAACTACTGAGTTATTAAAGACTTTGGTTTCTGGATGATGCGACTCGCTGTTGTTTAGCTTTGCCTTTCGAATAGTCTCGTGACTTTCTCCCTCCATACAGAACATACACTTTTCATCATCTTCTGGGAGTGGGGTACTAAATGCCTCATCCCCAAGATAATTGTCGTTTGAATTATTCTCAGGTACACTGAACAAGGATTGTTCACCGATTTCATTTATTGTGATTACTTCAACCTCTTCTTCTGAAGAATAGTTTCCGGGAGACTTTCCCTCCACTTTGAACAAGGACGGTTCATTGTTTTCTTCCACTGGGGTGATATTAACCTCAACCCCTGAATTTCCAGGATTTCTTCCTTTCACATGGAACAAGGATTGTTCATCGACTTCTTTCTTCGGGATATTCACTTTATCCCCTAAAGAAATGTTTTCGGGAGACCTTCCCTCCACACTGAACAAGGATTGTTCATTAGCTTCTTTTACTGAAGTGATTCCTGTATCATCTCCCAAATAAGAACGCTTTTGTTCCTTCAACCATTCATATACCCTGGGAGTGATTAAAGCTTCCTCATGCAGCCCTTCTACTACTGCAGCATGCACTTGAACATATAGAATGATTTCTTCATCTGTATGAAGACTTAGCGGAACTGACACAAGTTGTGCTTCCACTGGATTACCTATAGCAGGTTTTAAAAGAATTTTCCCACTTGACTGTAAGCGTTCCTCAGGTACAACTGATTTTCGTAGTACGGTGATTTCTGCACCACTGTCCACGATGCCTTGAAATTTTTGGCTTCCGATTCCTAAATCCACTTTCAGAAGCTCGCCATCTTTCTCGTTGACTGGAAATTCCCACTCGAAACAAGCGCTATTTAGATTAACACTGACCTTATTAAGGCCCTTACTTTCTTGACTCTTTTTGTTTGTTTTCACGTTAGATGTACTTGCTGAATTTAATTTGGGGCAGGATTTTTTCATATGGCCTTCCTTTCCACACCAATAGCAGGAGAATTTCGGACGAATGTCTCTTTGTTCTTGCTGTGGCTTAGTAAAAACTCTTTTCTCATCCCTATTGTTATTTCCGAAATTCGCCCCTTTGGATGGAAGATTCCAATTTTCTTTATGAAAAATTTCTTTCGGTTTTTTATTGAAAGTCATTTTGACATTTTCATAATCATCTAATTTACTGGAAATAATATCAGATGATTTAACAATGACCATTCATCGATGAAATGTTCTTTAATTTCTGGAGGTACTTTCCTTTTAATTTGATCTGTAATAATCAAATCATATAATTCTTCAAATGTGTTAACTTCTAATCCCCGAATCCATTCAGTAAAATAGTTTTTCAACTCGTAAGCAAAATCTCTCCATGTGATATCAGCTTTTTTAGTATGCTTAATGAAAAGTTGTCGAAATCTTTCAGCAGTAAGTTTATATCCTGTTAACAATAACTCTTTTACTTTTCCGTAATCATTCGTGATTTCTTCGTCTTCCCGAGCTATAACTTCCGCGATTTCGTATGGCAGTAGCCCAATGAGATGAGAAACCCAATCATCTCTTTTAATTTCGGCACGTTTTGCCTGCCGCTCAAAAAGAACTAAATACAGACTAATTTCGCATGTTTTAGGAACAAATTTTTGTAAGATGTTATGTAATTTTACGTGCGTTTTCTCAGAAGTTTCATTTGTAATTCCTTTCTTCTCAAGTTCTATTCTTGCATTTTCCAAACGCATTTTTTTCAATTCTATTTCTTCTCTTCTTATGCGTTCCTCCATCTCTTCTTTTCTCTTACGTTCCTCTATTTCTTCCCTTCTTATGCGTTCCTCCATCTCTTCTTTTCTCTTACGTTCCTCTATTCCTTCCCTTCTTATGCGTTCCTCCATCTCTTCTTTCCTCTTCCGTGCTTCAAGTACGTTCGCTAATGTTTCTTTAACAAATTCTTCATTGTAATTCTTTGAAGCCAAAATAGCATCTCTTAACTCATATAACTTTAAATGTTGTGCTCCTTCCACTCCAAGCTCAGTAGCAACTTCTTGCAAATCTTTTTTATTCCCTTTACCCAAAAATGCCATCTTCGGATGGATGAAATCAAATCAAGTTCAAATTTTCCGTGAATAAAATAAATTTTCTTATATTTATAATCACAAACCCTATTGTTTTCCCCCTAAGAACGCCAGATTTGATATCTTAGTTTTTATCTTAAACAACATTTTCCCACAAATTAAATAAAATAATCATTAAGTCGGAATGCATACATAAAAGGAGAAAAAAATATGTATCGAAATAACAAATTTAAAAAAAATGTTTACACAATCAACTCTTTCATTAAAGAAATCAGAATATACTTTATTACATAACCAGCTTTCAATAAATTAGAAATAATGTTGCTATAGCAACCTTTAATCAAACTTACTTTTAAACAGAAAAAAAAAAAAAAAAAAAAAAAAAAAAAAACAATTTCCGATTCATTCCTCAAAGTAAAAAGAATAAACAAAACCGGACGTTCACAAGAATAATTCACTAGTTTTTTACTGAGATATTTCATTAATATTCCCATAATAATAAAGATAAATAAAGATAAATCATTATCAACGTCTAACAAATAAACAATCATTCAATAAAACAGAACAAATAAATCAAAACAGAACTCTTTTTTTTTTTTTTTTTCACAATCTGCTTTAATGAAACATTTATTTATTCTAAATCACGTGATGAATAAAAAGAACACACAGAAATTAATAACAATGATCTTGAATAGCATAAAAATATATTCTTTTCACCATTCTTTTTACTATTTTCCGGCTTTTTAAATACAAATAAACAAATATATTTCTATTTTTCATTTTTCAAACACTAGAATTATTATTATTTCAACATTACGAAATATTCAATTTCCATTTACCTATTTTTTACCTCGTTGGAATACAAAATCGGAACAAAATATCTAAATGCTTAATCCTAATTATTTAACATGAAACTTATACAAAATATGACTCTTGATGGAACATTAAAAAAAAAAAAAACATACCCTTTTTTTTTCCATCACTATCATGAAATAATCCATACATGCACTAGCTATTTCACATATCCTTGGCGACTGCGCCAATTGTGGTGACTTCTTTTCCGCGCCTGGTTCTTTTCTTCCTGTAAAATCATCTTGAGACACATTAAGACACTGATCACGCTTTGTTTACTTTTAAATTTATATTTACTTACGGCACAAACATAAAATACATAACGAACACATAAATTAACATCAAATAAAGTATTTTTTTTAAAAAACATACAGAATGGAACGTTAATCCATCTTGATTCACATACGCACACGTGTTGCCACATTTTCGTACCAAACTTTTCAGTTCTTGTTTTGGAATACTCTCGAAATCAGAGGTGCGGCGTTCACATATTACAAGGCCATCTATATTAAATTAAAGAAATTAAAACAATAAATAAAGTTATTATAGGTAAATTTAAACGAAAAATAAGGAAGATTTAAAAAGGAAAATTACAAAATTATTTATATTTCAAGTGTTTTAAATATTTTTTTTTTAATATAATCATGTAAAAAATCTATAGGATAATAATTTTCAATAGCACTATTAAAGAAATCCTGAATATTCTTAATTTTGTCATAATAATTAGAAATTAATTTTTATTACGATTAAGATTGTTTAAAATGATATTTCTGTAGATATGTTTACCAATGCCAGAGCTCCAATGAATCAATTTAGTCACATTAAAATCAAAATTATTTCTTTTATCAAAATTGTTGTAATCGTTTCATTATCTACAATATTTATATCCAAGTCCAAAAAAATTGCTTTTAAAGGATTAAAATTAGTACTAATGAGTTTTAAATAAGAAGGATAAAAAATTGTTTTTATTTTAGTATCATAATTTGTGCTAGTAAAAGCGATCAGATCATCAATATATCTGTAAATTATAATACCCTCATTAGATTTAAAATTATTTTCATAAGTATGTAAATACATATTTGCTAAACTGTTGCTAGATACTGAGCCCTGAGGGATGTTATATTTTTGAACATAAAATTTCCCATGGTAATTAATATAATTTTCTTTTAGAACCAAACCGTATAATTTTTTATATTTATTATAATCTATATTATCTTTTATATAACTATCATAATAGAAAATATCCAAAGAATTGATCAAATCATCTATTTTAATATTATTAAATAAATCTTCAAAATCCCAAGTGAAAACATTATTAACCTTCTTACTTTTCAGAACAACAATCAAGTCATAAATATTTTTAAGAATTATAGAATTTTTAGTATGATCTAGAGCATTTTGAATAAGAAGTTGTAGTCTTTTATTTGCTATAACATTATATGTTTTATAAGCAAAAATTACTGTTCTGAATTTTACTGGATCTTTTTGAAATTTAGGGATAAGAAAAATAAAAGGAAAGGTAACATTAGTAAGTTTAATTCCAATTTGTAGATTTTTAGCTTTAATTCTAATAACAAGTTCCCTTTCTTTAATTTTTGACTCTTCAAATAATATATTATTTGTCATAATTTTATCCACCATTTCCAAATAGTATTTTTTTACATATAATAGCAAAATTATTCACAGCTTTACCTACATATGTTATGATAAAGTTTCTTGAAGTTTTTAATATCATCTTTAATATCTCTTCTGATATAACCCTTCAGAACATCAAATTTTAATTTATCAATATCATTTTTTACATAAAAAAATCCGTTCATTAAAAGTCTCAATAGGAATATTATATTTTACTGCAATACTTTTTATAAAATTATTAATATCTTTATATAACTGATTTTTTATATTTTTGATATAATTAGTAACATTTAATCTATATTTAGTACCCATTTTCATGAAATTCTTAAGAATATTATTATGTAAAACTAAATCTATAAAATCCATATTACCAGTTATAATATGTTTATGATATGTGTCAATGTGTGAATTTCTATCATTCATTTTAATATTATAATTAAATAGTAATCTGCCAGTAGGAGTACTGTATTTATAAGCCTTTTTAATACTTATGTTTTTAATAGGGAGATATTTTTTATTTTTATTTATATTTTCATTAAAATTTATATTATCATAGGATTTATTCATAAACAAAATAACTAGATATTCATTATTCTTTGAGTCAATTTGAATATCTTTAATCTTATGTTTTATACATCTATATTTTGTCAAATCTCTAAATAAATCAAAAGCATGTGTATTTACAAACATATCTTTATCTATTAATATTTTAATAATACTAAGTTCAGTCTTATTTAAACTAAATACATAGTTCTTTATCAAGTTAATTTTAATTTTTTTTTTAAGTATTGTTTATTTCTATTAACTTATCAGAAATTCCTTTTTCTAGAATTTTGACATCTTTACTTTTTTTTTCTTTTTGTCAGCTCTATAATGTCTTAAGTTTGCATATTGTTTATTATAGTTATTATAAATATATTTATCATTTTGTTTCATTATAGTAGATGTTATACATTTATTAAAGTATTTTAAATTTAGACCATAAGGATATATAGTTAAATAACTCTTCATGTAAGTACTTTCATACCACAGTCTTTGTTTGTGATTTATTACAACTTTAATTATACCTATTTTAACATTTTGAAAACCATGAAAGTGAAAATGCTTTATTTCTATTCCATTTCTATATTTGACATCATTAACTTTATAATGTTTTGAATCATTTCTGTGAATATTAGTTCTAATATTTAAAGAGTTACTTGTCTCACCAATATATTTCATATCACATAACTTAGAAGTTAAAATGTATATACAATTATAAGTTTTACAAAATCTTTTATCACTGTCCTCATCAATTTGATCCAGATTTGCTTTTTTACCTGTCAAACATCTTTTATCACCACATAACCTATATTTAGGTATCCCATCTTTATTTGTAAATTCACTTGAATAAACTCCGTGAGAATTATAAGTCAATACTTTATTTTTATCCAAATTACCAATATTCTCAATGTTTTTAGTTACCACTTCACTACTTTTAGCCATGTCAAAACCTTTTAGATTGAGTTTATAATTAGAATTCCAAAAAATTATAGTTTTGTAGTACTTAGCTGGAGCATTCAAATATCTGTTAGTAAATTGTTTTCTATCTTTTTTCTGTTTTATAATTTTTAGTTTGTTTTTATATTTTTTGTAATTTTTATCTGTCCTATACTCACTGTCAATCCCATCAATGCTATCATTAAACTCAAATAACTCCAATCTTCTATCCATAACTCATACTATCCATATCATAAAATTTTAAATATATATATAAGAGAAAATATAATAATACATCTAATTCATTCCTTAGCCAGAATCAAATAGCCAAAAACAGTCCAAAATCAAAATCCATAATAATCCAAATCCATAACAATCCATCAAAATCCAAATCCAAAATCCATAATCCCATATATGTGTGTGTGTGTGTGTCTTTAGTTCTCAAATGACCTTCAAAGTTACAAAAAAATGTAAAATAAGGTTTTCAAAATGGTCAATTCAACATTCAAAAATGTTTACTGAAATATAAATATTATTATTTTATGTTCTAATATCATTCAAATGCTTTCTTTTAACATTCTTTCCACATATCTTAACACTAGAACGCCCGACGGAGTCCTTTCGACTCCAAGTGTTATTTAAACACTGGTATCTCTCTGAAATTTTAATTTTACTTACTTTCCTTTCGTGACTTTTATTATTTTTTAATGTCTATTTATACCGAAAATTCTAATGTATTTGCCTATTTTGTTAATTAGTTATAAGCAAATACCCCTAGAACGCCCGTCGGAGTCGAATTTACTCCAGAGAAAGCAAAATAATATTTTCACGACTCATGACCTTGGGATCCGCATTTTTTGTCCCTGTTATAGGAAAAGAGTTTTTTTCATGTCCTTTCCTCCTTGCACCCTTTGTTGGGTAAAAATAGTTAGTTCTGTGCAACTGCTGGAAAAATTGTCTGCTTAATGCGAAATACATTCATTTAGTTATTCGATCGGCGTTTCGTTTGAAATCATGTCAGTCTGTTTTGCTTTTTGCTGAGAAATTGCGTTCTTTATAATAAAAATAAAATATTTTAGTATGCCACGTAAAAAAGGTCTTACACCAAAAGAAATAACTGCGCTTTTCCGAGAGCTTTCAGAAAATGAATCTGAAAGCGGCGATTTATCCGAAAATGATGATGAAAGGGAAGAAATTATATATGAAAATAAACTAATATAAATGAAGAAGAATTTGAAATTGTTCCTGATGGAGCTCAGTGGAAAATAATGCGTCCAAATACGAATTCTCCTAGTGCAAATACGAATCCGTGCTATACGTAATCCTCCTGGGAGATATTCGAAGCAAAATGTGACGAGTCAAGTGTCTGGTCCAACTATTTATGTCAAAAAATTCGTAAAAGCTAAAAGTGTTTTGAGCGCTTGGTCATTATTTATAGACAGAAAAATTTTGCAACAAATAAAAGAATGCACTGAAACAGAGACAAAAGGTGTTCTTATAATTGAAGAGTTACGATAGATGAACTTCAAGCATTCATTGGAATTTTATATGATCGAGGCATAAGTGGTGCAAAAGGCATTGGTATACATTCCTTATGGTCTAATTCATAGGACTTGAACTTTTGCATTGAAGCTATGGGTAGAAATGGGTTTTCGGAAATTCTCCGATTTCTTAGATTTGGTGTGAAAGCTACCAGATCCACTCGATTGAAAAAAGTTAAATTTGGAATGATATCCGAAATTTGGAACAGATTTGTTGAAAACTGTATTGCGTGCTTCAATCCTGGGGTAAAATATAACAGTAGATGAACAGTTATTTCTAAGCAAAACTCGTTGTCCTTTTACGTAATTTAAACCTTCCAAACCAGATAAATATGGACAGAAATTTGGCTAGCTGTAAATCTGAAAACAAAATATTTGCTGAATGCTTTCCGTTTTTTAGGTAAAAGTGAAGAACGGCCTCTCAGACCAAAATTTATCAAAATATGTAGTGATGCGATTGATGCAATCCTTTCTAAACAGTGGAATAAATGTGACAGTTGATAATATTTTCACCTCACTACATTTGGCTAAAACACTGCAAAAGAAAAGAACAAGCTTAGTTGAGACTGTAAACAGAGCCAGGAGAGAAATTCCAAAATCAATGAAAAATTTACAGCATACGTTATATGAAACAAAAATTCTAAAACATGAAGAAAAGGGTACTACTCTTACAGTGAACCAAAGCAAGAAAAAAAAAGTTATTATTCTGAGCACTCTCCACCCGTCTTTTGATATTGAAGAGAACGAAAAGAAGACATCTGAAACCATTAGATATTACAATGAAACAAAATGTGGTGTGAACATTATTGATCAGATGGCCAGGAAATACTCTGTAAAAGCTTCCTAAAAATGATAGCTGGGTATACTTTTCATAATATCTTAGATTTAGCTGCAATAAACGCTTGGATCATTTACAAAGAAATTACTGGGGAAACAAAGCTAAGCAGGCTAGTGTTTATTCAATTTCTAGCAGACGAATTATGTAAAAATTACATATCTGCTGAAAATTAAAAAAAAAGAAAAAGAAAAAAAGCCTTCTATAGCGCAGTCACTAGAAACTGGAGCCCTCAAGAGATGGAAATGGGAAATAAAACATTGTAAAGGAAACACAACTTTCAAAGATTGTATATTATGCTCGAAAATTGTTTGTGGAAAATGTTTAGGCAAGACTGAATATACTTGCACAGCCTGTATTACAGAAAACTATATGTAAAATTATTCTGTAAGTATTTGATTTTATTTGAAAATATTTCTAATCAAAATTCTTTAAATTGTACATATAAATATTTTTCTCTTATTTGTAAAAAAGAAAATGCTGTTAAATATATGCTGAAATACTCTAGTTTAATTATTTACTTATATATGTGCGTTTGTATATTATTAATCCTTCTAAAATTGGCAGGAGTCAAAAGGACTCCGGCGGGCGTTCAAGGGGGGGGAGGGAAGGTAGCGGGCGTTCTAGTGTTAAATCTATTTACATTATTTTACAGTTTTTAGATCGGGCATAACTTGTAAAGTTTCGTGAAATTAATTAAAATTAAAAATTTTTATCTTTTCTTTTTTCTTGTTTTCTTTTTTTGCAAATTGAAATATTCCGTCTTATAACAAGTTTTACATTTTTCGAAATAAATGTGCACAATGCAGTCCTTAGTTTGTTATGCAATTATAAATTTTTACGTTAACAACCCGAAACTAAAACCACAGTGATGTGGCTGCATTTCGAGTTCCACCCTGCCCTTACCATCCCACCAGCCGAGATGGACAGTTATTTATTATTT
Source organism: Salticus scenicus (assembly GCA_963930645.1). Classification (NCBI taxonomy): domain Eukaryota; kingdom Metazoa; phylum Arthropoda; class Arachnida; order Araneae; family Salticidae; genus Salticus; species Salticus scenicus. The sequence goes on along the minus strand of OZ005649.1, from coordinate 91,216,112 downwards.
TTATATACTTGTAGTGCATTTACATTTACTTTTATCACATGATTTTAAATAAGTTTCTTTTTTTGTATTAAGGTTGAAAGTTGGAAGTGGGTATCTTACTCAGTTTTGGCATTGATGATAGCGATTATAAAAATTTTATTATAAATTCATCGGGCGATAATTCCCGAAATACCTTTTCTGTAGACTCATTGACGAGCTTTATAATCCTTTCATCAACCTGAATGCGATATGTGAATTTTATGATTTTAAACTTTGGAAATTGTTTATAGAAAAGACAAAAGGTCCTTGTTTGTCATATTTGTCATATATACCCTTGTCTGTCCATCATTGGAGGCATACAAAAAGAGAGAGAAAGTTGACACGTTGACTAGGTACTCAAAAATTTACAGTTCGAAACTTCAAAATTTAACATTAATAGTATAAATTATCCTATAGATACAGAAGTATGTGCTTACGAATGATCTAAAGCTTTGAGTAATTTTCTGTAGACTAACTCACTTATATATTTCCTGTAGTCAAATATTAAGGCCAGAAACAAGCTCTCAGGGGTAGCAAAGGATGTATTTCCTCATTATTCATTCCTACATCTTTTAGAATGGCAGATGCACTAGAAGCCATTGTCCTACGAGAAATTCTAAACATCCCATTCATTATAGTGATAGAAGGTAACGTAATCCTTATTTGAGTTTTTGATGTCGAAGCAACTGATGGGTCATTTTTCTTTTGTTTCTTTAAACGTCTTTTCAAAATGCATATTTACAAATCATTGAAAATTTATTGAATCGTCGGAAGAACTAATTCAACTGTTTTTTTCTACATTGGTCTAGTAAGTTTCTACGTTCCTTCTTTATAAGCCTTTATGTTTCTTGCCTGTCTAATTTCTTTACTGTCTAGTTTCTTTCCTGGCTATGCTTCTTTCCTAACTAATGTAAGTGTTTCTAGTAGTTCATTGTTCATACGAAAATTTTAGTTCTATACGGAATTTTTTTAACTTTTTCAGATTTCCAATCAGTTTTTACAGAACAGTGAAATGAACTTTCGTTTTTCTCACAAAGTACTAAAAGGCTATTGTGCATTTACATGCTATAACTTTAAACAACATTGATTTAACATTAGCCATAAATCATTCAAGTTTTTTCTTAAAGCTGCTTTTATCATTGTGTCTGTTATAGGACTTTCTCAAATTGAAGCATATATCATGATAGGCTTTTATTTATTGTACTGTTCTAGAAGGGGACACATTTGGCTTTGAAGCTTTACGGTATAACTAGGGTATTTGTAAACTAACACATTCTGCAATAGTAAAGAGTTCAGACTTTTTTTTAGAATATAATGACAATCTGTACTTTCCATTGAAACAGTATAAAAGTACATCCCCATATGTTAGCAAAGTTTTCGTTCCCAGTCCTTTTGGTAAAAGAAAACACGGTTACGCATGGGTTTGTTTGTTAGCCGCAATAACTATGATGGTAGATGTAAATTAACACAAATCCAAAAACAAATGATTTTTAAAGCATTACTGTAAACTCACTATTTAAAATAATATTTTAACACAACTCTACTTAATTATAAGAAAACTAAAACCCAATTATCTGATCATATTGGGTGCTGACAGAAGACTGACATATTTAATGAGAATAGAGAATGAAACTGAGAAGTAAAATTGGATTGCTCGACGGATGGCACCAGATACAGTGTAATGGAGTGTAACCATTTGCTATCCAAATTACATACTATCTGTTACTATCACGTGCTTTTATTTATTATAAAGAAAGAAATGCCTACTTATGTAACAATATATTGGATTCATTAGATTTTCTAGTAAGATGAATGTGTTTTTTTTAAAAAAAGCAGTAAAATAGTCGAATTTAGTTTAATTTTACGAAATTTCACGGCATATATTTGATGTAAAAACTGTAAAATAATCCAAATATTTTTAAAGATATAAGGAAAGGCTATTAAAAGGAAGCAATGGAATGGTATTAGAACCAAAAATAATAATATTTGTACTTTTTTTTTTTTTTTTTTTTTCACCGTATTTTAAATTTTTTTTTTCGAACTTTGAGGATCCTGCCCAAACGAAAGACATAAATATTTAATTGTTTTTATTATTTTTCTCAAACTGAGGATACCAAAGTACAACTTATTTTTGCTGTTATCAATCGCTTATTAAAAATGTACATTTTTCGGCCCACCCTAATAAGTATATTGAAGTTTAAATGATACAAAAAAACCGGTACGTCTAAATTTGTTGTTGTTACCTCTTACTAACAAGTAAAATATAAATATTTTTATGTAAAAAACAGAATATGATTTTTTTTTTATTATTATTATTTAGTTAATTAATTTTTAGAAAAGTCTCCTTTGACACCTTTTTCAAAGGTTTGAAAGAGTTAAATTTCTTTTATTTTTTAATCTTCTACTTCATTTACGTGATTTTGTATTTATTATGTAATCTCAAAGCTTATATTATTTTTTATAGACATCAAAGATATTTTTAATGCATTAAATAATTTTACGTCTAAAAGAAGGCATTAACTGTTTATTCTTAAGCAAAACCTCTGGTTAATAAATTAAACATTTATGTTCTTACGGAAAGTTTGAAGTATATAATTACATAAAAAATATTTACATAAGTTAATAGTTTTTCTGATAGATAAAATCTTAACTATATTGACATAGTCATACTTTAACCGAATAATGTTTATTATATTATATAATTTTAAAGAAAAAAAAATTACATAATATAATTCGCTTATATAAATTTATATCAGTAATAAACTATATCATTTCAGTCTACCTAAAAACTAAAAGTAGACTTTTATCTCATGCCCAAACTGTGTTTTATATTATGACGAGTTTTATGCTATATTTCAAAGAAGATGTATTAAAAAGTTAAATTTAACAGAAAGGATGATTTTTCATACACATGAATATTTATTTACTTTTATTTTTATATTTTTTATAGAAAACTAATTAATAAATTTTATAGCATATCCTTAATTCTTTTAATTTGTTTCTGTAAAACATTAAAAAATGTATTTAGTCCTTTCCTATATATCTGTAAAAGTTTCACAATTGAAGATCATGAATTCATAAAAACTTGCAAACTGAGAAAACGCAATTTAAAGATATCACATCTGTAAAAAATATATCAAGAACTATAAGAAAATAGTATATCTGGTTATATATATTATTGAATAAGCTTATGAACTTTATCAACTTATAAATATTTAATATATATATATATATGTATATATATATATAAGCTTTTATAAGATACCTACTTCAGTGGTGCCGTCAAAGGTGCCTTGAGGTTGACAGAAATATAATTATTATTATATTAAAGTTCTATAAAACTATTAGCACGACTAGAAATGTAGATAAATGGGCCTTAAATTTGTAATTAAATGAAAATTATATATTGTTATAACTTTTAGTTATTCTTGTGAAACCTTAATACAAGAATTATTAGAATGATTTTTTTTCACACAAAATACTCTTTTATTGGACTCATATATTAATTTTAAAGCGCACTTTTATCCATAATCTTTACATTAACGGATATTTCTTAAAATCACCCATAACTTTCAGACAATTGAATAAGTTATCGAGCTTAGAATTCCTCAATAATTTTTCGAAAATGACCAATTTAATTTAAATCTTCCTCGAAGGATCGAAAGTTGGAAAAGGAAATCTGATAATGAAGACAGGAATCTAAAATTATCATAAAAGTTATATATATATATATAATAACTGTATATAATTATATATTTTAATAAACTTAAAAAATATATTTAAAGTGATTTATTTTCTTTGTTTGTTAAAAAAAATCTTTAATTATTCACTTTTATTAAAACATCTACATACATAATATATAAAAAAAAAATTAAAGTTCTATATTTTTTTAAACATTTAAAAAATATATAATATGTATAAAAGCATTTATCAATCATATTAATTTTAAAATGTAAAAACAAAATTGCAGAAAAGGAAAGAAAATGGTACTATTCAACATTTATTTATGTATATTTTATCCAATTATTTTTTTAAGGGAAAACAACGGGATTTTCTTTTAAACTTGCGTAAAGGTTACTTTTCTCAGGAAGACCAACATTGAGTCATGTGGATTTTCCTATTATATTTGCTGCCGGGAAAATCAAGTAATTTGAAGGATTTATTTTCACAAAACGTTATCTTTTTAAAGCCTAGTTTTATTTATTAGATATAGAGAAAATTAAAATATATGTAAAAGAATTGTTATACATTGATACACAGACACACACACACACATATATAAATATATATTAAAGTGTTCCTTAAATGAGAGGGATTTTTTTTTTTTTTTTTCATCCTAAACACTTTTTAGCAAAATATCAGCTATCTTGGATAATCAGAGCCTGATTAAGGGGGAAGCACACATTATTTATACTTACACCGTTATTTTTTAACAAATACTTTCCTCCAATAATAAACAGAAAATTCTCATTAAAAATTATTTTAAAAGAATTCTGGTGTCTAATAACGGTGAGTAAATTGGATTGTTTTACACCGTTCATTTTTTATAAAAAATATTTCCTCGTCAAAACGTGGAATTTTTATGACATGAAGTAAAAAATAATTGTAAAAATATTCCGGTGAGAGCGGAGATAATGTGTGCTTCCCCTTTAATCAGGTTCTGCGGACAATGTTAACATGAACCGAGTTAACGTGAAAATCCAAATACCTATATTATAATTTTATCTTCTAAAACCACTGTTAGGACTACATAATTTGTTTGAATCGATGTGTTCCTACCTGTTGATAAAGTTGCAACAGCTTGTGTCGAACATTTGGCTTGAATTGTTTTGAATATAATCTTTTCTTCTTTATTAATACTACTTAAAAAATTACTTTAATCTGTCGTGGTTTATACATCCCACTTTCATTTTAATTTATCATAATTTACATTAATATGTATGCGATATTTTAATTTCATCATCATAGCATTTGATCTCATAACATTGGAGGTTCGAAACAATTTGTGTGGTACGAAATTTAAGCAAGTCTTTAAGTACATTTTTCTCTGTCATGTAAATCGCGAACAAAATTTTAATAAAAGTATTACGTGGGGTAGTTTTGTTGCCGCCTTTATCAAAATATATATGTATATGTATATCATATATATGTATATATCATATATATGTATATATGTATATATATATATATATATATATATATATATATATATATATATATATATATATATATATTCTTTATTTCAATTGTATCTAAAAATATAATAAAATATCTGATAGATGTGATATATTACAAACTTTTAGAAGGAAATCTCCTTATGTTATTAAAATCTGTGCGCATCTGTCTGTCTGTCTCTCTTTCTGTCTGTCTTTCTGTCTGTCTGTGAGAAATGCTATGTGACCGCTAAAGCTCCGGCGCTAATGGTCGCAGCGCCTCGAAACCGGTGTCGACAGGCGCAGAATTTCTTCATATCGACATCGCGATAATTCGCTAAGCGATGCGACCCTAATTAGCGGAGATATTCATTAAAACGTCGACCCATGTCTACCAAAAAATGACCCAGAATTCATGATTAAATGCTTAAAAGGCGTCATTTTTATGGAAAAAGTGGAAAATAAATTATAAATATCAGTCGTATCGTTACAAATAAAGTATCAAATGTAAGGTCCGATTTTTCTGAATCCGACGGTTTAAATAGCTTATCGATAGGACAATTAGATTTTTTAAAATTAACTACAGTATGAAAAAAAGGTGGCAACAAATCACAAGAGTTTTATTAATTTCGCAGACTAGCGAGCGGACTAGAACGTATTTCGGTTACCATGGCGCCAGGCGAAATAATAAATAGATTTTACTTCCTGCTTTACTGATTTTGTACTGAAAATAAAAATTGCAAATTTCAAAGTGCTTCAATTTTCTTCAAAATTATTTCAAACTTGCTACACACTTTTAACATCACAAGACGAAGTTTCAGTTTAAATTTCATCGGGTTTCGAGAATAAATAAAAAATGTACAATTTAATTGCAAATTAAATTTTATTCTAATACGCGTATTTCAAATTCTAACTATGATTAAATTATTTTTAATACATCATTCGAAAGATATTTTAAAGTACTTTTATATTATCGAAAGTGGGATTCAAGATTTCGCTTTATTTACACGTTTTGAGGTCTCCTGAGTCGGTTTTCTTTTGTATCTCAGCTACTAATTAAAATAATTTCATAAGTAATACATCATTAGTTAGCTTTGTTGATTTGGAATCGAACAGTAGATTACAGAAATTTCTACCGCCAGATGGCGCTGTGATATTTTAAAATTTCAATATTTCAATTTCTAATTATGATAAAATTATTTTTAATACATCATTCGAAAGATATTTTAAAGTTCTTTTATATTATCGAAAGTTTTAACCAGATTTGCACGTTTTGAGGTGTCCGGATTAGGTTTTCTTTTGCATCTCAGCTAATTCAGTTAGACCGTTCAAAATTGGTATATGTAGGTTAATTAGGAAGGGCTGAAAGGGTGGGGAAGATATAGGCGGCACCGCGCGCACGGGTCCGACACGGGTGGACCCGGTCCGATTTTTTAACCGATGAGAAATGATTTTTTTTTTCATTTTCTTTTCTTAAGAATAAAAATTTGATTTTAGAAGGAATATGTGCGCGTAGCAAGCGTATACCTTCAAACGTGCGCGCGCAGCGCCCATGGGTCTGCGCTACCGAAGGCAGTGGGGACACGGTGTGAGTTTTTACCCGATCAGAAATGACTTTTTTTAGGGGGCACGAAGGGTCAGGGAAGGAATACGCGCGCGCAGCGCGTGTATTCCTTAACTTAAACGCGCGCAGCGCGCACGGGACTGCGCTGCCGTAGGCATATAGGGCCCGGTCCTACTTTGTACCCGAAGAGAAATGATTTTTTTAATTTTCTTTTCTTAAGAATAAAATTTTTATTTGAGAAGGAATATGTGCGCGCAGCGCACGTATACCCTCACACGTGCGCGCGCAGCGAGCATGGGTCTGCGCTGCCGAAGGCATTGGGGGCCCGGTGTGAGTTTTTACCCGATCAGACATTATTTTTTTTTAGGGGGGCACGAAGGGTCAGGGGAGAAATTCGCGCACGGGGCAGCGCTGCCGAAGGCAGTGGGGACCCGGGCCGACTTTTTACCCAATCAGAAAGGATTTTTTTTTCTTTTAATTTCTTTTCTTAACACTAAAAGTTACTGTTAGTGATTCATTAATTTTCGTGATTCATTTGAAAATACTGACCCGCTAGCGGGCGAAGCTCGCTAGTTTATGGTGTAAAATCTGATGTGTTAAAAATCATATTTTCAATTAATTCAACAAAAATCCAAATAGATTGTTTAAAATGTTTTATTTGTTTAATATCGGAAAAAAATACAACTTGTTTGATTTTGTGTAGTTTTCGTACAGCGTATGCTCGCACGGTTAAATAGAACTGATAAAAAAATGCATGACATAAAAATATTTTTCAAACTTAGAGTGTCTTCTTTCTAAAGATTTTATACAGAAGCACTTATAAGTAGATTCAATCATATTTTCTCATATATTTTACACAAGAACTCTCAATATGCACATACACTGAAGTGACAAAAGTCATGGGATACCTCTTAATATCGTGTCGGTCCTCCTTTCGCCCGGCGAAGTGCAGCAACTCGACGTGGCATGGACTCAACAAGTCGTTGGAAGTCTTCTGCAGGAATATTGAGCCATGCTGTCTCTATAGACGTCCATAATTGTGAAAGTGTTGATGGTGCAGGATTTTGGGCACGAACACACCTCTCGAGGATGTCCCATAAATGCTCGATGGGATTCATGTCGGGCGATCTAGGTGGCCAGATCATTCGCTGGAATTGTCCAGAATGTTCTTCAAACCAATCGCGAACAGTTGTGGCCCGGTGACATGGTGCATTGTCATCCATAAAAATCCCATCGTTGTTTGGGTACATGAAGTCCATGAATGGCTGCAAGTGATCTCCAAGTAGCTGAACATAACCATTTCCAGTCAATGTTCGGTTCAGTCGCACCAGAGGACCAAGTCCATGCCATGTAAAAACAGCCCACACCATTATGCTGCCACCACCAGCTTGAACAGTGCCTTGTTGACAATTTGGGTCCATGGCTTCGTCGGGTCTGCGCCACACTCGAACCCTACCATCAGCTCTTACCAACTGAAATCGTGACTCATCGGACCAGGCCACGGTTTTCCATTCATCTAGGGACCAACCGATATGCTCACGTGCCCACGAGAGTCGCTGAAAGCGATGTCGTGCTGTCAGTAAAGGCACTCGAGTCGGTCTTCTGCTGGCATAGCCCAAGGAAGACAAATTTCGCCGCACAGTCCTACCGGACACGTCCCGCGTACGTCCCACATTGATTTCTGCGGTTATTTGACGCAGTGTTGTTTGTCTGTTAGCATTTACAACTCTTCGCAGACGTCGCCGGTCTCGGTCGTTAAGTGCAGGCGGTCGACCTCTGCGCTGTCCATGGTGGGATGTTATGCCTGAAATTCGATACTCTCGGCACACTCTTGACACAGTGGACCTGGGAATGTTGAATTCCCTAACGATATCCGAAATGGCATGACCCATGCGTCTAGCTCCAACTAACATTCCGCGTTCAAAGTCTGTTAATTCCCGTCGTGCGGTCATAATCACGTCAAAACCTCCTCACATGAATAACTTGAACACAAATGAAAGCCCTGCGAAAGCACTGCGCATTTATACCTGTTCTACGCGATGCTACTGCCATCTGTATATTTGCATATTGCTATCCCATGACTTTTGTCACTTCAGTGTATCATTATTTTGAGAGATGTTGGAGTTGCATTCATCTTCAAATTTTGTTTTTGGTAACAAGTCGATCGTTCAGTTTGTTATTGTCTAATATTTTACACTTTAAATAAATATATTTTAGGAAAATATTTTGATATTGATTCATTTTGCGAAAATATTGTTGTATCATGTATTACATACAGCAATCTGTTTGTAATATAACAGTGGGTTAGTAATTGTAAAATAAGTATCATTGCATTTTGTATAAAATAGCTTGCCATGTTTAGGAAAACTATAGCTAAATGACGAACAAATAAAATCTTTTGGAATAACTGACGAATATTATATTTTTCTAAATGTATAGTATCGATGAAGTTTTGCATCACACGATTTCATCAAATATAGGATTATTATTTTAAATTAATAAGGGAAATATACATACAATATTATTTAAATTTAAATTTTTTTAAATGTCACATGTATGAAAAAGTGCTTAACAATTAAAGTTTGAATCCAGTTATCATAATTGTTTTGGCTGAGCTGTACAATATGATAAGCTTTTTCCTACAACAAATACAGCGCAATATTTTTCTAAATTTGCATCGACCCTGCATTTGTACATACATTTTTTGTACAGAAACTTTTAAACTTAAACAGATTGATTTTAATGTTTGAGGCATAAAATGTGATTGCCAAATCAAAAGAGACTGAATACTTGTCTTTATTATTACTTTTTAATATTCTATCTATTATTGAATTATATTTATTAAGAAAGCGCAGTATTTATATTGAGGGAATTAAACTTATTTCATTTATATTATTTCATTACTTTCTTTAACAGAAAAAAGAACTTTAGTCATTAAATTTTCACTTAAAAAAAAATTGTAATCATGTAATTATTCAATGTCAAATAAAAATAAATAAATAAATAACGTAAAGATTGTCGAAGATATCGGAAACGTTCTTCTTTTTTGTAAGTTTGGAGCATTTCTATAAGTATAGCAGGTTGTCCATCCATGAAACTGTATTGATTTAAGGAAATTTTTGGCATTTTTATTAAAGTATTTTTGGTTACTATATCTTCAAAGATTTTACTAGGAAACGCATTGTCTTAAATTTTCCATGAATGTTCCGTATTTTCTTTTAAGTGTTCGATTGATTGATCTACACAAAGAGAGAAAAATAAATAAAATAGACACAAACGTAACGAAAATAGGTGATGAAATTGACCAAAAGCATCCAGAAAACTATTTCAGCGGTTTAGTAACACTCGACTATTTTCAGCTCATTTATTACTATGTAATTTCGATGTTGCCTATTTTAAAAGGCAACAAAACATCAAACATTGTTTATTGTAAACAACATGATGAAGTGTCTATAATTAAGTTTTAAAACAACACTTTTATAACAAATTTATGCAAACTTCGGAAAATACCAAACCTTGCAATAAATGTTGCAGATTGAAATAAAAACACTATATATCTAGAGGTGGTAAAAATGTGCATAAATGAGTAACAAACGGACGGCACCTTTATTTCTTTAATATGAATGTAGTAAAGATTTATTTTTAGCTTTTTGATATCTATAATAATAAATGGAAAGGTTTGTCTGTCTGTCTGTCTGTCTGTCTGTCTATCTGTCTGTCTGTCTGTCTGTCTGTCTGTCTGTCTGTCTGTCTGTCTGTTCTTTTATACGTTCAGCCCCTACTGAACGCAGAAACACAAGAATTGACATACGGATGCTCTGAAGCCTTTCCGATGTTTTCCTCGAAACAGAATTTAAAAATCTTAATTAGTTTCGGAAATATTAATTAAAATGTTGACCCATGTCGATCGAACAATGACCAAAAATCCTTATTGCTTAAAAAGAGGCATTCTATCAGCATTCAGCAGACGATTTTAACGTCTGTCTGGAACGGAAACAAAACAGGTGCAAGTCATTAATGTCACATGATCTTTAACTGGGGTTAAAAATTGCAAATTTCAAAGTGCTTCAAATTTTCTTTTTCGTACACAACACTTAATATACAACCTTTTCAGCACAAAACCAACCTGCAGTTAAAATTTCATCAATTTTCATTAATAAACAAAGCAGTTTTAATTGCAAAATAAATTTTATTCTAACACGTAATCCATCTTTCAATAGACGATAGAAGTTTCCATAGCAACAAAATACATTTGAAGGAACTAAAAAATACTTTTCCTTTTTCTTTTTACTTCCATTACCCGACTACCGTGGTATATATAGGTTTTGGGGAAATAAAAAATATTTATTTTTTATTTTACTTCCATTAATAAAACTACCGTAGATAATGGAATTAGAGATTTCACGTGATTTACTTGTTTTAGAATGTCCTGAGTAGGTTTTCTTTTGTATCTCAGCTAAAATTTTGATATTTCAAATTCCAATTAAATTATTTTTAATACATCATTCGAAAGATATTTTAAAGTTGTTTTAAATTATCGAAAGTTTTCACTAGATTTACACGTTTTGAGGTCTCCTGAATTAGTTTTCTTTTGTATCTCAGCTACTAATGAAAATAATTTCATAAGTAATGCATCATTAGAAAGCTTTTTTGATTTGGAATCGAACAGTGGAATACAGAAATTTGTACCGCCAGATGGCGCTATAATATTTTAAAATTTCAGTATTTCATTATTTCAATTTCTAATTATGGTTAAATTCTTTTGAATACATCATTCGAAAGATATTTTAAAGTTCTTTTAAATTATCGAAAGTTTTCGCCAGATTTACACGTTTTGAGGTGTCCTGAATCAGTTTTCTTTTATATCTCAGAAATTAATTTAAAAAATTTCATAAGTAATACATCATTTGAAAGCTTTGTTGACTTGATACACATTTTAAAGTACTTTTACATTATCGAAAATGGAATTCGAGATTTCACCCGATTTACACGTTTTGAGGTCTCCTAATTAGGTTTTCTTTTGTATCTCAGCTACTAATTAAAATAATTTCATAAGTAATACATCATTAGAAAGCTTTTTTGATTTGGAATCGAACAGTGGATTACAGAAATTTTTACCGCCAGATGGCGCTGTAATACATACAAATTTCAATATTTCAATTTCTAATTATGATTAAATTATTTTTAATGCATCATTCGAAAGATATTCTAAAGTTCTTTTATATTATCGACAGTTTTCACCAGATTTACACGTTTTGAGGTCTCCTGAATTAGTTTTCTTTTGTATCTCAGCTACTAATTATAGTAATTTCGTTAGTAATACATCATTAGAAAGCTTTTCGAACAGTGGAATACAGAAATTTGTACCGCCAGATGGCGCTGTAATATTTTAAAATTTCAATATTTCAATTTCTAATTATGATTAAATTATTTTTAATACAGCATTCGAAAGATATTTTAAAGTTCTTTTAAATTATCGAACGTTTTCACCAGATTTACACGTTTTGAGGTGTCCTGAATCAGTTTTCTTTTGTATCTCAGCTACTAATTAAAATAATTTCATAAGTAATACATCATTAGAAAGCTTTTTTGATATGGAATCGAACAGTGGAATACTGAAATTTGTACCGCCAGATGGCGCTGTAATATTTTAAAATTTCAATATTTCAATTTCTAATTATGATTAAATTATTTGTAATACATCATTCGAAAGATATTTTAAAGTTCTTTTAAATTATCGAAAGTTTTCACCAGATTTACACGTTTTGAGGTGTCCTGAATCAGTTTTTTTTTTAATCTCAGTTATTAATTAAAAATGTTCATAAGTAATACATCATTTGAAAGCTTATTTTAGTTGATACACATTTTAAAGTACTTTTACATTATCGAAAATGGAATTCGAGAATTTACCCGATTTACACGTTTTGAGGTGTCCTGATTAGGCTTTCTTTTGTATCTCATCTACTAATTAAAATAATTTCATGAGTAATACATCATTTGAAAGCTTTGTTGATCTGGAATGGAACAATAGATTACAGAAATTTCTACCGCCAGATGGCGCTGTAATATTTTTAAATTTCAATATTTCATATTCTAATTATGATTAAATTATTTCTAATACATCATTCGAAAGATATTTTAAAGTTCTTTTACATTATCGAAAGTGGAATTCGAGATTTCACCTGATTTACAATTTAAAGTGTCCTGATCAGGTTTTCTTTTGCATCTCAGCTAATTGAGTAAGACCGTTCAAAATTGGTATGTGCAAGTTAATTGGAGGGGCTGGAACGGTGGGGAAGGAATAGGCGCGCAGCGCGCATGGGTTTGGGACCCGGTGCAAGTTTTTACCCGATGATAAAAGATTTTTTTTTAAATTTTATTTTCTTAATAAAAGTTTGAGTTCAGAAGGAATATGTGTGTACAGCGCACGTATATCCTCAAACGTGCGCGCGCAGCGCGCATGGGTTTGCGCTGCCGAAGGCACTGGCGTCCCGGTGTGAGTTTTTACCCGATGCTAAATGATATATTTTTTAATTCCTTTTCTTGAGAATGAAAGTTTATGAGTAATAACATGGAATTTTGAGAAGTCATAAGGATGGTGAACGAATACGTGCGCGCAGTGCACGGGTCTACGCTGCCGAAGGCAGTGTGGACCCGGTGCGACATTTTTCCTGATCAGATTTTTTTTTCTTTTTTTATCACATTATAAAAATTAATGCAATTTTGAGAATTCATTAATTATTGTGATTCATTTAAAAATAGTGACCAGCGAAGCGGGCGTAGCCTGCTAGTTTTATATAAAATTTGAAAAGTATCATGTGTACAAATTTGTGCATGGTACTTTAATATTTTACTAATTATGTGCAGATTCTTTAAAATACTATGACAACACAAAACATTCGAGGCAATGACTCCATTACATTATTAGTATTACTGATCAAAATGTATCTAGTTCAGGTGATTATGTTAGCATCCACTATAGTTGCAAATAGATACGTTTGAGAAAATGCAATAAATGTGTGTATGCAAATTACAATTAGTTAATTTCCATTTAGTTAATTAATTTCCATTTTTATTATTATTATCTTTTAATATTTTCATATCTTTTAATATCTTTTTATGTCTCATTTTTATATCTTTTAATATTTAATAATACTAATAAGGACTGTCTTAAATCACTGATTATATAGTCGCAAAAATTTCCCTTGTATAAGCACTTAGAAATGTTCTTATTACGTTTATAAATATCATCTCCTCCTTCATAAAGTTTAATACAATTGAAAAGAAATAATTTAATAGTTTATCTCTTATTATCGTATTACTTTAGGTTACTAATATATATATATATATATATATATATATATATATGTGCAAATTATGTATTTTTAACAAACTATTTAAAAAAATAAAGATAAAATGTCCCTGGTATATAAATATTGCATTTAGAATTTCAGAAGTAAATATCACGGAAAAATAAATATGTCCCCAAACAATTACTCTTCTCTCAGAAAAATCTTTAATTATGAAATATAGAGAGATACACTGCAAAGATTTAATTGCTTAGAAATCCTTAAACAGGAAGAAATTCCTTCATTAATACAGATTTGACGTTTTCAATTAACATTATCAGTAGCTGCCTAATGAAAGAAGTGTGAATAGGAATTATAATTAGCCCTAGCCAAGAGTTCGTAGTATTTATCAAAATATTCTGTTTTCATTATTCATTCTTTATAATTAGAGCTGCTTTAATGTTAAGTGGCAATTAAACCTGGGAAATACGTTGTATGTTTGTGGAAGATGCATTGGTGATTTATCTAAAAGATGAATATTCTAATGAAAATTAATGATTATTTTACGTCACTTAAGAAAATATATAGAGTAATTTATTAAAATAGTATAAGACCATATTTGGAAAATGGGTATTTTTTTTATGTATTTACGAGTTCGATTTTATAAATTTTTCGTTTAAAATGTTTTCTTATTATTCTTATTTCAATTATTAATTTAATATACAGATAGTTGCAAAGTATTTCAATAATTAAAAACCTGTATTTTTGCACACATTTATGCATTATTTAATCATAGTAATCTGGTACAGACGTTTATGGATATTTACAATATGTAGCGATATTGCTAGGGGCATTATTCATAATTTTTTGTTTTCTTTCTTAATTTTTTTTTGTAAATAATTAGATCTACGTCTTATTTTTATTTTTATTCTTGAGAGTAATCTATCCTAGTCACATGAAACATACTATTTAGGTATAACGACTTATTATTATTTTTTTTTTTTAGAAAGTAATATTTAAATTCACTGAAAATTAAATGAAAAATAAAAAAAAGTATTTTGTGATGTCAAATATTTGCAACAGCTACAGCTTTTCTTATTTGGGATATGATCTCAATACAAACTTTTACATATTTTTAAGTTCTGCTTTGTGATGCTTTTATCTTGCGGTAGTTTCATCCATATGTGCGTTTAGTTCTAAACTAAACAGTTATATGGCGTTCCGCATTTCGTGAACTTCGCCAAGTTTACCATTAGGATCAAATCAGATGTGGTCCCAAGTCATGGCAAAACGTTAATATTTTCGTCCATTAGGAATACAATATAAATTATGTCTCTTCATGAAAAGATGGTAATTTTTGCAGGTAACCGTTTTTTTTTTTTTTTTTTTTTTTTTTTTGTCACCAGTTATATTTATTATTCGAACTACAGCATAAAACAAGATTTTTAAAGCTCTCCACAAAGCAGTCTGGTTGGACACCTTATTATAACGCCGTCAATAACAAGAAAGAAAAATAATGCAGTACGCATTCATTATTAGCACATTCCAACTGTACGTAATTGTTGTATCGCATAATTTTCAATACTCTTTAATTTCGTTATCACACAACAGACAGTTATTATATTTATACTTCGAGCTACGGCATAAGACAAGTGTCTAGAAATATTATGAAATAGTCCTCTGTCATTGCCCTTCCAGTTTATAAGCAGCACCACAATGTTTAATGGATATTTAAAGCTCTCCACAAAGCAGTCCGATTGAACACCTTCTTATAAAGCCGTCAATAACAAGATAGAAAAATCATGCAGTACGCATTGATTATTAACACATTCCAACTGAACGTAATTGTTGTATCGTATAACTTTCAATATTCTTTAATTACGTTATCACACAACAGACAGTTATTATATTTATTCTTCGAACTACGGCATAAGACAAGTGTCTAGCAATATTATGTACTAGTCCTATGTCATTGCCCTTCCAGTTTATAAGCAGCACCACAATGCTTAACAAATATTTAAAGCTCTCCACAAAGCAGTCCGGTTGGACACCTTATTATAACGCCGTCAATAAAAAGAAAGAAAAATCATGCTGTGCGCATTCATTATTAACACATTCCAACTATACGTAATTGTTGTATCGTATAACTTTCAATATTCTTTAATTATGTTATCACACAACAGACAGTTATTATATTTATTCTTCGAACTACGGCATAAGACAAGTGTCTAGCAATATTATGAACTAGTCCTATGTCATTGTCCTTCCAGTTTATAAGCAGCACCACAATGTTTAACAGATATTTAAAGCTCTCCACAAATCAGTCCGGTTGGACACCTTATTATAACGCCGTCAATAACAAGAAAGAAAAATCATGATGTACGCATTGATTATTAACACATTCCAACGTACGTAATTGTTGTATCGTATAACTTTCAATATGCTTTAATTACGTTATCACACAACAGACAGAAGGACTAAAAAACATACAGATTAATTGATCTTAAAATCATTCTTAGGCATTTTGGAAAGCGTTAAAAAGGCTTAACGCAAAAGGAAATGCAGCCGTTACATTATAATTACCACTTTTAATCTCTCTGAATATTTTACTGTAGCACTGGAAATCTGACGGTTAATCATATCATATTCTATACAAAGCATTATTTTAGAATATTAAGAATACATGTCAATTTCTTTATGATTTTTACAGTAGAAAGTTATTTATATGCGATTTTTAAAAATGTCTGTCCATAAACATTATTATTATTATTATTATTTTTTTGGTCTTGTTTTGTTTTTGTTATCCCTATACAATAACTAGTTGCACAGGACCTATTAATGTCATTTAAAATAATCAACATTCCAAAATGAATTTCATAATATATGTCAATTCTTTTTTCTGAAAATATTTACGAACGGTGGGTCGGGGGGGGGGCAGACAGACAGAAAGGTAGAGAATCGGACAGACAGATAAACAAATTAATATCATATTCACACTTGAAAACTTTTTGAAAGTGTTAAAAACGCTTAACCTTTTGAAAGGGGCTGTGACAGCACCTGTCACGCTTCACCATAGGATTTCATAAGAGCCCCTCTCAAAAGGTTAATGTAAATGAAAATGCAATTCCAGTAAACATTTAACTAGTGGATCTGCAGATCAGGAGCCTCAACGTCCTATTTACATCAGACATTATTCAATAGGTCATTTTTATATATTCCTTATTACATATATTCCTTATTATATATTGATTCGATCGACTTGTTACCGTAATCAGATACATTCTTGAGGTGGGCTGCCGCCCGCCTCAACCCCCCGCTGTATCTCTATTTGTATATCTTATAAAGTGTTACGGAATTGTAAATAATTGCATTTATTTTTGTATAAATTCTTTCAAAGAGGTTTAGTAAAGTTAATAAAATGCTAACTTCGTGCATTTCTAGTCGTTTTATCGATAAAATAGCCTAATTTTCCCTTAAAAACACTTAAAAAAGCTCCAATAAGGGAAAAAATGGATTTGGCGCCAAATTTGGCGATTATTTCCCTCTTTGGCGATTTTTTGGCGACATTGGCGAGAAATCCTTATTAGAGATATACCAAATACGGAAGGTCTAATCTCAGTATGAGATACGAGAATTTTCCAAAACCATCTGTGTTCGATAGAAAAGTATAAAAGGAGCATTTTTTCGCCAAGGCGGTCAGTCTCAGATCTGTGTCAGCTTCGTCAAATGCTTGCTTTGTTTTGAGCCACTTTAGATCAGACTTTCTTTATGTGTTATTGCTAAACAGTTTGTACTGTTGTTTTGCTGTTAACGGCTGTTGTTTAAGCTGTGTTTAATGGTTGAATTGAAGCTGATACTTCGTTTATAGACCTGTATTTTTCTGGAACTGTCTGTGAATACATCACTGAATTTTTCCAAGTTTCGCCTTTCATTCTCGGACAACTTACGAACCCCCAAGTACGCAACAATATGTATTCTTAATAAACGACGGTCTTATATTATTTCCCTGAAATTCATAAACACCAAATTTCATAACTACCAAATTTCATAGAAAAAAAAATTACATAGCATATCGGAAATATTTTGCGTAACCTTTAAACAAATTTCCAATTATATGCCCACAATTATCAACAGGAAAACATGCTTTTAAAATTCTAATAAAATTTCCTTATATTTGATGGGGTGTAACCATGTTAAAATAAACTTTTAAGAAGTATCGACTATAGACCGTAATAGTACGAAATTATTTTATGTATCCCGGAAAAGTAGCCACAGTCATTATAAACGCCAATAATAAGAATAAACCTAATAAATTATAACTCATTAATTTTTCAAACTAATTTGACATCATTTGGATGATGACAGTACATACTCGGAATTATTTTGTGTGGTCTCATAAATTATTTTGTCTATACATAACCTTTTTTAAGAGTAAACATAATTTTAAGCATCTTTATAATGTATGTTAATTTTATTAAGTTCAATTCAGCATAAACGCATTAAAGTGCGCACTTAAATAAAAGTTTGTCCATAGGCTCTAATGTTACGAAATTCTTTCTTGTGTCTCTGTAAACAAACCATAAACATTGTATACACCAGTAAAAACTATTCAGTTTATTTCGCGTTTAAAATTAATAATTGTTCCAAATTTAACATCGTTTGGATGACTACGCGACATTGTCAGAACACTTTTGTAAGGTCCTGTACATTGATTAGAAAGCTTAAGAGCACATATTTTCTTCAAACAACATGAGTTTAAGCATCTTACTCGAGTACGCTAGTTTAATTTTCTTCATTGCAAAGTAATGATATTAAAATGCGTTTAAAAGAAATTCACACCATACGCCGTAATGTTAAGAATTTTGGCGTGTCCTTATACACAGTTTATAAATAATATAGCAATAAAAATTATACAGCTACTTATATGCAAAACTGGAACGTGTGCGCAAATTTGCAAGTCAATCGAAGGACTTTTGCTGCCGCTACTGCGGTACATACAAATTCTTCCCAAAGCCCGTAATGATAGAAAAACTTTTGCGTGTCCTTGTACACGAACAACAAATGGAATACACACCCAAAACTTTACAGCTAATTTCGTGGGGATCATGGACATGTGTACAAATTTCAAGTCAATAGCGTGATGTTTGCGACCGCTATCGCTCGGCAGACAGACAGACAGACAGACGGACAGGCGGAACACAAAATCCTTTTGAGTCTCAACAGAGGGATTCCACTGACGTTTTGGCAAAAATTGGAAGTCAATAGCTTGATATTTCTGGTGGCTATCGCGGTACATACAGATTCTTCCCATAGGCCGTAATGATAGAAAAACTTTGGCGTGTCCCTGTACACGAACAACAAATGGAATACACGCCTGAAACTATACGGCTAATTCCGTTGGGCTCATGAATGTGTTTACCAAATTGCAAGTCAATAGCGTGATTTTTGTGGCCGCTATCGCGATACATACAAATTCCTCTCTTAGGCCGTAATGATAAGAAAAACTTTGGCGTGTCCCTGTATACGAACTACAAACGGAATACATACCAAAAACAATACAGCTGATTTCGTGGGGCTCATAAACATGTGTACCAAATTTCAAGTTAATAGCGCTATTTTTGCGGCCGCTATTGTGATACATACAAATTCCTCCCATAGGCCGTAATGATAAGAGAAACTTTGGCGTGTCCCTGTATATGAACTACAAATGGAATACATACCAAAAACTATACAGCTTATTTCGTGGGGCTCATGAACATGTGTACCAAATTTCAAGTCAATAGCGCTATTTTTGCGGCCGCTATCGCGCGACAGACAGACACACAGACACAGCCCAAAACCGTTTTGAGTCTCAACAGAGGGCCTCCACTGACGTATCAGCAATAATATCTCCTAATGTAATTGAATATTTTTATGTGGCCCTGTAAGACTAATACTAACCATACTATATTCTAAACAATGCATTATTTTGTTCATAAAAATAACATATTTCAATTTCATTAAACTTTGTGCAAATTAAAGTTATTAAAATTTGGTTTATGGAAATAACTTTCATAGAACGCAAAGCTTTGCAATATTTTGAGTGTCCCTGTACACAAATCATTGTTTGAATTTATTCTATTTTATATAGTAAACATCCGATAGTGAACTTGAATAACATATTTCAATTTCAATACGATTTGAGTACAGTAAAGGTGCATTTTAATTTTATTAAGGTCTTTGCAAAGTAAATTTCTTAATTTTTTTTTTAATATAAAAATGCCTCTCATAGAACGCAATACATTTTTTCGGGCGTCCCTGTATACAAACATGTGATGGTATTTACTGCATTTTTAGTGAGGAAAATTCGATAGTACACTTGAATAACATTTTCAATTTCATTAAGATTTGTGTAAAGTAACATTAGTAAAATCTGGTTTTTAGAAATACCTCTCACAGACCACAATGTTTTGGAATGGAATAATTTCAGTTGTCTCTGTACACAAACTAGTAGAGGTATTCACTCCGTTTTCAATAAGAAACATCCGATAGTGAACTTGAATAACATATATCAGTTTCAAGATATTCCATATATATTTACGGGAGTTAGAGCGCGGAAAAATAGGCAACTTAAAAATTGAAACGATACTCATACTTAAAAATTACTAGAAAGTGTTAAAAACGCTTAATGTAAACGAAAATACAATTCCAGCAAACTCTTATTAAGAGCCCTTAATGTAACTAAATATTTTTGTGTGGCCCCGTAAATCTAATGCTGATCATACTGTATTCCATACAAATCATTCTTTTGTGCATATGTATCAGAAAGATACATAATCATTCTAATGGATATTAATTAATATTAAAAGCTAAAAGATATATATATATATATATAGTGTTGATCATGATTGGAAAATAAATATATATTTTTTAAATAATTACAAATATTATTATAGAAAATTCTATTCAAATTTTTTATGGTTTTTTTCGATTAATAATTTAATTACATAATGTTAAACCAATTACTATGCTACTTAATGCTAAGCTACAAAAAATTTTAACTACCTGACAATCTGACTAATCTACGCACGAACAGTATGTTAAGTTTTGATTTCACAAACCACAAAATATGTGAAAAAGACTAAAATCTAAGTTAAAAAAATTTCACGAATATTTAAGTTCCACTAAAGTATGAAGTGGAACTAGAAAGAAGATAATCATATTCTGTAATTTTGCACACCGTGTAAGATATAAAATACAATAGAAATTAGCAATGAAGCAAATTTACTAAAAAACATTCGAAAGATATAAGCTGCTGAACTGCTTAGAAATATCAAAGCTATATTGTATTAATAATAATAATAATAATAATAATAATAATAATATATATATATATATATATATAGTGTTACAAAATTGTAAATAATTGTGTTTATTTTTGTATAAATTCTTTCAAAGAGGCTTAGTAAATTGATAAAGTGCTAATTTTGTGCATTTCTAGTCGTTTTAGCGTTAAAATAACTTTATTTTCCCTTAAAAACGCATTAAAAAGCCCCAATAAGGCAGGTAATGGATTTGGCGCCAAATTTGGCGACTTTCTGCCACCTTGGCGATTTTTTTGGCGACCTTGGCGAGAAAATCCTTATATGGGATATACCAAATATGGAAGCTGTAAGTTGATTGGTTGACCACTTTCTAGAGTTTTCTCGAAAATCTGGATTCCATGGAACAGTATATAAGCCTGTTTTCTTCGCCAAGGCCAGTCAGAGTCAGTTCAGTTCAGTCTAAGATCAGCTTCTGTCAATGTTGCATTGCTTGAGCCTCTTTGGAAGAGACTTGCTTCAAGTGTTATTGCTATACAGTTTGTACTGTGGATTTGCTATTGACAGCTGTTGTTTAAGCTGTGGTTACTGCTTGAATTGAAGCTGATACTTGGTTTATAGACCTGTATTTTTCTGGAACTTTCTGTGAATAAATTACTGAATTTTTGTACGTTTGGCCTTTCATTCTCGGACAACTCACGAACCCCCAAGTACGCAACAATATATATATATATTCAGTCACATTATCTTAACCATTATGATTGGATTAACATTAGAAAGTTTTTATTTGCTATAAAAAAGTATTTGTCAATTTACTTAAATGTCTTCAAAAAACAATGTTATAATCAACATTTTTCTGATATTTTCTATGATTTACTATTATACAGACTAAAACTCTTCAATTTAAATATTTCTAAAAAACCTCACAAAATCCAATCTAATTCACAGGTTATTCTAAATTATTCTAATCAAATATTTAATAGCATTAATATTTCATCCATTCTTAATGATAAATCTTGCATGTTTCTAATTAAAGGCATACATATTTCTTTCACTTTTAAATATCCTATTACACTTGGACGCCTGCTTTTTAACTATAATTCAGTCTCTAAGTCTAATTTATCTTCTGATGTGACTTGTAGTTGTGCTGATCCCTCTTATGTAAAATATGTTGACAGGGTCCATGCACATATAATCACTGGTGATGTTAATATTTCTAATGACTCTAAATTAAAGAAATTTATGAATTACGGTACTAAATATCGTCTCCCTTTAAAAACTAATATTTCATAGATTCTACAACAGTTATCATATGATATTGATTTGTTTGTTTATAAACTCTCCATCTCTTATAATAAATCTATTGAATATTTCAATCAATGGAAATTTTTAGTGATTTCAAAATCTAAAGCTGAATTAATTCAACATCGATCAAATCTCTCACATTATAATAAATCAAATCACATTAACTCTATTAAAGAATTGCAACAAAACTTTGTTATTACTTATGTAGATAAATCTCCTAATAATTATGCTATAATCTGTAAACACTATTATCTTTTTTCCCTCAGTTCATTCATATCTTCGAGTCCTAACTTTCATCCTACCAATAATGATATAAAAATTAATAATTCACTGCTTTTATAAATTGATAAAGCTCCCATTTAATAATTTTAAATGTCCTTATATTGTATTTATTCCTAAATTTCACAAAACTCCTATTAAATTTAGAACAGTCACTGTTGGTTGTAATACTTACAATAATAACGCTAACAAAATTCTCCTTGTTATTCTCAAACAAATCTATGACTTAAGAGGACTCTCTACTTATGGTCCCTGAAAGCCAAAGCCAATGTTATTCTATGGAGAATTTTGCCCCTTTCAAACTTTTTAATGAATGTATATTTTTAAGTTCCGTTTTCCCATTCAGAAAATTCAGCACTATTTAACAATTTATCGCTTTCCAAAGATTGATTTTTTTTTTTTTTTTTTAATATTTTATTTTGTGGTTCAAAAATACGAATTTTCACAATGTGAAATTTTGCATTTTTAAGCTTAAAAATGAAATCTTAAAAATTAAGAAAAATGATTTTTAGAAAGCGATAAATTGTTTAACAATTGTGAATTTTCTGAATGAGAAAATGGAATTTAAAAATATTCATTCGTTAATGAGTTATAAAGGGGCAAAATTCCCCATAGAATAACATTGGCTGCGGCTTTTGGAGACGATAAGTAGAGAGTCTGTTTAACTAGTAAATCAAAAAATTTCCATTGCCTTAAAAATAGCTATCAACTTAGAGATAAAGTCTTATCGATGAACAATGTCACTGATATCATGACATACGATTTTGCTGACCTGTTTAATAATATTAATTTAACTGATCTTCATCATATCATGCTTAACATTTTTGGAAAATTTAAAAGTCAAATTTCTTTACAAAAATGCTTTTCTGCAACATCATTTAAGACATTTTTAAATTCTATTATTCATAACAATTACATTCTACACAGTAATAAAATTTATATTCAAAAGGTCGGTATTCCACAAGGAGGTTGTAGCTCGAGTTTGTTAGCTGACTTATACCTTTACCATTATAAACAGGGATTGTGTAATGAAAATGTCTATTTTTACCGGAACACTGATGACGTTTTAACTTTTTATGTCAGTAATTTTTCCCCTAATTCAATTAAATTAGAAAATTCTCCACACCTTACCTTAACTCATACTCTCCTTAACAATAGCTGTATTAGTTTCTTAGATTTAAAACTTAAACTTGAAGGAAATTTATACTGATCTGTATGACAAAAGATAAGATTTTTGTTTCAAAGTAAATTTATTTACACATTTCAATTATTGTCTTCATATCTCTGTTTACAGAAATATCATTCTCAATCACCTCTTTCATATACATAATCTTTGTTCATATAGGTTTAAAAACAAAAATATCTCTCATTTAATTAATGATGCTACAAAAATGGGTTATCCCAAGAAATTTATTTATTCAATTGTTTATCATAAAGGGTCTCTGTATAACACACACACACACACACACACACACAAAAAAAAAATAGTAGTTGGGTGGGCAGATGTTTGATTAAGGAGTTTGGGGTGTTATTTGACTGGTTGGGTGGGTGGGTTTGCTGTTGAATTAAAAAAAAGTATATATAAAAAAAAAAAAAAAAAAAAAAAAAAAAATGGGATTACTGCAAGTTACATTCTTCTTACTTTTTCTGGTTGATATTATGAAATTTGAACCATTTTTTCGTTAAATTTAATTGTGTGCATTTGGCTACTAGTGGCTTCCCTTGTTTGGTTTGAACAATCAATCCAATTTAACATCACATTTGAAATAATAACTTTTATTGTTGTAGACTGCCTTGTATTACTTATCCTTACATGTGTGCATTTAGAATTATTGCTTGTGATTATGCTTTTTTACAACTTAACATTTAATTCTTCTTAATACTCTGACTTTATGTTTAATTAATTTAGGTTAAATAAATTAAGTTCAACTATTAGTTTAATTATTTTGGGTTTAACATTCACATGATCCGCTAAATATCACTCTAATTATTTCATTGGTGCCACTTATTCTCCCCTTTCAAAGCGTTAGCCATTTTTCGGTATATCTGTTTAATGATTCATAAAATTAATATTATGCACAGTACAAATATAAGAATTTAATATTATATAGTAAACATATTTATTAATCATATTTTCTCGAAAAAAGCAGCATATATTTCAAAATTTAGCCACACCAGCCTTTTATTTTGACTATACATGACAGAAAAAGACTGGCTTAATGCTTAAATGGTTAATCATGCAGTTAAAACTTTTTAAATACACTCCTTGTTGCATTGGTTTTATTATCCTGGAATAATTTAACTGACTTATTGTTTATATAGCTAAACGCTGGATGGCGCTTGCTCACTGCTGACTTATGCCAACGGTTTTATGATTCTTGTTTCACGTACAATTTAAATTAACATTTATCTAGATTAAACTTTAATTAACTTTAAAATTTTTGACTATCTCAATAAATAATTACTCTGTGTATTTTATCATTAATGAAAATGCACTGTCGTTCTTTCTTTGTCGATTAATCAATGATTGCAAAGCTTTTATTTTTAATTTAATTTTTTGTTGGCATAATCCTATTCTCCAGTTTGTGCCAAATATTTTACAGGTGGCTACTATGCTTCTTTCTAGTTTTCTCTCAGGTTTCCATGATTATTTTATTAAATAATTTATTTAATTTTATATTTCATTTAATCTCTCATTCTATATGGTTTTTGCTTCGATCGGGGCTGAAGCGATATAAAATGCTATGATTAGCTATATCGTTATACGAAATCGTTGCAGTTTTCACAGCTTTATGAAGTACATGCCCCTGATAAGTATGTTACTTCTATTTTCAAGCATTTTCATCCAATTATTTCTGTGGTTATTTGTTTTCTCTGTCATTGTGTTTAATGGTTCTTTTTTTTACTTTTATTATCATCCATGTTGGCGTAAGAATTTTAAGTGTTTTTTTTTTTTTTTTTTTTTTTTTGTCTCTTATTGGTTCTTAATCTAAATCGCAACAATGTTGTGTCAGTCTTTCCTCGAAGTTAAAATCAGTTATATATTTTTGTGTGTTGGTATTGTTTTGCATCTATTAATTGCTAAATTTTAAGATTAACTTTTATTAAGATAACTATCATATATATATATATATATGTTTAAAATCAGGGCACATTTCTTTTTTTTATATATATATATTGTACATCTATTGTACATGTATTCCCTTGTTCGAAATTAATGCTGGCGGGTTTGTATTAGATATTCATTAACCAGAAAATAGTTATTTTATGTTATAAAAATTTCCCGCCATTTTTTTCGAAAATCTCAATAAAAATTATACTGATGAAACAATTATTAAAATTTTAAACGTTATGTGCCTGAAAGTGGCTTCGATTTTTTGTCAATTTGAAGATTTTGAAACTAAAAAATGTCTAAAGCAGGTGACACAGATTTGACCGTTTCTTTCAAAAGAAAGAGTACGTTTATTTTTTTATTTAATGGAATACACTGAAAAACATTTCCTATGCATACGAATATTTTCATTAGAAATATTGCATTTATAATTATATTCATTTGTAATATGAACATAAGTACAGAAATCCCGGTTTTAAATATATATACAGTAGAACTTGGATAATTCGAAGTTGAAGGAACCTGAGAAAAATTCGAAATATCGAAAAATTCGAATTACATATATTATTTCATACTTGCCAACATACTAATTAAAATTCCGTAGTATTGATAGCCCCACCTTCTTTTTCACACCAGTATCCTTTTTAGAGTATTTTTTTTTCTTATTTAATCGTAATTGCATTTGCAAATTATTGCTTTAAAAATTTAGTGGTGTGAAAAAAAGGGCGGGACTAACAACACTACAGAATATTAATTAGGATGCTGGCAAGCATGCTATTTTGTCAAAAAGAAGAGATAAATTAAAAAAGTTAAAACTCTACGATCAAAGATTTAACATATAAATTTTATGTGTAAGAAAACTGCTACATCAACCCCCCCTCCCATTAAATCAATATTTTTTATGAGCTTAATTAATCAACACTTTTTTAAAAAATTGTCAGATATTTTTTATTGCTTCTTATTCAAGTACAATCTTTGTGTCATAGCATATGACTTCAACCTATATCAGTTGATACAAAAATAGAATCTTTTACATCAGGCATGACTTTCAATTCAAAAAACCCTCGAAGTTCATGTATGTGCACCATTTCTTCTGATGGACTAGGTAGAGGCTTTTCTTGTATTTCCTTATCCTTATTTTGAAAGACTATTAAAATAAATAATAATGCATTTTAGCTGTGAAAAATCTTGGGGAAAAATTTTACTGTAATATTTTAAAGTTAATCGTATAAAAAATTCGAATTATCCAAAATAGAATTCTAATTATCCACAATTTTTTAACATTATTTTAATACAAAATTCAAGGGACCGGGTAAAAAACTCGAATTATCCAGAATTTCGAATTATTCAAGTTTCACTGTATATATATATATATATATATATATATATAGAGAGAGAGAGAGAGAGAGAGAGAGAGAGAGAGAGATTTTTTTTTTTCATTTGCATCAATAATGGACACAGGCGGAATATGCATTTACAATTAAACCATTTTTGAGTAGGAGGGAGCTACGCATTGGCACTATTATATCATATTTCATAGCAATGACTCTGAACTTTTAGAATTAATTATCATATATATTTTTTTTGTTATAATTGTCCATCCCTTCATATAATAATAATAAAAAGAAAAAAAAAAAAAGAAATTTCTCAGGGTCTAAAAGCAGCAACATTTTACGTCAGATTAGTGATTGAAATATTTTCACATTTTAACACACTGAATTCTATAAGCAAATGACGCAGAAATTATGTAAACAAGTATTTTTGTGACAGAAACCACTGTGCGCAATGTGTGTTGAATTTATTATTATTACTTTTTTATTTTAAATATTTTTTTACGTCCGCTTTTATTTTAAATTAATGTACTGGCATATTTCTTTTGTTTTCTTTTCTTCTTTCTTTTTCTTTTTCTCTTTTTTTTTCCTTTTATTCAGACTATACATTCCCAGTATTATCATTTACTAGATATAATCGAACTATGTCAATATAATATTTTGTCCGGTTAAAATATACAATATAATAAATCAGTTCCGAAAATGGTAAATTCGGTGCAGCAAGTACTTGAAAAGCATTTTTTGGCAGAATGTGTGTAATTAGCATTTAATTTTAATTATTTTTTCTCTGAGAATAATTGTTCAACTTCCAAAGTGAATAATTCAGAAATTCAGTAAGATAATCAGTTGCAAAAAACTCAACTAACCAAGCATTAATTAATAATTTTGCAAATATCTTTTGATACTATAAAAATATCGCTGTTTTTTGATTGATTATTGCTTTTATATAAATAAATATAATTTTTGTTTGTCTTGAGAATTATAAACTCATAGTTGAGTATTAAATATTCAACAAAAATAAATAACCTGACGTTAATTAAAATGCAGAATTACATACTTAATTTAAGAAAATCATATTTATTATAAATATGATTTTCTTCCACAATTGATTGTGTGATTTTATTAAAAATTGTATTTCTTTCTCCCATTGTTTAATGGTGTTTTCCATTACCTGCGGCTTATTTCTGTTGAGCTATCTAAATGATAGACCAGATTGTTTCTGCCTAAAAGGTTGTCTTAGTGAGTAATGTCGATCGGGTGTCGGCCTGGATAGCTCAATTGGTAGTGCCCTGACCTTGTAAGTCAAAGATCCGGTGTTCAACTCCCGGTCCAGGCATTATTTTCACTCAGTCGGAAAAATAAAAAAAAAATCAATAAAAAATCTTTCATATGCGATTTTAAAATATCATTTCGTTTAAAAAATACCAAGAAAATAATTTTAAATAAATTGAGGGCTAAATATTGCTGTAGATGAAATCGTCTACATGATTAAGAAACCACACTCACAAATATCTGCGCTAGAATGCATGTATTACGCTTTTGGTCCCAAATTCTTATTTTTAAACAAAATGTCTAGTTTCATAGCTTTTCGACAAGTTCTTTAAAGCATTTAATTGAAAGAATATATAAGTTGTGTTATAATTCACGAGCGCTAATTAGAAGGTTGCATCTCAATACAATATCATCAATCGTAATGTTGATTACTGCACCCAACATGCTGTACATAAAGGCAATATTTCGAAAATGTATATTAGATGAAAGTTAATAAAGAATAACATGAATAATAATAATAATAAACATATATCGGGTTTCAACATAAGGAAAGGGTTTATGTAAACATATATATATTAAAAGTTATATGATTATGTGACATTAATTTTAAAATTAGATATATAGTAACAAAAACATCTTTCATTTCTATAAATAATTTTCAATACTTTCAATATCCCTATACAGTAATAAATCATTATGTAAAATGTAACAAAATGTTTTTATGTAATATTTATCATCCTTTAACCGGATATAAATTTAATTCCTTCATATGTTTCTATTTTACAAGTTATATACCAATTTCAGATTTATTTATACAAAATTTGTAATTTATTTCCGATGCTTTATATATTTATTTCAGTTGATGGATTTTTTAATATCTGGAAATAATTTGGGTTTCATTACACCAGATCTGTGGAAAGAAAAAAAATATACTTATCGGTTCGTAACTAGAACAAAACAGAAAAAAAAATCGCAATATTTACAAAATTTGTCATGGAAAATATTATTTTTTAACAGTGTATAAATTATATGAACTATTAGAAAATACAATATATAATAGTGTACAGTGTACAAAAATAGCTAAGTACACTATTTCTATGCGTTTAACTTTTAAAGCTTTACTGAATTTTATGTATTTCTAGAATATATATATATATATATGTGTGTGTGTGTGTGTGTGTGTGTGTGTATACGATTCACAGACTTCCATAGAAATTTCTATTTATATATCTGTAAATTTCTAAATTAGGATTTTTTTTATAATATATTATTCTAGCGTTACATTTACATAAAACATACATAACGTAAATATATATTCTCATGTTAATATTTAAGAAATCATCCTTTTAAAAATATGTTCTGTGATAATTTATAAATGAAACTTACGATGCATTCCCGAACTAAATTTTATGATATAAACTAGCTTTAATAAAACGGAATTAACAAGAAGAAACTGCATTCTAAGACTTTGTAAACCTTATCTGGAATTCACACGTGCTGAAACTTTCGATGGAAGCTTCTTTCTGCTTTGATTAAAGGTTTGTAAACTGGATTCTAACTTCAAAAGCGTGTCTAATAATGGAATTCTTTAGACAGCTTGTAGGAGGTAAATCGTAATCTTCCTCGCCCACTACGTACAAATGTATATACATAAGAATAATGGGCGGTCTGATAATGCAAAAAATTTCCTATTGAATAAATGGAAAAAGATTTAAATTTGATAATAGAAAATAAATAAATTTAAATTTGATATTTTTATGTAAGGATTAAAATAGATTTAGATTGTTAGTT
Source organism: Salticus scenicus (assembly GCA_963930645.1). NCBI lineage: Eukaryota > Metazoa > Arthropoda > Arachnida > Araneae > Salticidae > Salticus > Salticus scenicus. The sequence goes on along the minus strand of OZ005649.1, from coordinate 91,185,697 downwards.
TTAATTTTAAACGTGATAATTAATGAACAGTTGTTTAAGTAATATGTTTATTAAATTTACTCATACTTAGGTAGAGATAATCAGTTGTGTCACTCATACGAATTTCTCTTACCCAGTATTTCGATTCTGAAAAGATAGATTGCATAAATCTTGAGTTCAGTAACGCGATAATAAAGTTAAATGTACATTAAAATAAACTAAAATTGGTTTAAGAAAAGTTTTACTTGCATATAATTCCATGTGAGATGGTGGTGTACTGCTCCCCTGAATCCCCTGTTCAAAAATAGTGCTTAGAATTATATAAATATATATATATATATATAAATATAAGGATGTTATTAATTTGACGTCAAACTTACCAATCTTGATCAAATGTTTAAGTGGCAGCCTAATACAAACTACACAATATCAAATTCCAATTTCTTGTAGTTATTTGTTTTAAAGTGAAGATGATAAGTTATATACATACAGATTAACCGCTGAAAACTTTCGTAATCTGGCCACATTAAACGTGAATTATGAACATTTTTATAAATTTTGCTTATTACTAATTTTACATTTAAAAAAATATTTAAAGGACATATTTCTAGTATAATTTATTTGTAAATTTTCATGTACTTCCCACCACAAATATATAAATAAATAAATAAACAAATGAATAAAATAAAATATTTCAATGTATTTAGAAAATAAAAAACAACTATAATAATAATAATATGTTCTTACAGAAATTATAAAAAGGGGGTGGGTGTTAAAAAACGTACGTGACTATTTATGTGCATTGTCTGTGCAACCCATTTTTATACACTTATGTATAATAATGGCTTAGAACATTTGTTCTTGTCAAGGAATTTCAAAATCCTTTTTGTTTAACCCCTTACCTGTTTAGGAAAACATACGAGATTCGCTTCTCTTTGCCACCGTTTTCCCCACAGACACACATAGTTATGAGAAGTATTGGAGAAAACAATGTGGCACACTTTTTAATCTACAAAGTATTTACTTTCACAAAGTATACTTTTACAAAGTATTTACACACATACATTTAAAAAATACGAAATTCTAAATATGCAGTAACAGTAAAAATATGTTGGAACTTAGTTTTCGTTTCATATATGCTGAAACATGATTGGACACATGATCTAACAAACCAGCATAAAATTCAGTGTATTGATAGAGAGATTCAGGCGACTTTTTTTCTTGGAAAAACAACACAATTTTTAATGCATTAAGATATAAATGCATTAATATTTTTTTACGAAGTCGATGGTGCTAAATACGGAAAGGGTCCATTAATAAATTATAAAAAACAATAAATTTATAACTTTGTTCATATTTTCTTTCAGAGATTTAAATCGATATATTCTCTGTAAAATGGTTAGTTTTACGGACAATACGAAGCATCATCTGTTCATCAAAATATAATTCAATAAGGAGAAGCGAGTTCGAAACATCCGTTATCCTAGCTATCCTAGATATGGAAAGCATGGAGACTAAATAGTTTTTTGTTCGACATCCAGTAGTGTCCAACCTCCGACTTCTTTCAGCAATAAGTCGGAATCAGAATTGCATTCTTCTGGCGTAATACCATATTTCAACAAATTCGACCCTGAAGGTGATGGAAAGTAGTCATTTAACTCACTGTGATCACTGCCAGGTAAAACAAAATAATAATTAAGATTTTATTACACACTGTAATCTAACACGGAAGCGAAAGAAGAATTTAAAAAAATGCACAACTTACTCAAACCGAACACAAGCAATAACTGCTCAATTATGACGTTACCATTCCAGAAATATTCCTTTTCCAATTCCTCCGACTCACCTGTTTTCTGAAACAAGTAAATCTATCGAATACACTGTCATTCAAGGTCATTTTGTTGCATTCAAATTCAGTGTAAGTACTACTTTCACTTGTAGGAGCGGAACACAGCATGTCGTATGTCAGTAAAACGTATATATATGTACGTTGCAGCCAACGCATCTGCTTAGCGAAGCGGATATATACGGGTATTTTTATGGTAATCTTCTTTATTTTAATACATTTATTATACTTCAACCACATTTTTGAAAAAATATGTTTGGTTACTTATACGTTTATTTTATCGATTTTGTGTTAAACAACATTTTAAAACTACAAATTAATTTCATGTACGTTGTAGCATTTTTTTTTTTATTATTATTATTTAAATCAGGTATATTATGTATATATATATATAATTTTATTTTATCAAACCGTTAAATGAATATAATAATCTGCGTTTGTTTTATTATTTCTAAAAAAATTTTAAATATTTTACCTATTTGCTAAAAATGAAAATCACAGTAAAATTAGCTGTTAATTTGAAAATGAGATTATTTTTATTATTTTTTACAGGATACGGCATATTAAGTTCCAGATAAGTTAAAATTAATTTATGTGTATTTTCTCTTGTCATATACTTATTATGCCTAAAATCTGATTAAATTTTCACTTCCATATATTAAAAATAACTGTCTAGGAAATTAAAAACACATATATAAATTAAAAACTTTGAAAGTAATGTTTTAACGTCTTATATATTGCTTATTTTACCCATTCTTTACAAAACTACTTGCAATCAAGTTTAAGATAAGAGTCTCCCAGAGCTTATTTTCTATCTTAAGTTAAAAAGCGCTTTCTAAAGACACATTAAAACCGGATAAAAGCATTTCTAGAAGAAGGATAATGGAGATTAAGAATTCCCGTAGGGAGAATTTTCAAAGGTATTTGATTGCAAGCATAGATAAAAATCTTCTGCAATATTTATATGTAGCAATTTATTAGGAAGTATTTAACAATGAAACGAAAAAAGTCATAACGCTGTGCTCTGGAACTATTAAAATCATGTTTGGATTTATTATTATTAATATTATTTTAATTATTATTTAAAATATTTAAATAATAATAATAATATTATCTAAAAAAATAAATTATCTGAAATTTACTAGATTTAAATGGTTGAGACTTAATTTTTTTTTTTTTTTTGATACATTAGTGTTTTTTATTTATTTCAAACACATTTTTTAGTGTTTTTCAAAATTAATTTAACACTTGTCTCATTCTGCTATCCTTAAAATAATTTCTAACGATATATATATATATACATAATAGTAAATATAACTGAGCAATTAACCTTTATTTCCATTATTGTTTTAAGTGTAAATAAAGCTAATTAATATTATTCTACTAATTTCGTTAATGTTTTACAGAATATTTTTTGTTATATAGTTTCTAATTCTGGATATAATACAGTTTTTATTTATTTATTTATTTATTTATTTATTTATTTAGATTGATAGATCTATAAATATTCTAATATTTTTAAATTAGATATTGCATAGATGGTACCTAAGCAACTTTAGATGTTGAAATACATAAAATATTCCATAGTTAAAAATTATAAAAGAATCACATTATTTTAACATTGTATATTCTAACTATTCAACTGCATCAATATTATATTAAATATTTTTTACAAGCATATCGTTCCCTATTTCATATCCTCACCAGCAATTAACAGGAAATAAAAAATGAAAGGGGGGGGGGGATATGTCGGGTTGCGTAGGTTGAGATACTGGCCGAACCGTTTGGTGTTTCCCGCTCTTAGTTTGGGAAACTTCAACGAATATGTACTAGATTTAGTTAGAAAAACTTACAATTCGAGCATTCAACCCAGTAATGAGTCCTTAGTATAGACAGTGAACATTTTACACAACACTATCACTATCTCTCTACATTTAAAAAGTATAAATTATCAATTTTTTTTTCATGATATTTAATGTTTGAATTAATGCCAGACTCATGTTCATAAAAAAAAAAAAAAAAAAAAAAAAAGGAACGACTCGACTGAACTTCCTTTACATTAAGTAATTAATGGTTGAGTAAATAAATTAAAGTTAGAAGAGTCGTTAATTAAACAAAAGAGTATATTATTATAGGGTGTTTGAGTATTTTTCTGTATATAGTATGTAGTTTAATTTAACGACATTGTCTTTCAAATGATTCGAGTCCATAAATCATAATTATAAAGAAATTTCCGATTTGTTCCTGTAAAAATTGATGAGTACTAGACTCACGAAAACCTACATAGTTTGTGCGATGGTGACCAATAGCATGTATATAAAATTCATTCAAATGAGACGTTTAAACGCTATAGCACTTTAAATAATTTGCGTCCATAAGACACAATAATAAATAATTTTCCTTTGGGTCCTGTAAAATCTTTAAGTACTATATTCTCCAAAATTCATACAGTTTTTGTTGTGATCTATAACAATTATATAAATTTTCAGCTCAATAGCTCAATCGATAAGGCAATTAATCGCTATTGCACTTTAAATAATTTAAGCCCATAAGCGACGATGAAAGATGTCTCTGTTAAAAAAAGAAAGAAAAAAAAAAGCTATGGAGGCATATACAGTTTGTGTAGTAGTGATCTATAACATATATACGAATTTTCAGCTCAATCGGATAAGACGTATAGGTGCTATCGCACTTTAAGAAATTTTGGCCCTGTGTCCCTGTAAAAGAAAAAAAAAAGGCCGGAGAGTTATATATATATATATATATATATTATTTATATTATAGGAAGCAAATACACACACACACACACACACACACACACATATATATATATATATATACTTGCTTCCTATACTTGCTTCCTATTCCTTCTTATTGGTTTTAATAATCCAACGACAAGTCTCCTTTAAATAATATAAAAGTTTTAGAGTCATTAAAATTTTTACTGTTCGTGCGATGGTGACTTATAATAAGTGTATAAATTTCCAGCTTAATCTAATTAGGCAATTCGAGGCTATCACACTTTAAAAAAATTGAGCCCATATGCCATAATGATATAGAATTTTCTTTGTGTTCCGTTAAAAACCTATAATATTTCACAAAACCAACTTTCAGCTCATTCGAACAATGCGTTTAGATGCTATCGTATTCATTCCCATACATACACACATACAAAAATATATCACCATTAAAATAGCACATATGAACTCAGTGGACCTCCAAATGTGTAGTTATACCAATATCTCAAGGTCGGATTTTTGGCATGAATAGAAAATTTTATCTTCATATATATGTACAGAAAGTAAAAGTAGAACTTTTTTCTACTTAAGATTCCAAATTATATAAGAAAAAATTACTTTAAAAAAATAATCAGAATAACTTCATTTTTATAAGTAATTATATTAAACTAACACAAAAATAAATAAATAAATCGAATTATATTGTTTTTTTTTTGTTTTTTTTTTTTTTTTTTTCATTTAGATAAACGTATGAGATAATTCATTAATATGTATCTTAATTATAAAATACACAAGAAGAAAATTCTAAGTATTAAATTATATTATACCAAGCCAATTAAGAAAATGAAATTACGAATTACTCCTTAAGAAGTAATTTGCTTTAAGCTTAAATATTTACTTTCCCAAGTTGACTTAGACAGTTCAACCAAATGTTTCACAAAAATTGATTTTTCAATCATTAAAATTTAATGATATTTTCTATTTATTCATTAAAACAAACACAAAAGTTAAAACGATGGTGTCTGTCTTCAGGATTTCAGGATTTTCCTTAGCAAGATGTTGATCTAAAGAAGGGACATTTATCTATCGTAATTTCGCAACGAAATGAAACATTTCCTTTACAAAGTGAAGTATTATCTTTTATAAATTCTACAACATCCTTTGAATATGTTATATGCGGAAAAACATTTCTACATGATAACGAATATCAGCAAATTTAATTAGCATTGCAGTTGAAAACTCAGAAAATTTCTAAATCCTAATAATTAAATATATATTGTAATAATTATTGTTCCTTAATATGCATATGAGATTTACTTTATTTATAAACAGTTAATAACTAAACTTTGTTTTTAGTTATGTGTATCTAAAAATAAAGTAGAGAAAACTGAAACTGAATAAACGGATTTTATAAGTACAACTGACTCAACAAATCCCAAGAAAAAATCAACCGTTAAATCTACAGTAAAATTGTAATTGAACAAAACTTTCTCTTAAATTAAGAAGAAATGTAATCATAAATGCTTTTAATTTAACTAAGACGTGAAGCACAATGAATTTTCATAACGTTTAAATCTTAATTTTATATCTTAATTTTGCATTATTTTAAATATCGAAAGTTTCATACAATTGAACGAGAGGGATAAATTCAAAGTAATATTTTTTTATTTGTTTAATGGAATCAAAATGGAATAGTTAGTACATAGCTAATACATAGTAATAGTTAATACATAGTCAATTACAAGAAAAATAAATCTACAAATCATTTTTAATAATATTTACTATTCTGTAAAGACAGTAAAAAGCTTTTTTTTTTTTTTTTTTTTTTTTTTTTAGTGTAGGTCTAAAATGTAATATATATATATTATAATAATTTAAAATAATTCGATAACGATTCAAAACATATACGGAAACATAACAAGAAGGAGCATATTTATATTTATTTACCCAATAGTACAAGGCATATACCTTTTCATAGGTTTTGAGGTTTAAGTAATACAAAAATCACAAACTCGACATGATGTCCATATGTAAAGTTTCAGTTTTTTAATTTGTTAATTTGTTACACGACATCTCAAGATTAAATGATGAAAAAATAATTAGATTTAAAATGCCAATTGGGATACTAAAAAGAATCATACTTGTTTTTAAAACTCTAACTGGAAAAAGTCGTAACGTATTGCAAATTTACAATTTTCTAAACATGTGAGAATGAAAACAAATTCGAATAAATTTATAATATGAGAACTGTTACCAATGTAAACACTGGAGTAGTTTAAAAATGTTAATTACTGGAGTAGTTTAAAAATGTAAGTAAAATACGCGTTGAACAAGTATTGTACTAATTTGAAATTTACTATTTTCCCACCGTGGAGCTATAAGGCAAGATTTTGTATAATCATGCATTATGAATTTTTTTGGTTTATAAACACCCTCTATTTGCATGCAAAGTGAAATCTGAAACGTCCCTAATAAAGTTAAAAAACATATTTGGATAAGGTAAACGTATCGAAGCAGAAGGTGAAAATCTTAGTTATTGGGATGTTTTATTCTGTGACCGAGCTGAGGAATTGGTGCATGTCATTTCTTTTAACATTAATATAGTATGATATACATAGTAAATTAAAAGTGCAATTAAAGGATAAAAAGTGTATGCATAGTATTAAAAGTGTTGTGGATAGCTTGAAGATCTTGTATGGGGGGGGGGGGGAGATTTCTCTATGCAGTATCCAAAACAAATTTCTAATATGTTAACACCTAATCATCGTCCATGACACCTTCTCTTCGATTCTTTGATATCGTGATGAATTAGCTCTTTATGTTCTTCAAACATATCACCCAGATTTTCCAGAAATAACTTAGATGGGAGTTGTAAAAGTAGAGCTCTAGGCTTACACAATCTCATTTTTTGTCAAAACTGTACGTGATGAAAATTTTTTAACACATTTTCTTAATCAGCATCCAAAAACACATCAGAAAAACATATCACATTGAAGAGAAAAGTTTCATCGTACGCCTGTGTTATAGTACACGAAACCTAGTAGTTATTTGAATGCTTGTACCTATATTTTAGTATAATAATGAATAAATGACTGTTAACTTTACATAAAATACGTTTTTGTAACTTTTTGAAATGGAAATAAAACTTATTCACTATTAAATCATTTAAAACATATAGTAATAAAATCCTTGTTAGGCCCCCCAAAGAAAAGTTTTATTGTGTTTTCTGGCTTTTATTTATTCATTTCTGTATTTGTATTACATATTAATTAACTACACATTCATATTTATATTGCTATTCCATCTCTAAATTTCCTGCAAAAATTATTTTCTAAATATTTAAGGAAATATTTAAGGTTGAAGGAATTTAGAATATTATTAACTAAGATTAAGTTATCTTTTAAATTTGCTTTAAGGCATTATATTATAACATATAAAGCTACTGATCGGAATAAATTACACTTTTACATAAAGAATCATTTACTCTTCTCTTCAGAATCTTTTAAGTTTTACAAGATATATGGTGAATAATTCAATCCTAGCTTCTAATTAAAATCTTGTCAGACGTAAGTAATTAGGGATTTCTTCGCGAGAAGATAAAGTCTCTTAATGTCGAAATAAATTCAGATAATTGCTAATTAAATGCCCTTAGCACCGACGTTTGACATTATTTGTAGCTTTAAAGTTTTGATTTTTTCCAATTTAAGAAACAGAATTTCAAGTTATTCTAACTTTTTTTTTTTTTTTTGGTCTTAATAATATTGATTATTATTATTATTTTTAATGTATGTAGGCAAAATATTGATCTAAGAATGTATATCATGTTAATAATGTTGTTAAATAAATTAAAAATAAAACCATTTTTGTTTTTATGCGTATGTGAAAATATAAGGATTAGCAAATTTTACAATTTCATATAAAACTTAAATTAAAATAAAATATTAAAATATTTTTTAAATGACACTTATTCATAATTAGTAAGTCACTAGTCATAACACTCATTAAACTGTACGGTAATAAAACAAATTTAAGTAATTTTTAATCTTATATTCTTTGGTCAACATGAAAGGTTAAAAAATACTTTTTCTTTATAAATATGGAATATTTAGGTTATTCTTTGTTTGTTTGCTTAAGAAATGACATTCCACTATGTACGACAACCTCTAGCTAAAGACAAATTTAGTTTATAAAATTTAAGTTTAATATTATATATTCGGGTTTAATTTAATCAATTTAATCCTGACAAATATAAGCAAATAATAATAATAATAATAATAAAAAAATTGAAAAATATTAATAGTTTTTTTTTTTTTTTTTTTTTTTTTCATAAGTAAAAATAGAGACATGTATAATGTAACTTTATTGTTATTAGACCTTCTAAAATAAATACAAATTATATCTAATAACTTTTCTATTAGACAGGCTTTACAGATTGGGTCATAGTTGTAAAAACCGAAAAGCCAGCTGGAATTCTACTCATAATGACTGCTGCTGACTTTGCTCGTAATTTTTAACGAAAGGTTAGAGTCCACATTTATAAATGTTTAAAATAATTAATAATATGTTAAAATGAATGTAAAACCTGTTATAATCAATCAGCATTTAATGGGGGAAAGAACGTCTGTGTTAAAGTTGAATAAAGACAATATTAAATGGTAAAATTTTGCATTTTCGGATGAAAAACATTTTATTCTTGATTAACCAAATGGTTTTAACAGTTACAGGTACGATATGAAGATAGCGAAAGACGGAGCAGATTTTTTAAAAGCAGATATGAATCGGGCATTTTAAAGGTGGATCTATGGTGCTCTGGAGAGCTGCTTCTACTGAAGGCAGAATGAATTTAATAATTTTTTCTATTATTATGAACATCAAGAGAATATCCGCAAATTTTAAACGTGGAATTATCAGATTTTTGTTAGATTTTGGGGGGTAATAATATTTTTGTCAACAAGACTTCCATTTTTGCTCTACTTTTAGAGCAATAGGAAATAGTTTGAAGAAAGAAACTTCTGTATTATTGCCTTTCCCATGGCCTAAAAGTTGAAAAAAACCTTAACTTATGATATTAGAAAAGTGCATGCAAGTGGAAAGCAATTTAAAATAGTTTAAATGTATTAAGAATATCATATATGCTATATGAAATGGTACTGAAACTTAATATTAAAAAAAAAAAGTATATATATATATATATATACCAGAGAGAATGTCTGACTGTTTAACCCTAAAAAGACACCCCATAAAATATTAATTTAAAGAATAACTGAAAAAAATTACTAAAATTCGAGCTGTCCTTATAATTGTGAACACCTGAAAAATCATCTTTTTACCATATTTAAAGTTTTTTAAGATAGAAAAACGATAAAACTTTTTAAATATAGTCTATTAATGAAACTCAAATTAATTAAAAATATATTTGTTTAAATAATAGTGTTCATTGTTTAATTAATACAGAAAAACGGGTGTCCTTATAATTATGAGAAGGGGTGTATATTAGCACACTTGAAATGCATCAGACGATCACACGCGTTGCATTTGATTCAGATGGCTCTTGTTATGCATAATGCCAGGTGCTTCAAACAAATGACACAAAAGTCGACGTCTTTAGATTGTTTAGACTCCAATTTTTAGGGCGTTTGGCTGGCACTTTGAAAGGTGGAGTCGACTTAGTTTCTCTAGGCTTCTCCAGGAAGGACTCAGAGGCTGCAAGGAAGTCCATATTTTCGGGCATTTGATTTTATGGATTTCTTATCAACTATGTAATCTTAAATGGCTTTAACCAGCGCATTTAAATCCATTTCTTTTGAATCAGTTGACTTTTTTGAGGTTGACATTGCTAAAAAAGCGTAAACATACATATAAACTCTAATAAAATAAGTTATTTTGATATACACTACCATATTTCACTGTTTGTATGTCAAACACACGTTTAAATAAAAAAAAAAAAGTTTGCCTACAACCCGCTGCATAAAGGTGCTTTCAACCGAGAATGGCAGCCATTTTTTATAATGTCAGATAAAGCAATTTTCAATCCACATTTTGGCTAAATTCGATATTACATCACAAAATCTAAAGAATATACTGCATAAATATAACTTGCATTTACATTTTTTAATTTACTCACTTCGATTTATCGCATTCTGAAAATATTCACAAATCACTATTGTATCGCTTTTTCTCAGATTTTTTATTTTATTGCTTGCACTTACTAAGAAAATGCATCTATTCACTTCGGTCTTTGCACAAAAACTGCGTACTGTCACAGTACAGGTTTGACAGTACTCAAATCCACAATATTTGTTTTTTGTTAAAATATGGTGGGGTGCCCATAACAGGAGATATTCCCTATATATATATATATATATATATGTACTGGTGGACAAAATTAACAGAAGGAACCGTTATTTAGGAAAATGTGTTCCATAGCTTAATTTTGTCCACCAATATACATGGTAATTATAAATAAAGTTACGATTTCAAAACGCTATAATTTTAAAACTACCCATCAGAGCGATATGATATTTTACCAGAGAAATCGTGAGGCAACGAACTCTTGTTTGAGGGAAGAAAAAAAAATAGTTCCAACATGTTACTATAGATGGTGCTATCAGGGTAATGTCAGAGGAAACGCCTAAATGGAATCATTAAACACAAGAATGTTGTTAGCAACACTAGACCTGCTACCTATGCTAGTTTATCTGTAATGGTATTAGGCCTCGACTTTTTTTCACACCAGAATAATTGTAGATAAATATTCAGCAATATTTTCTCATGATCAAATAAGAAGACTATTGCTCTACCTTTATTCTGGTGTGAAAAAATTGCGGGGTTTAATACCATTACGGATAAACTAGCACAGTTAGCAGGTCTGCAACACAATAGACTTCAAGGGTTTACTACATTTATTTTAGCAAATAAGCAAGAATACGTGTTTACAGCAAAAACAGTCACTGTGAAAAGAGAAAAGAGCAGCTTCGTGAATCAAATACTTTATGGATAATTAACGACACATTTCGGAATTCCTTTTTTTTTTTTTTAAGAGGAAAATTTATTAGAAAATTGGAAATCTTAGAACCTTGTATTTATTACAATATTAAGGTAAAGTTGCCTAAATTAATTTTAGTCGGCAAAACGATCCATGTATTTTGTTTTCAGACTGATAGAGCTATCTAAGGTGTAGCACATTCATTAGTTGTACAAAATCAAGAAGAAGTAATAGCGATATCCAAGCCATTGTAGTATTACACATCGGAATGGAATTCTTTGAAAAAGTGGGTTTTTTAATATTTGTCATTATGTATGCACTGACTTTACTATTTATTTAGTTATACAGTTTACATGTACAATAATATGACCTGGTTTACTTATTTTATTTCATTATGTATTGTCAGAAACACTTTTTATCCTTTATTTTGCCGATAAAATCAATTTATACTTATTTGTAAATAAAAGAATAATTTTTACCTTTCGTGAGTGTAAAATGATCCTTTGGACATTTTTTCAAAAAACTAATTTCTACATTATTCAATTTGAGTTTAATATATTATTAAAATATGTTAATAATGGAAAATATAGTACAAAACATACTAGAAAATGATCAAAGTTTTATTAAAACAGTTATGTAATTTTACACAAGTTTTTTCTTAAATTGATCATTTTAAGCCACCTTCCCCTACATCTTCTTATATATATGTATATATGTGTGTGTGTGTGTGTGTGCGTGCAGAGAGAGAGAGAGAAATAAATAAGAAATGTTACTAAAGAATTTTCTGCTCATCGATTTTATTACTTAAATGTTATAAACCTTCTGTTTGTTTCTTGACTTAATTTTCTCATAGCATTTATCTAAGCTTATTATAATGAAAGTACTAAACACCAAAGTGAGATGCCTCATGCCTCTTAGAAAATATACGTGTCTTTAAAACTAGACTTGCGTGTAATCTTCAGTTAACAGCATAATACTTTAAAAGCGAGGCTCGTTTAGTACCTAATTTCAACAAAATTAGTTTCCGTTAAGAGAATAGCTGAATTTATTTTGTTTATTTATCTTTTAGACTTATACGCTTAGTCCTACGTAACTCGGAATGCTTAAACCTGCTAAAACTGAAAAGTTTAAATGAAATACAAACATTGACAGAAAATTGCATTTATATACCTAAACCATGATTTTTAATTAATTAAATTTAAACTAAATATCAGCTTTTTGATTTATTATTATTATTATTATTATTATTTATTTATTTATTTATATATTTAATATATTTAAGTAAAAATGAATAAAAAATATATTCAAATACAGTATATATTAAATGAGTTTAACAGTATTTGAAATTCTATTAAATTAATTAATTCTATTTATGTAGAAATACATCAACTGAAGCCCAAAGCACGTACAAGATAAGGAGCAATACATTGTCTTTAAAAATATATATGTCGACAGTGACGTAACTTTCTTGAAACGGTTGGGCGCTAAAATATATTTATCAATAATGGTATAGATTATATTGTTACGAAATTGTAAATAATTGTGTTTATTTTTGTATAAATTCTTTCAAAGAGGCTTAGTAAGTTGATAAAGTGCTAATTTTGTGCATTTCTAGTCGTTTTAGCGTTGAAATAGCCTTATTTTCCCTTAAGAACGCATTAAAAAGCCCCAGTAATGCAGGTAATGGATTTGGCGCCAAATTTGGCGACTTTTTCCCACCTTGGCGATTTTTTGGCGACCTTGGCGAGAAAATCCTTATATGGGATATACCAAATATGGAAGCTGTAAGTTGATTGGTTGACCACTTTCTAGAGTTTACTCGAAAAATCTGGGTTCCATGGAACGGCATATAAGGAGCGCTTCCTCGCCAAGGCAGTTAGTTCAGTTCAGCTTTCAGCCAGCTTCGCTAGTGCTTGCATTGCTCTTGAGCCTCTTTGGAAGAGACTTGCTTTATGTGTTATTGCTATACAGTTTGTACTGTGGATTTGCTATTGACAGCTGTTGTTTAAGCTGTGTTTATTGGTTGAATTGAAGCTGATACTTATAGACCTGTATTTCTCTGGAACTTTCTGTGAATAAATTACTGAATTTTTGTAAGCCTTGCCTTTCATTCTCGGACAACTCACGAACCGCCAAGTACGCAACATTTCTGGTGTCAGAAGCGGGATTGTCTGTGAATGGTGATAACGAGAGCTATGGAGCAAGAGATGAAAAAACTTCTAGAAACCTTAGCTACCCAGATGAATTAAATGAAAGTCGGACAGGAAAAGATGGAAACCGGATTGATAGAGAAAATGGAAACAGGACTGGAAAAGATGAAAGAAGGACAAAGAGAGATGGAAGCAAGTATGGAGACATCGCAAAGAGAGTTGAAAGACACTATGGGTGAAGTTCAGGAAGAAATTAAGTCAATCCAAGAAAAAGTTGAATGCAATCAAGAGGAGATGAAGAGAGAACTTTCGGCAGTAAAGGGAGTGATTGAAAGTAAATTATCGGATATGGAAAGCAGAGTAGATGGAATAAAAGAGAAAGTTTTGAAAATAGAAGAGAATTTTGAAAAGAAAGCTATGACGATAGAAGAAAATGTTATGAAGGTTGAAGAGAGTGTTACAAGGATAGAACGGAGTTTCGAGGAGAAAGTTAAAGAAAATTTTGATCAGGAACTGAAAGAAAGGTTTTCAGAGATAGACGGTAAATTGAAGAGAATAGAAAAGATCTGGAGAGAAAAGTGGAAGAAAAGTTAGAATCCATGCCCCAGGAAACTGAAAAGAAAGAGATAAGAATCCAGAATCAGGAATTTATTAAGCTATCTACCTACGATGGCAGTTCCTCCTGGCATGTATATAAGACGCAGTTTTCCATCGTAGCTGAAGCTAACGGCTGGGACTCTACCGCCAAGTCAGTCCACTTAGCAGTAGCATTACGGGGAGATGCAGCTGAGATATTGAGAAATGTTTCTAAAGAAGAAAGGAACGATTTCGAGGCCTTGACTAGAGCACTGGAGCTACGGTTCGGAGAGAAGTGTTCTAAGGACTATAGTCGCCTCCAGCTAAAGTCCCGTTACCAGAAAACGGGCGAAAGTTTGCAAGAGCTGGCAGCGGACATTCAGAGATTGTCACACCTAGCATTCTCAGACTGTCAATCTGACACTCGTAACGACTTAGCTCTTCAGTACTTTATCGATGCTGTTCGGGATCCAGAAATTCAAAAAGCGCTGAGACTGTCCAACATCAGAGACGAAGAATCAGCTTTAGGCTATGCACTTAGGATAGAGGCAGCCCAACAAGCCTCCCGTAAAGACCGCCATACCATAAGAGCAGTCTCAATAAATGATACGCCTGCTGATGAGAATGAAATGGAGAGAAGTTTCGCAGAGATCTTAAAGAGATTGCGCAACCTGGAAAATAACATAGAAATAAAGGATCGGAAGATAAAGTGTTGGGGCTGTGGAGGGGATGGTCATGTGAAGAGGAACTGCCCCGTACGACCAACAATAGGAAATCACCCGGCTTCACCATCACTGCAGGGAAACTAAGAGGAGGCCATCTCGCGGGGCGGAGGTTGCCTAAAATTAAAGAGCCCCAATTTACAGTATTTCATGTTTCATCGATGAGTGGCGGCGATAATGGACTTCACGTCTATGGCCAATTCAACAACGCCACCTGCCGGATGATTCTGGACACAGGAGCCAACGTGACCATCATTAGAACGGATTTGGTTCAAGAACTAAAAGAGAAGATCATCTGGACGCCGCCCTGCGTTAAACTCCAGACTGTGACCGGAGACGAAATTAAAATATATGGAAAAATGAACTTGACCATCTCTTTTGGGAAAGCCAGTTACCATCATATGGCATATGTGGCTGATATAAGAGATCCTTTAATCATTGGAATTGATTTCCTGAGAAAATTTAACTTTAAATTGGACTTTAAGAATAATGAACTGCATTCGAGTTCGGAAGACATCGCTGTGTTCAACACTGAAAATCAAGACATTCAGACAATTTGCCAGATAACAGCCAAGTCTGAAATTTCCATCCCTCCATACACAGAGACAATAGTTTCAGGAACACCTCCCACAAAGCAATACTTCCGCTATGGACTGATTGAATACCCGAATACAGACAATAGCCCAAGAGGAGTTCTGGTAGCTTCATCTCTAGTTGATCTCTCAAAGAGTACTATTCCTGTGAGAGTCGCAAACATCAGCGATAAGGTCTGAACAGTGAAGAAGGATGAGGTGTTAGCAGCCTGCACTCCTGTAACATGCATAAACCGTCCCACGCAATCAACCGAATCCAAGTCTTCTGAGCAATTAATAATGGAGCTACTCAAGAATGCAGAATTAGGAAAGGAACAGAGATGTGCTGCGGAGAAGCTACTCCAAGAATTTAAAGACCTTTTTTCTCGAACACCTGAAGACGTCGGGCAAACGAACATCACCCAGCAAAGAATTGATACAGGAAATCATCCTCCAATCAAACAACATCCAAGAAGACTTCCTTTTACTAAACAGGAAGAGGTCACTGAACTTCTAAATGAAATGCAGCACAATGACGTCATCGAGCAATCAACGAGTCCTTGGGCCTCTCCCATAGTACTGGTGCAAAAAAAGGATGGTTCAACAAGATTTTGCGTGGATTATCGTCGTTTGAATGACATCACGAAGAAAGACAGTTACCCTCTTCCCAGAATTGACGACACATTAGACACACTTGCTGGTAATAAATGGTTCTCGACGTTGGATCTGAAGAGCGGTTACTGGCAAGTAGAATTACATCCTGATGATCGTGAGAAGACTGCATTCACCACGGGACAAGGACTGTGGCAATTTAAAGTTATGCCGTTCGGATTATGTAATGCCCCTGCCACCTTTGAACGCCTGATGGAGACAGTGCTAAAAGGACTTTACTATGAAGCCTGTCTGGTGTATTTGGATGATATTATCATTGTGGGGCGCACCTTTGAAGACCATCTACGAAACATCCGAAAGGTGCTGGAGAAACTCAGAAAGGCTAACCTCAAATTGAATCCAGGCAAGTGTAACTTATTCCGTCGTGAAGTGAGCTACCTTGGCCATATCATCTCTGCCGAAGGTGTGAGAACTGATCCTGAGAAGATCTCTGCAGTCGAGAACTGGAGTCGCCCTGAAAATGTACACCAACTGCGAAGTTTCCTGGGGTTATGCACTTACTACAGGAAGTTTGTCAAGGGTTTCTCAAATATTGCCAGACCCCTCCACAAGCTGACGGAAACCAAACAAAAATTCCTGTGGATAGATGAATGTGAAAATGCGTTCAAGCGACTTAAAGAGGCCTTAACATCATCGCCTATCTTGACGTATCCACAGCCCGACAGACAGTTCATACTTGATACAGATGCCAGCCATGAGAGTGTCGGTGCTGTTCAGTCTCAGGAAGTTGATGGTCAAGAACATGTCATTGCCTATTGGAGTAAATGCCTGTCTAAACCGGAGCGAAATTACTGTACCACCAGGAAAGAGCTACTCGCCATCGTAAAAGCCATAGAACATTTCCATCATTACCTCTATGGCAGAAGATTCCTGCTCCGGACCGACCATGCATCTTTAACGTGGTTGCTCCAGTTCAAGAACCCGGAAGGACAGATTGCCAGGTGGATACAACGCCTACAGGAATATGACTTCGAGATACGTCATCGTAAAGGGACTCTACATGGTAATGCAGATGCCTTGTCACGGAAGCTCTGTTTGGAAAGCTGCAAGTACTGTTCTAGAGCCGAACAGAAATACCTGCCGATAAATCCGGTTGCCTGCCAAGTTACTGTCTCAACACCATCAGATCAAGATCCCGATCCATGAAGTGACGAAGAACTTACAAAAGCCCAGTTGGAAGATCCTGACATAAAGCCAATATTACAGCTGAAGGAGACGACCAGCAACAGACCTACCTGGCAGGACATTTCCAGATTCAGTCCCATTACAAAGAGTTATTGGGCACTTTGGGACTATCTTCATATCAGAAACGGCATATTATACAGAAAGTGGGAATCTGATGATGGGAAAAGCTTCCGATGGCAGATAGCACTGCCAAGATCAAGAATTCCAGATGTTTTAGAACAACTGCATAGTAGCTCTACCGGAGGCCATTTTGGGGTAATGAAGACTCTGTATAAAGTTCGGGAACGCTTCTACTGGTGCAAGGCAAAGGAGGATGTGGAGAAATGGTGTAAATCATGTGATGCTTGTGCGGCACGTAAAGGCCCGCAGAAACGAAGTCGTGGAAGAATGCAACGGTATAACGTGGTAGCACCATTTGAACGGATTGCACTCGACATCTTCGGTCCTTTGCCACGGACCTCCAGTGGAAATAAATACATCCTCGTTGTGATGGACTATTTCACCAAGTGGCCTGAGGCATATGCCATTCCCAATCAAGAGGCATGCACAGTCGCAGAGGTCCTAGTGCAGCAATGGGTGTCAAGGTACGGCACGCCCCTACAACTTCATACCGACCAAGGTAGGAACTTTACCTCCGATGTTTTCAAAGGACTGTGACAACTACTCGGCATAGACAAAACCCGGACAACACCCTTACATCCCCAGTCGGACGGCATGGTCGAGAGGTTCAATCGTACCATCCTGAATAACCTCTCTCTTCTAGTATCAAGGAACCAGCAAGATTGGGACTTGAAGTTGCCATTGTTCCTGCTGGCTTATCGAAGTGCTGTCCTTGAAACCACCGGCTATACTCCAGCCCAGATGCTGTTTGGACGTGAACTTCGTCTCCCTTGTGATCTCCTGTTTGGTTGTCCACCCGATGCGCCTTCATCGCCCGAGGAGTACATCCAAGATCTCCAGGCACGATTTGAGGACGTACACAACTTTGCTCGGGAGCGGATTAACATGGCATCGGAGAAAATGAAGACAAGGTACGATCTAAAGGCTACACAACATGAGTTCCAGGAAGGAGAGAAGGTCTGGTTGTGGAATCCTGTTCGACGCAAAGGACTCTCTCCCAAGTTACAGTGCAACTGGGACGGACCATACACAGTCTTAAAAAGGCTAAATGATGTAGTGGTGCGTATCACTAAAACACCTTCGTCAAAACCGAAGGTGGTGCAGTATAATAGGCTAGCCAAGTACCACAAGTAACGGTAAAATTAAAATGTAAAATGTAAATACTGGTAAAATTTGCGCATGCGCACTGTAAATATTTGTATATAAATATTTGTACATATTTGTGAATTTTGTAAATATTTCCCACTTAATTTATATTTCTATGTTATCTTTATGTGCAACTTAGTTCTTGTATTTTAGATTGTGTAAATTTGTTTAGTTTCGCCGCTTGACCAAGGGTTGCACTGCCCGGGACGTGCAGTCCTTGGGAGGGGTTCAGTGTTACGAAATTGTAAATAATTGTGTTTATTTTTGTATAAATTCTTTCAAAGAGGCTTAGTAAGTTGATAAAGTGCTAATTTTGTGCATTTCTAGTCGTTTTAGCGTTGAAATAGCCTTATTTTCCCTTAAAAACGCATTAAAAAGCCCCAGTAATGCAGGTAATGGATTTGGCGCCAAATTTGGCGACTTTTTCCCACCTTGGCGATTTTTTTGGCGACCTTGGTGAGAAAATCCTTATATGGGATATACCAAATATGGAAGCTGTAAGTTGATTGGTTGACCACTTTCTAGAGTTTTCTCGAAAAATCTGGGTTCCATGGAACAGCATATAAGGAGCGCTTCCTCACCAAGGCAGTTAGTTCAGTTCAGCTTTCAGCCAGCTTCGCTAGTGCTTGCATTGCTCTTGAGCCTCTTTGGAAGAGACTTGCTTTATGTGTTATTGCTATACAGTTTGTACTGTGGATTTGCTATTGACAGCTGTTGTTTAAGCTGTGTTTATTGGTTGAATTGAAGCTGATACTTAGGTTATAGACCTGTATTTCTCTGGAACTTTCTGTGAATAAATTACTGAATTTTTGTAAGTCTTGCCTTTCATTCTCGGACAACTCACGAACCCCCAAGTACGCAACAATATAAACGTTAAAGTCCGAAATTATATGTACAATCCCAAAACAACGTTTCGACTGATTCGAATGAAATAAAATTAATTTAGTTTTCATTTAAAAAAAAAAAAATTATAAAAAATAATGATTAAAAATAAAATAAAATAAAATAGAATAAATTTAGAATAAATTTAAAATAAATTAAAAAAAATTCGTTATATACAGTCGGCAGATTGAAGTGCTAGCAATAATTCTTATTTAATAGACAGGCACCTAATACTGTTTTATTAATAAATATTTGTCGAGTCAGGATCTTAGCCTTATTCTGTTTATGAAAAAGTAAGTTGACGATAAAAATTAGCGATCAAATAATATATATATATATTTATATATATAATGTGGTTATGTGCTATGTTAATAATTTTGTTGCCGACAGTATAACGATTAGTGAACGAAAAGGACAATGTCTGCTAGTAAATGTATGTTCAATATGCCACTTAAACTGAAAAAAAAAATCTGTAACTGGCATATAGAATCTAAATTGCGGCTCTAGGGAAAATATTTACATGTAATCCTTATAAATTCTAGTCCCATTTGAAAGCAAGTTCTAGAAACCCCTATTAGAATTCAAGAGCATTTGTCTATGTTATCGAGGTCAAACTTAATTAAAAATCTCTGGAAATAAATACAAATACGAGCTTTAGAAACTATAATCTTGGATTATGATCTAATTCTAGAAAATCAAGCGAGAATTTATCGCAATAAAAAGGGTGCAGAATATTGAAAATATTGTTTCACCATATAGAAATGTATAGACTAGAAATCCTCAAACATTTTATCTATTCAGAGTATCGGCGTGCCTTATAAGCATAGCTCGGAAATCTATAGTTTTACTTTAGGTAATTAGAAAGTGACTAATTATTCGTTTGGGATGAAGGCGGTATATTTTTTTTCTCAGTGTACTTATGACTGTCCATTTTATAAAAAAAAAATAACTGTCAATCATGTTCCAAGGGTCTTCTAACCTCTCAATATCTAGAGGTATCAATATCACCACACACAAAAATATTTACAGACACGCAGATAATGCTCATTTTTGCCACTGGGGGGGGGGGGGGGCAGTGACAGCTTCAGATGACCCAGACAACAATACGACACAGATGAATAGAAAGGCAGTTATGACAGGTAACTAAGGAAATAAAACCACTGTCTTTTGTCTTGGATTGGCGGATATATTTAAGAGGTAATATTTTCCATATATGATTTCCTTTTTTTCGTAGAAGTTCATCTTGGTAATACATCGACTGTATAAACTGGTAAACTTATAAACTAAACAACAGATTCTACTTAAAACGAAACAACTCATTTTATCTGACTTTGTTCTGCTTATGCACTTATATTTATAAGTAGAAACATATTTATACGCATTAATTAAATTATAATTTAAAGATTTAGTTTATCAAAAAAGAAATTCAATCTAAAAGTTAAATGACTCAAATAATTTTAACTCTTCATGAGGAATATTTAAAAAAAAAAAAAAAAAAAAAAAAAAGAAAGAAAGAAAGAATGAAAAATGGATTGGAATAATTATAAATGAAATCATATACCGGAAGTATTTTTACATTTCTAAGACAAATCCGATATATGATAAAAATAATAGGAAATGAAAGCGATAATAGTTGTCGGAATTAATGATGAATATTTTTCTCTTTATGTCGCAGAAGTATCATATACTGTATTCTAATTGAATATTTATACTGATATTAATTGGATCAAGGATGACAAATACATTTAAAATTGGAAAGTAAAACATAAATAAATAAATAAATGCATTAAATTTTTTATTATTATTATTATTCATCAAACACGTAATATATAATAAAAGGGTTAGACAAATTAGTATATAAAAATATTAGTATATATGTTATATACATATATATATTTACAGTTAGTAAGAATATAGTTACATATATTTATAGTTTCAATGGAAATATAAATGACAGAGTAAAAATGAGAGATAAATAATTGGTTTATACAGGATTTGTCTATAGCGAATAACTCTGTGAGTTCACAGCATACTTGAATAGTTTCGTGACCAGATTTGGCGAACAAAGTTGAACTGCAAAATTCTAGATTTTGGAATGGAATAACTAGATTTTTCGGAATAATCCATACATTTCTCCCACTAAACTTTCGACAAAATAAAAAAAGAAAAAGAAAAAAAGTAATCCCCACTCTTGAATGAAGGTATTTGTATAGAGTTGTCTAAGCCAGGGGTGGCCAACCCGCGGCCCACCGCGTACTTTCTTGCGGCCCGCGAGGAGACTAACGATATTTAAAGTTTGACAACTTTGGTTAACGGATCAAAAATTCATAAATACGTTTTGACTTTTCGAAGTGAAAATACTTTTCAAAGATTATGGTAGCTAAAGAACTGGGAAATGAAATATTATTAGATCCATTATTCATTTATTTTATTATAGTTTTAATATATAGTCATAAATTTTTCGCGTTTCTATTGTTAATTTATGAATTAAAATAATTTAAATTAATATATTCTGCTCCTAATTTCCCCCCTGCCCTTCCCCGAAGAAAGTATATAAATATATGAATCATATACTCACAAACATATACGCACATATGCATATGTACAGTCATAAAATAATATTGTCCTTCCCCGAATAATGTCGTCGTAAATTATTGTTGAGTCCAGCAGCTGATGCCTAACGATTGGTAATAACATTTAGTTTTTAATTCAATTTCTAAATTTTGTTTAGGGTGTCATCTGCATATCAAAACTTGCACAAACTTTTTTTTTTTTCCCGAATAGTAATTTCCATTTTTGACTACATACTCGAATTTCTGATATCAAAGCGGTTCGGAGAAAGATATAGTTTATATTCCTTATATGATGTCTTTATAGAGTTACAAGAAAAATTGATCAGGGGCAAATCTTTATAATTAAAAACACATTAATTTTTACATAAGAACACTTTATAATTAAGATATCACAGAGAAAAGTATTATATCCATTCAGATAATAATCGGAAAAGAAGTATAGCAAATTTAAATATAAAATAATGTAAAGTAATGCTAATTAAGAAATGATGTATATGTCTAAACTTAGTTGAATAACTATTTTAAATAATGTGCAAGCAAAGTAATATATGACACAAATGATAACAAGTGACAGCCCCGTAAGAACAATAAAAATTGAAATATCACTATAATTCGAAAAATAATGATTGGAATGAACTGTAAATTTAGAAACCCATATTTTTGATGATGCCCATTCTATTCGTGCAAAAATTAATGTAGGTCATAACTCATAATTTTTTGAAATATGAAATTATTGATAATTTTCATAATTCAAAAAATGTTTTTAATCAAGTATATGCATGGAGTATGTTTAGTTTACTTCATTCTAACGTAAAAAAAAAAAAAAAAAAAAAAAAAAAAAAAGAAAGAAAGAAATTTTAATATATTAATTTTTTGGGAAGACATGAATTAATATTTAATACATTCATTTAGCATTAGCATCTCCATATTTTAACTAATTAAAACTCTGTGAAAAATAGAGAGAAACATATAAACTTTTAGTCTGATTTGATTAAAAAAAAAAAAAAAAAAAAACTTGTCGAAATTGAGGGTTGTCTTAAAAAAAAATGAAGATGATGCCAGTTTATTTTAAACTAGGCTTTATTATTAATCGATTGGAACCAGCCGCATGTCTCTACACTAATTTACGGTGACATTAGTCGGAAAAGGAGGGGGGGGGGGGCTTTTTTATGACTGTACATATGGTGCGGACCGAATGAATAAAATAGATATCCAATGCGGTCCACCAAGTGTTTTGTGTTGGACATGCCTGGTCTAAGCTGTATGTTTGTCACTGAGAAACTTGTCTAGAACCTATTGATAATTGTTTTTGAAATAGCGACATTTGTGAATTTAACGATTTTTATGAAAGTTTGGGTTAAGTGGGGTTATACATATGTGTGTGTGTGTGTGTGTGTGTGTGTGTGTGTGTGTGTGTGTGTGTGTGTGTGTATGTATTTAATATTGCAATAAGGCTATTTAAAACCTTACTCTTTCGATATATCCCTCTGACGATATTTCTCAGCATGCACCACGTGCCCGACCAATCGAACATTGGTAAACAACTTTAAAACATCCAAACATACCAATACCTTCTTCAAACTCTGCTTTCTCTTTCTCATTTATTAGCTAGCACGCACGTACCAAGCGGTCTGTGCTACCCCGAAAAAAGCACGGAATACCTTACTCCAATACTCCTTCATTCCCCCATTACTCGCTGAAGCAGAAAAACATAACCCCAAGCCAACCCCAAACATATCCTCCTTAAAAGTGATACCATTTCTGAGATTTTCTTGAAAAGAATGTTCTTTTCCACAGAGAAAAGTACTACGCTTAGATATAATAGTGTGGGATTTATATTCACTCGCGATGAACTAATTAGAAAAAAATAGTAACTTTAACTTCAAAATAAAAAGTAGAAGGCTTTTGCATGAAATTTTCTTATAACAGATTTTCATTTTTTAGAGTATTGCAATTCCAGGGATAATTTTTATCGATAAATAATTTAAAGCATTGTTCATATGTAGTAAACGATAATCACGAGTCTTATAAATACAAGGATAAAAGAACGAGACTAATTATCATAAAAGGGATTTTATCAAATATAGTGACAAGTGAAGCTAGCAAAGTTAGCTAATAAATAAGTAAATGAAATGTATTAAGCAAGATGCCCACTATTCAATTATTCTACTCTTACATATTTCATATCGCAAAGAGCATCTTAATGTCACGTTTACAGTTCATTATCATTAACAAAGTATGTTGTAAGCTAATTAATTAGCTATTGAAAGATATGAAAACTAAGTGCTTATATGTTATTTTCTAAATTGCAAATTACGTTGTTAATCCTCTTGTGTATTTGATTATTTTCATGCTGCATTATGATATACTAAAGACATATTTTATGAAATTTAGATCTGTAACAAGAGGGACACAAAATTTACCGAAAGTATATTTACATCATTGTACTTTTTAGATAAAGTTATGATATTCATGAAGATAAAAGTTTCAAAACCATTCATTTTTACAAACTATTCAACGCATTATGCAGTATCTTTTAAGTTACTAATTCTCGGAAAACATATTCATCGTAGTTATATACTTTTTATTTCCAGTATCGTAATACCGAAGGCAATGGTAGTATTGCATTCGGTCAAAAAAAAAAAAAAAAAAAAAAAAAAAAAAATGAGTTTTCAACTGATTTACATGTATTAAGGCCTTCTGAGTCCAAAAAAAAGGTTTCTGTCAATTGGTCAGTATGTGCGTATGTGTGTGGAGAATTTTTGACTATCACATCTCTGAAACTAATCAAGGTAGAACGGCGAAACTTCAGAATTGAGTTAAGTCTGGTGTAGAGATGATGTTTTTAATTTTTGATAAAATTGGAAACCGGAAGTGGTACATATGAAACCAGAAGTAGGACGATAAGTCCGTATCTCAAAAGAGGCTCTAACGATTCTCTTCAAAGTTGCTATATAAGCACACTACTAGATGTCCTATCGTATGTAATAGTTGGTTAGTTCGTGAAAACGGATAGGCGTCCTGTGTAAGTAGGCCAATTTGAGAGTCTCTCAAGTGCGCCCCTTTAAAAATGACAGTACGATTTTTTTTTCAGACTTGTCATATTAACTCTTTTTTAGATATCTTTTAGTATGTGATTGTTGTTATTCAGCCAATAACTGAGTTTGCCAGCTTTTAGTGTAAGTCAGTATCTATACAACGGCTCTAACGAGTTTCTTAAAAATTGTTATATATCCTCTTTTTAGATATCCCATCCTTTCGCATGTATTACAGGGCATGTAATCGTGCGTGAATAAAAGCGTGCTTCTAAAAGTAAGTACCTTAGGATCTCAGCTTTCCGAATATTACTGAGAAATTATTTTAAAATAACCATAAGAACATGAAATTAAATGGTTTCATATACCTCTCAAAACTGTACAGTCCAGAACTAATAGCTGTTCGCACTGTAGCACACACTGCATCCACACTGCTTGAAAGAATGGTACAGACTTCTCAATATTATCTTTTATCAACAAATAGCACAACATAAAGTCCCTTGTCGATACCATTTAGCATCTCCCATAGCTACTTGTAAAAGTGTGCCCATATTTTCATCTAATATTCCTTTATTCTTTTTCTAATAAAATAAAATATAAAATACAATAAATAAATATATATAAAAAAAAAAATCGTCTATAGAGGACGCTGCGCGTGAAGAAATCACAAATTTACATTTTAAAAAAATTATAGGGGAGACACGTGCACCTAGGGCCGCTTTTTTTAAAGGCGGAAAACAGAGCCCTTGATCTGTTTAAAATTATGAAACTGATATTTACATATCTTTAGGATTATTTACTTCCAATTGGGATTAATATAAATACGTAAAATAATAAATCCTGACAAATAGAAGGTTTTAAAATAAACATTACTCATGGCCCTAGGTACAACACCCTCTGTACATATGGCCAGACCTCATTTTACCTAGGGCCGCTTTTTTTTTCAATTCCCAAAAACAGAGCCCCTGACCTGCTAAAAATCATGAAACAGATATGTACATGTCTCTAGAACTAATTTCTTTTAATTGAGAAAATATAAGAACTTAAAATAATAAATTCCGACAAATAGAAGATTTTTAAATAAATTTCACATATGGCCCTAGGTACAACACGCTCATTGTACCTAGGGTCAGACCACATTGTACCTAGGGCCAGACCTCATCGTACCCAGGGCCAGACATCATCGTACCTAGGGCTAGACCTCATTGTTCCTAGGGCCATTCCCTTAAAATTAGATTTCACTTTGTACTGAATAGAATATAAGCATATAAACATAAACATATATTTTATAAAAGAAACAATATCAAGTAACACATTTATTTATCATATGATAATTATCACGATGTTGCTTTAATTTGAGAAACCGAATTTTTCACTCTTTTTTTCTATAGGATGTATTCCAATAGCATATTTTTGTCATTTTTTTTTTTGTCTGGAATGTTTATAAATTTCTAGATCTTCCTGGTTTAGGGCCAGCTTCTTTTCTTTGAGTAGTTTTTGTACGAGGTTTTGCTTCAGAAAAAGTTGTACCTGTTCAAGCTTTCTTCCTGAAGAAAATCTTTTTTTTATTTTTATTTTTTAATTTATGGAGGAAGCTTGTCTCTCGGCCACATTTGAATTTGAATATTCGCTCTCACCAGGAAACCATCCTAATAGTGTAATAACAGAAATCAATTAAATTATGTTCATTCGAGAAAGCATAATAAAACATGTTTTTTTTTTTTTTTTTTTTTTTTTTTTTATGTACAAACTGTTACCACTCATAAGTCTGTTCTCGAGAAATCTATATTTAAGTTTGAGTAAAAATGTATTAACAAGAAAGGAGTGGGAGGAGTCTCATCAAAATCTGCTAGAACCATCACTTTTATCAATATTTAGATGCTATTTCAGCGAATTTTTAGGCATTATATCTCAATTGAATAAATCTCAAAGCTTAAATAGGCAACTAATGAATGCATCAAAGAACAAGTTTGTCTATGCTCTTTCAATTTCTGCTTGTTTTGGATTTCATTCATTATTTCAGTAAGTCGTGTTGTTATCGATTTAGGCTTGGTTGCACCGATTATTAGCGAACTTTCAGAATTTATAACTCGAAAACGAGCTGACGAGGGTTAATGTTTTATGCGTCCAGAAACATATTTATAAATGCTTTTTCGTTTAATGCTTGTTTGTATTTTTTTTTTTTTTTTATGATTACAGTATGGGATGATTTCCTGGTCTGTGAATATGTTTTGATTCGCTGGCTATATGCCAGTTACACGAAAACCTGACAGATTGTTCACAGGAGTAAAGACCGACGGATAAAACTTGCCAACATTTTCAGCAACGTCATGTATAGTGATTGGTTTGCCAGGATTCACCAGCATCCACTTACTACAGGCTATACTGTAGTAAATCTTTTAAAGTCCAAACACACCTCTGTCCAATGGTTTAAGCTTTTGACTGGTGGGGGTTGACGCAATGTCCCTCATACAACAATATCCTTCATTTAATTATAAAAGTTTTTCAATCAAATTGTAACAATACGAAGAATAAGATTGCAATTGTACCTAGGGCCATGTATGGGGCTAGGTACAATTCAGCCATGTAACCCTAGGTACAAGTTTCGGTAACTTCATTCACAATACCTTCTACTAAAAAACCCACACACAGAGAAAGCTAGTTAAATATCGCATTGACCGACTCTTGCAAAATAGCAAAAGAGATGAGCTGCAAAATTTTACTTCAAATCATATAAATTCTTTTTGTACATGTAACTTGTATAAACTTTTTCCTAAATGGTTTGTTTCAAAGTGATTGTAAATGTAGCAATTGGTGTTGTTACTCGCCCAACTGAATATTAAAACTCAAAACTAAACATTATTCAAATAATGTGGGGTGGACCTAGGTACATGATGGCTTTAGGTACACGGGTCTCCCCTATTTATTTCCCTGCAATGCTTACAGGCATATAAATCCTATTCCATGTGTTCGCCATCACCACAAATTAAAGTTTGCAAACGAGTTACGACACCGCTAATTGGTTTGGTATACAGTTATATCTTCTGCGCAATTTTATGCCAAAGTTTATATATATATATATATTCTTTATTTTATATAACGGTATAAAAGAAATTCAAAGAGCGTATATATATGGGTGTGTGAGTATATGTATATGTGTGTAAGCATTTTGGTTACCTATTGCTTTTTAAATTAATAAAGTACTTTTAACTAAAATGCAGTTTTGCCAAAGGAGTTTCAAATATTATTATTTGTTCATTAAAAAATTAATATTAGGCAATCTGAATTTACAGTTAACATATTTGTGTTAAGTCCCGATTTAGAAACTGTAAGACTTCCCGACTATACATAAATTATTCAATGTTAATCTTTTAAAAGTAAGTTTACTCAAACTAACACGAAATCATTAAATACCGATTATTTCTGTAACAATAAGAAAAATGAATTTTATCATTATGCAGACTTTTGGACATATGACTTCCAGATTTATTTACGTGTATAAAGTTTAAAATGTTAGATTAATATTATTTATTATTATAATTACCAAGACAATGGTTTGCTAATAGAGATAGTTGACATTAAAATTGTTTACTTTAATATGACTATACTGATTTATCCATTCCGTGTAAATTTTCGTCATAATTTAGTAGGGAATTTCACTTTTTAATATTCATGAATCTATTTATATATATATATATATATATATATATATATATATATATATGTGTGTGTGTATATGCGTGAATGTTTATGTTTGCGTGTGTATATATAAAGTAATTCGGGGAAAGTCGCCATAGATATAGATGTTTTGCTTAATAGAGCAAAAAGTGGAAGTGATATGATAAGGAAAAAAAATACACTATACTCTTCAATATTTTATTAATTTTGCATGCTTATTAAATCCTTTCCGTATATGTACACGATTGAAAAAATAATAATTTTAAATAAACTCGTGTAAAATATGGCATCTTTCCCTATACATACGGAGAAGATGCCACCAGTTTAAGTATGATGTAACACCACAGTAAATAAGAAAATTAAAACAAACACTGGAACTTTATCTGTGAATTAACAATAACTATGGAGAGACAAACAAATATGTAAACTAGAAAAAATATATGTATAACCAATTTACTTTGCTAAAACTAATAAGGCTACAAGCTTGAATGTTAGCCTGTATAACAATTCATTCAGTGCAAATTATCACCACTGCAATCTTCCTGCAACTAATTACTATATTTGCTGCACTAAATTCAATTATACTTGAGGCATTTGCAGCGCAAATATATCTTTTACATAAAGCACAAAAATTATTATCATTATACTCATCAAAATTATCACCACTGGTATTGAAAGAAATTACTTCATTTGAAGAACACGACTTTACACATCTCTTTTCTTTTGTTTTTACGAAGGTCCCTTTTTATTTATTTTGTATTTTCCCCACTTTTTCTGATTTTCTCTGGCCTCTTCCTGCATAGTTTTTCGCCTCTCCTATGCAGTTAAGACCACTGTTGCTTATTTCTTATGCCTGGATGGTATTCTAACCTGAGGAATAGGGCTGATTGTTTCTAGACATCCCGTTTCTGTGCTAGTGACAATCCATCGTGTTTAGCTCTGCTGGGTGGAAGAAACTGCTGGTTTAGACCTACTGTCGTATGCGACACTTGTAGAAGTAATATCTGTATCATTGCTGGAATCATCGGATATAGCAAACATATGATATGGGATTGCAAGTGGGTTATAGGAATAAATTTCAGAAGCTCAAAACCCATAATTTTCATTTCCTACTGTGACTGCATTTTTCCAATCTGTATTCAGGAAAGGTCCAACCTGAAGTCTTGATAGTTTATTTAAGTGACATTTTAAAAAATATAATTAGTACAATATTATTATTATAATTATTTATTTTATTTTCATTTTACAGTATAATGTTCAGAATATAAAATAAAACATAAAATTTAAAGGCCATTTAATTTATTTTTGAACTGTGCTGTGTCTTTTCCCAAGTATGGGACAAAGATGTTACACACACTTATTTTTATATTGCTGCAAAATTATGGTCGCTTCTATTTGTCATATCTGTGTAATAGAATGTGAAACTATATATTGCAAATATATTATTTAAAATAAAACATCCGTTTATAAACTTTAAATATAAGCAACGGAATATTACAAGGGCTCTACTTACCATGTTAAATACTCACGAGATCCAAAAATAACGGCGATTAAAGGCTTTAAGTTAAGATATATTAATAGTCCACATGTACAGTGGGACAAGACTACTCGCACAAGTCGGTTACAAGGACCATTTTACAAGGGTAAAAAAAAAGCTGTTGTTTACACTTTTTTTTTTTTCTTTTACTTTTCAAAAACTACCTATTTTAGCATTTAAATGTAGGAATATAACCAACAGAGATTTTGCCGGATAACGAATATCCGAAACTTTTTTGCCTGCTGGTTACGATAATGCAATATTTGGCCAAATCATTATCCCTTTCACCTCTATTTAAAAAGTTTGATAATTAATATTGTATATATATGACTTTTATATGACTATAAAGAATCTCTCTTTCTCTCTGTCTCTCTCTGTATATATATACAAAGAGAGAGAGAGAGAGACGGATAGATATAGATTAAATTAAATTTGTAGTTTTTTAGCATTTGTTTTCCGATTTACAATAAAATTATATATAGAAATAAACTATGAACATAAAAGCACTTCAAAGTATAAATAATTAACCAAATTTATTAAATCAAATTTATTAAATTATTAAAACTATGTTTTAAAATTACTTTTAAATATTCTTGTACAATCACTTTCTTTGAAAAAATCATGTACTGTTTTTAAGTTTAAAGAAATGTAGTCTTTGGTTTTTAAATATTAATTTTTAAAAGATTTAGCTTTCATTAGTTAAAGAGCTAATTATTTAAGCAATTCTTATGTCAGTCAAAAAAAAATATATGCTGTATCAATTTTAAAATTGTTAGTTTGTAATATCTCGTATTTTCACATCTTAAAAATTTTATTACATTCTACTCTATTTGATTAGAAGTACTAAAATTTTAAAACTTTCTCCAAAATGAATTCTTTAACCGTTTCACACATGAAAGAACTACTGTTTAATGTATTACAGAAAATGAAACTTCTCTTACAACACGAATAACGGAAAGACATCTATTGCTTATTCGGCACTAAATAGCTCTCCAGAGTGTAAGAAAACTTGTATATGGCCGGATGGATAAGTGCACATTTACTTTATGTTAGAAGGAATTTTGCGGAAATGTATCATTCTGAAAATGAATGTAACTTTACTTGAGACGTAGAAGGATATTTGCAGGAGAAAGTATTCAGAGAAGAGTAAAAAGATTTAAGTTAGTTTATTCTGAAACAAAAGTTCATTTTTACTTTGAGATTTATTTTATAATTAAAAACTTATTCATCAATAATATTTTAGAATGTTGTTTACGTGATATTTGTATCATTTATTCTGTTTCTAAAAATCTTTATTCTATTTTATAAAATAAAAGAAGGTGAAGTCTATTTTCATTAATTTTGGAATTATTAATCTATTCTTAATATACATTAAAAATGTCCACCATCTAATGGGAATCATGACCTTGAATAGATTAAAACAAATTCTGTCTTGTAAATTAATAAAAGAAAAGAGAGAGAGAGTGACAGAGAAAGAGAGGAGGAGGGAGAGAGAAAGTGCATAGACAATAAATTGAATTTCAAAATAGTTTAATTAATAAATCAAATATATACGTAATACATAATGCGCAAATGATTTTATGTTAACCTTTTAAACGTTAATTTACCATAACCAAAACGGAATTCCAAAATGATGGTGGTTTCTGCAACAATGTTATAAGGATATCATAGTTGCGAACGTTAGCACTTTTAGGCTACCGGGAAATTTTAACAGAGTTTATATATATATATATGTGTGTGTGTGTGTGTGTATAATCTCTGTTAAAATAAAACTTATTATTTTAATAGAATTGTGAATGTATATTTTACTGAAATTGTTTCCACTGATTAAATAATAATATTAATAATAATAAAAAGAAAATTCCGATAGCCAGATTGTGTTTAAGTTGGCAATTATAAATGTAGTTTTTAAAATTTGCAGATTTATCGTCACTTGATTTCCAAATTATTTTATGAATGTTCTATGTAAAATTGTTGCTTAACACTTTTATACTTGTTATTATAATTTACAATTTATTACTTTGTCATTAAAACTAGTATTTTTGAATGTATTTACATTTCTATCGTTATATTTCTTCCATTTCATGTAGATTTCTATCACCATTAACAGAATTTTCCTCTTTTTATAAAGCAGGAAATTAATATTGTATATATATATATATATATATTGGGAGAGAGAGACAGACACAGAGAGAAAAGGTATTTTTTTTTAAATTTTTTTTTTTTTTTTTTTTTTTTTTTTTTTAACAATCAAATTATGTATGTATATACCATGTACAGAAGGAGGACATAATAATACGAACACCTGTAAAATAATGGAAAATTTTTATTAATTGGGGGTTGGGCCACCCTTTGACTGAAGTACATATTTAATGAGACGTGGGATGGATGCATAAAGGACATGGACAATATTTAAAAGAATATTAAGTCATTCCTCCTGCAGAGCGTCTCTAATTCCGAAAGTCCGGATGATGGTGAAAATCGGGAACGAAGTTTGGACTCCAAATATTCCCATAAATGTTCAATAATATTCAAGTCCGGAGACAGAAGGGGGCAGGCGAGAAGTTCATCTTGATCGTCATGCTCTTAGAATCATTCTTGAACACGCCTAGCATTGTGGATAGAGGCGTTGTCATTTTTAAACAGCGGCCGCTCTACAGGGAAAACAGTCTGGACAAAAGGATGGACATGATCCTTTAGAATGCTTAGATAGTGATTGGAATTGATCCTCCCATGCAGAGTAACAAGTGCCCAAGACCGCACTAAGATATCGCAACCCATACCATAATTGAACCACTCCCATTCTTCACAGTCAGCAAAAGGCAATCAGGATGAAACGCTTCTCTAGGCGTTTTCCAGGCATAAACGCGTCCGGTCGTCTGAAATAGGGGGGATGACTATTCATCTGACCATATTACCTGTTGCCACTGCTGTGGGGACCAGCCTGTGTGATCTCTGCACCATTTTCTTCGCTTGAAAGCATAAGTTGCTGTCACCAAGGGTTTACGAATTGAAACTCTGCTATAAATCTTCGCAGCATCAAGTTCCCTTTTCACAGTTTTTGTTGAAACAGGATCCTGGAGATGACTGTTCATATAGGTTGTCATCTCGGATAACAATTGCTTGTACTTTCGGGCTACTAAACGCTTTAAGACCGATATCCCTATCAGCAAGCTTTGATTTTCGTCCACTGTTGTGCTTTGAAGACGTCGTCTTACTCTCTTTTGTGTACGTTGTGACAACGGCTGATACCGTACTCCTTGCAAACCCCAAAAGGTTTGCTGTTTACGTAAGCGATGCTCTACTTAAACGCGGTCCAACAAGCATTCATCTTTAGAACTCTGACAGGTCTGACATTTCAACTTATCACAGACAGTCCAATAGACGCATGCAACGCAGGTGACTGCTGTTGAGGGACTGATACCTTCCTCTTCAGCTCACTAGGTAACAGACTTCTGTTGCAGGTGGCGCAGCTGTATTGCAGGTGTGAAATACGTCACACTTTTTCACAGGTTTTCGTATTAGTTTGTTCTCCATCTGTATATAAAATCACTCTTGTGTAATTTTTTAAAATTATTAATTCTAGGTATTAAGCATTAATAATAAATATTCTTGTAGAATTATTTTCATGGCAAAAGCTACGTTACATAAATATGCTTAATAAAAATTTACTACTTGGATTAATATATATATGAATATTTTAAGTTTAGTATTTTATATATGAATGATGCAAAATTCTAAGCGGTTATTCTGTTAAGTTTATTTTTATTTTTTTGTTTTATTTATTTTTTTTCCCTTTTCTTTTTCTTAATTTTATTCTTTTCTACTCTATTTGGTTCGGAATATAAATTTTTTGAAAATTTCATAAAAAAAAAAAAAAAAAAAGGTAATTGTTTTACACATGAAAGAACTGTTTATTGTATTATAGAAAATGAAACTTCTCTTACAACACGAATAACGGAAAAAGTCTAAAACCTTTATTACATTTGAGAAAATAAAAGAAGGTAAAATCTATTGTCTTCCATTTTGCAGTTATTTACGTAGTCTTACAAATGCATTGCAAATATCTATCAACTTATGTCAAGCACGTTTTTGTGTAATTAAAAGAGTATTTTGTCTAGAAAATTTAAAACGGAGACAACATATATACAATAAATCAAATTTCAAAATATTTTAATAACTAAAGTGAGTCTCTTTTAAACACATGTTTAGATAAGCAAGCTTTACACACCCGGATATTGTCATTAACACTAATGCGAAAATATAATATTTTATTAAAAAAAAAAA
Organism: Salticus scenicus; assembly: GCA_963930645.1. Lineage (NCBI taxonomy): Eukaryota > Metazoa > Arthropoda > Arachnida > Araneae > Salticidae > Salticus > Salticus scenicus. Next base: position 91,151,014 of record OZ005649.1, on the reverse strand, counting down.
AAAAAAAAAAAAAAACTTTTAAAACACTCTAAGATAATAACAGTTACACTGTACAAGTGTCTTCGTAAATTTACAATAATTATTAGTTAAAAGTAAATAATCTAGATTCTCAATTTTTATATCATATTTTTATGCTATTTTAAAGAACTTACAAATCATACAGGAACTGCCTGAAGGGGGAACTCACCCATAACACATTTTCAACTGCCCGGCTATCATAAGAAGCTTACAGGCCATTGATGAATTTCCCTTTCAGGGAAATCTCTATAGTGACAAAATTGTGGACATTGCCAAGGCCCTAATTTTGGCGCATGGAATGATTTGACTTCCATTGGACACGACATCAAACAACCATGCTATTTTAAGATTTAATTTCTTAATAGAAATAAAAAATGAATGTTTTTTAATTTAGAAAAAATATTTTCTGTCACAAATATATTCTCTCTAATAATTAATTAAATTAATATTGTTTATTAAAGTGCATACATAAAATAGATATTTTAATATCCGCGTTAATTTTTATCTGTGATTTTACATGAGACATAAGACTAATGAGACTAATTACGATATTTTACATGAGACTAATTACGATCAGTTTTCCCATTAATATTTTTATTAGTGTATAGTTCGGATAAACACAAGAAAAGCGTTTCCCAGTTCTGGACCGGAAAAATAAAGTTACACTTCTTAAGCCAGGGATTTATTTTACGTTGAAGAAATGGAAACCTTTAATAAATGATGAACAATCTGAATTTGCAGTAATTTGTTACAAATGCGGACACTGGACTTTTTTTTTCTTTGAGGAAAGCAGCTAATATTATAAAAGTATCAGTCAATACTTCATTCTTTTCTGAATTTTCTTAGACTTTATAAGTTCTTTTTTTTTTTTTTTTTGTCCCTAGATCAAGGAGAGTAACCAATTACTCAAAAAATGAAACTTAGTCAAATGTAACACATATAAATAATGTCTTTTACTTTCCATGTTACAAAAGCATTGTATACAGTTATTAAAAATGTGCATATTACGTATTTTTCCTTTTTTTTTTTTTCTTTTGTCCCTAGATCTAGGAAAGTAACCAATTACTCAAAAAATGTAACTTAGTCAAATGTAACACATATAAATAATGTCTTTTACTTTTCATGTTACGAAAGCATTGTATACAGTTATTAAAAATGTGCGTATTACGTATTTTTCCTTTTTTTTTTTTTTAAAATAATTTATAATAATATTAATGTATAATATATATATATATATATATACGAAAGCATTTTTAGTAGTATAGTCAATTTAGTTTTATTAATCTTCATGTTTAAGGTTTATTTAATGTAAAATTATTTGTTACATAAATCATATATAGGTATATTTCAAAAGAAAAATGTGTTTTAAAACTTAAAAAAATAATTAAAAAAAAATACGTTATTTTATCCTTTGAAAAAAAAAATCATATATTTTTTTTCATTTTGCTGAATATATATATTTTTTAATATAAATGACAAATTAAAAAAAAAAAAAAAAAAAAGAACAAGAACAAGAAAGAAGGAAAGAATTATGCCAAGAGTTGTTTCAGTCGTGAATTTTTTTCTCTGCATAGAACCACAAGAATAGTTTTTTTGTATTATGAAATTTTTACAGTATAAATCCGTCTCTAATATTTCCAATATTACATTTCTTCTGAATTATACAAGAAAAGAAGACATCAAATATGAATATGTTTATGTCTGTCGTAAATATGGAATAGTTGTTTACATTCTCGTATTTTCATTTCAGCTTTTATACCAGCTGGCATAAAAGCTGAACCTATATTCCATACTAGTATGGAATGTCGAACGACAGACGTATTTCAGCTTCACTTACAGTTGTAGAAAATATCTAAAAATTCTTGGACATTCATACAAAGCTTGGAAAAAGAGTATCGATACGCTTATTTTGTATTTAAAGGAAAAAACAAGATATATATTTAATGAAATTAATATAATAAAAAAATAATAATAATAAAAGTTATTACAATTTTCATTTAAAAGTTGTAAGTATATGAGGCTAATTATAATTTAATTTTCAATATCCATGATATTTTCTTTTGAAATAATTTAAACTGCATATTTTAGGTTCTTTAAACATGTAAATTGTGAAATAATATAATTTTATATTTAATTTTTTCTTATGCTATAATAATTTCTTCTTTATATACAATTTCTTCTTTATGTTAATTTTATATTTTATTTCTTCTTCCTTGTTAAAAATATAATATTCATCTGCGGTTAAATAGAACTATAATTATTATTCAAAATACTTTTTTTTGTTTTTAACATTGTTTATAATTTTCAATAAACTGCTTCCATCGATGGCTGGATAAATGGCCCAATCATTGGCAAACGGTTGGTCTATATGTGTTAGTTTACTTTAGGAATACATTTTCTTTTATTTTCTGTTTATATATGTATATATATATATATATATATATATATATATATATATATTTGTGAGTTATCAGCATCCTTGATGATATTATGATGTATGTAATAAAATTATATAATTTCTTTGAAGTTACGCACTTGTTAGATTTGAGCCATTATTATGCAAATTTCTCCCATTGTTGGACTCATAAATTTATTTATTATGGGAGGTCAACCGTAGCTACCCAACAAATAAAATACTAATGTCAAGGACAAAAAAAAAGTCGTTGTGTTAACTGTAACTAACACAACCAACCAAATGCTAAAATCAAATGTCGCGCGAATCATTAACTACTGAAGGGCCAAAAAATCATGTTTGTAAGGTAAACAGTAGTATTCTATGGATACCCCTGTTTTCTTAAAAATGATAAACGGATTAAATTACTGAACTGTTCCCCAAGGTCAGTTGGTTTCAAACTAGACGAATTAAGACTAATTTTTAAAATTTTCGGATCACATCCTAAAATATGTTTGTATGGTAAAGCAACATGAATACATATTTGTACCATATAAGTAAATATGTCAAGTGTAAAAAAAGAAATCGTCGTAAGAAATCGCCGAACTCTGTTAAACATTCGACATTGTTAAAAAACAGAATAAGTGGGTTTGTCACTAGAAATAAATCCTATCAGTATAACGATTGGATTTGAAGCAAATGATTAGTTGCAAAAGCATTTTCAGAATATTGGAATTTTCAATTCAATATTGTGTTTTCAAAATAGCCCATAGATTTTCAACACTTAATTTTACATGCACAAATGAAAAGAATTTATATAAAATCCTTAAAGTTTTCTACAATTATATATATACTAATACCATTGTATTTTCCCATTAAAATATAATGTATATGTTAGTTTTATGAATTAGTTTTTTTTCCATATATATATATATATATATATATATATATATATATATATATATTACACGATACGTCAAGTATGTATCTATTTTTAAAGATATATATCTAAATACACCATTTTTTTTTTTTTTTTTTTTTTTTTTTTTTTTTTTACTTAATGAAGCAAGTAATTTATTTTTAGATAAATGAATTTCAATTTACCCTTAATTTTTCTCTATAGAATTTATAGAACAAGGGATTAACATATATTTTATAAAGTAAATGTTTACTACTAAATAATATAAATTAAACAGTTTGGAAAAAAAAAAAAAAAAAAAAAAAAAAAACACTCATTACCATGCAGAAAATACGATCAAAATTTATATTTGAGAGTGAATTTCAGAAAGAACCCTTTAAAGTGCTTTTAAAAATATAAATAAACTTATTTTCTCCAGAGAAATGAAATATTTCTTCTTCGGGTGAAATATTTATGAAAATTCTATAAACATATATTAAAGCACACATATGCATACTCGTATAAGTCTCCGTATTCCCAAGCAATTTATCCTTTACCAAAACTGCTTATGAAAATATTTTTCGCATCAAAACAGAATGGAATTTTTAGTATTAATATTGAATTAATATATTTCTAGCGTTTAAAGAAAAAAATGCTCAAATGTTGTAAGCACTTGAAAGTGGAAATTGAAGTAGAAATCCTTTTGGTTTTAGTAAATGCAAAGGAAGTTTAATTTATTAAAATTGTGTAAAATCTATATCTATACCCTAACAGCACAAAATGTTTCAGAAACGTAACAGTCATTTAACATGGATGCATTGTAAATGTTACAGAAACGTTGTTAGCTTTCCGATTACTTTCATAAACGTAGAAATGTCCGCGATGGTAACAAAAAAAAAATAATAAAAATAAAAAAAAAAATAATAATAATAAAATCAGATACGTAATAGAAACTTTTTAATCATATAACAGAGAGAACATAGAAAGGTCGAATGTTTCAGAAATGTATCAGAGGGCATATCAAAATGTGTTACGATTTTGAAAGTTTGTAAGCATTTTGAAACATAACTGAATGTGCTGTATGGGTATTTAATTAAGTTAATAAACCCATCCTCGGTTTATACCGAGCTCCGTCAGGCAAACAAACAAGGGTGCAAGAGATTCCGTCTGAAGTTGGAACACTGACACCAGTATTCTTTATCGATAATTTCTATCATTTTTGTGCAGTAATTTATTGTGATATAAATTATTAATGAAGAATACTGATAATGAGTTTGTTCAATGCCTCGGACTGTACCAAAACCTAACTTCCATAAGTCACTGGACTAGTTCAAACCATTCGAGATAGCACACCACCTTTATGGAGATTATCCACAGAATCTGAAATTGCACATTATTCAGGAGTGGCACAATCGACAAAAGTCACACCTCTGATGGGATTTACCTCTAGAATGCTGTTCGACTATGAGAAATTTATCGCAAAGGATTTATCGCAAAGGATGTTATTGTATAGCTATTTAGTTTTGCAATACTTTCAAGTTTTATGCCCAAGTTATTTGGAGCTGTCGGCTGCTTAAATAGTAGGGATAGAACTAAATGCAAGCAAAAAATATCAGCCTACTCAATTTTCTTTTTAAGGAATGTAATCGTCTGAATTTCAATAAAATAAACGTAAAGGATTTTAAAACGTAAATGATATTTTTGGCGGAAGAGTTTGAGAAAAAACGAGTAAATAATGGGCGTATTCTGCGCTTAAAAATGGGCGGGACTAGCCACATATGACTGCACGAATGGTGTGCATTTTTTTTTTTTTTTTTTTTTTTTTAAGGAAATGTCTGTTCGAGACGAATGCACCATCTCGAACAGGTTCGTTTGTGGCAGGTGGTTGCACAATAACTTCACATGTACAATATTATGCGCAATGTTTGTGGATAACGTGCGATTCGTTAAGCAAACAAGAAACCGTTCTAGCTGAAAAGGAAATGTACTAATTTTAAGTTAAACATGTTAACTAGTAACTTAATATTTTTTACTGATCTTATTCCTTATCTAATTTTGTTCTTTTTCTGTTTCTTTATTTTTTCTTCTTTAAATAAACTTTTGTAGTTCTTTTTTAAATTTCTTTTATTTTTCTCATTTTTTAATTATTGAATTTAAATATCCACTCCTAATGCAAAAATATTTGTTTACAAATACCTTACGACAATGTCATTTAAATGAAATATTATTATTGATAATATAATTGTAGTTATAATTAAGCGCAATCTCTCCTACCGATGTGCGCAATCTTCCCTACCCTATAGGGAGAGCTCGCGCAAAATAGATCTCTTGGTTTTATTACTACTGTTGTTTTAAATTACAACAGAGCAACAAAAGAGCAATGAAAATGCACAGAAGTAGTACCAATTCAATGTTATGCGCCAAAAGTGTAGCAAAAATTTAATATTTGGATTTTTTATATCATTTTGTTGAATTGTGCACAAACTCTTTTAGATTTACCTTACCTATCTATCTATCTATCGATATATATTTATATATATATAGACAAATGTTCATTAAGATTATGAAATCAAAGAAAAATGTTCATTAATAATGCATTTGTATGCAAGATTTATTAAGAAGTAATGTAAAATTAGAAAGAAGAAGAAACTTATCCAATACATTTTCAAAAGTATTAAAAATATAAATTACCTTTGATTTTCCACAGAAAATTGGATATACTAATTTATCTATGTTATTTGTTATATTTCAATTAAAAATAAATCGCTAAGTAACCTCCACTAAATAAAAAAAAATGTAATTAATGGCCTATTAATTTGGAAGATGTAAATAAACTTGCTCAATATTTAAAGAAATCTAACAAAATTTATTATACAGAAAGATAAACAGTTTCATAAATTTGGTTATTGTTGTTTTTAATAACATATATATATGAAACTAACGTTTGAAAGTAATTAGTACAAAACTTTGAATAAACTACATAAAATGTAACAAATTCGAAACAATTGTTTCGGGTCAATGAAAACACACCCCTTCGTCAGGCAGAAAATATATCCCTATTTGTATGTCTGACGAAGGATCGTGTTTTCTTCCGAACCGAAACCATTGTTGTATGTTTCTTGCATTTTATGATGTTTATTCAAAGCTTTGTACTTACTACTTTTGTTTTTTGTTTATTTGTCTTCCTATGTTCCTTTATATATGTATATATATATATATATATATATATATATATATATATATATATATATATATATATATATATATATATATATACAGGGTTTAAACTGCCATTAGTTTTTTTAGCATTTTGCTAAAAAGTATCATATTTTGCTAAAACATGTTCGTCAGAATTTCGCTAAAAAGCTAAAACTGGATAACTGTATAAAATATCTCTATATAATAACTCGGATTTTTTTTTTTTTTTTTTTTTTTTTTTTGTAATATTTGCAGGCAAAAACTACGAAAGGACTGAAATTTTTGGGAATCATTATTTATAGAGTAATTTGGATGTATTTTTAATGATTGAATTTAATTGCAAAAATATTTAAAAGTATATATATATATATATATATATATATATGAGTGATGTAGATTGAATATAGTTTTCTCATATCAAAATCTTTTGACAATTATACAGAACAGAAGCTGATATATGTTCTTCATAGAATCACCACATGTCGGACGATTAGTATCAAAGTTTGTCAGGAAACATCATTTGCCAAGGTACAATGAAATATATACTTGGACACATTCCATACATTAGTTTTTGAACTATAACTTCCACAAAACCTTTGTTTTAGACTAACAGACTGAATTTCCTAAAAATGATAAAAGAAGGTAGCAGAACAGAAAGGTATTGTTATTTTTAACATTGCTTAACATTTCATTAGAAATTTAACACCAATATATATATATATATAACCATAATAAATGTGCATTATTAAAAAATGTTCAAGAGCAAAACATTTATATGGAAAATCGTTTAAAAAATAATGTAAAATTAATAAGATGAATAAATAAATATATAAATAAATATGTATATGTATATCCGAGAAAATTTCTAAAGAATTAAAAATAAATAAATCAGCATTGATTTTAAGTGAAAATTCAATATACTAATTTATCTATGTTATTTGCTTTATCTAAGAAAACAAAAGCTAACTGCAACCTCATGAAATAAAAATTGTGAATAATGGCGTATTAATTTTATCGATGTGTGAATGAAGCTTGCTTAATATGTTAAGAAATCTAATGACAAAATTTAATAAACCAAAAGAAAAACATTTTTCATTTGATTATTAATTTTGTTTCTTTGTTTACTTCCATTCTCGTGTTTTTTATTTAAATAATTGCATAAAGATTTTTCTTCGGTAATGTAGAATTCTTTAATTTTTACGAACTTTCGGAATTTAAAAAACGCTTCGGAAAATGTATGCCCATTAATGTAGATAAACAAAGGAATTTGCATTCAATGGTGAATTTTTAAATACTCCCTTTCTTGATCTTAGTAAATAAAATAAATGTTTATTTTTCTCAATTCCCAAATGACTGATTTAATTAAACTGTTTCCATTTTTATGAGGCTGAAATTGTTATCAACGTAATTGTTATCAACGTATCATTTTTTTTTTCTTTTTAAAAATTCCTGATTTTTATGACGAGTTAACATGTAACTAGAACGGATTTCCATAAAATTTGACAAAACAATAAAGAAACATCATTCTGAAATATAAAATTCACACGTGTAATATTCACTGAGATATGAGCATTTAAATAGATATATATGTATATATAGAGAGAGAGAAAACTACTGAAATGAATTTGTATATATATATATATATATATATATATAAGATTAGAAAAACAAGAAGGAGAATTAATAATCAATGCACAAAATTGCAGCAAAAGGAAATTCAAAATTTATATGTAGAAATATATAATCAAATGAATGAAATAAATGAAATTAAACCCCAAAATGCACTAAGGTCTTCATCAGGGAAGGCCCTCAGTGTAGGGGGAAAGAGAAATTTCTCAAAGGACAGTAGCAATTAGCTAATACCTATCCTTAGCTCCCAAATTCCCACTAAGCAGAAAAACACAATTAACTGAAGATAATTCAAACATGTATATAATGTATAATGTACTAAAGTAGTTATAAAATTACATCAATTCATTTAAATTATATATATATATATATATATATAAATAATATATTATGTATATATGTACGACATAGATATACATTATAAAATTTTTCCAAATATTCATATAACATACTTTATATTCCTGTAGTATTATAATTAATTGAAATAATTAAATAATTTATGTCAGGAGTGCAAATATTATGGGAAACATATATATTTTACAATAAAAAATTAATTAAATAATTAATTAAAAAGAGAAAAGAACTATATCTTATAAATTTTGATTCTTGAAAATTTATTTATTTTAAAATAATATAGTCAAATTTCGCATAGTTAAATTGCATAGTTAAATCTCATAGTCATCGCATAGTTAAATTTCTGTTCTTTACGTGTCAACTTTCAGAAATTGAAAATAATAATAATAATAATAATTTTCTATATTTCTATTCAGGTTTCATTAGGATACTTTTAGTTTTTAATATTTTAATTCTTTTTCTGCTTCAGAAGAGAAAATATTTGTTAGCTTCCATCCACTGAGTAAATTGTTTTCAAAAATGACTCTGAAATATTTATTTTTTCGTAAATTGCGTGGAAATTTCTTTTCTTTTTTGCAATTTTTCGAATGTATAGAATTAATTAAAATAGTCCGTGCCTTAAGCAAACTAAAATAACCAACTGACTATTAAAAAAGTGTCAGTAAAAGCATTTGCAATACTACATATTTCTATTTGGAAAATTGCTAGCCTTATGAAATTAAATTAGCTTAAATATTTATCACACAAAAATTACTTTGCTATATCACTTTCTTAGCTATAAATTTAGTGCTGATAATTATCTTAATCCGCATTAAATTATTTTTTGTTAATTATGTATTATAATACATAATACATAGGTATATCTATGTACATAAATAAAGTTATGTACACACACACACACAACACACACAATCACACACACACACACACACACACACACATGCGCACACACACACACACACATATATATATATATATATAGAGAGAGAGAGAGAGGGGGGAGAGAGAGAGAGATGGATAGAGAGCAGTCGAGAAAAAGGTAGATAAAACAACATACTAAAGTAATATACATAAACATTTCCTTATTCATCCAACCATAAAATCGAACGTAAGTTCTATTTCGATAACGAAGATGTATTTAAAAAAATATTTTTTATATTTTGCTATTATCCACGATTGGATTATAATCGCATTTTGTTTTTATTACATGGAAGAAATGATTATTATCATTGTTATCTTAATTAACATGAAAGAGCAAACGTCGAATATACAATACAGTACTTAGGGAAACACAAAAAATATAATATTTAAAATAATATGGTACGTTACTCACACGACTTTCTCTTACCCTGAAATTTAATACTATAAATACAGATTGGAGATTAATAGGTAAGATAAGGACTACTGGTATGTAAACCTATGTTAAAATAATTCTATTTACGCTTCGGAAGAGTTTTATATGATAACTATTTCTGTGTGAGGACCCGTTTCATTAATGCATCTACATTTATATAGAATTTAATTCTGTTATTAAAATTAAAAGTTTATTTAAAATTATACAGACAATTTTCACACGCAACATTCATTGAAACTTTCCATTTTCCAGCTACAAAATTATATTAACTTCAAAATACAACGTTTAGATCTCCTAAAATTATTCGTTTTTAAGTTATTCTAAGAGTAGTATAACACTAAATATCCTGAAAAAGAAAAAAAAAAAACTTGAATTTATTCTCATTATTATAATTATTATTATTTGTTAAAAATTTAAAAAAATCGACAACTTTATTTTAAATTATCACAAATCGATGGTTCAACCATTCATTTTAAAGGCATTGGCGAGCTCTTTTGAAAGATACCCATCATGAAAATTTACTCCCCTCTAGGGGCGAAATCCCCACTCCAGGCGGGAGGCAGAACACCTACATACACAAAATTTTTTTCCCAGTTGACTATCTCTATTACAAATATATATATATATTCGTTTCATTTGGTTTAGTGCAGTCTATAGAAGTTAAACTCTACTTATCTGCAATTTTCCCGATAGACATAATGTATTTGAATACTTTTGAGTGTCCCTGTACACGAACCATTTGCTTCATCTCAACGAAAAGCTTAGTGTAGCACTCTTATATGATACACATTTAGAATACGGAGTTTGGAATTACTGTTACTATTTGTTCTTGAGATATGCTGATAACAGACATACAGAAATACACACACACACACACATATCATTCGCTAAAAACATGATTTTCGTATTCAGGAAACCTCAGAACATGTAAATATAACAAAAACTCACTATGAAAAATTTTACCCTAAAACAATAATTTCTCTACCTTATAGGGTAAGAGAAAGTAAAAATTGGAGTTAAGGGTACTTGTTACGTTTGTCTTGGCGCCATTGAAAGTTTTATATTTCTATAAATTTTATTTCCACTTAATATTTATAAATTGAGCTACATCAAGTTTGTTTGATAAACTATATATTTCGACAACAATTCTTATAGTTTCTGATATATTTTTGAAATCTTAAATTTGCATTCTCAGTTTGCATTTTTTCCTGATTTCGTGATCTTCAAATTTGAGAGATGTTTCAAAAAACATTTCTTTTTTTTTTTTTTTTTTTTTTTTTTTTTTTTTTTAATATATGTTTAATAGAAATTACTTCAAATAATTAGGGATGGATTTGGAAATATCATTAATAGTCCAGTCAATAAATACATTCTACCTTGCAAAAGGTGGGGTAGAAGATTTTATTTTTTTAATTTGTACATATTAGTACTAATATGCAAAAAACGAGTTATCCAACATGGTCGGCCCCGGGAGAGTTTTTGTCGGCTGAAAAACCTCGAAAATTTACTAGTTTTTTGGCTTTTTTCAAAATATCTCAGAAATGGCTGAATTTAGAGATATTTTTCTAATGTAATGTTTAAAGAGGATTAAATTTCCTGCAATTTCCTTCATTACACCTTTTTTGTAGTACTAATAGCAAGCGCGTAACAGCTTCTTGAAAATAAACAGATTTCTCAACTTCGTAAAAAAAAGCGCATTACTCCTTATAAATAATGTACAGTAATTATTAGAATTAGAAGCTTTATTTACAGAAAGCTTAACAACTTTTAATGGTATAGCTGTGATATCTGTCGTCCTTGAGATTTCTGGATTTGGTGATCAAAAACGTAATACGGAAATATACACGCCAGATGTATTTTTTTACAATAAATATTGTATGAAATACTGTTTTATATTCTTGATTGTTCTCTTAACATATGCCTTGTTAAAATAATCGTGATTTTTGAAAGGAATTAAATATGTTCGCCAGATAAATTGGAGATTATTTCTTTTTTTTTTCACTAAGGACGACAGATAACAAATCTGCTCCCTTTTAATTTTTCCCTTCCCCTTTTTACTAACTCTCTCTCTTCCCCCGGCCACGCACTGACAATTCTGGCCTAACAACAGTAGTCATCATCAGACTCCAATAACTACCAATGTATAGTATTCTATCACTGCAACACATAATACACACACACATATATACAAAGAAAAATAAATAAAATAAAAAATATTTGTACATAAATGTAAATGAATAAATATTAGGGGGCTAATAAGCAAAATCTCAATGCATTGATACATAAATATTTTAATTCTACTATTTATTAAATTATAAAACGTTAATGATATTTAGATATAATACATAATGTTGTAATAAACATTCATTACTGCTATATTAATATTGATGATAATAACAAGATACAATTTTAATTTTAAATGAACTTCATAAATAGGCAAACTTGTTTGAAGAACAATAGCAAATATAATTGCAAAAGTGAATTGTAGAAATTTAACTTTATATGTAAATTATAGGGAGATTTATTTAGCCTTTAAACAAATAAAAAAACGTATATTAATGCATAATATACATGTTTATTTTGTTCGTGGTTATTTTGAAAGCCCGGGTTCTTAAATTTCAATAGTCATCAGAGGTAGAAGGAAGGTGTGTTGTCCTCAAATTGTTCCTCTCCGTCCTGCAGTAATTATAAAAGCTCTTAGAATAGCTTATCTTCTTCAGCCTCGTCAAATGATGAAATTAGTATGACATTTTCCTGTTGAGGATTAGAGTCCTTGTTACTATACCAGTTTCACTGAGTATTTTATAGCCAACATTTTGGAAGCAAACTGCTTTTTTGTTGGCAGTTTCGGCTATTAAAACATCTTCACCATATTTTTTGCAAAGGCGTGATGTAACCGTTCTGATGCCAGGACGAAAATCACCCTCTATTTTATTCATCAAATACTTTATGCAACTGGCACTCCTCCGAGTCGTTTTAAGGTTAGGAGGAAATTGATTCCATTGCCTCATCAGTGTTACTTGCAGGGTAGTATACTCGTTCAATCTCACTTTTTGGCCTCCAATGCAGTTTTTGATGACAAAACCTGTGATACCCAGCATTTATAGCAACTAAACCTTTTACATTTCCGATGCATTCGAGTACTTTTTTTCTTCTCTCATCCCCACGATTTTCGTCATTTACATATGTTTCTTTCACACCAGTTTCATAGCATGGTGGATAGAATTTCTTTCATGCTCAGGAAGTCGTTCCTGTTTTTTAAAGAAATCTTCAAGTATCCCCTCTCCACACAAGAAACACTGATCTTTAAAACTGAAACCTTCAGTTCTTGATGGAAGTTGTGGAGCCGCACAGTTTGGACCAGCTCCATCACCAGTTGTATGACGCCGTACATATGCTGCAATCATTCGCTCATTGATGTATCGTTTGTGACAGGCATTGTGAATTCTTACTTGTTTTAGGTTCTTTAAAAAACACTAATGTTCTTCATTTTGACACTTTGCATTGCACTTTTACAGATTGTTTGTATACCTTTCTCCTTCAGAATCTTTACTTCACATTTATTCAAACTGATTTCGAAAATAAAACAAACACTCCACGTATTGTAATAGAAAAAGCTCACAGGTTGAAACAATACGTTCGCACTGAACTGAATAACATAGATGTTTAGCCGAGGCAGCGTACTACAGGATGAGAAGAGGCGGGAGGAAAGGGAGAGCTATTTGTGTGAAAGGGGGGGGGGGCAGTTTTTTTTTTTTTTAATAATTTCTTTACTACGAAGCAGATGTCATTTTTTACGGTCAGACAGCTGAATATGTCCCTTCCTTTCTTTCCGTTTTCTAAAAAACAATCATGCACCAACCCATTTCTTTAAGTTGAATTTTATTAGCTTGAGAAAAAATGCCGACATTCAAGATGCTGTAACACGCTTGCTATTAGTACTACAAAAAAGTTGTAATGAAGAAAATTGTAGGAAATTTAATCTTCTTTAAACTTTATAATAGAAAATTATCGCTAAATTTAGCCATTTCTGAGATATTTCAAAAAAAGCCAAAAAAGTAGTAAATTTTCGAGGTTTTTCAGCCGACAAAATTTCTCCCGGGGTCGCTCATGTTGGATAACTCGTTTTTTTCATATTGACACTCATATGTACAAATTAAAAAAGAAAAATCTTCTACCCCACCTTTTGCTAGGTAAGCCCTTTTCTACATACCTATTGACTGGACTATAAAGGGAAAAAAATATAACAAAAAGTATTTATAACAGAAATCTCTTTTCTTTTTCTTTGCAAATTTTTACATATATGTTCAATTTTTAATTTAATTTTCTCAAAAACAAATTAATAAATCATTTTTTATTCTTTTAAGTTGGTTCCATTAAACATACCAAAAATATTAAGTATTTTTCTTAAATATCTGTTGAAGTTTAGCATTTTAAAGACAATAAATTCATGAAAAATACAAATTGAGTAAACGAAATTTAAAGATTTCAGATTTCTAAAAAAAATTATCAAAAATTATAAGAATTACTACCTGAATATGTATTTTGTTGAAACAAACGAATATAGTTCAACTTATAAATATTTTATGGAAATCTAAATTTTACATGAAACTTCTGTAACGCCAAGCCCCCATAATTAACCAAAATTGAATACTTTTGAAAATGAATATATATAGTTTTATCTTTTTTCTTTTATCTCTTTTCTATCTTTTTTATCTTTTATCTTTTTTATCTTTTTTATCTTTTTTATCTTTTATCTTTTTTTTTTAAAATCTTTTTAATCTTTTTAATCTTTTAATCTTTTTTATCTTTTTTCTCTTTCACAAGTTTAATGATCTTTTTTCTTTTTTATCTTTTTTATCTCTTTTTTATCTTTTATCTTTTTTATCTTTTTTCATCTTTCTTCTTTTTTATATCTTTTTTATCTTTTTTCTCTTTCACAAGTTTAATGGTCCTTTTTCATTATCCTTCAGGTCGGCGTAAGTATTTTAAGTTAATATGGTAACTCATTGGTTCCTTATCTATATCGCAACTTCTTGTGTCATTCTTTCCTCTATGTTAAATTCAGTTCTATATTTTAGTGTGCTGTTATTGTTTTAGTTCTATTAATTGCTAAATTTTTAGATTAAATTTTATTACGTTATCTATTATATATATATATATATATATATATATATATATATATATATATATATAAACATATTCCAATCCTTTTCAATTATCCCAAGTCCCTTAATAATTCAACATTTTCGTTTCTAGATGTTCGTAGACTAAAGTTACTGGATTCGAACCCTTATCATAGTCATCGTTCTGGATGTTTGAAATTTTCTGTGTTTTTTCTTCAAAACTCACAAGAATTCGTAATAGCACTCCTTAGAAATCCCTTTACAGGGTGGAGGAGTAACCCGCCATCAATTATACACATTCTAAAGATTTGCCGAAAGTATGGCAACCCATTCTACACATATTAAATGATCAAGACACTATCAGTAAGAGAACTAAACCTGAAGATGTCCACAAGCAACAATGCTAGGACGAAACGTCGTGTTGTTCTTCTTTTTTACATTTTATATTATAAACTTTTAAACTAAGTCTTTTGACATAGATTTTAACGTGTGAAGTAATGTGTTTTATATATTTTATCCCTTTACAGATGCAACTCAATCAGGCTTTAATCCTTAAAGTATACAATTCGCTTTGAAATCGATATCAACTTCCTTTTACTTTAAATTTAGATTCTTCTCTACAGATAAAATATTAAGAGTAATAATGTATTAAAATATGCATATATTTGAAAAAATACTAAGTCGCTTATGCAATATTGCCAAAATAGTAAGCAAAACTTGAATAATTTAATCTGAAATATTTATCATGAAATATTTATGTAATTTAAAATTTATATTACCCTTTTTTTCCCTATATATATATATATATATATATATATATATATATATATACATGCAGTTTAATCTTTGTAACTAAATTATAATTTAGTATTTTATATCTTCATATAAATACGTTAAATTAAATGTTCAGCAGTCTTCTGGAAAAACATTTCTGTAGTAATCTAAAATGAAATATAAGGTAAAATAGATTAAACAATAAATAAAACATACTTTTACGTAATTTACTTGAACTGTGGATCATTTGATTCGTTAATGCTTTTTACAGATTAATCTTATATTTTACAAAATTTCTATTGTGTTTAAACATTGTTTCTTGCTAAATTGCTTATAAGAGCTTTAATATTTTATTTGGCGTTACTGATGTTCATTATTTTCTCTGTGTTTATATCGGGAAATTACTTTAAAATTGGTTCTAATGGTTAGTTCAATACATATTAAACAAGCTATTTTTCCGATTTAAAAAAAAAAAAAAATCAATTTTTAATATTTAGCAGCAAATTGTTTTTTTTCAAAATAAATACTGCCTTTAATTTTCTTAAAACTGTTTTAGTATCAATTTTAATTAATCTACATAAATATATTTTTCAACTAACAAAAGTCACAAATACTCTAAAGGAATCCGTAAAAAAAATAAGTTCATAGCTATTTTATACAGGATTTGTACTTCCCGTCCTTTTTCCACGTCACTTTGAGAAATTAAAAATTTTCAACTTTATTGCTGCGCTATTTTTACACAATAATATCTACCATATTATCATGTCAAATTACTATAAAAATAACGTAAAGATTTTTGTATAAACTTAGTGGTGACATCGGTGAAAATATCCTCTTACCGAAATTGACCGAAAAATTCTGCGGTCAAAACACAAACTCTAATAAATAGTCGACAACAAAATTATGGATACACACATCCACATTTTTTATTAGTTTGGTAGATAATTTTTATCATCAACTTATTTTGTTATAACAGCATAAAAACTAAAATCATGACTCGACAAATATTTACTCATTAAAGCAGTATAATTAGCACATCATTTTAATACGAATTATTGCTAGTGCTTCAATATTTGTTTTGAGGACTGCACCTCTCATTTATTTTAAATTTTATTTTACTTTTCTATTTTGTTCAATGTTATTTATATATTTAGGAAATGTTATATATACATGTACCTTTTTTTAAAAAAATGCTTAATTTCAACATTGTTTAGTATTAAAACATCGAATAGTATTTAGCTATAAAAATATTCGCGTATAACGATTATGGAAAATTATTTGTAATAAATTTTAGTAGTTTTTATTAAAATTATAATTTTTTAATTCTGTAAAATCAATACTGATGTAACATAAAAACTACCAAATTAGTTAGTAAAACTCCGCATGAATGAAATATTGATAAATATTTCGCGGTTCAGTGGTATTCACATTTTAAGAACATAAAGAATCAAAATTAAAATGCCGGATTGCTTTGAAACAAGAAAATGAATAAAATAAAACGATACATACTTTTTTTTTGAGGTTTAATGATCATAATAAAACAAAAATTCTATTTACACTTTAATACATTATTAAAAAAAAAAAAAAATACTCAAAGAACGTAGTTCCGAATCTAATTAACTAGTTAGAGATTGAATAATTATATCTTCGAACACAGCCGAAGAATCCAAAATCTAAACTAAACTAAAACTTTTATTGGCTGTTGCCAAAATCTATAAAAAAAATACATAAGTTTCTTTCTGCGGCGACGCAGCGCAGTCTAAATGGAATTGTTTTTACTACACAACTCCCCGCCGTGAACACTTACAGAGTTCACAAATCAAAAAATCTCATTAATTCAAACATAAATCTCAAATCTGAACAAATTCTGATAATCATAAATTGTACAAATTTCTAAATATATTCAATTAATACTAAAATCACATAACCGGTTTTTTTTTTCAAAATATGAACAGTTATCCAATATCAAATACAAATGTAAGCAACATTTTACTAAAGTACAATAATTAAATCAATAAAGGATTAAATTAAAAAATTAAACTGAAATATCTTTGTTAAACATAAAGCAAACACATTATTATTTAAACAATTAACTCTTAGTTATCAAATATAAACAAAGTTATCAAATATAAGCAAACTTAAATATAAAGATAATAACACATGCAAAATTTTAATATTTTCAATTATCAAATAAAATTCACTAAATTATTCAAAAAAAAAATATCAAATATTCTGAAAATTAAAGAAAAAGCGTTCATTAAAATGAAGGTTTTTAAAGTTCAAATTTTTCTCAAATTTTTATATCATTTTATCAGTTCGTAGCATTAAAGTTTTTAGTTAAGTCAATTCCAGTGGGTATAAATGTTGAACAGTTCGTTTAAAAATACCATTGGCAGTCTTAAGCTCATAAGATCGGATGTTGTGATCTCTGCCCACGATTGTTTTCTGGATTATACCAAGACACGAGTATGCAACTTCACAAATTTCATACAAATTCGAGACCATTACATGAATTTTGGGTACAAAAAAATTGTATTAGCAAGGATTCTAAAATATTTGAAGAAAATAATCCCTCTAATAAAGTTTTGGGTTTAGGGTGGAATAACTTGAAAGACACTCTTTATTTTGATTGGAGGGATTTAATAAACCTCGTTTCTAAACAGATAAATACCAAAAGGTTTGTCTTACAAGAGCTAGGCAAAATTTATGACCGTATCGGTTTCCTGGGACCCTACACATTAAGATTTAAATGCATTATGCAGATGACCTGGAAGACTGGTCGTAATTGGGATGATACATTACTTGAAGATTTGAAAAAAATATGGAAAGACTGGTGTAATGAAGTAACTCATCTTTCTAAATTTTCTGTGCCGAGATATTATTTTTCTGATTTTCCGGAATTTAACATCAGTGATTTGCAATTACATATTTTCTCAGATGCTAGTATCAAAGCTTATTTTAGAATTAAAGAAATCTCTAATGAAAAATGTAAAACGATATTCGTCTCTCCCAAAAATAGAGTAGCGCCTTTGAAAAATCTCACGCTACCTAAACAGGAACTCGTAGCTGCATTGTTGGCAGCTAAACTAGGTCATAATACTTTCATAACTCATACAGTCGTGGTTGACTACCTAGATTATACGAAATGAATATGAAATAATGTTGCATGGAGGAGTATCTGAAACATTGTCAAAAATACGGTCCAAATATTGGATTCACAAAGGTCGCCGGTTAGTTAAAAGTGTCCTGAATAAATGTATTATATGTAAGAAATATCTTTCCAAACCAGCAAATCAGATGACTGCTCCACTACCCCGTGACAGAATAACAGAGTCGCCCCCCTTTCTCTATATGTGGCATTGACTTTGCTGGGCCTCTCTACATTAAAAATGCTAAAGAAATTGAAAAATCTTATATAGTGTTGTTCACTTGTGTAGTAACCAGAGCGTTACACTTAGAACTTGTACTCGACATGTCAACCGATTCTTTTTTGTTGGCCTTCAGACGTTTCTTAGCGAGAAGAGGAAACTGTAAAGATATCTATTCGGATAACGCCAAAACGTTCAAGCGTTCGAAACAAGAGATCGAAAATTTGTATAAAATCCTTTCTGATGATTCATTTTTAAAGTTTTTTGCAAATGAAAGAATCATATGGAAAAATATAATAGAAAGGACCCCGTGGTGGGGCGGGGTCTACGAACGATTAGTTAGATTCGTCAAAGACTGTCTGAGTAAAGTCATCGGCAAAGCCCTCTTGAATTATGATGAAATGACTACTCTCCTTATAAAAGTAGAAACAGTGCTCAACTTACGTCCCTTAACTTACGTGTATAATGACTCTGGAGAACAGAACCCCTTAACCCAATGCACTTTTTAAATTTCGGTAAATAAATCAACTATCCAGTGAATTTCGCTGACATCATTGAAGCTGCTTCAAACAAAACATTTGTTTTAAGACGCAAAAGATACCAATCACTGTTATTAAAGCAGTTGTGGAATAGATAGAAAAGCCAATATCTATTGGATTTGAAAACGGTGCATACTTTAAAGAATCCTACTGCACAACTTGAACTGAAAGTAGGAGATGTTGTGCTAATTGGTGATGATTCAATGAACAAACTTTTGTGAAAAAAACGTAGTTCCGAATCTAATTAACTCTCATAGTGAGAGATCGAGTAATTCTATCTTCGAACAGAGCCGAAGAATCCAAAATCTAAACTAAACTAAAACTTTTATTGGCTGTTACCAAAATCTATAAACAAAGTATATGTTCTTCTTTTTTCTTTCTGCGGCGACGCAGCGCCGTCTAAATGGAATTGTTTTTACTGCAATATTCAGTTAACTTTCTTTACCTCCAATTTTTAATATATAAGAAATAAAATCAGAATAATTTATGAAAACAAGGCAAAGAACCTCTAGAACGCGAAAAAGAAATAATAGGAAAACAAACAGCTATTTCGGTAGCATTTAACGTACCGTCTTCAGTGCATAAAGAAATGAGAGAGAATTGCTCTTATGTATAAGAAAGAGATCGGATTCAGCTCAGAATGTTCAGCCATAAGATTTACGCGGAATGTGGGTGATTAAATAGTAGGAAATCACGAAACACTAGTTGTGAAAAATATAGAAGAAATTCAGAAAATGTGGAGTGGATGTAAAATTTCCAATAATCAAACAAATGGTGTACAGCGAATTCACAATTAACAATATTTTTTTTTTTTTTTATAAATATAAAAAGCATCAAACAAATCAAGCTCATGGGTAGGTTTAGGCCTGCAAATTATTTAAGCTGAATCAAATTTAAAATTATGGTTTTATGTTTTTCCACACAGCAATACTTAAATAGCCGATTTATTTATTATTTATTTGCTTACGGACATAATTAATATGTTCTTTAAAGCGGAACGTAAGACTGTATTTAGTTTTGAAAATAGAGTAGAACAATAGTGATATAAGAAGAGATTGATTTAGTAGACGAAATATGAGGGATTTGTAATTTTCGGATAGATTTATCTATAATGGAAAGGTTATAAATTCTGTTAATTGCTATGGCTTTCAGATATTTGATTTCAGAGCTTAATAAAGCAGGTTCGCAGCAAATATTAAGGGCATGGTTAACATAAGTATAGAAAGCTGCCATTTTTAGGGTGAGTGGGTGACATGGACGCGCATAGGATAGATAGAGAGACTGCAAATCTTTTAGGATGACGGTGGGGGAAAATCCATCTGCAGTGCGTGAGACAATTGTATCAAGGAATGGAAGGGAGCCATTATTTTCTATTTCATATGTGAATTGTATATTACTGTCTATATAGTTTCTAGTTTGTAAGACATGGTCAATATTGCGACGAGACGTGCGATAAGTTTCGACTCCTCAATCGTTTGAAGTTCCTGCTACAATGCACCAGACGCCGAGTCATCCTTAAATTCATTCATTTAAATGCAATATTTTAGGCTCGAATTTTTGTAAACAAAGCAGTTCTCAGGTCTCATTTTAGAATATTCATGCAGTTATTAAGTAAACTCCTGTTAACATCGCCAAATTTGAAAAAGACTTATTCTCGCTTCGCTTCAGGTTAGCTTTTGAAATTCTTAATTTTACGATTATTGATCGGGATTCTTGATTTAACTGCGATAACCTGTCTCGTAAACATCCATTTAAATTACATGTTAAATTATCCCAGCTTCGTAGCTCAAAGAGACCTAACAGTTTCAACGACCTCCCTGTAGTTAGTAAGAATGCAATCATTAATCTTTCGAGTGCTGAAATTTTTAACATTCAATATCCAGTTCTTAAACTTAATGGAAACTTAGCTATTTCCATACCATCATCATTTCCTCAGTAAATTGTAACTATTGTGAAAACATTTCAAAACTTTTCGTCTCGCTGACCTGCAGAAAGAAAATTATCGACATTCTATCCGTAGCAATGCCAACTTGAATTGTAAAAATTTTAAATCTAATCTCAACCCTGCATAAAAAACGCCTTAAATGAATTAAAATCTTATGAAAATATCATCCTCACAAAAGCTGATAAAGGTGGTCAGATTGTTAGTTTAGATTAGAAAAAAAAAAAAAAAATATATATATATAGAGAGAGAGAGAGAGAGTAACCAAATTAATTAATGATGGCCCATATATTCCTCTATCCCGTGACCCCTCTTCCGAAAAATTAACTAACTAAAATTAAATCTGCTGTAAAATCTTCCCACTTGTTTTACAACTGAACAAAATCTCATCTTATCCGTTCTATAGCTAACTGTGCCAGATTTTATGCTCTACCAAAATTCCAGAAACCGATATCCCATTTTGTCACATAGTCTCTAATATCGGTACAGATTCCTATCGTTTAGATAAATTTCTCTCTACATATTTTGCTTCCCTTCTTTCAGCAAATATCTGTATCGTAAAGAACTCCATTAACTTTGCAAAAAATATTCAAAACTGCCCTCACGTTAACCTTACTATGGTTTATTTCGATGTAAAATCCCTTTTCACTAATGTTCCAATATGTGGCGCCCTCTCCTGCCTTTAAAAGAGATTAAAAGAGTCTCATATCACGTCCTTTGAAATACAAGAATTGATTTATCTCACCCACATTTGTTTATCACAAACTACTTTTTCATTCCAAAGAAAATTTTATCGTCAATCTGAAAATTTAACGATGGGTTCTCCTCTCTCCCCGATTCTCGATGATATTTATATGCAATATTTTGAAAGTACGCTGTTTTAGAAAATGTCTTCTCCTTTTTCGACCCGTTACGTTGATGACACTTTCAAGATTATCGACATATCTCGTCACAATATTGACCATGTCTTACAAACTATAAATCCTGTAGACAGTAATATCCATTTCACATATGAAATAGAAAATAATGGCTCACTTCCATTCCTTGATACCCTAGTCTGACACACTGTAGATGAATTTTCCACCACGGTCTATCGTAAAAAATATGCAGGCTTCCTACCTCCTCATGTGCATTACTGTCACCCACCTACCCCAGAAATGGCAGATTTATACATTTTTGTGAAACGTGACCTTAATATTGACTCCGATCTTGTTTTAATAAGCTCTGGAATCAAATATCTGAAAGCCATAGCAATTGACAGAGTTTATAACCCTTTCATTATAGATAAAGCTATCCAAAATTTACAAATTCCTCGTATTTCGACTACTAAATCAGTACCTTCTAATATCAGTATTTTTTTTATCCTATTTTCCTAAATCCAGTCATGCCATAGCTAAAATTCTCAAACAATATGATTTTAAAATAATTGTTTCACCTTCCAAGAAACTCACTTTTTCTCAATTAAAAGATCCTATAGATATGTACAATTCTTGGGGCATCTTCAGCATTTCCTGACAGTGTGGTTTATCATCCATCATCCAAACTAAACGCAGCCTTAAATTCCACTTAAAAGAACATATTAATTACGTCCATAAGCAAGAAACCAATAAATTGACTATTTCTAAGCATTGCTGGGAGGAAAACCATAATTTTAAATTTGATTCAGCTAATATAATTTTCAGGTATATTCCGCTCATGAACTCAATTTGTTTGAATTTTTTTTTTATATTCTCCCTTCCCCATTTGTCTAATTGTTGGAAATTTTACATCCAGTCCGCATTTACTTAATACCTTACATATTTTTCACAACTAGTCTTTCGTAATTTCCTATTGGCCAGTCACCCGCATTCCGAATAATTCTATTGGCTGATCATCCTAAGCTGAATTCGATCTATTTCCTATATATGAGAATATTTCTCTCTCATTTCTTTATGCACTGAAGATGGCACGCTAAATGTTATCAAAACATCTGTCTGCTTTCCTGTTATTTCTATTTGGCGCTCAAGACGTTGTTTTTTGCCTTCTTTTTACAATCCCACGCTAAGTCTTACATTAATATTCGGAATAATTTACTTTATTGGCCTAACAGATAAAGATAAAAATAAGTTTAATCACAGTGATGTGTACAAATATATTTTTTTTTCTCTTCTTTAATATAGAATAAAATAAGAATATCTTACTATATGAGATATATATATATATATATATATATATATATATATATATTAAATGAGTTATACCCTAAATTATAATTACTGGACAATTTTCATTATACATACGCATTTTAATGTGTTACAGTTAAATAAATAACTTAATTTTGTAAATCTTTGTAAAAGTGCGACCAATAAATATTTGACTACAGAGATTTTTAGAACTAAATTTAAAATTTACTGATCTATTTAATTTTACAACTTTAAATATCCTCCCTAAAATAAATTCCCTTTAAAAGGCTAAATGCCTCTCTAAAATTAAGGGAATTGCTGCATAAAATACATCAAAGCAAACGTAAAACTTAACATTACGGAAATTATCTTGAATATTGCGTTGGATCTAATGCTCAGTCATTTGTAACAGTAAAGTTAACGGTAAAAGAAATTAAACGAACTGAAAAATGAAGATGCATAATAAAGCTAAGGATTTATGTTTTATTACTGCCTGAAAAGGAAGCTGTTACTTGCTCCACCGTTACCGTTAATGCTCTAATTTACTCCTTTTTGTTTTCTAGTAATGAATAACTTGTATTCGAAATGCCCATGTGCTATATTTTGAAAACTATTTTTGTTTATATGCAGTTATGATAGAAATGAATGTATGCACTGGTACATGTTATTGTGTATAAATTTTTTTTTTAAAGAAATATACTGTTTAATAATAATAATTTTCATCATGCAATGACTAATCAAAGTAATATATTTAATTTATTCTTATACGTAAATTCCTGATATAGCATCTGTTTTACAAATATGCTTGTTGCTTTAAATTTAATTTCTCAAGTTACCAAACAGCTTAAATAGCTAAAATTTAAATTTTCTGATCTTGAAATAAAAATGGTGCATCTCCATAAGAAAATAATTAAACATAAAGCAAAATAAATAAATAATTAAAGCTTCAAAAATTCTTTTAAGAAATTTAATTAAGTCCACATGTAATGAATTAGGGCAAACAATAAGGACGCGCACCTAAGATTTTGTGGTTAAGGATGGCGCTTCCGAACGAACTGGTGAACTGGAGCAAAGTTTTGAGGAATTTCAATAAATTTTATTTTTATTTTTTGTTTATAAAGCGATATAAAAAGAATGATTCTGCTTTTAATTTCTCTTACCAATATATGTGATGGATAAAGTATTGAT
Organism: Salticus scenicus; assembly: GCA_963930645.1. NCBI lineage: Eukaryota > Metazoa > Arthropoda > Arachnida > Araneae > Salticidae > Salticus > Salticus scenicus. Next base: position 91,126,072 of record OZ005649.1, on the reverse strand, counting down.
TTTCGGTCATATTTTCGAAATTGAGTGTTTGTTATATTTACACGTCTTGAGATCCCCTGAAACCGAAATCATGTTTTTACCAGTTGAGCTCTGTTTGTGTCTATGCGTCTGCCTGTCTCTCTGCCTGTTATCAGCATATCACAAGAGCAAATAGTAGCAGCAAATTCAAACTCTGTATTCTAAATCTGTATCATATTATAATGCTCCACTAAACATTTTATTGAGATAAAGCGAATGGTTCATGTACAGGAAAATTCAAAACAATTCAAATATTATGCTTATGGTGGAAACTTCCGGTAAGTATAATATAACATCTATAGGTTGCCCTAAATAAAATTTATTGAACTTTTTTTTCAATGCATAAAAGCACGTTCTGTGTAGATTGTGGTACGAAAGTCATTCACCATTCGTTTACACGGCAATTCAAGGTAGGACATATTGGAGCTGTATTTGGAAATTGTCGTTTTTAAATTATTTTTGTTTTAGGTGTTTTTTATGTCCTACTAACGTTACGTACACAATCTTATAAGCCTATTGTAATTTATAGACAAACAGGGCTACTCAAAATTAAGCTAAACATTATGTTCTTGAACGTAACTGATAGAAATGTTTTGCAACATTTTAATATGTCGACACACACTGCTGAGGAAGCAAAAAAAAGTCTTTTTTCTTACTCATTCTGTATACAAAGTATTTTTTAAAGTTCTATTTTTAATATTACGTTTCGAAGGTACCTCAATACAAAAGTCAAATTTTTAGCGGTTGATGTGTTTGTACATCTGGTATAAGCATAACTTAAAATCAATTAACTGCAGACAATTCAAATTTGTTATTTTGAATTTCATAATACGTTGCCACTTGTTTAAAGGTAAATTAGTAACACCGTTAAATTAAAAAAATAAATAAACAAGTATAGGCGCTATATGTGAAGGCGGTATTGGGGCGGTAGCCCCCCCCCCCCCCTCTCACACAGCTCCCTCAAAAATTCAATTTCTATATATATATATTTTTTTTTTTTTTTTTTTTTAACTGAATTGATTTTTATTTATTTTTTCTTATTGATCTTACTATTTAATCTGTAATCTATATTTATCCCTAGTAGCAAAATGTAATCAGCCATTGAACAGCCTCTCAAAATCCAATGATTCGATGAACGGCTGACCATCGATAACTCATCAGAAAACGATAAATTTCATCGAAAATTCATCTGAAATGTCTCATTGAGAATAGCTGAATCCGATAACTGAAATACGATGATTTAATTAAATATTTACAAACTCTAAGGAATATCGTGCATGTCTCCGTGCACTGTTGTACTAGATGCATACGACTAAAAATGGCGGATGGCTGCTTTTTGAGATCAACGGGAACATGTAAAAGGAATCTGGATTGTCAACCAATCAGATTAGACTTCCGAGGAAGATGTGATTTTCATCTATTTTTTACCGTGATTTGTTACCAGTTCGAGATATTTTTCCGATGAATTTTTCCTCATCGAAAACCGATCTTAGATACTTTTTGATATAATATATCCTTGTTATTACTCGAGCAAATTTCGAGGAAACGATGAAAGGCCGTGCAAAATACGATGGATCAATTCTGCTAGGGATAAATGTTAAGGAATACATGTTAAGAGAATGTCGTGTGAGTGTCGCACCAGATTTTTTTAATTCATTTGTACATAGTGATCAGCGAAGCACGCAAGGACTGCTAGTATTAATATGGATCGTAACTTTCATAAAACCGCATAAATTTATAAATATTTAGTAAAATATTCTTTTATATTTTATTAACGATAGTTTTATATTATTTCATTTATATTAAATAACAATATTTAAAACACTCTTTTTTATATGTTAGTAATTTTTTAAGCAAATCACACCATAAATCTTCTGTGCAAAGAAGGATAATCTTGTTAAAATCCATGTATTCATATTTTTCAAAAGAAAATAAAAATGTTCAGTACGTGGTGTAAAATTTATTAAATATGTAATCATATTTTGTTTTTCTAAGTATTATTAATTTTTTTTTTACAACAAACTTGGCCATATACTTTCATTACCATGCGCTTCAGAACATTCCCTTTTTAAATATTTACTTTATCTTATTTATAATCCGCAAGAAACTTTCTATTTCCTTAATCCCAAAGGATTTAATTAAATATTTGTTGCTATTGCAGACATTGTCGAATTATTTTAACGGTAGTGAGAAAAGATAAATGCATTAAAATTATAATATTTTTTTATAGCATAAATTCAATCAATGCAACAAAATATTAGTGTAATTGAATTATTTCTCTATGTTATTACTGAAACTTCAGCAAAAACATATTTTAGGAGAAATAAAGTTAAAATTAGTGTATTTCTTTGTTTAAATCAATAGTGTGTTTTGCAAATTTTTCAATGTTTTTTCTTTTATTTTTGAAAAGATTAAATTTTTGGCAAGTTCATCAGCATTAGTTTACTTGACTACAACACACACACAGACATACACACAAGTACGCACATATATATAAACGTACATATACAGGACCGGGTATAGGATTTGCCACCCCCCTGAGCAGTTTATGTTCACGAGTCATTCTTAACACACACATATATATATATATATATATAAATGTTGTCTCACTTTCCTTTGTCTTATTTTTAAACCTCTGACGTCAATTCAACTAGTTAGTTAAGAAAAATAATCTGGGATACTTGTAATAGAAATATCAAAAAAAAATTAAAAAGAAAAAAAGTATGTTTTTTACCCATTTTTGCCGTCTTGTATATCAAAAAATAAAAGAGGTAGGGACTTATTATTTGGTATACAACAATTTATTTATAAAAAAATTAAATGAGCCCAATTACTTAAAAACCTGAGGAGTGAGGTTAAAAATTCCTCTTTTGGGGGTTGATGTAAAATGGAATAACACTGAAATTAAAAAAAATAAAAATTTAAATTTAAACATGATAAAGTATGCAAGGATAATTTCTGTTGATTCTGACTGTCTACTACTGGTTATATTAATTCAAAGCAGAATAATTTTAAGCTTCTAAAAAATAAATAAATGTATAAAAAAAGAATATATATTAAAAAATATATATATATATATATATATATATATATATATATATATATATATATTCTTTATGAGAAATTAAAATAGAGCCTTTGATAATTTTTTATTAAAATTGTATTTGTGTATTTATTTTAATAGTTTTATATCGTAGATTGTGGTAATATTTGTATTGTAAAAAAAAAAAAAAAAAAAAAAAAAAGATTCGTCTAAAGCAGAATCTTACATGTTTCTCTCATGACTTTATTTTTCATTTCAGAAAGTTCCTATAATGACTAAAATATCTAAAATATTGTATTCAAATTAGTCATCTTCTGAAATCGTTTTGAACGTTTTAAAACTAAACAATAAATGCTAACCTAAAAGCAATTTACTTCAAAATTTTACTTTCGTTGAGACTCTGACAAAATACCTAAAAATTCTAATGTATTTTCTCGTATTTCCTAATACATTTTTTCCCCTTAACTCTCTCCTTTGGAAAATTAAAGTTAATGGGGAGATAAGGTGATAAAGCAAAGGCTACATTTTATATTTTAATCAGAAAAAAGTGCATTGTCTTCTATTCGAGCATTTTAAAGATAAACGATTGCAGGAAGTATATCTTTTAATGTTTTTTTCGTAACATAAGAGGAATCTCTAGCTGACTAACTCTTAGAACACTTTACACAGTTGTTAAATCTACATTGTTAACTCTACATGGTCAAACGATGATGACCAATTTTCAGTTTCCTACTTGTCTTTTTCCGTTATGTCTTGAATAACTTGTTAGTTACAGATTAATTTCTAGTCTATTTATTTCTAGATGGTGAAACAATACTCTGAATATTCCAAATATTCTGAATCATTTGTATTGCAAGAAATTCTCGCTTGATTTTCTATGATTATAGTTGCAAAAACTCGCGTCTTGTGCTCACATTTATTTATAGAGATTTTAAAATAAGTTTGGCCTTAATAGGCAAACTCTCTAGAATCCTAATAGGGGTTTCTATAACTCGCTTTCAAAGGGGACTAGAATTTATAAGGATGACAAGAAACTACTGTTTCTAAAGCCACAGTTTAGATTCTAGATGTCAGTTACAGAATTTATTTTCAGTGCAATGTATGATTTTTAGAATATGGTGTTTTTTCTGCACTTCTTGAATTTTTCATCACTTCCATAGATTTCGTTTGCATTTTACATTTAGTAGATTGTTTGGTTTTTATACCTACATAAAACAATGTTTTCTTCTCTTTTTCAATAGTTTTTACCCAATTTTCAGTCTGTTTGTGCTATTTAGTCTGTATCTCCAGATTTGTAACTGTAAATATACATCACTCTTTTCTTATAATAAAGGAGTTAATCACGTGACTCGTTATGCATATATATATATATATATATATATATATCAATGAGAATTCTTATAATGACAAGCTAACCACATTTCAAGCAATAGCTTTTTACAGGTTATGCAAAACACTTTGATTTTTCTTGAATATTTTACTGGGGCCAATTTCCTCTTCAGGAAAAATTTTTGTTTAAACATATCAGGTGTAATAAAATTAAAAACACTTTAAAAACACGATAAAAATACATTTATTAAAATATAAAAAATTCCAAAACTTTTCGCCTAGATAAAACAAGGCATCATCAGAGATTTAGTTTTACACACTACAGAGCAGTTATATATACTTTTGTACCATATGGTCAACAGTTAAGTCCTTACAAAAAATATATTCAACTGGAAGTTATACATAGAGGTACAGGGTAATGAAATGTTACACTTGGATGCTGGAGCTATTGCAGGATGAGGAGGGGGTGCTACACTTGGAGGTTGGAACAATTTCAGGATGAGGAGGTGCCACACCTGGAGGTTGGAACTATTGCAGGAATAGAAGGTGCTACACTTGGAGGTTGGAACTATTCAAGGATACGGAGGTGTTACACTTGGAAGCTGGAGCTATTGCAGGATGAGGAGGTGTTACATATCAGGTGTAACATACTCTTTATATTCCCAAAGTTTCAAGAAGATTCCTAAATATTTTTTCTAGATATTTGACAAAACGTTTAAATTTGAAAGTGCTCAAATGCTTATTGGAGGGTAGTGTACACAATTTCAGGTAAATTATGTTACACAGTAAAAGTAAAGTTACAAAGATCTATTTTTAATTTGAATTGAAAATGAAAGAAAAATCCTATAAAGTTGATTTATTTTTTTTTTTTATTTTTTTTTTATCAAAAAGAAAATTGTTTGCTTTTTATTTAGCACTATTTACTTTATTGAAAATATGCTTTTTAAATTTTCTTAAGAAAGAAATTATCCAATAGTTTCCTTATTTATCCTTTTTATTGTCTTCAAACTTTCCCATTTTTTAAATGAAACTCATTAGAGTATAAATATATCTAAATCGTCTAAATGTGTTTGTATAAACAGGTAAATTCAGCAAAAGGGAATTTTCCAGAGACTTTCCGGGACTTTAAAAGATACACAATAAATGGAGATCATTAAACTTATCCCCGGATAAACAAATGTTTGTTCAAAAGAGAAAATTTCCCTGTATTAAATCGTTTGTACTTGAAAGAGTTAGAAGAGCTTTGAACAATGAATAAAGTTAAGTTATTAGTTATCATAGATATTTTTATAATTGGATTTGAATTCTCTGCTCAGGTTACAATTAATACTTTTTTTAATGAAAGATTTAAAAATTAGACTAGAATTGCTTAAAAATTCTAGAGTTCATATATTTTAAATGATATTGCTGTCACATACACACTGAAAAATTATTAGGTGACTGACATCTAGAATCTAAATTGTAGCTCTATTTGGTACACATGTTCATGAGCCCTACGGAATTAGCTGTATAGTTTTAGGTATGTAATCCATTTGTAGCTCGTGAACAGGTACATGCCAAAGTTTTTGTTATCATTATGGCCTATAAGAAGAATTTGTATGTACCGCGACAGCGGCCGCAAAAATCACGGTATCAACTTGCAATTTATTACACATGTTTATGAGCCACACGAAATTAGCTGTATAGTTTTGGGTGTGTATTACATTTGTAGTTCGTGTCCAGAAACACACCAAACTTTATCTTATCATTACGGTCTGTGAGCAGAATTTGTATGTAGCGCAATAGCGGTTTCAAAAATCCTCCCATTGACTTCAAAATTGGCACACACTTTAAGTCTCTGTATAGAAATAGTTGTATATTTTTTTATGTCTATATTGTTAATGAATTGTGTGCAGGGACACGACAAAATTTTTATCATTACAGGATATGGGGTGAATTTCATAAAGACACATTTTAACATCTCTACTTTGCAATCAACAAATTGAAACGGGAGTACATTACTGAGTTGCTTAAACTTATGTTTCTGAAGAAAATACGTGCTCTTAGGCTTCCTAATTTATGTATAGGACCTTACAAAAGTGTTTTGACTATGTCACGTAATCATCCAAATCATGTCAAATTTCGAAAATTATTCATGAAAAACGTAGAATTAGATGAATAGTTTTTACTGGTGTATACATTTTTTATGGTTCATTTACAGTGACACACAAATAAATTTCGTGACATCAGAGCCTATGGACAATTTTTTATTTAAGCGCACTTTAATGCGTTTATGCTGCATTGAACATGATAGAATTAACATACATTATAAATATGCTTAAAAGCATGCTTACTCTAAAAAATGTATGCATAGACTAAATATTCTACTTATGGGACCATACAAAAAAATTCCAATGGCGCACTGTAATCATCGAAATGATGTCAAATTAGTTTGAAAATTCAATGAGTTATAATTGCCAAATCATATACAGGATGGTCTCATAAAATTTCAGGAAATTTACCAGTACTATTATGAGAAAATTTTTACATAATGTATTCTTGTTCTGATTTTATATTCAAATCAATATAAAATGTAAACTTATACTTAATTAAAATAGTGAAGCCATCAAAATTAGTCAGATGAATTGTGTGGCCAACTACTGTCATTTCTGTGTCTCAGATAATTCGGGGAATGGATGAGTACTCAACAATTAATCATTTAACTTTTCTTATGAAATTAATGCTTTATTTGATATTCTTTTAACGTAAAAATTAAAACGAGGGTTTGGCTGCTAGCCACGATTGTTCCTTCGGTAAGTTCAATTCTCTTGGCTATTAGCCATCCATTAACATTACAAATTTATGTAACTTTTTCTATGAAAGCAGAATATTCATTTATTTTTTAAATCAGATTTAAGTAGTTTAATATTGCTTTCTTTGTCATTTTTAAAAGGTAAATTTTTGACAGAATGTGCATGTTTTTCTTTCTATATTTATAAAACTTTATAATAGAAAAGCACTTTTACTGCATTTGTAAACCTGCCATTTTAATTCTGGTGACTTCAAAATAATTAAACATATATATATATATATATATATATAATTTAGAAAATATGGTGAAACTTGAAGACAAGTGGGCGTGTATAACAAGAAAAAACGTTCAAAAAAGTAACGAACTATAGTAACGATGAAAAAGTAACGAATTATAGTAACGATGAAAAGTAACGAATTATAGTAACGATGAACAATTGTAAAAAACAACACTACATGCGAAAAACACCCTTCCGCTTCCTCTTCAGTGGGTGGGAGCAGCAGAACAGACAATAAATTAAATTAAAAGAGGCCTAACAGGTTTCGGAAACATGGCGAAACTAGCATACTCCCAACAAAATCAAGAATAAATTACTGGCGAATTGTATATAACAATCTTCATGTAAATTAGATATAACAAAATTGGGGCTTCATAAAAGTAACATAACTAAATTAATATAATAATCCAAAAACTACAAAGTCGATATTTGTGATTAAAAAAAATTTTAATTTAATAAAAGGATCCGTCGGATCATAAAATATTAGGAGGACGGATAATAAAATATTATTATCCGTCTTTTGAGATTTTACATTTCAGGGAACACTCTTTTGATAATGTCTTAATAGAAATTTTAGCTCATGTTGATGATGAAAAAGAAAGACTCTCAGTTGAAAATGATTTTATATTTAAACACCGAACTTTATATCCTTATGGCCTTAATACTAAATTGAACAATCTTAATGTTAATCATATTGACAATATTTATGGTTTTTTGTTTGAAATCAATAATCTTATCAAAATACAGAGAGGTAAAAGAGGTTCTCGTATTAACAGTAAAAACAATAATTTTCTGGATGCTTGTATTTGGTTAAAGAATATTGAAAACGATTTCTTAAAAAATTATAACGTTAAAACTGTTAAAAATCATATTTTTGAATTAAAAATTAGTAAACTTAAAAAAATTAAAACTTTTGCTTTGAAGTATAATTTTAAAAATAAACAATTAAAAGATTTAATCAATGATTTATTGAATTTTAAATTAAAATCATGCAAACTTTATAACGATGTACTGTACTTCATTCTTCTTTTTCAACAAAAATCTTTTAATAATCTAAATATAAATACAATAATTAAAGATATAGCAATTTATTTTCCATTAAAGAATTATCCTATCAGAATTACCTATAAATATACACAACCTTTTAGTTGTAGAGTTTTTAATTACTGGAAGTTTGCTTTTGAGGATATTGATGATGAAAATAAGTGTTGTTGACATAACGTGAATTTCAAAAATTTTATCAATAAAGATCATGGACATATAATAACTGGTGACTTGAATATTGTTGAAAATGAGAACGTAAGGCAGTTTTTGAGTCTTGGTACAAAATTTAGACCTAACTATTATATAAATCCTAAAAAAGCTCTTGATACTTTTTGTAAAGATACTAATGATTTTATACTGCAAATGGCTTATAAATTTAATGTACCGTTTGAAGCTTTTTTAGAATGGAAATACCATCTAATTAAACATTTTAAGGAATTTATTCAATTACATCTAAATCAAAGTAATTATGTATATCAAAAACTAAGTAAAGATGATTTAAGTTTTATTAAAAATATGCAAACAAATTTTATTTTTGTACCTATAGATAAGGCTGCCAACAATTACGCCATCATTTGTAAAAAATTTTATGCTGAAAAAATATTTTCAGAATTTAATAATGTAAAATATTATGAAAAATAAAACCTGGACAGCAATTCCATATATAATAAAAGTTCTGCTTATATCAAGAAATGTAAAAGCCTTTTCAATAAACATTTTACTTTACCAAATCATAAAAAATTACCTTTTTTGTTTTTAACACCTAAATTCTCTAAAAATCCAATAAAATTCCGTTATATTTGTTGTACTGTTGGCAGCGTTAATAAATGTTTCAATATTAAACTTCAATTTTATTTAAAGCTTATTTATGACTTTCTAAAAAATAAATATAAAAATTCTAGTTATTTTTGGTGCATTGACAATAGTTATGAAATTATTGAAAAGTTAAATTATATGGACACGCCTACTTCTGTACAAACATTTGATTTCGAAAATTTGTTTTGCAATATCCCTATTGATTTATTGTATAGCACTTTAATTAAATTATTCGACTTTTTTGATATTGTAAATGAATTAAGAATTGATAGAGATTTATTTTTAAGTCTTTGCCATTTTTGTTTTAACAATAATTTCTTAACATTTCATAATAAAATTTATAAACAAGTACATGGTATCGGAATGGGCACCAATTACTCCAGTACAGCCGCTAATTTATTTTTATTCTTTTATGAATATACTTATGTTATCAATTACAACAAAAAATTGAAAATTTATCGATATATAGATGATATTCTAGTCATAAATTTTAATTTTACAGATATTTTTAAAGACATATATCCTTCCTGTTTAAATTTAAATAAAACTAATAATAAAGACGACTGTGTTAATTTCTTAGATATTTTTCTGAATATTCAACATAATACATTAAATCTGGATCTATATGACAAAAAGAAAGATTTTTCATTTAATAGTTACAGCATGCCTCACTGGTATAGTAATTTGCATAAAAAAATCTATATTAATATTTTAATTGGTCAACTAAATAGATTCTGTAAGATATGCAATAAATATTCAAATTACAATAAACAAGTTTTTAAATTCATTGCTAATCTTTTTTACAATAATAACTATCCATTAAATTTCATAAAGTTTTACACCAATAATTTTAATAAATGTTTGCGATTGGGGTGATAGCTGCGGTAAGGTTTCTTCACTTATGGTTCTTGGTGTCTAGTAGTGCTTGCTGATGAAGACTCATGGCCAAAGTCCAACTTGTGGAACGCCTTATGTCGGATTGCAGCTACTTGGTGCTGAGCGACTCGGAGAGTTTGGACTATGATTTTGGAACATCGGACAAGACAGCGCCAGTATTGAGCCACTACATGTGAATCATCTGCTTTTGCTTTAAAGACCTATTTCTACATTGCAGTAAGTTCAGTTCATTACAATATCTTTTTGCCTTTCAGGTCTGGGTGGGAACATGACGATCTAGCATGTCCTTTTATTAAATTAAATTTTTAATTTTTTTTTTAATCACAAATATCGACTTTGTAGTTTTTGGATTATTATATTAATTTAGTTATGTTACTTTTATGAAGCACCAATTTTGTTATATCTAATTTACATGAAGATTATTATATACAATTCGCCAGTAATTTATTCTTGATTTTGTTGGGAGTATGCTAGTTTCGCCATGTTTCCGAAACCTGTTAGGCCTCTTTTAATTTAATTTATTGTCTGTTCTGCTGCTCCCACCCACTGAAGAGGAAGCGGAAGGGTGTTTTTCGCATGTAGTGTTGTTTTTTACAATTGTTCATCGTTACTATAATTCGTTACTTTTCATCGTTACTATAATTCGTTACTTTTTCATCGTTACTATAGTTCGTTACTTTTTTGAACGTTTTTTCTTGTTATACACGCCCACTTGTCTTCAAGTTTCACCATATTTTCTAAATTATATATTTTTGTATAATTTTTAGTGCTGCCTTTGGCGCCTTTTTTATACAAATACACTTTTATTAATAAGTAATTAATATATATATATATATATATATATATATATATATAATAATTTCAGTATATTATTTCTTTTTATTTTTAAATTTGATACGTCCAAAGTTTGTTCTTTTTTTATTTTTGTCTCAAGCTTAAAGTTGAGTATCGATGAATTTATTAAAGAAAAGGAAAATTGTATTATCAATTTAAAAATCTATTTATGTTTATGTTAATTTTATTTTAGAAAAGTATTTCTTTGTATATGAATGCCATACATACACACACTATACAACCTTAATGCACAAATACAGACTTTGAGCAATAAAGTTGGATGCAGCTTTAAAATGGGTTTTTAGTATGCTGTGTTTTGGCTCCTTTTAACGGCGGCTTATAAAATAACATTCTGTTATGGTTCTCGATTTTTTTTTTTTTTTTTTTTTTTTTTGTGAAGGAGAGTGGAGAGGTAAGTTGTTTAAATTTTATTTAAAGTTTGATTCTCTTAATTTTTAATGGATAAAAGATATGGCTTTTCTTTTATATAAATTTACTTTTTGCATATTAATTCCTCGTACAAATAATTTTATTTCATTATGGAATCAATAAATATGTTAACGTTTTTGAATAGTTCGTTAAAACAAATTAGCAGTCTGAATTTTATAGTTTCGTGCTATTAAAATTTACATTAACGTAATTATGTAACATTGTGCATCGTGTAACTTAATTTATTACGATGTAAGTTAGAACTATATACAAAATTTTTGGAAAATTTATTGCAGCATTTGCAAAATAATTATCTACGTATCTATTTCTTTAAAAGTTAAGTAATTGTAATAAGTTCTCTTGAAAGATCCTAGTTATATTATTTTTCATTGTATAGTTAGCAGTTCAATAGAAAATATAAATTATTAAATTATGGATGGATTAAGATCTCGTCCACACTTATCGATATATAAATCATTTCCAAATTTTAATTTGTGTCAATTACATTTCGTGGGCGCACCAGCGGCTGAGCGGATCTGCGTTCAAAGCTGGTAGACGTGAGACTCCGGGTTCGATCCCAGGTCACGCTCGTCGGCCTACCCTTTCGGAAATTTTCGTGGTTTTCTCTGATCCTCCATAAATACGGGCTAGGATCTCTTAGAAATATCCCGACGGATGCCACTTCCCCTCAGGCCTGGGACCCTAGTGCAGTCAGTCGGTCTTAGTCCCACAGCCCAACCCAACAACTTCATTTTCCGTTCTCCCCGCCGCAAAAGATATACTTAAGGTGTCTTTGTGTGTCCGTTCCGTTCCGCTCTTCGCAAGCACTGAGCTATAATGCAAGGAGTGACAATTCCCAATTTAATTCAATTTCTCATTCAATACGCAGTTATCCCTCCCTACATTCTAGCTCAGTGCAGCGGAGAGCGGAACGGAACTGCAACTATAAAGCGGGCTTTATTGTTGCAGGCAGAGCTGGGTCGATTTTAATTCCGCTCACTTCCACCTCTGCTTGCCAATGACGTCAGAAGAAAATAATTCAACCCGATTTCATAGCTTTTTAACAGATGTCATCCACTGTAAGTCACGTAATTGGTTTCTCTCGGTTTCTCATTCGCTTGTAATGTTTCTCAAGATGTGTAAAGTTGCTCAAAAGACCGATGTATTCTAAAACCTCATCTCATTCAACACACATATTGAGGGAGCTTACACAACGTTCTCGAGGTATACTGCTCAGGAGGAAAATAAATTGTTCATATCCATACTATATATAAAGTAGTTTTTTATGTTTGACTTCTACCTCTGACATTCATAAGAAGAAGTTTTGATGTGTCCTGTATAGGAAAGTCCAATACTTAAAGGTTTAACTGTATCTATAATTTTTATCATAATAACTTAAAAACAAATAACTGCAGACATTTCCAATTTGGCATTTTGAAGTTCGTATTAGGTTACCACTTGAAAAATTTGATCAAGATTGTCAAATTTGTAGACTATATAATAAAAGCCTTGATTTCTTTAAAAATAAATGTGTTCATTGTACTTGAATGGGTGGTTGAAGGGGGCTGTACCCCCCTCCCACCACACATAATTGTATATCAAAAAAAACTTTTCTTAAACATATTTTAGATTACTTTTTAAGAAGATTGAAATTTATTATCTTACCTTATGGATATTACCATCCAACTTGCAATCTATCTTCATAGTATTAAAACGCTGCGTAAGAGAATGTCTTGTGAATTACACACTAGATTATATTTTTTGAAATAAATCATTGGAATTGAAACTAGTTGCGTGTAGTTTCTTTATTAACCTGAAGTTATATTAATAAAAGTCTTGCACACAATATTAATGCAGATATTACATAACATATTACTTTTATATAACGGAGCAGTATTCTGTAATTTAGTCGGTATTTAATTAAAAAAAAAATAATAAGAAATATTATTAATAAGAAAAAATATTTAAATGAACATAACAAATATTATTTTTTTTACTTCGAAGGGTTAGCAATGTCAAATTTATGTTAATAATGACAACAGTTACAGCTTTAAAAAATAGCATTACCTTCTACATGTCAAATAATAAACGAAAAAAATAAAGTATGTAAATGAATTTGCAGAAAGGAATTCGCAGAAAGGTTATTAAAATAGTGTTTTCAATCTACAATAAGTTTAAAAATAAAATTAGACAGTAAATAAAAATAAAGCAAGTTCTTCATTGAAACATCAAACTCTTCAGAATTTAGTAACTTGTATACCATCTAATCTTTAAAAATTTACTTAAGTACTGTTAACGACATGTTACTTCAAATAACATTCTTTGGTTTACCACTTCCAAAATTTAGCTAATCGAATTTTCACTAACATGATTTACGTAGATTTACTGACGTGAAATGTGTTAAGTGGCTTGAATGTTCTTAGAAGTTTTCACAATTATCTGTGTTTAGATACCGTGTACCTCCAGAGGAATATAAGCGTTTCATTTGTTACATGCCATTAGATAATTACCAGTTTCTAATTAAGAATATATACTTAATATAACCTAAATATTTATAATATTCTGCATAGTGATTTGACGCATATTTATACTTTTAAAACAGAATCTTCACTGTCTGAAATAAAAGTTTTTATTTCTTGTTGATAAAAGTACCTCCGAGAAAAATAAAGTTGTTTATAAATTAGGCAAAAACTTTTTTTTTTTTCTATTACTTCAATGCTAAATATCCTTTCGTGTTAAAAATTTATTTAAAGTACAACTCCAAGCATATATATATATATATTGCTTTTACTTATTAATAATTAAAAATTATTAAGACATTTTAATTTAAAACTAATTTGACAAATACAGGTCCAATATTAATCATTTTTTCCCATCATATTTTAAGAATATAAAAGATACATTCGTTATTTTATTTTTATTTTATTTTATTTTTTTCTTGTCGAGAAAGTTTTATTAAAATTCTAACTAAATGCCCTGATTACAAGTATAACAAAGTGAAGAAACAATAAACTAACTGTAATCTCCATAAATTGTGTAAAAAATTTTCAAGTACATTACCAGTTGCTACATCTAAAATCAGTACAAAGCTGGGGGTTTCTAGATTATTGATATGTATGGTTATTGGTTATTGCAAATTATATAATAAGAGAAAACCAATTCCGGCGCAGTTCCATTCCTTAATATTTAAAGAGTGTCTATAGTTAACTATTATTTAAATTTATCAGCTCTCTGTTTATACTCTCAAGGAATGTTTTTGTGCTACAAAAATCAATGATTTTGCGAAAACTGCATTACCTTAGTCATTTCTCCCATCCTTTCAACTAAAATTAAATAACGCTTCTTATTGGCTGACTGCGAATCACACGATAGCTTAAACGATAAAAATATTGATTTTTTTCATACAGTAAATCGTTGCAAATACTGATAATTGTATATCTTCTGTCATAGCCCTATTATTTGCAAAATATGCATTTCTAAATTGTTATGTCTTTTTGTACCGATAAAAAAATAAATAAATAAAAATAAGCTTAGAGACGTTGTGGACCTTATGTTTTCCTTATTTTTTCTTTTTCTTATTCTTGTACTTTTTATTCCTTCTCCCATGATTTTGCAGACGGAAATTCGAATAGCTTTTGGAGACGGTCGTTGCGTGAATTATGTTGCAAGGTTTTCCAACGTTTTCACACAGAACAAGTATTCTGTTTTCAGGTAAGCTATAGAAAACGACTGATTAGCCGCCAACAATGATTTTATTGTTATAGTTTACGCTTAAAGAAGAGAGGTTTAAGATCCCCGAACATAATTTTTCATAACACTAAACTGGGCACGATCATAAGTGATAAATTACTTGTACGTATCATTTATTTTCCTAAAAATATGGTATAATATTTGATATTATGAGTTACGCTTAATTTTTCATTCATATTTCTTTAATTCAATTCCAATTAGTTTAAAAAATGTGTAAATATACACAATACAAATTATTCTAAATATTTAATTTTACAAGCTACAGGTATAAAGGTACAGGTATATACCTTGATTTGTAAAGTTGCCTCATCACCATTATTCCAGGTGATCTAATAAATATATTATATTCCTTTTATCCTAGATTAAGAGCAAAAGTCTCTCTTGTTTAAAAATATATTTTGCTAATAACACGTTGTAAGAATAAATTAACATTTAGAAGCATGTGGCCACTTCCGCTGTGATATTAGCAAGAATATGAGTTTTAGAGAATAACAATAAACGCGCATTATAAAATACTTAAGAGTATTTACTTATTTCAGAATAAATTCTTAAAAAATATTTATAAATTTATATTTATAAATTTCCTTGAAAATATTTTTCACATTTTAAAAGGAATCACTAAGTGCAAATACTGTAAAGCAGTTATAGAAAAGAATCTCATCCTCCAACAATTAAATTGACTATTGATGATCCGTTTAGAAAATGTTTGTTTAACAGACAATATATATCTATATATATACAGGGTTCCCAATCGTCACTTTTTGAAGCACCGAAAATTTCGAAGAGCATTATTTTAAAGGAATATTTTACGACTGACCTTAATTAATTGTGAAAAAATATTCAAAAAAAAAAATACTATTAAAAATTTCTGGTGCCGAAAAAAGTGACTAGAGAATATACCATATTGATTAACTATTATATATATATATATATATACATTTTTTAAAAGGTAACATTTTATTTAAAAAAATGCGTACTTTATAAGATAAACGAAAACAAAATATCATTTTAAGACATTTCAGAACTGTTTCTAAAGATATGAAAATTGTCACTTTTTTTTTTCGTAACTACACAGATCTATTATTTTGAATGCCCTTCATTTCCCTTCTTATCGAATTTTAAAATTCTTATCCTTTTTTTTTTTTTTTTTTTTTTTTTTTATGAAAATAATCTTTTTATAAATTTCATTTAAAAATAAAGACTAATCTTCCTTTTTTCTACGAAAGATAAAATCCACCTGGTTCAACAATAGTTAATCAATATGGTAAATTTCAAAAGTTTGATTAAAAGTTTCATATATATTTACGTATATTTTTTAAATCCAGCGTAAAATTAGTTATAGTTAAGCTTGAACAGACAATTAAAAAAAAACTTCACAAGCTGGAAAATTTCTTTCTTTCTTTCTTTATTTTTTATAATAAAAGAAAAATTTTATGCTAGCTTTTAATGAATAATTATATTATTCATAATAAATCTTTATCTGTAATTAGAAAAATAACTGTTTAATAATATATATATATATATATATATATATTATAAAAGCTTTTAATCTTTACTTGAGACATAATGATTACCTACATACACAAAAAAAAAATTAAATCCAATGCGCAAACAATATATTATTATATGCTAAATTTTTTAACGTGGTCGCCATTTCTTATCATGATTTTTATAACAATAAAATTCCACAGAAAGTTAATAATTTGTCTTTTATTTCAATTATTTTCTTTTCGTGTCTAAGGGTGGTCCCTGAAAATGTTGTTGTTTGCTCTGGCAAAGTGATTCTTGTCTCTCATACGTGTTTCAGAATTCCTTACATAGTTATAATCTAAAATAAGAGAATTAATTAATCGCCAAATCAGTATACAATTAGGATAGTGAAATGTTCTGCAGACTAAAATCGCTGACTACAGAACTAACTTCTCTGTTATCAAAACTTCTCTTCAATACAGGCAAGTAATTCTTTGGGAGGTGCTTCTCTTATTCAAATTTATTCTCAGATTCTAAAAGGAAAATATACATTTACAAATTTAATTAAATATCTTAGGCGTGCCATAGGATTCACAGTGTGGTAAATATTTTCGATGCTCTATTATGCTAGAATGTGTGCAAAGTTCAGTATAAATCCACATGGTAAAAAAAAAAAAAATAGTAAACGTAGTACCCTCGATTGCGTAGAAATTCAATAAGTTATACAAAATCTCCCAATATACTGACAATAGTAGATACAAAATCTTGTAGTATTTCGACAATAGTTGATGGTTATTGATCTGCCACATTCAATCTATTTTGTGAGATAACTCATAATTACATTTACAGAACGACTTTCATTCGACGTCTGGAGTAACGTTCCTAATATGTCCAAAGCAATCCTGGCTAAATGTTTGTTAAAATTATAGTGGTGTGTATTTTTTTTTCATTTTTGCGAAATCTATTGTTCCTCATGCATAAACTTTTTTGCACCATTTATTGATATCACCACCTATCCTAGAAAAGACATTCCAAACAAAGTTGTTATATATTTCTTTTTTACAAATCCCTTTATGATAGATCAAAATATTTTCTTAATTACCTTAATTATTATGGAGATACAAATATTTTTACAGTTATCCATATCAGTTATATTTTGATCAGGTAGGCTATTTCAAATGTAATACCTTTTAAAAAACGGGATAAAATACAATGAATTAAAGTACTGATTGTCTTATAGTTTCAGAGTAAATTTGACATTCACTTTAGAAATTTCCGTATATTCAAAAAGTTGACCATTAAATTAAACGTCGAGTTCTTCTTTGAGGAAAACATACAATACCTGTATTTATGAAAAACTGTCACTTCCTTTCTTCGACGAAGAAATCATGACAGATTAACGCCGTGACATTATATTTACGTTCCGGGACTGGAGCAATTTTTGCCGGTCACTGACGTAATATAATGTGTAAATATTAACAGTGTACAATATATTAAACTAAATTTTTAACAAATTATTTCATCTGAAAAGGGTGTAACATACTCTTAGTGTATGGAGTAAGAAATGTTATTTATTTATAATTTCATTTAAAAAAAAGAAAAATAATAAAATATATAAATAAACATTCCCTACCTATACAATTTATGAAGAACTGTCATTTGGATAACTACCGATGGAAATAAAAAACGTTTTTTATTACTAAAAATCGAACAATAATTTATCACAGTGTTGAATGTGAAAGCAAATAACTAAAAAAAAAATTATTATTTTTCTTAAGTATAATACAGATGATATATCACAGGGATAATTAACACTTGTCTACATCTAAAATTTTGATTTGACAATTTCTGCTGATTCTTATGCTTTTTGGTGCGCTGAAACCAAAGATGAAGCAGTTTTTTCTCTGTAACGTACATATTTTTGGTGTCTACAGACACACTTTCTTACGTTATTCTTCCACCAAATTTTCTAGCATGTTTCCATACTCAATTATAATTATTCATGGAGACATAATAAAAACAACCAAACGTGAAGAAATTGTATCGTTAGCCACCCAGCATTGACAAAAATCTGTACGTTACAGAGGAAAACTTGCTTGATCTTCGGTTTCAGTGTACCACAAAAACTATGTATCAGCTAAAATTATCAAATGAACTTTTGGGAACATTATTATTATAGACCTGTGCCATCTCAATCTAATTAAAACAATCATTAAAAAAATCTCTTTTGGGAACTATTAGAAAATAGCTGCATGAAAGTATGTTTTTTTTTTTTTTCTTTCTTTCAAACATAACCTTATTAAATCAAAAATATAAATTTAAAATGGAATTAGATTTTTCCTTTCATTTCAGAGACATTTCAAAAGTATGCAGACATATTTCAAGATCCTTATTATAATACTGACTTTTTAATTGGCAGGATGAATTATTTTGGGTAGCACAACTGAAGGACATCGCTACTACACCTGAATAATCTGGTGTGTCAATCACACGTATTCATCTTACGCTGCATTTTAATACAATAATGATAGATTGCTCATTAGGTATAAGATCAATATGGTAATATAATAAATTTCCATCTACCTTGAAAAGAATGTAAAATAGCTTTAGGAACTGTATTATTTGACATACAATAACATTAGAGGAATGGCAAACGTCCCACAGAACACCCCGTTTAACTAAAGTGTTTACATTTATTAAAAAAAAAAAAAAAAAAAATCAAAGATGTTATTAATTTGCCTTCAAACTTGCCAAATTTGATAAAATTTTCGAAAAGCAAACTAATATGATTTTTAAAATAACGAATTTGAATTCCCGGTAGTTATTCCTGTAACGGCGATAACAAAATCTGTTATACATTCAGATCGATTGCTATAATTTAGACTTTCGTATTCAGTGAATCTCAAAATCTGATATTATACAAAAATAAAATAAAAATATAATTTCAAAAAGTACTTTTACATTCAATGGAAAAATTTTTTCAATATTCCTGCATGTTGCCTATAAACTATAAGCACATCACATTGCGTAACTAAATTTATTTTTATATGAAAATCATCTAACAGAAAATTCCCAGCAATTTTCCAATTCATCTCCCAGCAATTTTCCACCACAATATATCCAAATACATTGGGTAGCCATGTAAAAGAATGATTAATGATAATTTCCATAATAATAATTTCTATGCTACAATCTACACAAAACATGCTTTTATGCGTATGTTCATTCCATGTTTTTTCTATAGGACAGTCTATAGACGTTACAGTATACTTACCTGTAACTTATCCCACAGAAGTAATGAATTTTAATAGCCTCGAATGTCCTGTACACGTACCATTTCCTTGATTTCAATGAAAAGTTTAGTGTAGCATCACTATATGATATGAATTTAAAATATCGAGTTTGGAATTCTTGCTATTATTTGTGCTTGAGATATGTTTGAAACAGTCGCACATACAGACACACAGACCAACCGCTAAAACATGATTTTCAGATATCGGGAACCTAAAAATGCGTAAATATAACAAAAACTCGATTTCGAAACTTTAACACAAAACCGATAATTTCTCTACGATAATATGGGCAACAGAGAGTAAAAATAATTTTATTCCACTTTCGTTAGCGCATCCTAAAAATGTTACACTGTACTTAACAAATATTTTCCACAGAAACGTAATGTTTTTGATTAGTCTTGGATGTCTCTGTACACGAAACATTTGCTTGATCTCAACAGAAATTTTATTGTAGCATCCCTACAGGGAATAGGTTAACGCCTGTATTCACCAGTAACTTCAATTCCCGGTTGATTACGAAAATTTGAATAGCGTATAAAGTCAGGGTGCAAATTTTCAGCCTTATTTGATCCGGTGCTTCTGACATTGTTATTTTCAGATATTTTACCTTAAAAAAACCTTCGAAATTATATGAAATCTTCCACGTCAGGTGTCAGAAGCAATGTGCCAGGTCTTGCTGGAAGGCTGTTTTTGAAATTTTGCATTGAACCAGCAAATCAAGTTTATAGTAAATACGGCCTTTAGAATACCAAGTGCTACTATTTGTTTTTGAGATATACTGATAACAGAGCACAGACATACAGACATACATACAGACGCACATACATACAGACCAACCGCTAAAACATGTTTTTCGAAATCAGGCCCTAAAACAATAATTTATATAAGTAGGAGAAAGTAAAAATGTAATTGTATTTGTCCAGTCTTGTGAATTACTTCATTACTTAATATTTTATTTATTTTGTGCTACACAACCAATATACATTTATTTTATTTAACAGTATCATTCTAAATTAAACACATTAAGCAAGTTATTTTAACAGATATATAGTAAGGTGCAATGAAAAACAAAATCTCGTCTTATTTAAAATCGGTGACTTATAAGAATAATAGCTTGGACTTACAATTAATTTTGTAAATTACAATTACTATTATCGAATATAATCTAAAAGACCTATATTTAAAATTGTCTGTAAAGATTTTAGATAAATTTTACATATACTTTTACATAATTTTTATTTTCGCATTTAAGGTAATATTAATATAGCAAAAGTACGTCTTATAAGTAATATATTTTTCTCGAAAAGCAGCAAAAAATCCTAAATTACCGACAGCAATTTGAAGTAAAGAAAAATCTCAAAACTCAAAAAAGTGCAGAAGCTGGAAGCATTAAATGAGCCATACGAAAAAGTACATTTTTTTTTTTATTCCTCTTGCCCATAGAGTCGAGAAAGTATTGTTTTAGGGTCAAATTTTCCAACGTGAGTTTTTGTTATATTTACATGTTCTGAGGTCCCCTCAATACGAAAATCATGTTTTTAAAGAATGGTCTGTGTGTCTGTGTGTCTCTTATCAGCGTATCTCAAGAACAAATAGTAGCAGAAATTCCAAACTCGGTATTCTAAATGTGTATCATATAGGGGTGCTACAGTAAGATTTTCGTTCAGATGAAGCAAATGGTTTGTGAACAGGGACATTCAAAAGTATTCAAATACATTACGTCTATGGGGGAAATTGCAAGTAAGTAGATTTTAACATCTATAGACTGCACTAAACCAAATGAAACGTATATATATATTTTGTAATAGAGATAGTCAACTGCGGTTTTTTTTTGTTTGTTTGTAGGAGGTTCCCCCCCCCCACTCGAGGGGAGTAAATTTTCATGATGGGTATCTTTCAAAATAGCTCGTCAATACCTTTAAAACGAATGGTTGAACCATCGATCTGCGATAATTTAAAATAAAGTTATCGATTTTTTTTTTCATTTTTAACAATATATATATATATATTTATTTACTGTAATACTGAGAATAAATTTAACTTTGTTTTGGACATTTAGTGTTATACTACTTCTCTAATATGGAAATCGTCTGTATTATCATATATGATATTTTTAAAAATAATAATTTAAAATAATAATTTTATTTATTTATTTTTTTTTTTTTAACAGAATTATTTTTTAATAACGGAATTAAATTCTATATAAATGTAGATCTATTAATGAAACGGGGGGTTGAGGGGGCGGCAGCCCCCTTCACACAGAACTAATTATCGTATAAAACTCTTCCGAAGCCTAGTTTGAATTGTTTAACATAGGGTTACATAACAGTACTCGTTTTGTTTCCTCTTTATCTCCAACCTGTATTTATAGTATTAAATTTCAGGGTAAGAGAAAGTCGTATGAGTGACACACCAGATTATTTTTATTATTATATTAACACAGACAAAATTTAGTATGTGAACATATATGGAGGTAAAAATCCCAGAAAAGTCACAATTTTAATTTTTATATATTTACGCGTAATGAAGATGTAATAGATAAATAAAGAAATACATAAGGATTTTTTTTTTCACAAATATGTTGAGAGGCCAAGTCAAAACTACACTAAATTGATCCTTAAAAGTGCATCTTCACCCAGGGATATCCTAAGGTATTTTAAGGATGAAAAGGCATCTCAGGGACATAATCAGGATGTATTGTGGATAAGTAATCTATTACGGAATAGATCATGACAGGGAAAGTTCATTTCAGTGCAATCATCCACGGAATTACTGCCAAAACGTCAGTGGAGGCTTCCATGTGCAGAGTGGTGACTTAAAGTGCTTTTGTCTGTTTGTCCGTATGTAAGTCTCGCGATAGCGCCCGCAAAAATCAAACTATTGACTTGCAGTTTTCTACACATGTTAATGAGCCAAACAGAATCCACTATATATTTTTTGGTGTGTATTCCATTTGCAGTTTGTGTACAAGAACACACCAAATTTTTTCTTATCATTACGACCTATGGACAAAACTTGTATGAATTGCAATAGTGATAGTAAAAATCACGCGATTGACTTAAAAATTGGAGTATATAGTTAAGGGTTATACAAAAATAGCTGTATAATTTTTGGTTTGCATGTTATTTATTCTTCCTGCACGGGGGCACACCAAAGGATTTCTAAACATTAAGGCCTGTGAGCAGATTTTCGTATAAACCCATTTCAACATAGTTACACTGCATTAAAGAAAATGGAATTAATAAGCATTATTGAGATGCTTTAAAGCACGCTTTTTGAAGGAAATGTGTGCTATCAAAATATTTAATATACATGTACCGTAGCGTATATATGTCTTCGGACAATGTTACGTAATCTTCCATATTATGTCGAATTTCTTTAGGCTACATTCAACATACTGGAATTAGCGTACAATATTAAGATATTTAAACGTATTTTCTCTAGATAAAAGGTTGTATAGTTTAAATAACTTATTTAAAAGACCACACACAAGAATTCCGATGACATCATCCAAATGATTTTAAATGTGGATAAAAAGTTAATAAATTACTATAAAATAGTCGTATACGTTTATTGGTGTATATAATTACTGTGATTCGTGTACAGGGACACATAATTGATTTTCGTATCATTACGATCCATAAGTGGTGTATATTATAAGTGCATTTAAACAAGGCTGCACTCCATTAACATAATGAAACAAACATATATTATTAAAATATTTAAAGTCTAGTTTCTGTAAAAAAAATAATCTGCATAGACAGGGTTATTTGTTTGCAAGACAACACAAAATAATTCCAATTTAATATGAAATCATTTGTCATGACATTTTGTTGTACTATTCATGAATTACGAGAAGTTAACACAAGGCTATGAAAACAAGGGAATACACACACACACACACACATATATATATAAATAGATAGATAGATATAGATAGATAGATAGATAAATACATACAAACAGATAGAACGGGGAATTGAGGAATCCAGTAGCTCCTCTCAGAGACGTATTTCTTTATGTAGCGAGTTATTCATATATATATATATATATTCATAATTATTTGAAATGATATAGAATAAATAAAAATAATCAGCTGGGTAACGAGTGATGCAAATAGGACGTTGAGCCATCTGAACTGCAGATCCATTGGCAGTAAACTTGAAGGTAACAACCTATTAATGCAGTAGCGCGCACTAGCTGAATAATCTTGAGAAAAAGGACTTGATGAACTGGAATGCTGACTCTCTGTCGAAATACATTCTACTTAAGTAATTATTGAAAAATTTTCTCTCAAGATTATTTGGCTAGGGAGCGTTACTGCACTAAAATATTTTTACTGTCATGGTATAGTACAATTCTGCACAAGTTCGTGCCGAACTAAATTTTCTATGTCATGGTTTTTTTTTTTTTTTTTTTTTTAAGTTGCTTTCTTTTTTTTTTTTTTTTTTTTTTTTTGTCTCCCTTCTTCTTCCTCTATCTTGATATATTTCTTTCAGTATCATTTAAATTCTTACTTTAAAAAATAAATAAATAAATAAAATAAATAAATAAATAAATAAAATAAAATAAATAAATAAAATACATTTTTTTAACAAGTTTTTCCAGAAATGATAAATTAAATTTTATTATATGTATTTTATTTATGTATTTGTAAGAAAAAGCAATTTGTAAGTATAGCATTTATTAAAATGTAATTCCTCAACGCAAAATTTAAATGTTGAATAATTTAAATTCTTCTGCTCGCACTGCAAATATGAAAACACTCCACTCTCCTATAAAAAATAAAAGAAATAATTTTACAAGGAATTTTGGAATATTTGACTTGCAGCCTTAAAGCCCCTCCATGAAAAATTTTATTTTTGAAAGAGAAATTTGATATTTTTCTATTTCGGTTTAAATATATATATGGAAATTCTATAAATATATATTAAAGCACATAAGAGCATAAACTGATACACCCTTACTCCCGTATGACCTATCCATTACCAAAACTACCTTTAAAATTTTTCTGCATATCACAATAGAATGGAAGTTTCAATATCCACAGTGTAATAAACTACTGTTTGAGGTTTTTTTTTTTTTAAGATACTTAAATTAAAGGAGCATTAAACATAACGAAATAAAGAAATATGATTTGCTTTTCGGACGTACAGTCTCTAAGAAAAGTAATTCAATTTAGAAAAACAAGTATTATTATATTTTGGTGTATCTATACTTTTGAGGTCAATGATTATGTATATCTGTGTGTTTGTGGGTGAATGATAACATCTGAACAGTTTTTATTATTCAGCTGAAATATTAGTATTTATTTTATAACTGTCAGAACATAATATAATTTTTAATTCTTCCAACAAGGTCGAAAAATTTTAATAACGTCGGTTTCCCTGACTCTGCCTTTTTATCCGTCCGTCTGTTCCGCTCTAACTCAAGTAAATATTATAATGAAGAATCTGGGATGGAGATATCTAAAGTAAGAAGCGGCCATGTACGTACAGCGATCCAGGTTCAATCAGCTCCGTGAAGAATAGGAAAAGATCTTTTCTTAAGAAAATCCATCATTTCTTATTTCAAGTAATCGCATTAAGAATAATGTGCATAGTTCATTGTCTTATAAATACTTATTACGAAAGCAACAAAGATAGACAGAGACAGCTTTTGGAAGAATAGCAAAGTTTATTTTTTACTTTCTTCTATATGCAATATAGAGAAAGTATTGGATTCGCGAAAATTTTCGACCTCCGTTTTTTGACAGATCTACACGTTTTGGGATGTCCTGAACACGAATTGATAGTTTTTAAAAAATGTCTCTCTGTGCGTCTGTCTGTCTGTCTGTCTGTGTGTCTGTCTGTATCATTTTATTGTGGACGCTGCATCTCACGAACCAATGAATGAAATTTAACCAAACTTGGTATTTAGTTGCACCCTGACATGAACTGGTGCCCATTAGATTTGGGGATCAATAGCTCAACAGGTGGCGCTGTGATCGCATTTTATGCAAATTTTTAACATGGCAGCATAGGACAAAATTCCGTATAAATGGGCATAATGAGAGTTATATTAAACTTTTGATTGTAAAATTAATATGAATTATTGATAATAGTAGTATTTAACTAGGGAAAAAAAATTTGTGCATGGGGGGGGCATCGGTTCCCCCCTGGGGGGGGAAGTACCCCCCCGGGTGGGTTAAATTTTGAAGATGGGTATAATTCGAAAGATCTCGTCAATACCTTTAAAACGAATGGTTGAACCATAAATCTGTGATAATTTAAAACAAAGTTATCGATTTTTTTTTTTACTTTTACTTTTAACAAAAAAAAATACTTAGAAAAAAAATCATATTTTTTTTTTTTTTTTTTAACGAAATTTTACCAAACTTGGTATTTAGTTGGTCCCCGACATAAACTGGTGCTGATTATATTTGGGGATCAATAGCTCAACAGGAGGCGCTGTGATAGCATTTTATCTAAATTTTTAACATGGCAAAATAGGACAAAAATTCGTATAAATGTGCATAATAAGAGTTATTTTACACTTGTGATTGTAAAATTAATATGAATTATTGATAATAGTAGTACGTAAGTAGGAAAAAAATTTTGTGCATGGGGGGCATCGCTTCCCCCCCTGGGGGGGGGAAGTACCCGCCAGTGGGGGGTAAATTTTGAAGATGGATATCATTCGAAAGATCTCGTCAATACCTTTAAAACGAATGGTTGAACTATAAATCTGTGATAATTTAAAACAAAGTTATCGATTTTTTTTTACTTTTAACCAAAAAAAAAAAAAAAAAAACTTAGAAAAAAATTCGCATTTTTTTTTTTTTTTTTTAATATTGTTACTGATTGAATATGTATAGGAAAATATAGAAGAAAGTCTTGTGGTGGCCACAACATACTAGTTTTAAATGACTTGAATATACCAAACCGGAAGGAAGTTATTTCGATGGATTAGTAACTTTTTGAATCTTTTTTAAAACAACATGTTAACAGCATGAAGAACAAGTCCTAATTTAATTTATTTCGCCAAATCTCCTTGGCATCAAAAATCAAGTTGGCTGAACACATTTTAAATTTTATGTATTATAAACCTACAGGAGAGATAACAGATTGGCTAAAAATTAAATTACGTCATACGGTGTGATTAAATTTTGTCAGGTGTCCAGAAATAGGCTAAAAGTGCGAAATCAATTGATAAAAATATTAAAAAGGATTTTCAGCTATTATGATTCAACGGAATCTTTCAACGACTGACTGGAGACTAGATGCTATTAAAAAAAAAAATCGTCTGCATTTTTAAAGCATAAAATAAATGGGTTTTTCTTTCTTTGATATTTTTTTTAATTATTACTTGATGGGATTTGGAGCAGGGAAAATAATTGAGGTTTATAATGCTGGGAACAATAAATTACATGAAATTACAGATTAATGCAAAAGAAATAAAAATAAAAATAAAATAGCTTAAGCGAGTTAAACAAAATTACATTGGATTCTTTTAGAATAAGAAATATAATGTTTGCTTGCAAGTTGCATTATAAATAAATAAAATACAATTAATATTATTATTATTATTTTATTTTAACAAGGGATATGTGATGCTTTTCAACATCACAAATATTCTTAGAACTTTTTGAAACTGCCAAATTGTATTCTAGTTCCCTCTCGGATGCTACCCATTGAAAATGGATTAAATACCACTAGTGATTTGTGCACAGGTCAGACAAAAGTATTCCAAAGCATTGTGTTCTATAAGGGGTATTGTTATGAACTATATTTTAATTTCTTTAATGTACATAAAATGAAGTGAAATTGAAATATGTTATTTAAGTTCAAAATCGGATGTTTTCTATTGAAAATGGAGTAAATACCACCAATTATTTGTGCACAGAGACACCAGAAAGCATTCCAAAGGGTTGCGATCTATGAGAGGTATTTAAAAAAAACATATTTTAATGGCTTTACTTTGCACAAATCTTACTGAAACTGAATTATATTAACCATGTGCATAAAAGAATGTTTTCTATTGAAGGTAGTATGAGTAGCAATAAGATTTACAGGACCACATAAAAATATGTCCGTTACATTAAGGGTTTTAATTTAAAGTTAGCTGGAATTACATTAAATATTTTTAACACATTGTAACAATTTTTAATTGTGAATATCATATAAGTTAGTGTAACATTCTGTCCGACTCTCCTTCTGCCCTACCTCCAGAGTCCATAAATATATTCAGATTTTCTAAAAAATGATATATGTTATTCAAGTTCACTATGGAATGTTTACTAATGAAATTGGCATTATTTGTTGCTATATAACTGGTATGTGTACAGGAATACCACAAAAAATTCCAATGCATCGCACTTAAGAAGCGAAATTTTTATGAATATCATTTAGATAACTTTCTATATCCAAAATAATAAAGAAATTTATTGTTTATATGCTAAAATTTAGTTTATTTTATGAAATATATGTTTAGCGTTTTGGTTTACAAGTCTGCACTAAAATAATCACATATATTAAGAGCTGTAATTCCGTTTGCGTTAAGCATTTTTAACACTTTCCAACAATGTTTAAGAGCGATTAAGAATTAATTTAGTCTATCTGCATGCCTTTCTGTTCGTGTGTACGTCTATTGTGTGATAAGGTAAAAAAAGAACATTCAAGGTAATTTGATGCAACGATTATGCGCAGTTCAAAAGTGTTAATAAACATTGCGTATCGCATGATTTTTCGTTCTTTTTTTTTTTTTTTTTTTTTTTTTCAGGGACATAAAAAAGATATTTTGAAATAATTCTTAAAATTCAAAACAATTATATATAAGAAAAATAATACTTTTTTAAATAGCAAAAAGTATTACATTTCTTTGAGTAAAAATATAATTATTCATACAATTCATAAGAGACTAATAAGAAATATTTAAAATATATTAAAACAATTACTGCAAAATATTTAAAAATTCTGATATAAAAATGGAACTAACATACATTTTTCAAAAACATACTATACTAGGGGGGGGGGCGTAAGACTCGCTTTTTTCCCCTGATTCTTATACCGGTATATTTATATGATAATTTTTCACTTAATTAATCGTTCAAACTAACTATTAAAATTCCGTAAAAAAAATACTGTCCGTAAGAAAAAAAAAATGATCTGTCGCCACCCTGTATACATATAATTAGATTCGAATATATATAGATATAGATCAATAGATATATACACACATACACATATTAAATATAAATATCTGTGTGTGTGTGTCTGTCTGTGTGTGTGTGTCGAATTTTATTGCGGTTGAACATAAAAGACATGAATAAATAATGGAGGTACTTTATAATATTTGCTAAATCTTCAGAATAAAATAAAAACTTAAATATTACTGAACAATTAAAAATAAAAATAAATAGGATTTTTTTTTTTTTTTTATTACAGTGTATATTATTAAAATGGTTTACCAAGAAACTAGTTTCTAACTAGTGTCTAAGATTTATATTTCTGGCTAACCTTAATTCAATTTTTCTCTGGATATTTCAAATGAGCAAAAAAATATCTTGTAAATTTATTAATTTTAATGGCACTTTTATTTCAACACAAAGAGGCATTTTTTTTCCTACATGATAGAGTTAAAACAAACTTGCTTTATATAATGTCTTAAAATGTAAATGACATTGCAAAAATACATGAATATATTCAATAAAAATTAGTCCTATTCCACCGGATTATCTTTAAAACTTCGTACCGATTTATTAAAATATATTTAATTAACAATAAATTATTAATATTTAGCGCGTTTAAAAGCATTCGGAATCATATGAATTGTGAATTTTTACAGGAATTCATTTTTCTAACAAAATCAATATTAATAACAATGCATTTATATTGACGTAAAGTTGAAACAAAATTTAAATCTGGTATGATGAAACTGGTATAAAATATAAAATCTGAAAATCTGTTTTTTTTTTAATAGTATTTATAAACATTCGGCATCAAATTTTATTGTGGTCATTTAAAACTATTTAAAGAGATAAATTCAATTTTAAAAATAACTTTTTAATAACTATCATTTTATATACGAATATATAGAAATGCTATTAAAAAATGATTAACATGTTATTTAATTATAGTAGTACCTGTATCACGGAGTTTACTCAATATAATTATAAACATCAACCATAGTGTAGATACTGCGATTTGCTTGCAGGTATTGATAATTATTAATTTCTTATAATAAGCAGTTTATCTTTAAAATTAGCAATTCCTGTCTCTTTATTTATTATTATACTAAGCGAATTAAATTCTTGTTATGATTTAAACTTAAAACATAATTTATTACAATATTCACAATTTATCTTTTGCATCTTTTTTTTTTTTTTTTTTTTTTTTTAATATTTTATTATCATTATTATTTAGGCGTATTTAAAGCAATAGGTGGATTTATGTAATTCAGCGTAATTCTCTACCGATTTACTAAAAAAAGTCAATGCGTGAACGACTCCTGAAAAACAAAATCGGTTTATAACTTAAAAAGTGCTTAGATTTTTTTTTTTTTTTTTTTTTCATTTGTACAATATTTTCTGAATTTCAATGATATTTGACAATGCTTGTGTTATGAGATGTATAAGGCATTTAGATTCTTTTATTTATTTATTTTATTTTATTATCGCTTTCACATGTGCAGTGAAAGCTCTTTTCATGAAAATCGCATTTCACGATATATTTAAAATATTTGTTGCAGTGCGTAATATGAAAGTTTTTTTTTTTTATTTTTTTGAAAGTGGAGTAATTTTCGTTTAAAACTCTGCATATTATAAAGAAAAATACATGCTGATTTTTTTTTCTTTTGAGTTTTAAAATAAATGCTTAGATCTTCTTTTTTGATTATGCTGTCGTTACACAAACGAAACCAGAAGATTCCCTGTGTCTATAATTACAAACCACTCATAGACCATTTCCTTCACTTAAAGATACAGGATGATCGCAAATATTTTTGATATTTCTCAAGTTGTTGTTGGGTCCTTAATTATTGCCATACCCAGTCTTCATTAAAAAATATGAGAATGACCCAGGTGAGTGCATACCCAGAATTAAAAAACATTTCATATAGAAATAAATTTTTAAGTTGCAATTAAATAAATACCTAAGTCTTCTAAAATATTTCATAAGTCAATATATATTTAACTATGAAGATTTTAGATTCTGAATTTAAAACTTTCTGTCCGATTTAATTTTACAACTTTTAATATCTTTCCTAAAATGAATCCTCTCAGACGGGATAAATGTTTGTCTAAAATTAAAGCATCTTCTGCATAAAATACATCAGAGCAATCGTAAAAATTAACGTTACTTAAATATTGCGTTGGATCTAACGCTCAGTCATTTGTAACAGTAAAGCTAGCAGTAAAAGTAATTAAACGACTTGAGAAAGGGAGATGCATAATAAATCCAAGAATTTATGTTTCATTAATGTCTAAAAAAGAAGCCTATATCTAACACTTAAGCTAAAAAAAAAATAAATAAAAAATAAACACTGCCCTGCACTGAAAAAAAAATCCAGCCCTGATACCATTCTTGATGATTCTCATGTAAAAAGACTTCCTGCATCCGAATTTGACTCCCATTTTGCCCAGTCACCCACCTTTTTCTCGGGACACCACAACCTCTCCTAATTTTTATAACTGTTAGGTAATTTTATGTCCATGGAATGAATTTGGAGAGTGCAAAAGAATTACTTCAACACTTAATATATATATGTATAATGTTTAATAAATACTAATGGAAAATATGTAAAAAAATAAGGAATTTAATATATAATTTCAGTAGCAACCCCCCCCCCTAAATTTTCCCGTTGTTGCAAGTGTTCCTGTTTTAGAATTTTCCAACTCTGTAGCCCCTCAGAAAATATTTAACAATTAAAATAATCCCCCCCCTTTCCTATAAATCAAATTTATAGCTATAAAATTACAGAAAAGTTATAAAAATAGGGAGGGCTTCCCTAAAAATCGGTGTATGATAGGAGAAAATGGTCGTCATATTCGCATTCAGGAGACATTTTACATAAGAATTTGTAAAAATGGTGTTGGGGCCGATTCCCATGCAGAACAGTGTAATTATTCTTCATCTGTTAGTAATAAGTTATTTGATTTTCAGAACACTACTATGAAATATTTTGAACTTTTCTTTTTGTTTAAATAATGTTATGGTAAAAAGTAACGAAATGACTGAATGCATTGTTTTTGTTTATTATATATATTTGTTTAATAAAAATGATGTTTAAATATAATAATTCGTACTTATAATAACACTAATTTTAATTATACATTACAAAATATCAAAAAATGTAATACTGAAATAAGTATGATTGCTAATGTATAAAACTAAACGTTAGAAATGCAAAATAATTATAAATATCCATTGATAGAAATATTGTGATGTTATGCATTTTATACTAGAGAAAAAATAATAGTTATAAGTTCAAAAATTTGTCTGCATGTGTACTAACTTTCATGTGAAATTCAACTTATGAACATTTGTGAATAAATAACAAATATATAAAGTAGCTTTGTATAAACGAAAAACCTTATGATTGTATAAAGATTTAGAAAATTTTCCTTCAAATTATATTTAAAGATTTCATATAATCCGCTTAAAATCTGCACAGAAAATTAATTTTTGTCATTATATGAAAAAAAAAAAAAAAAAAAAAAAACCTTATTAACCTCTATATTAAAATAGTTCTTTTTTATTAAATCTCCATCAAAACTTGCAATGAAAAATAATATGCTTTAAATCATTGCTTTTATATTCATCTAAAGAAAACAAAAAGTTATATTATTTGGCATAAAATTTATTAATATGTTATCATATATATTTTTTCTAAGTATTAATATTATTTAAGTACTTCAAACTCGGCGTATACTTTCTCTACCATGCGGGGAGAGCATTGCATAAAATTTTTACCTTAAATATATATATGTATATTCTCTAACTTATTTATAATCTACGAGAAACTTCCTTTTATTTTTGCCCAAAGGACTGTTTTAATTAACATGTTTGCTGCTTCTTTGGAATGATTTTACTATTAACGTAATGTAGATGGTAATGAAAGCGATAAAAGTATTAAAATTATCAGAGTTGTAATAAGATAAATCTTTATTTTTGTATAATAAGAAATAATTTATAGAGAATAAAGCGCTTTGTAAATGCGTAAAGAGTAAAATTTCAAGAAAAATTTAATTTTCGGGTATTAAATTGAAGTATGTTTAGGTAGTATTTTCTTTCTCCTTTTTTCTAAAATATGAAGTTGAGTACTTATTAACCGTTTCTATATTAATTTAAATAAAAACTCAGGTAATTGTATCTTTTTATATGTATACAAATATATATGTATATAACTCAAAAAATCTGGAGTGACTCCACTCGACTTTCCGAACATTGAGTAATTAACAGTTTTGTAGATAAAGTAAAGAAAGAGTAGTTGTTAAACAAACAAAAGAGAGAAAATCATAAAGTGTTTGAGTATTTTTCTCCATCTATTACACGTTGTTTTATTTAACGCTACTGAACTTTGAGCCCATAGATCATAATGATAAAGAAATTTTCGTTGTGTCCCTGTAAAAACCTATAAATGTTAGATTCACCAAAATGCTTATAGTTAGTGCAACAGTAATTTATAATACTCATATAAATTTTCAGCTGAATTCAATAAGGCGTTTAGATGCTATCGTACTTTTAATAATTTAGTCCCATAGGCCAATAATGATAAAGAATTTTTCTTTGTGTCCCTGTAAAAAAACTGTAAGTGCTAGATTCACCAAAATCTATACAGTAAGTTCAACTGTGATCTATAACATGTGTACAATTTTTTTGCTCGGATTAATAAGGCGTTTAGACGCTATCACATTTTTAAAAATTTGGCCCCATAGGCATACTGATAAAGAATTTTTCTTTGTGTCCCTGTAAAAAAACTATAAGTGCTAGATTCTCCAAAATCTATACAGATTGAGTATTTGTGATCTATAATATGTGTATAAAATTTTTGCTCAATTGAATAAGGCGTTTAGATGCTATCGCACTTTTAAGATTTTTCTCCCATAGGCCATAATGATAAAGAATTTTTCTTTGTGTCCCTGTAAAAAAACTATAAGTACTAGATTCACCAAAATCTATAGGGTTCGTACTATGGTGACTTACAATATGCGTACCAACTTTCAGGTTAATCGAACAAAGCGTTTAGACGCTAGCGTGTTCACTCACAGACATACACACATACACACACACACACACACATACATACATCATCGTAAAAATAGTGAAAACGGACTCAAGGGACCTCAAAACGTATAGAAACATCAAAATCTCGAATTCGGATTTTTGACATGATTACAATACTTTCCTCACTATAGTGTTCGGAAAGTAATATATATATATATGTACGTATGTATTGAAAACATTTTCAAACATTGCGCTATATGAAACCAAGTATCACATGAAGATGTATATATATATATATATATATATACATTATGTTATGTTACATTTTTAGAAAAAACGAGCAATTGAATTAAATTCAAATCGAATTATTATTATTTTTTAATTTAAGTGTGAAAACGTGTGGTAAATAAGCTTGTAGTTTAGCAAAATGTCTTATCTTAAACCCTAATTTAGATAAACGCAAATAATTTTAAAAAATTTTAGTCCTTAAGGGAGGTTAAGAGGGCGTGTAACTGTTTTACCTATTCTTCGCACGAAAAATCGCGGTGGTTCCCAATTAAAACTTCAAATTTAAGAAATTGTTTCTTTTTATCCCCTAATTAAAGTAAAATATGACACTGTCAAAAATTTTAAGTTCAAACTTGAACCACCATATGGAGTAAAGTTACAAGTATGACCATAATATAGTTCAACCTCACTTTTTAGTATTCTACTTCTTGTGATTGAATTTCCTTTGCATCAAAATTTGTTTCGGCATACATGCAGGTATAATTCCGTTTGTATTCAAGAGTTGGCGCCATCAGCGTACTGAAAATCGCCAGCTGTAAGCCAGAGATTGACAAAACAATTTGTGAAGTGAAATGTTATGTGATTATGTCATTCAAAACCAATATTCATTGCAAGAAAAAAACGAGATCTTTATTCAATTGATCACTAGCCAGATGTTACTATACGAAAGTGTATTGAAGCATTTCCTTTTAAGAGGAGGGTAAAACCTATTAAACTATCCAGGAAGTATGAATCAGTAAAATACTTTTTGAAACCAAACCAAGCCTGAATTAAAGAGCAGGGTCCAAAACATAAGGTAAAGTGCAATTCTTGTGCAAAAACTTACCCATTGGTCAAGATAAGACCCTAGAAAATTTAGCTCCTCATCAAAATCAACGGAACAGCGATATCGGGCAAGAAATCGTAGCACAGTGCCTTAGTGTTATACTTGAGACAAGAAGGTCTTCATTTCGATCCCCACCTCTGTCAAAAATTATTTATTTAGTTATTTATTTATTTAAAACATAACAATGATAGTCTACAAATTAGTTGTATATTATAAGTTATTACATCTGAAATCAAAACAATGTCGGAATTTTTCAAGATTTTTCATTCATATGATTACTGTTAATTACACAAAAGACGAAGACCAATTCAGACGCTTTATGGATACATTTCATTTACAACATTTTTTTTTTCTAATTTTAATTTCTCAACTCTCTGCTTACCCTCTCAAAAATTGATTTTTGTGTTACAAACCTCGATATTTTTGTATAAACTACATTTTCTAAACCTTTTCTATCATTCTTCATTCAAATGTAGCAAAATGGTGCGTCTTGTTCGCTTACTTCTAATCTTACTATACAATGAGAAAAAAATCTCTAATTGACACCTAGAATCTAAATTGTGGCTGTAGAAAAAATAGTTGCATGTCATTCTTATAAATTCTAGTCCGCTTCGAAAGCGAGTTCTAGAAACCCCTATTAGAATTCTAGAGAGTTTGTCTATATTATCAAGGTTAAACGTATTTGAAAATATCTCCAAATAAATGCGAACACAAGAGGCGGGTTTCAGCAATTATAATCTTGGTTTATAACCCAATTTTAGATAATCAAGCAAGAATATATCACCATACAAAAGATTCAGAATATGCAGAGTACTGTTTTAACATCTAGAAATGTGTAGACTAGAAATTCTCGATCACTTCGTCTATTGAGTTTATTGGCGTGCCGCATGCGCATAGCTCGGGAAAATATATTTCTAGTTAACGGATTTACAAAGCGGCCACTTAATCATTCTAAATGAAGGCGCATGTATATATATATTTTTTCTCAGTTTAGCTTAAAGGAGGCAAATAGTAACTTTTTAGAAAGGAGACTGTTACAAATACGGAACATTGTATATAATTATCCGTCGCTATTGTTTGTAACATGCGCATTTCAATTGATACTATAAATTGCTATGCCTTTTTTATACCGGATTATATATATAGTTTAGAAAACAATGTAGATCTTATTTTATTCTCTTTTACTTCTTCTACTTTTCTTTATTAATAACACCGATGAACTTTAGTTAGAGATGTGTTATTCGAATATATTATGGAGAATGTCGTTGCTTGAAAGGGACTACCAGATTTTCGAACTTTCAACATAGAACAGGTATTGTAAACTCTGATAGACTCAGGAAAGCTTTTTCTGAGAAATAAGTAAATAAATAAATAAAAATAATATATATATATTATTTTTATTTATTCATTTTTTCCCTCATAATATATATATACATATTTCATCTAGGGCGAATAAGTAGCCTTTTTCAAAATCCCTAAATTAGAAACATACACTGAGGGGAAAAAAAGTATATATATATACCGCCTTCATCTAGAGTGAATAAGTGGTCATTTTCTAAATCCCCTAACTAGAAATAAAGATTTCCGAGCTATTCGCATAAGGCACACCAATAAACTGAATGGACGAAATGATCGAGAATTTCTAGTCTACACATTTCTAGATGGTGAAACAATATTTTGATGAATATGAATATTGTGATTATTTTGTATTACGAGAAAAACTCTCTTAACTTTCTATAATTGGGTAATAAAATAAGATTATAGTTGCTGAAACCCGTCTCTTGTATTCTCATTTATTTGCAGATATTTTTAAATAACTTTGCCCACGATAATATAGGAAAACGCTCTAGAATTCTAATGGGGGTTTCTAGAACTCCCTACTAAAGGGGATTAGAATTGATAAGGCTGACAGGAAATTATTTTTTTCTAGACTCACAATGCAGATTCTAGATGTCTGTTACAGAGTTTTTTCTCAGTGTAGATTTCCGAACTATGCGTATAAGGTAAACAAATAAGCTAGGTAGATAAAATGATCTACAATTTCTAGTCTACATTTTTCTAGATTGTGAAACAATATTATGAATTTTATGAATGCTTTGTATTGCGAGAAATTCTCGTTGATTTACTAGAATTGGGTTGTAAATATATATATATAGTTACTAAAACTCTCCTCTTGTGTTCGCATTTATTTAGAGATATTTTTAAATAAGATTGACCCCCACCATAATATAGAAAAACTGTCTCGAATTCTAATACGGGTTTTCAGAACTGGCTAGCCAAAAGAAGCTGGAATTTATAAGGAGGAAATATAACTTTTTTTTTACTAGAGCCACCATTTAGATTTTAGATATCAGTCACATAATTATTTCTCAGTGTTTAGTTAAACACCAAAAAGGATTTTACAGCTGTGATTTACTCTTAACCCCTTAACGCGCGCTGTTCTCACTGCAAGGACGCAAAATTTAAGATCCAGCTGCAAAAATTCATCCCGGAAGTTTTTTAGTAAAAATTTACGTTTATAACATAACAGAAAAGGCCGGTTTTTTTTTACCCTTAAAATTTAAAATTTCTTTTAGTTTAATTTAGTTCAAGAATTCCGGTGGCAGTATAATTTAAATTTTCCGAATTGTTTTGCGCCGCATAGTGTTAAAGTATGATGGTTCATGATCCATGAACATAATTCTTCATAACACAAGTGTGACTACGATCTCATATACTCAATTGTTTACACGTAACTTTTATTTCCCTAGAAATACAGTAAATTATATTAAAATTATGAATTATGAGTTATTTTACTTTCATGTTTTTTAATGAAATAAGAATTTGTTTAAAACACGTGTAAATACACATGTTGGCATAAATTCTAAACATTTAATTTTAACAAGTTGCAAGTATGGGATACTTTCTTTGATACGGAAAATTGTTTCAATATACTATACTCTAAGTGGCCCAATAAATATAGTTCAATGCTTTTATTGCATATTAAAAGCAAAAGTCTTTTTCTGGGTTAAAATATATTCCGATAATAATTTTTTTTTTATGAATAGCACTGCCATTCAGTTGCATGTAGCCATTTTTATGATAAGGTATTAATTTATTCGGAATTTAATACAGAATAATTTATAAGTTTTACAGAATAACTATATTTTTTTTAGGAAAATTGTTTAATTAAATGAGCATTATGAAAATTTTAATTGTATTTATTTATTTATTTTAATTTATATTTCTTTAACGAAATTGAGAAATATATAAATTTCTTGAGAAATATTATTATTCACAGTTCATATAAATCACTAAGAACTAATACTATATTAAGCGGTTCCTCATTCCACAAAATTTTCTGATCCTCCAACAAAAGGAGTGTTGACGGTTCTTTTATACTAGTGGATCTGCAGATCAGGAGCCTCAACGTCCTATTTACATCAGACATTATTCAATAGGTCATTTTTATTTATTCCTTACTAAATAATCGTATATATTGATTCGATCGACTTGTTACCATAATCAGATACATTCCTGAGGGGGGCTGCCGTCCCCCTCAACCCCCCGCTGTGTCTCTATCTGCATATCTTATAAAGTGTTACGGAATTGTAAATAATTGCATTTATTTTTGTATCAATTCTTCCATATAGGTTTAGTAAAGTTAATAAAATGCTAACTGTGTGCATTTCTAGTCGTTTTAATGTTGAAATAGCCTAATTTTCCTTTAAAAACACTTAAAAAAGCTCCAATAAGGGAAGAAATGGATTTGGCGCCAAATTTGGCGACTGTTTTCCTCCTTGGCGATTTTTTTGGCGACCTTGGCGGTAAAATCCTTATTAGGGATAGACCAAATATGGAAGCTCTAATCTCTTTGGCTGATGTGATACGAGAATTTTCCAGAACAGTCTGTGTTCGATAGAAAAGTATAAAAGAAGCATTATTTTCGCCAAGGCGGTCAGTCTCAGATCTGTGTCAGTTTCGTCAAATGCTTGCTTTGCTTTGAGCCTCTTTAGATGAGACTTTCTTTATGTGTTATTGCTAAAAAGTTTGTACTGTTGATTTGCTGTTAACGGCTGTTGTTTTAGCTGTGTTTACTGGTTGAATTGAAGCTGATACTTGGTTTATAGACGTGTATTTTTCTGGAACTTCCGGTGAATACATCACTGAATTTTTGCAAGTTTTGATTTTCATTCTCGGACAAATTACGGACCCCCCCCCCCCAGTACGCAACAATATGTTCTTAATAAACGACGGTCTTGTATTATTTCCCTGAAATTCATAAATACCAAATTTCATAACTACCAAATTTCATACAAAAAAATTACATAGCATATCGGAAATATTTTGCGTAACCTTTAAACTAATTTCGAATTCTATGCCCACAATTATCAACAAGAAAACATGCTTTTAAAATTCTAACAACATTTCATTATATTTGATGGGGTGTAACCATGTTAAAATAAACTTTTAAGAAATATCGACTATAGACCGTAATAGTACGAAATTATTTTTGTATCCCGGAAAAGTAGCCACAGTCATTATAAACGCCAATAATAAGAATAAACCTAATTAATTATAACTCATTAATTTTTCAAACTAATTTGACATCATTTGGATGATTACAGTACTTACTTGGAATTATTTTGTGTGGTCCCATAAATTATTTAGTCTATGCATAACCTTTTTTAAGAGTAAACATAATTTTAAGCATCTTTATAATGTATGTTAATTTTATAAATTTGAATTCAGCACAAACGCATTAAAGGGCGCGCTAAAACAAAAGTTTGTCCATACGCTCTAATGCTACGAAATTCTTTTGCGTGTCTCTGTAAACAAACCATAAACATTGTATACACCAGTAAAAACTATTCAGCTTACTTTGCGTTTAAAATTAATAATTATTCCAAATTTACCATCGTTTGGATGACTACGTGACATTGTCAGAACACTTTTGTAAGGTTCATTAATTAGAAAGCTTAAGAGCACATATTTTCTTCAAACAACATAAGTTTAAACATCTTACTCACGTACGCTAGTTTAATTTTCTTGATTGCAAAGTAAAGATGTTAAAATGCGTTTAAACGCAATTCACCTCATACGCCGTAATGTGAAGTATTTTGGCGTGTCCCTGTATACAAGCCATAAAAATTATAGACCTAAGAAAATAAATAGCTATTTCTATACCGACCCTGAATATATGTGTCAATTTGCAAGTCAATCGGAGAATTTTTGCGGCCGCTATTGCGGTACATACAAATTCATCCCATAGGCCGTAATGATAAAAAAAACTTTGGCGTGTCCCTGTACACGAACTACAAATGGAATGCACACCCAAAACTATACAGCTAATTTCGTGGGGATCATGAACATGTGTACCTAATTTCAAAACAATAGCGTGATATTTGCGGCCGCTTTCGCACGACAGACAGACAGACAGACGGACAGACGGAACACAAAATCCTTTTGAGTCTCAACAGAGGGCCTCCACTGACGTTTCGGCAAAAATTGGAAGTCAATAGCTTGATTTTTGCGGTGGCTATCGCGGTACATACAGATTCTTTCCATAGGCCGTAATGATAGAAAAACTTTGGCGTGTCCCTGTACATGAACTACAAATGGAATACACACCTAAAACTATACAGCTAATTCCGTTGGGCTCATGAATATGTGTACCAAATTCCAAGTTAATAGCGTGAATTTTGTGGCTGCTACCAAAATACATACAAATTCCTCCCTTAGGCCGTAATGATAAGAAAAACTTTGGCGTGTCCCTGTATACGAATTACAAATGAAATACATACCAAAAACTGTACAGCTGATTTCGTGGGGCTCATGAACATGTGTACCAAATTTCAAGTCAATAGCGCTATTTTTGCGGCGACTACCGCGATGCATACAAATTCTTCCCATAGGCCGTAATGATACAGTGACTTTGGCGTGTCCCTGTACACGAACTACAAATGGAATACACACCTAAAACTATACAGCTAATTCCGTTGGTCTCATGAATATGTGTACTAAATTCCAAGTTAATAGCGTGAATTTTGTGGCTGCTACCGCAATACATACAAATTCCTCCCTTAGGCCGTAATGATAAGAAAAACTTTGGCGTGTCCCTGTATACGAACTACAAATGGAATACATACCAAAAACTATACAGCTGATTTCGTAGGGCTCATGAACATGTGTACCAAATTTCAAGTCAATAGCGCTATTTTTGCGGCCGCTATCGCGCGACAGACAGACACACAGACACAGCACAAAACCGTTTTGAGTCTCAACAGAGGGCCTCCAATGACGTTTCGGCAAAAATGTTTGATTACAAGAAAAAAAATATAAATATATATCAAACAGGAACACTTTTTTAAAAAGTGCGAACTTTATCAAAAAAAAGAAATGAAAATTTCACTTAAAAATTTTTCTGAACATGTTTAAAAAATATAATATATTTAATTTTTTTTAATATATATAATCAAACAGATATATTAATTCAAACATTTTTTATGCTCTCCTATTTTCCATTAAAAAATTCTTATCATTATGAAGATTTTTTTTCTAATTGAAAGAAACCTTCTTATAAATTTGATGGAAAGTAAAGACTATTTTTTTCTTTCCGGCTAAAGATAAAATCCACCTGGTTCCACAATAGTTAATCAATATGTTAAATTTCGAAATTAATGGATAAAGTTTGGAGTACAGTTTAAACAGATAATATTAAAAAATGGAGGAATCTACAACATTTCTTTATTTTATTTTACAGTTAAAGAAAATGCACACACACGCATACACACATATATATATAACTCCTAATATAAAATTGTCTTTAAATCGATTAATAAATTTATAGTTTTTATTAATAATTTTTATAAATGTTTTTAAACATTATTTGAGACATGATGATTACTTAAACAAGAATGCTTAAAATGCAATGCGCTAAAAATAAATTATTATTTAATAAAGCTTTTCACGTGGTCATATTTATTTCATTTACACATTTTTTTTTTTTTTTTTTTTTAAACAAGAAGATTCCGCCTAAAAGTTATATATATATATATATATATATATATATATATATATATATATATATTAATATTATGCTTTTATTAGCCTCTCTTGATTTCGTTGCTGTCAACTTTTTTTTTTCTTTTAGCGGAATGATTTTGTCTTTCATACGTGTTTCTAAAGTCCGTATGCAGTTATAATGCAAAGGAGACAAATTAATTAATTTTCTAAACAGTATACAGCAATAATAAGAAAAAAATGTAAAATGTGTAAAATTTTAATAAACACCATAAAATGCAAGGTAGAAAAAAAAAAAAATACGACCACATTATGTGAGTAATCGTCAAGCATTAGACACAAACGGAGTAAAATAAATACCATTAACAAGATTTTCTGATTTTTTAAATATAAAAAAATTTTCCTGGATAAGAGGATATAAAAAAATGAAAATATCAGAAAAAATGTGAATAGAAAAATGAAAACAATGATCCTGAGAACAGCAATGGGAAGCAATAGGAGATTTGGATGTTGGTTAGTTGATTGTACGGATTTAAGGCCGATTGACTATGCAAAACTCCAATCGGATAGGTCAAAGAGCGTGACCTGGGATCGAACCCGGTAATTCCCCTCTATCAGCTTCTAACGCGGAACCGCTCGGCCGCGGGTGGACCTAGAATATTTGGAAATTCCTTCATTACGAATATACCGACGGGGCTCATTTATTATAAATTCAAACGGCTCCTAGTTTGACCAATATAAACTAAATTACACGATTAACACGGAATAAATAAACAACTGATCGGTTTTCAATAGGAATGAGATCTTTAAGAGATTATAATTTAATTTTGTTTACGGGTTTGAAAATAACTTTAAATTTTAACAGTGAAATAATTTTAGAAATTTTAAAAGAAAATGATTAATAAAAAGGTAAAATTACTGGGATGAAACCGTGATCGTTCAATTTAGAAACAGAACTTTTGAGATTCTTTTATTTATATAGAGTTTTATCGATGATAGAGGGATTATGATCTCGAGAAAGAGCAATAATTTTTAAATAATTAATTTCCATTAAAAGACTAAACGGATCAAAACAAATGTCTAAGGCACGAAAAACATAAGTATAGAAAGCAGATTTTTCTATTGAGGGGCGTTTTTAGCGTGAGTATGCAGCGGAAGAGAGACTTTGAAGGGTTTTCTAAAGACAATAGTTAGGAACCGATCCTTGTTTTTTTTGAGAAATGAGCAGTCATTTTCAGTCTCGAAAGTAAATTGAATACAAGGGTCATTCGGATTTACCAAAGAATGTAAACTTGAAATTTTGACTTTAAAGGGAACAAGAACTTGAAATCGACATACCTAAACCCGCGAGGAAATTCATATACACCGAAGAATTTTTCTACAATGTATATAGATTTCCTCATTACTCATAATTTCCAAATAAATTCTTCATAAATTTTCAAAACTACTAATACTGATCTTC
Source organism: Salticus scenicus (assembly GCA_963930645.1). Taxonomy (NCBI): domain Eukaryota; kingdom Metazoa; phylum Arthropoda; class Arachnida; order Araneae; family Salticidae; genus Salticus; species Salticus scenicus. The sequence continues at coordinate 91,082,299 of OZ005649.1, read as the reverse complement.
CTGAGATCTATAACTTTACTTTTTTTTCAGGCAAATAATTTTTTCGTAGGTGTCAAATTTATTCTCGCAAACTAAAAGAAACGAGGAAAAAGATTTCCGGTCATGATTTTGTTTTTACGGTCAGTGACTGGAATACTCTTTGGCGGTCACTGATTGTAGTCTAGCATGCAAATATTTTACTGTTTACAATATATTTTACTTAATGCTTGACAAAGTCAAAAATTTGAAAATTGTGTAACATATTCTTTGTATATGGAGTATATATATATATATATTAATAGTTTCATAAAAAAAAAAAAAAAAAAGAAAGAAAGAAAGAAAGAAAAAATGTTCTCTACCAATGCGAATTCATGAAAAAATATCACTTGAACAACTTCCGATGGAAATAAATTAGTTTTCTGTTTCTTATATTTTCGATATATATGCGCAATAATTTATCACAGTGCTTAATGCGCCAATAAATAACTAATAAAAAATTCTCTTTCTTTAAAGTATGGAGATTAATTTTCATAATCTTCATAAAAAATAATAATAATTCCAAAATTCTTCTATGGGAGTTATTAGAAAAATAGTGCATCAAAAAATGTATTTTTTTCTTCTTCCAAAATCATTTCATTAAGTCTGAAAATTAAATTTGAAATGGAATTCGATATTTCTTTTTTTTTTTTATCAGAGATATTTCACTGTTCTTTTCATAACATTGAATTTTTAATTGGCAATATGAAATGTTTTAGACGACTAATAAATTTTCTCACTTATTAAGAAGTACGTTCTCAAGATATTTTTGAAAAGACATACAGTCCCTGGCCAAATTATTAGACGCACTATAAGATTCTATGTAAAATCTTAATTATCAGGTGATAATATACAGCTTTATTGTTTTTACTAGACAAAATGTATGCATTTTTTATTATTCACCTTATTATCTGATTTTTAACACAAATAAAACGTCATAGTTATAGAAAAAATATGTATTTATTAACTCTTGAAAAAATTGAAATTAATGCAAATAAATGTTAATATTTTGTTGAGCCATCTTTAGCCGCTATGAGAGCTTCAATTCTGCGCAACATGCTATCAATGCAAGACTGTATTGTCTTCTGCATTTGAGGATGATGATTCTACACATGAATAATCTTTTCTAGGAGTTGCGTTTTGTTTGTGATCACATCCTTGAGCCACTTCTCTCTTCATCAGTTCCCACACGTTTTCAATAGGGTTCATATCTGGGCTATTACCCGGCCAATCCAACAGAGGGACATTTTGCTCTTCCAAAAAAGCTTTAATAGACCGTGCTGTTTGGCACGGAGTCCATCTTGCATAAAAATCAATTGTTCCCCATTTGGAAACCATTTTCTGAGCTGCGGAATCAACCGATTTTGTAAAACTTCTTTGTGCTGATATTGCCTGATTATACCTTTTACCACGTACAGACGTACCCTTGCCGCTGATGACAGACCAAATCATCACTTTTGTAAGGTGCTTAACAGTCTGAACAACACAATCAGAATGAAACTTTTCTCCATGACGACGACGCACAAACAGAGCTTTATTCTGCAAAATTTCAAATGTGCTTTCCTCACTGAAGCAGACCTGTCAAAAATAGAAAAAATTATTAAACATTCTAAATATCTGTGCTGGTTTTTCTTTATTTCATAGAAAATGATATTAAATGTATCATTTGTGATGAAATTATACCATCTTACCGATCTATAGAAGTCCACATCTTTATCACGCCACTGTTTGGCCCAATTGAGAATCTTTGTTTTCATTGCAGCTGTTAATTTGGGATGCCTGGCGTGGCGGCAGACCTTAAAATCTAAATCTTTGAATTTTCTTCGAACAGTTCGTTCAGCAGCATTCACATTAGCATCTTTGAGTTGCGATTTTATCAGTTTTGTGGTAGCAAATCTGTTTCCAGGCAAATTTTCTTTAAACATCTTTCTGACCTTGGAGTAAAAATAAACTTTCTGCCGCAACTTTTCTTTCGTTTCAGGCTCAATTCGTCCCTGACTCAATTGTCTTCTTTATGTGTGGTACGCTAGCTTCAGAAGCCTTCAATCTTCGTGATATTTCGCGGTTTGAAAATATTTTTAGAATTCACGAGGTCCTTTACTTCAGATATTTTACGTGGTGAAAGATCGCCATTTTTACCCATGATGAAAATGTTCTAATTGATTATTTAAACACTGCACGCAAAATAAACAAATAACTGCGTAGTATAAAACTGCGAAACAAATAAACACAGAGCATAAAGTCACAGAAACACGTCTGTAACTGACGCACGAGAGAACGTGATTGAAACCGATTTGTACTTGTTTACGTTCGTGTATCAATTGGTTAACATTGTGATATCATACGTTAAAAATAAATACAAATAGGAAGTATATAAAAATGTCCTGAATAAAAACCCATTACATGTGTGTTTAAATATAAAAGTATTGCATATAAACTCGTGCAAAACATGTAATTATTAAAAAACTACAGTGCGTCTAATAATTTGGCCAGGGACTGTAAACTATAAAATTCCACTGTATTTTCTTACGAATTAATGAAATCAATGTATTACCATAAATATATATTCTAAAAAATATATAGCCCCATTTTAGTATATTTTTTATGTATATATATATTTTTTTTTTCATGATTCATTTTAATTTAAGAATATATTCCATGAATAATGTGTTGGAAACGCAAACTCAGGAAAAAACAACCTCTAGGTTAAATGAAATTTAACCTTTTGAATGTATTAATTGTAATTGTATTTAATAACTCTTGGTAAGTGGGGGGGGGGGGAGGTGAGAGGACACCTATAAATTCAGTGTTTACCATTTCGCTAAGTGTTTCTATACTGAAATTGCTCCATTTATTTAGCACGAGTTTTCTCAATTTTATTTTAATTATTTAAAAAATACATTTGCTACCAATGTTTTGAAATTTTATAGATTATGCAAGTTATAGCTCATGAAAGATAAAATATATGTCAGTGCATTGTTTTTATAGTTCTACTAAGTTCCCAATCGTCAAATTCATGTCACAAGATTTTTTACTTTCAGAAATTCCCCTTTTGTTTTATTAAATTTAAGCCTTTTCAATTTATTTTAATCTATTAGAAATTTAAATCATCTATATTAATAAAATCAGAGTTTTGTCTGTAAATTTGTCGGAATCGAAAAATTTTGCGATATCTTCACGTTTCACACCCCATGAAAGCCGAAAATGACTTCAGAAAATTTTGCCTGTGTGTGTGTGTGTGTGTGTGTGTCTGTGTGTATGTCATCGTGTCCGAATGTCGCTTTTTTTGTCCGGGCATCACTCGGGAACGGCTGGACGGAATTCAACGACGCTTGGCAGTAATTTAGGTCTTCACCCAACTTAAAATTATATCTATCAACTTTTCGGAAATTCCCCCCCGTTCCCCCTCTAGGGGGTAAAAGACTAAAACACGCTTGTCCGGGCATCACTTGAGAACGGCTGGACGGAATTCAACGACGCTTGGCAGGAATTTAGGTCTTCACCCAACTTAAAATTATATCTATAAACTTTTCGGAAATTCCCCCCTGTTCCCCCCTAGGGGGTAAAAGACTGAAACACGTTTGTCCGGGCATCACTCGAGAATGGCTGGACGGAATTCAACGGCGCTTGGCAGAAACTTAGGTCTTCACCCAACTTGAAATTATATATATAGAAATTTTCAAAATTATAATTAGTGTTTAAATTGTGGGTAAAAAACGCCTGCGCATGCGCCATAAATATCTTTTCACTAAAATGCTTTGAATGAAAAAATGAAATATAAAAATAAATTTTTAAGTTAAAGACTTTTGTATTCGCGTGATTTTCACTACAAATTATGAAAAGATTGAAATGAAGTGTTGCCATCTAAGTTTCATACTTTAGTTAATTTTAAAAAATCTAATTGTCGTATCGAAAAACTGTTTACACCCCAGGATTCAGAAAAATCACCTCTTTCATTTGGTACTGAATTTGTAATGATAGGTCCTATATTTTTAATTTATTTTTCCCTTTATCCGTTTTTCCGTTGCCACTTAAATTTCATACTTTAGTTATTTTTTAAAAATCTAATTGTCGCATCGAAAAACTGTTTGAACCCCTGGATTCAGCAAAATCGCCTCTTTCATTCGGTATCAAATTTATAAATATAGGTCTGATATTTCTAATTCATTTTACCCTTTTTCCGTTTTCAACCCAGATTCGATATGGAACAGCTTTAGTATTGGATCCCTTTGGCAAAATTTGAAATTCAGCACCAAAGTAGCTCGGACGTTTCTCGCCAAGATCTTTATTGCACAATTGAGATAGCCAATTCAGTTCATCGCAAAAATGGCTTAAAATATTTAAAGTCACCAAAGGGTTCCGATACTTAAGCTGTGCTTTTTGTATTTATTAGTGCTAGAGGCCTATTTCAGTCGGTTTATTGAATGGGGATTTATTGAATGAAGTCCCCGCAAGGCACAACTTTGACATGAGTCCCCCCCCCAGGCCCAACTTTGACATGACTTCCCCCCAAGGTACCCCTATTTCAGTCTGTACAGCGTTGTCGAATTTTTATAATACACTCTTAATAGTGCTAATGGGTCGGTTTATTGAATGTGGATTTATTGAATGAAGTCCCCCCAAGGCCCAACTTTGACATGACCCCCCCCAAGGTACCCCTATTGCAGTCGGTACAGCGTTGTCGAATTTTTATAATACACTCTTAATAGTGCTAAGGGCCTATTTCAGTCGGTTTATTGAATGTGGATTTATTGAATGAAGGCACAACTTTGACATGAGTCCCCCCCAAGGTACCCCTATTTCAGTCGGTACAGCGTTGTCGAATTTTTATAATACACTCTTAATAGTGCTAAGGACCTATTTCAGTCGGTTTATTGAATGGGGATTTATTGAATGAAGTCCCCCCCAGGCCCAACTTTGACATGAGTCCCCCCCAAGGCCCAACTTTGACATGAGTCTCCCCCAAGGTACAACTTTGACATGAGTCCCCCCCCCAAGGCACAACTTTGACATGAGTCCCCCCAAGGCCTAACTTTGACATGAGTCCCCCCCCAGGCCCAAATTTGACATGAGTCCCCCCAAGGCCCAACTTTGACATGAGTCCCCCCCAAGGTACAACTTTGACATGAGTTCCCCCCCCCAAGGCACACCTTTGACATGAGTCCCCCCAAGGCACACCTCCCCCTCATTGGGAAAAAGAGAAAAAACGTTGTTTTGCGGCTATAAGAGAGTTTGGACTTCCAACGTTATTTGTTACAATATCTGCAGCTGAAACACATTGGTTTGGTTTAATTAAAACTTTATCATGGAATTAGATCGTCACGAATTAACTAAAGAAGAATTTGTCGATATTAACAAGTTTAGCAGTAGGCCTCTGGCACTAAATTAAAATCTGTCAATGTCATATTTTCATGTTTTAAATAATGAAATAATGTCGTGTCTGTATAATTTATTATTTATAATATTGCCTATTAAAGACTTCTGTGGTCACGAAATTTGGTGCGTAAATTGTTTGTATGCATCCGGCACTTATTGTAACAACATTTCACGAAATTCGAAATCCCCCCCCCCTTCTCGGAGTCGGATGGCAATAAACATGTGTAAAAATATGTTTTTCCGTTTGAATTCGCTTTGAATTATCTTAGAATGGCGAATTTTGGTGTGTGGATATTGATTAAGTGTACGCATTATGTATATTAGTGGGATTTTGCAAAACTTCGAACTCACCCGCTGAGGGTGGGGAAGTAAGAAGTGGGTAAGTTGTGCCGAAGACAGTGGGGACCCAGACTCCTAACATTGGGAGCGAGAAAACCTCTACCAATCACAGCGAGAACTTAGGTTATTAATAAAGATATGGCATTTTGACAAATCATTTAAGTTTAACGTCCAGCGAAGCGGGCAAAGCCTGCTAGTTATTTAATAAACGTTAACTTTATTTTCAAACATTTAAAAAATGTTAATTTTAAATATTTTGAAAATAAATTTCTAACTTTATTTTAAGACGTCATATCCTTCCGAAACCTTTATAATTACATGCAAGTTAACTTTACATTTTTTTTTTTCAACATCTATAAATAATAATAATAACAGTATGCATAATATATAATTCTTTACTGAAAGTGTTGAATTTCTCTAGCGCGATATTTCTCAATTTTATTTTAATTACAAAAAAAAAAAAAAAATATTTGCACCTTTAATTTTTACTTTCCGAACATGCACATGTAAGGAAAGAATTGTAATCACGACAAAGATCCGACGTCAAGATTTTGGTGTTTCTAGACATTTTGAGGTAACTAGAGTTCATTTTTGATTTTTAACTGTGATGTATGTATGTGTGTGTGTGTATCTGTGTTTATGTGTGTATGTGTGGGAACACGATATCGTCTAAATACTTTCTTCCAATGAGCTAAATGTTTGTACATATGTTATTGGTCATAGTATCACGAATACTATTAAATTTGGTGAATCCAGCACTTAAAGTTTATATATAGACATAGGGACTGAAAGAAAAAAATCTTTATGGCTTGTAGTCTCAAAATATTAAAGTGCGATAGCGTCTGTACGTCTTATTTGAAAGAACTGAGAATTTATACAGGCGTTATAGTTTACCGTCATACGAAATGTATAGATTTTTGTGAATCTAGCACCAACTTCTTTTTTTTTTTTTTTTTTTTTTTTTTCAGTGGTCTCTGTTTTGTCGGATTTTTTTGTAAACAGCTAAAAGTTCTAGGGTAATATCTTGATCAATAGGGAGCTGTTGCATAAATTTTGTACTCAACAATATGTTTTCGACCATGCTTTTTAATTTAAGCTTGTTTTGGTTTCACTAGGAATTTTACATAATCATGCTTCCTTGGTAAGTTTTTTTTTTTTTTTTTAATCTATTTAAGACTTCCTTTATTAAAATACCTTTCAAAGGTAGATTTTACAGTTAAATATTGTTTTTTTATGCATGCGAATATTGCATATGCATAGCCTCCTTAACTAGATGCCTGTCTGTCGCGTAGCTCGGAATCTAGGCAACAGTTCAAGCGGTAGACAGCGCCACCTGGTACAGATTGCGTGAATTTTTTATTCAACACCCACCAAAAATTTTTAAAAGTGGGATATGATATACATAAAAGGCGAATATAATTGAAAGAACGTCGATTATGTATATCATGTATTACTTCTTTAAATTATTGGTGGCAGTTGAATACAAAAGTCCTATAATCTGTACTAAGTGGCGCTGTCTACCATTTCAATTATTGCCTAGCTTCAAAGCTACGCGACAGGCATCTAGTTAAGGAGGCTATGGTATAGGTATCAAGTTGTTTTTGTTTACATACATGTATTGAATAAAGAAGCACCACAAAACTGGCGTTGTAAAAATTATTACTCTCAGACTTTGAATAAACACCATAAAATGCAATAAACTCGCAACAATTGTTTCGGGTCGAAAAAACACACGACCCTTCATCAGGCGAACAAAGTAAGCACGAGTGCTGCAGTCAAAGCGGCAACGCACGACTGCAGCACTCGTGCGTTGCCGCTTTGACTGCAGCACTCGTGCTTACTTTGTTCGCCTGATGAAGGGTCGTGTGTTTTTTCGACCCGAAACAATTGTTGCGAGTTTATTGCATTTTATGGTGTTTATTCAAAGTCTGTAAGTAATAATACATACATGTATTTTCATCGCATTAACCGAAATTGCAATAAAAAAGATAATAATTTTATAAACCAAATATATACTTATATAATTTTACAAAGCCAAATATGTCGAATAAAAGAATTCATAAAAAATATTTAATAATTGCTATTGCCTTACCTACGAATTAAACTAAAATATCTTTATATTTCTCTTTCTTTATGAAGGAATAAAATCAGAATGTCTTATTATATTATATAATTTTTTTTTTTTTTTATTCACAGTAATACATGAAATATATTAATTTAACCCGTTTAACAAGATATATGCATTGCAAATTATTGCAATTAAATAATTACATTAGTTTTCTATACCTTTTTAGAAGTTCTATCAATATATATTTGGCAATGAAGATTTTAGGTGATAAATTTGAATTTTTTTTATCTATTTAATTCTACGACTTTATTTATTCTTCCTAAAAAATCCTCTTGAACAAGCTGAATTCTCTACAAAATTAAAGGAACTATTGCATAAAATACATCAGAGTAATCGTAAAGTTTAACATTACAGAAATTATCCTACATATTGCGTTGTATCTAAAGCTCAGTCATTTGTAACAGTAAATGTAATGGCAAAAGAAATTAAACGAACTTAAAAATGAAGATAAATAATCAATCTAAGGTTTTAGGTTTCATTACTGACTGTAAAAGAAGTCATTACCTAATAAGTAATGCTGTAAATTAATGCTTTTATCGGCTGGTAAAACGTAATTTGTTTTTCCAAACATCACAGAGAAATATTTTGAACTTTTCTGTTTGTTTACGTGAAGTTGTGATAAAATATAATGAATTCATTTTGTCCATTTTGTTTGTTTATTAATAATATCTTTTTGATAAAAGCAATGATAAAAATAAAATCTTTATATTCTATACGAACAATAATTTTAGTTATACAGGGTGTTTATAAAGTCCCGGACCCATTTTGATGTTTAATAACTCATAAAATAATGCAGATATAAACAAACTTATGGCATTTATTGATGGAATAACTCATATATTTCCTTTCCAGGTTTGAATACCTTCACTTTTGTAAATATCGTCCGCGCGTGTGGTTAATTTCAGATGCATGTGGTTAATTCAGACATGCTTGCCGCTACCTGGCGTGAAATTGACTATCGATATTTTCCGTGCGACGAAGGGTGCACACGTGGAAGTTCATTGACAAGAGCCATGAAACTTTTTGAGTCTATCTAACCATTTATATTATTCATTTTAATCTATTTTTATTATTCTATGAGTTATTAAACATCAAAATGGGTCCGGGACTTTATAAACACCCTGTATATTAAAAAATAGGCCATTCGCCAGCAGATAATAGCGCATGTAGAACGATAGAAATTAAAGAATATATTTATCACGAAATAGTGAAATATATAATAGTTAATTTTTAAAATTAAAAATTAAAAATTAGATATACCACCGATGCAAAAACTATACAAATATTCATTGAAAAAAAAATTTTTATATTACGCATTTATTACAGGTAAAGAGATAAATGTTATAAGATCAAACGATTTTCTTCAAATGTACTAATGTTGCTGTTAAATTCATTTTTTGAACATTTTGTGATTAAAAAATATATAAAACTAACGCAAAGAAAAATAAACTTATAATTGTATAAAAAATTAGTAAGAATTCCTTCCATATATTTTGTTTGAAAAATGCAAAAAAAATTAATATATGTTATCATATTAAATATATATGTATCAAATAATTTTTTTATAGACTAGTGATTTTTTTATCTTAAACAAATCACGTCTTAATTTTCCATGAAACTGTGCAATGAACGATAATCTTCTTAAATCCATGCGTTTATATATTTTTACAGAAAATAAAAAGTCACATTGTCTAGTAAAATACTTACTATATCTGGAATCAAATTTTGTTTTTATTAATAATATTAAATTTTACGTGCTTCAAACCGAGCCGTACATCTTCATTACCTTGAGTGCAGAAGATTGCTTTAAAGAATTTTGTTTTCATATAATTACTTTATCTTACTTATAATCTATGTTTAGCTCGTCTTCTTCTGTTTTTTTTTTTTTCACAAAGCATCGACGTATTTTCTACGTTAATGAATGAAATAAATGAACTAAAATGATCAGAGTTTTAAAACATAAAACTCATGCATGAGACAGAAAATAAGTATAAATAAATTGTTTCGCTATTTTATAATGCTATGGCCATTAGTCGAGAGAATAATTGTTATTGGCGCAGATTTAAGTCTATGTCTAACAAAACGTTTCTCTAAAAACGTTTTATGTTACACTGTTAAAAAAATGATGCCAACTTTGATGCCAGAAAATATTTGTAATTTGAGGAAAAAGTCGTAAATTACAGAAAAATTACGTTAACAAAATGTATTTTTCTGTAATTGCAGAGAATTTCAGGCAGTAAAGTTGCATTTTTTGAACAGTGTATAAAAAATTGAAAATACTTTTTATTATACATAATAATTGTATTGTTAATTAACTATTCTTTTTTTATTGTTAAAAATAAAATACTTTATTGATATGTTCATGGAATTTATTTTACTAGTCACATAGGCTGTGTAGTATTCAGATGAAGGTATAAGGCATAACAATAATTTTACATAAATATTTCCCACAACATTATATTTAAATAATTATTTTCCAAAATAAAGTATATCTTACTAATCAATTCAGCTCAATAAATATATCACATATCACGATCCAATAAATATATCAAAATGCTTTTGCCATAGAGTAAAACCAAAAGTCTCTCTAGAGTACAACATTACTTTTCTAATAACACTTTTACATAACAAAACTATTTAAAAGCATGTGGCAAGTTCTATTATGATATCACAGAGCTGCCAACCTAATCCGGCAAATTAACCTACCGCACCTTTTTCTACATCAGTCATTTTTTAGAGTTTTTTTCTTCTTAATTCATCGCAAATATATTTGAAGAAAATTACTTTAAAAATTAAGTGGTGTAGAAAAAGGGCGGTACTAACAATTTGCCAGATTAGGTTGGCAGCTCTGATATCATAAATGATATGAGTTTTACAGAATAACAATATGACTTCTTAGCAAATTAATTTAATTAAATGCGCATTACAAAATTTTAGGTTTTCCTAATTTTTAACAGACAACAAGTATAGTATTTTCCTATGGAATCATGAAAGCGTGTAAATTTGTCGCCAACAATAACTTTACATCTGTGATTTACGCTTAAAGAAAAATGATTTGTGATCCTTAAACAGAATATTTCATAATGGTAGTCTAAGCGAGTTGGATCACGAGTAAAACACTATTTACACGGATCATTTATTTCTCTACAATGGGACAATTTTTTATATTATGAATTATGCGTAATTTTACATTTATTTTTCAAGTTCAATACGAATTAGTTTAAAACGCGTGTAAATATATACATTAAAACAAATTTTAACTATTTACTTCCCACAAGTTGCATACATAAAGCATATTACTTAATGTTGTTTCATCCTACTACAGCCTCTATCTCTCTCTCTCTATATATATATACAGTGGCGCGGAATTTCAAACTAAGCATTGGCCACGGAGTCGCCGCTTTGATGAACTCTTCTGAAAGTGCACCCAATGAGCGATCATTGCTACCTCTAACAGATATAACCCGTGGCTTATCCGGGATTTGAACTCAGGCCAAACAGTCTAGGAGTCAGGGACGCTAACACCCAAGCAATCTTATTCTCCAAATAAACATATTGCAATGTTTTTTTTTTTTTTTTGTAGATTGAAATCAAAAGAATCTGGATAATATATATATATATATGTATATATATATATATATATATATATATAAATTCATATGAGTAACCAACTATTTAAAAGCATGTAGCCATGTATTTGATGATTTCATAAATTATAAGATATTTTTAAAAAGCAATAAAACTTCTTATCATATTATTTTAATTGAATAGGCATTATAATTCTTAATTGCGTTTAATTTTTTATTTTAATGTATCTTTCTTTAAAAAAATTAATATATAGATAAATTTCTTCAATATATATATATATATATATATATATATATATATATATATATATTATATTATATTATTCACAGTTTAAAAAAAAAAAACAAAGCACTATTACTGCTACATTGTTCCTTGTTACAGAAAATATAATATGATTCTCCAACTACTAAATTGCTTATTAACGATTTTCTTTCTTTCTTTATTTATTTATTAAAAAAAAAAAGATATATTTTCAAAAAAGAAAACTTAAAAAAAAAAAAAAAAAAAAATGCGTTCTTAATAGGATGAAAGAACTGAAATTTTCACTTGAAAAGCTTTATATATCCGTTTCTAAAAATATAAGTTTAACATTTTTTTTTTTTTCGATAACCACACAAATCTATTAATTTGAACGTTTTTCACCGTCTTCCTTTTCAAATTTTAAAATTCCTATCTTTATAAACGTTCTTTTTTTTTATTTTTTATTATTGAAAGGAACCTTATTATAAATTTGATGGAAAGTAAAGACTAATCTTCCTCTTCCCTGCTAAAGATAAAATCCACCTGCTTCCACAATAGTTAATCAATATGGTAAATTTCAAAATTAATGGATAAAGTTTAGTTAAAAACTTTACATTTTCTTTTGAAAGATCAAGCCTACATTTACTTTATTGTATAGCTTAAACAGATAATTTTAAAAAATGAAGAAGTTGCAACATTTCTTCGTTTTCCTTTTATAATTAAAAAAATGCTTATGCAAACTTCAAAAATCTATATATCTAATAGATATTATATGTTTATTAAATAATACATGAAAGAAAAAATAAGAAAACTTTCAGAACAAACTGTTAATATGATATATATATAGTATTCATAATATAAAATTGTCTTTAATGAATAATTTTTAACACTTTCGCGACCTCATGTTTTTGTATTTTTGACAGTAAACTCCGCCTTTGGGAGTTATTCTTTTACATGACATTAGTTTAAATGAACATTTTCTGTATTCAAATTCATAATATAAATGATCATTCCTCACAATTAAACTCTTAATAATCACAGTATTTGTATCCATAGTGAATTGATTGCAAAATTGTGAATATTGGGTATAATGTCCAGAAAAGATGCAACCTATGTAAATTAAAGAACCGACCACTGGCAGAGTTACAAATATTCAAGTAACATAAATTCACGTCAGCGGACTCCAAAGTTTTAATAATAAATTTCATAGGAGTTTTTAAACGTTATTTGAGATATAATGATGACTTAACTAAAATAATTTCAAAATCAAATGTAATAATAAAAAGTTTATATAATAAAAAATATAATATTTTGTGTGAACGTTATTCACAGGATTGTATTTATTTACTATTTGTTTAAATTTTTTACAACTGTGAAATTCCACGGAAGAGTTGTAATTGGTTTTTTTAATATTATTCTTTCATTATCATGTTTTAAATTTTTTGATTACAAGTTTATTATTTCCTCAGACAGAGTGATTATTTTCGCTTATACATGTTTCTAAAAAAAATACTCTTACGAATTTTCTATTGACCGAAAATTTTCCTTTTCTGCAAATTTATATTTGTTTTGCAGGTGTTTCTCCTAGACAATTTTATTTTCAGAAACTAAAAGAAGCATATAACTCCAGGATAGATGGCCATAAAGATAGATGACCTGTGATATTTTTTAAACTTGATTATAGATGGCAACAAAAGCTTTGTTCGCAGAAAGTATTTCAGTGTGTTCATTCATTGAGATGTGCTACTGTGTTTTTCGATAATGAAAATTAAGTAAAATTTTAATGCTTATTTAAATTAGTGTTTGCATATTTTTCCTCAGTTAGTTGTCTGAAAGTCTTGCAATATGTACGTCACATTCCTTTTTATTATATATACATTTAAAGAACGTATACAGGGTGTATCTGAAATGGTTCAGCAAACTTAGGGGGATGATAGCAACAACTGTTGTAAAAGTTTTGTTTTCTCTGGACATCACGAGCTATTTTGTACCTATTCTGTGCAATAAATGACTTTCTGTTGTTTTTCTGGAGTGTTTCTTTCTTGTCTCAGCTTGTCCATTTGCAGACGAAATTTCTCGATTTTCACCAACGAAATGTTATTTGCGACCCTATGTTCCATTGCATTTTTTGTTGGTCTTTATGAGTACTATCATCCCTCTGAGTTTGTTGAAGCATTTCCGATACACCTTGTATAATCCAACAATTGCTTTTAAGCCTAAAATGAGGACATATAATGGTGGAGTGACGCTATAATTTTTGTGGATATCTGTCCTTCAAGTTCAGGAAAGATGGCCACATGAAATCGTGGAGAGATGGCCACTTTTAAAACGCCAAATGCTCATGATGCAACATGTGTGTTTGACGTTAACCAACAGAAATACCTTATGATATTGCACCAGTTTCGTATGTAACCATGATAAAAAAAAAAAGTTAGAAAACATACCTACAGTATTTATGACACGTTTAATAAAAAAAAGGTAGCTAAGTTTTGACATCACCACAAAATATTGAAAAGCATCGGAAACTTACATTACAGAAACAGACAAATGAAAAAAGACTTAAAATCGTCAAAAAGTCTAAAAGAAACGAAAAAAAAAAAAAAAAAAAATCGCTTTCAGCAGCGAAGAGTATAAAATAATGTGAAATTATAAAACTCTTCAGATTCCGAGAGAATAGAATTTGATAAGGATAACTGTGTTGGTTATGGAGAAGAATACAATACCGCAAACATAACAAATGGCCGGTTAAAATACATAAGATTCCTTAAGTGGTTCCTCGAAACGTGTATAAACTATCAAGACTTTTGTCAAAAATTTGGCAAAACTTTACAAGTGAATAATTGAAATTACATTTCAAAATTTTTTCGTTTGAACAGCATTCACTAATTTTAGCGATGTAATTGCATCATTACAATTCCTTATATGTTTTTAATGATTACCTATACTTTTTCTTTACTATTTTAACTTCGCTTTTTCCTTCTTGAAATGAATAGGTATCTCTCCTCGACTACTATTTTAAGTACCTGTGTAGTCCAGTAACTGTATTTGTAACAAACTATTATGAGTTTGGCTGCTTAATTATGAGTTTTTGCCGCTTAAAAAAAAAGTCACTTCACTATTTTGATGAAAAAACTTATGACCGATTTACGGACATAACTTTATTTTTAAGGTCACTCTTTGCCCATAACTGTCCGTAATCTAGTGTGCAATCTTTTTACGGTGTGTAATATATCGTATACTTTACTTTTTAAAAGTAGTAAATTTGAAAAGGGTGTAAAATATTTTTAGTGTATGTAGTAAAAAATATTATTTATTTATATTTTAATTTAAAAAAAAAAATAAATAAATAAATAGACCTTATCTAGCTATACGAATTCATAAAAAATATCACTTGAAAAAAAATTTGTAGAATTAAAATACTGAACTATTATATATATTTTAATTTTGCGAATTAATTTATCTCAGTTCTTAAAGCACAAATAAAAATATATATATATATATATATATTTTTTTTTGTTTAAAAAACATAAATTTTTATAATATTCATAAAATAGTTAACAATCTTAAATAGAGAAGAATTCTGAAATTCTTTTTAGACAATTATTAGAAAATAGTTGACCGAAACAAAAATTTTTTTCAGTTTAAAATAATCTTATTATACTCCAAATATAAATTTGAAATGGAATTCAATTTCTCTTTTTTTTTCCAGACTTTAAAAAAAAATATTCAGAAATATTTTACGATTCTTCTCATAAGTATTGACTTTTTAATTGCCTAGATGAAATGTTTTGGACAACTAATAAAATTTCTCACTTAATAAGAAATAAGTTCTTAAATTATTTTTGAAAAGAAGGAAAGTAAAATATATTTCTGCATATTTTAACGAAAAAAGGAAATCAATAAATTACTATAAATGTGTTTTCTAAATATATATATATACATATATATCATACAATTTTAGCTTATATGTTCATATATATATATATTTAAGACATGAATAGTTAAAAGATTATTTTAAAAAAAAAAACTATTATAAAACCTTCAGAAAAATAATCTTTTAAATAATCAATAAAATAAAAATAAACTTGTAATAAATTATATATATAATAATAATAATAATAATTATATATATATATATATATATATATATATGGGAAATTGTATTTCTCGGCTATAATCTCCGCTGTGTGATGTCACTGTGTACGTACCTATCACGTGTTACCACGTCACTGTTTTGTATCATCCTTTCACTGTATGCGCACGCACTGACGCGCGCCAGTTTAGTTATTGAGTTGACGTGGAGCGGTTGTGTGAAACACAGACGGTGTTTTCCGCTCGTAAAATGCATCAATATAAGTGTTTATGTAATGTCCCCTTTATGTTTTAAATAAATGTTATAAAATGTTATTGTCTGCAGCCGTTTCCCTATATTTTGGGGGGCTCGACCTATCCCGATTTTCCCCTAGCACCGAAAGCCGCTACTTTTGTTTTCAAAAACAGTAGCGTGAAAATGTATTCTTCAAAATGTTCTTCTTTATGACGTTCTCAAGAAAATTCTACTAAAAGTTCTGATCATTAGACGTTGATCTATTGTTTCGTCCTGTTCTTCGTATCTCCTGGATGTTACTTTTGTAATAGACGAAGTTCATTTTTTTCTGTATTTCAAGTGATTTTGAATTACAATTATTTTTATCTACTGGACGTTGTTCCATAACAGACGTAAATTGCCGTTTTTTTTTTGTTTGTTTTTTTAAAAGAAATACCAGCGCTGACAGAAATATTGTTCTATATGCCAACTTCATGCCCGACGTTCTTAAAGTGATTCATTTCGACGTATGAGTTTATTTTTTTCACATAATAAGAGCATTCTACATGAAATTCATAGATTCATCATCATCTATTTGATCCTGCTTAATAAAATGATTTAGTCGGCGCTGCATAGGACAGCCCTTAATGTCAGGTAGGAGCATGCATTTTTTTTTCTCTCCTTTGTGCATAATAGTATATAAAGAAAAAAAAATTTTTTTTTTTTCATTTGTAGTTTAAATTTGGATTGAAATTAATTCATTGCCGTTTTACGCCCTTTAAAAATGACTTGCTTGTTCATTTTTATATAAATAAAGAATTTTCTTTCCCCCATATTCAATTACTTTCCCTCAATAAAGAGATATTCTGTTCCCCAATATTTATTTATTGTTCCTAAAAATATATATGTTCCGGTTTTAATCTATTTTTTTTTTCAATAATTACTTTAAAAAAAAAAAAAAAAAAAAAAAAAAAACAATTTTTTTTAAATTTACTTCGGTTTTCTTATTTTATTTTTATTGCATCCTAAAAATGGCTCTGAAATTAGGCGATCTCCCGCTAGTTGCAAATTCTTTGAAATATTCTAAAACAAATACCATAAAATTACTTCGCACGCTGTTAGGATACCCAACATTTGATCATCAATCGCGTAAACGTATGCGAAATTTTAGCGGTTTTACTGCCGATTTCGACATTAATAAACATCAAGAACAGATTTTAAAAACATTTTCTTTGTCCGATTTTATATCAATCGCTAATTCGCTACACTTAGAACCAGTCGGTAGTAAGGAAAATTTATGTAATGAAATTTTAAATGCACTTACTAATTTATCTGAGTTTCAGAAAACATTAGATTCTAGTTTTTTGTCAGACGAAGACGATCTCAGTGTAAATAATCATTCTGTTGAAACCCCTTCTTCGATCGTTCCAAATACTTCTGTTTTTCAACCCCAACCGAAACCTTCCCTTCGGATGTTCGAAATTGATTGTCTGATTTGAGTAATCATTTCTAGTTTCTTCTCCGAGATCTAGCTAGCACGTGCAGAACTTTTTCTGGAAATGATTCATATTCTATACGTAATTTCTTTAATGACATTGAGGAACAATTCTGTTTATTTCCCAGTCTTACCGATCAACAAAAACTTATTTTTGCTAAACGATTAATTAATGGTTCTGCTAAAACATTTTTATTTTCGCAACGAAATCTTAATACTTATGAGTCATTTAAAGCCGCGCTAATTTCTGAATTTATTTTCTGAACCATACCATCCATTGAAATACATAAACAAATAGAAAACAGAAAAATGCGTCCTAATGAAACTGCTACGCAATATTTTTTAGCGATGCGCGAAATTGCTAACCGCGGTAATGCTATTATTGACGATTCTTCAGTAATTCGGTACACCATTCAAGGTATACAGGGCAACCCCTCTGAAAAAATTCTTCTCTGTGGAGCAAAACCTTTTGCAGAATTTAAGGAAAAATTGCGTGTTTATGAAACTGCTCTTAATACAATAAACTTAAATCAACGAAATTCAGTTAATTATAAACAAACATATGACAGTCGAAAACGTAGTACTGGTCACACACAACCAGCTTTCACTCGCGAATCCAAATTTAATATTGGTCCGGCATCTCAAAATAAATTACGTTGTTTCAATTGTAACGATATCGGTCACTTATCTAAATTTTGTCCTAAACGTTCTTGTGGCCCTAGATGCCTTGCATGTGGTCTTTTTGGACACAAGTCTACCGATTGCCGCCGACCCGCTGCAAGTGACGGACCTCCTTCCAGAGATAGAGTTAACACTGTACATGAATCGCATGCTTCTCATATGTGTAAACAAGTTAAAATTAGTGGTAATGAATTAACTGGTTTGGTTGATACTGGTAGTCAGTTAACCCTTTTGAAACATTCCGCATGGTTAAAAATAGGTTCACCACCGTTGTCAAAAATTAATAAATCCTTAACTGGTTTTGGCATTGCGCGTATACATGTCATTGGTACTTTTAATTCTTTTATTACTATAGACGATCAAGAGTTTTCAGCAACTAATTCAGTTGTACCCGACGTGTCCACATTTTATGACCTTTTAATTGGATGTGACGTCATCCAACAAGCCAACATTAGAATTTCACCCACCGGTGTTACTTTTTCTAGTTTTTCACAACAAAACGAGTGTACCGCAGATCCAAATTTTATCATGACGATCATTGACGATAATCCCAAATTTGATATTGGTCCTAATTTTTCATGACATATTCGTAACGACATTAACAAACTGTTGTCGACCTATAAACCTAATAAAATCAAAACTGCGAACATTGAGCTTAACATCACTTTAACTGACGATACACCTATTTTTCACACACCCCGACATCTACCCTTTACCGAACGAGACATTGTAGGCGCACAAGTCTCTGAATGGCTTAAAACTGGTATTATCGAACCAGTGTCCTCCCCATATGCCAGCCAAGTGGTAGTCGTTCGAAAAAAAATGGTAAACACAGAGTTTTCATCGATTACAGGAAGCGCAATCGTAAGTTAGTTAAAGATCACTACCCCCTCCCCCTAATTGATGATATTTTAGATCGACTTCAACATGCCAAAATTTTTAGTTCGATAGACCTACGTAATGGATTTTTTCATGTACCCGTAAACAAACAGAGCCGCCCTTTCACTAGTTTTGTAACCCATTTTGTAACCCCGGTCAATTCCAATTTCGCTACATGCCTTTCGGACTTAGCTCCTGCCCTTCAGTGTTCATGAGATATATAAACGCTGTTTTTAGAGACTTGATTACTGCCGGCATAGGATGACCTTGTAATTCCCGCGAGTAACGAACTTGAGGCCGTAGAACGTCTAAAAACTGTTCTTCAAACAGCTAGCGAGTACGGACTCGACATAAATTTTAACAAATGCCAATTTTTACATACCAAAATAGATTTCCTCGATCACATAATAGAAAATGGTAAACTTTTGCCATCCCCTTCCAAAACTAAAGCTGTTTTAAATTACCCAGATCTGAAAAATGTTAAAGATGTACGTAGATTTCTTGGCCTTACAGGATATTTTAGAGAATTTATCCCTCACCCTTAAGTGATCTTCTGCGTAAGGACACCCCTTTTCAATTTCAAAGTGAACAAAGAGCCGCATTTCAAAAATTAAAATATTTACTTTCCCAAGAACCAGTTCTCAATATTTTTAATCAAAATTCCCTAATAAAATCCCTAATTGAGGTACATACAGACGCGTCTATAGATGGCTTGGGGGCAGTCCTGTTGCAGAAAAACATCCATGATAATAAATTCCATCCAGTCTTTTATTTTTCGAAGAAAACATCGGATAACGAAAGAAAATATACTAGTTTTGAAATTGAAGTTCTGGCTGTGATAGAAGCCCTCAAAAAGTTTAGAATCTACCTGCTCGGAACAAATTTCAAAATTATCACAGACTGTGACGCGTTAGTCAAGGCACTTAATAAAAAAGAAATAAACTCCCGCATTGCACGATGGGCTCTGTACCTTCAAGAATTCAACTATAGTATTGAGCATCACGCAGGTTCGCGCATGGCGCATGTGGACGTTCTAAGTCGAGCTCCACAATCTTTCATCATCCAAGATAGCCTTCATGTAAAACTTTTGAAAGCTTCGCAAGCTGATGAAGAAATTCAGGCATTAAAAACGCTTTTGCAGTCCACACTCCATGATAATTACATTATAAAAAACAACCTTCTCTATAAAACAGTGAACGGTGTCGATTTACTCGTCGTCCCTACACACTTGCAGAGTAGTATAATTAAAGAAGCACACGAGCGTGGACATTTTGCAGCACTCCGTACCCAAGACTTAATCAATAAAGATTTTTATATCCCTCACCTCAAAGACAAATTCGAAAGTTGCATCAAAAATTGTATAAAGTGCATACTCTATAATAGAAAACGAGGTAAACAAGATGGTTTCCTCCATCCAATTGATGAAGACGATGCACCCCTGCACACATACCATGTTGATCACCTTGGTCCCCTAGCTACTACATCAAAGAAATACAAACATATTATGGTTGTGGTTGATGCGTTGTTCAAATTTACCTGGCTGAACCCCACAAAATCTACAGACGCCGCAGAAGTCATCAGCCGACTAGAAAGCCAACGATCAATCTTCGGAAACCCCGCCAGAATTATCACAGATCAAGGTCCAGCATTCACTTCCACTGCATTTCAAGACTATTGCCACGACCAAAATATTACTCACATACCAATTACAGCAGGTTTTCCAAGATCGAATGATCAAGTTGAAAATAAAAATTCTACTATCATCGCAGTATTGTCCAAATTATCACCCGACAACCCCGAAAAGTGGTTTTCCCATGTGCCTGCTCTCCAACAAATCCTCAACTCGACATTTCAAAGAAGCATAAAGACGACGCTATTTGAATTACTATTCGGTACCAAGATGAAAAATAAAGATGACATCCAGATCCTGGAGCTTCTCAACGACGAATCTACTGACACATTCCAGAGGCAACGAGAAGAGAGACGTATCGACGCCAAAAAACAGATTCGAATAGTGCAAGAAGAAAATCGCAGGCAGTATAACCTTCCAAGACGACCAGCTGCTAAATTCCAACTCAACGATTTAGTCGCAGTTAAACGCACCCAGTTCGGGCCAGGCCTAAAACTAAAACAAAAATTTTTAGGTCCATATAAGATAACCAAACTTAAACCAAACGACACATATGACGACGTCAAGTGTGACTTCGTAGAAGGCCCATTCAAAACCAGCACATGCGCTAAATTCCTGAAACCTTGGACCGACACTTTTGAAACACTTAATTGACATATTTCTTCAGGACTTTTTATTGTTTTTTAAAGACTTCATTGACATATTTCTTCAAGACTTTTTATTTTTTTTTATTAAAGAACTCTTCCTTGGACATTTTTGTGTGCACCATTAAACTTTTTTTTAAAATCATACTTTGAACTTCAACTCGCCACAATAAGAGGAACTGTCATTTTTATGAACTATTTTTTTTCATGAACATTCTTTCCAATACCTGCTATATTATTATTTTTTCTTTTGGTGAAAATTATCTACCTATTTTTTTTTCTACTTGTATGTTATTAACATCTTATCTTATTTTATTTTAGTATTTTGATGATATGATTCAGGTTTTGCGTGTATTATTTGCACAACTTTCCATTTGGTAATGTATAAATTTTTTTTTTGTTTTTTTTGTTCATGCAGCTATATTATTACTATATCTATTATTCTATTATGTAGTATTGTATATTGTTTATTTTTATTTTCATTTATTTTGTTTAATTTAATTTAATTTTTTTCTTGTGTTTGATAACCTTCAGGCGAGGCCGCCTGCTTGGGCATGATGGCCGATATGGGAAATTGTATTTCTCGGCTATAATCTCCGCTGTGTGATGTCACTGTGTACGTACCTATCACGTGTTACCACGTCACTGTTTTGTATCATCCTTTCACTGTATGCGCACGCACTCACGCGCGCCAGTTTAGTTATTGAGTTGACGTGGAGCGGTTGTGTGAAACACAGACGGTGTTTTCCGCTCGTAAAATGCATCAATATAAGTGTTTATGTAATGTCCCCTTTATGTTTTAAATAAATATTGTTAAAGGTTATGGTCTGTAGCCGTTTCCCTATATAAATATATATATTGAAAACCTTCTCAAACATTGCAGCAGATGTAAGCAAGTATCACAGGAAGAGGTAGAAAAAAATGAATAAACATGACGAAAAAATGAGCAAACTGAGATAAGAGATAAATCACTGTTTGTCAAAAAGTAATATCAAAATAAAGTAAATCCTTAAGGCAATTAATAAATAACTGAAATCCTAAGAGTTTAAAAAACAATGCAAGAAAAGGAAATTCAATTCAAATCAACATTTTTTAGAATTTACAATAATACATGAAAGTTGTGAAAAATACAGCATGACAAATCAAGTATTAGTAAACTTAATTCAATAATTATAAATTACCAAACAAGGGCACAAGGCACAACCTAAATAACAGAAAATGCATAATTTTGCATTTTGAAAGATGAATAAAAAATCATTCCAAAATATTCGAGCAAAAGCTGCGTCATATGCAAAAATGAAAAATATTTAGAACCGTCTTAAACATTGCAGATGATGTGACCAAGTATATCAGATGAAGAAGTAAAAAGAACTGAATAAACATGACGAAAAAATGAGCAAACTGGATAAAATTTTAATAACTGTTTAAAGAAACTTAAATCAAAATAAAGTAAATCTTTGAGGCAATTAATAAATAATTGAAATGCTAAAAATGTAAAAAAAAACTATGCAAGAAAAGAAAATTCAATTCAAATGAACATGATGATAATATTTTTGGAATTTACATTTACAATAATACATGAATACACACATAGGGGATCGGTAGGAAAGAGTAGAGTGTACGAGTTGTGATTTCAGATAGTTATACAACACTAATAGTGAAATTCGGGGTTGAATGTGCTTATCGATCACTTCAAGAATTTATGGTTATTTTGCTCGTTTTCAAAAGTGAATGGTTGCATTTTCATAACCCTTCCTAGGAAATTCAACGCAATGATAGCAGTACAAAATATTTTTAATTTAAACAATTTCTCATTGGCTTCAAACATAGACTAACGATATGAGCACCACGATTTTCTCTAAAAATGAATAATTATTTAATAAAAGACTGCTCAATCTCTCCTCTCAAAATGAAAGAGTTTACGCTTTTGCTACTTTGGAGAGTTTGCGCACTGATTTTTATAGAATTCTATACTAACAGGTAATTAGCAGTTTATTGGTAATTGCAAGACAATGAGGATTAGTTTGTTGAGTGTCCGGAACTGTACTAGGAACTAATTTCGAGAAGTGACTGGACTAGTTCAACCTGTTCGAGACAGCATATCTTTTTGAAGACTGTCCCCAAAATCTGAAACTGAACATAAAACAGAAGAGGCACGATCGCAAAAGCCACACCTATGGTGGGATATACATCTCGAATGCTAACGTTAACCTTTTAAAAATTTATCGCAAAGTATTTAAATTTATATCTGTTTAGTTTCGCAACATTTTCAAGTATGATTATCAAGTTTTGTGCAGCTGTCGGCTGTTTTAATAGAAGCGATAAAACTAAATGCAAGCAAAAAAAATATGAGCCTCCTACACAAACTTCTTTTTAAGGACTGTAATCATGCAAATTTCAATTGTGTAAATTTAGGTTTTGTGCTTTGAACATTTTTGTGCGAAAGATTTTGAGAAGAATGAACCAAATCTTCATTCCATAACTAGTACGTTGTGGCCAGCACAAGACTTTCTTCTATATTTTCCTACACATTCTCTAAGTACAAATGATTTATTAAAACTATTATTTATTAAAAATATCTAACATGATGAATGCAAATGATTTTCATTTTAGAGAAAACTAACACTAAATATCCAAAGATAGACAGTTTCATTGTCTATAAATAACATCTTAAAATATGAGATTTTATAATGGTTATCTCACATATCAAGTTTCGTACAGTTATATTCCATAGAAGTTGAGATATTATCCGTTGACTAGAAAATTTGCAGTTTAGAAGCACAACCTATTGGCTGATAAGCATTAAAAGTAAATCAGCATAATATCTCATAATGACCTTCTCCCGTATAAATTTATATACAATCATGAACAGTAGTTCTCTAGATACAGTCGCCACAAAATTTTTGTCACAGGCAAACAGAGACAGGCAGACAGACATTTTCTAAAAATGGTCAACTCGTGTTCTCTCAAAACGTGTAAATTCTTCGAAAACCGGAAGTCGAAAATTTTTACGAATCAAATACTTTCACCTATTAAATGTAGAAAAAAAAATGGTAAATATAATATATCTTTATATTCTATTTGGTTAACGGTTTTGTTTTCATTACTTTCTTTTTTCATTTATACAGGGTGAGTTTGACATAATCTGCCAAACGAAAGGAGGTGATAGAACAGCCCATGGGTAGCATAAAACACCATAGAAACCCTGTCCTATTTCTAACCGTTTCCGAATTATGGTAGATAGAAGAAAAATCTGTTTTTTTTCCATCCCGTTTGAAAAAACCCAAATGTTTGAGCTTTCTGATAGACTTACTCGCAAAATAAACACAAATTTGAAAAGAGCAGAAAAAATCCTATCGGTTGACACCATTTACATCAGGATACCTTAATTTGATGGCGAGCTACAAGCATTAAAACATTGAATGTTTAAAATCGAATTGTCACCAAATTTTTTAACCGGCAATTCTGCAAACACCGTTCAAGCTACAATAGGTCAAATTCACCAAATACTTCTCTATTCCACGTGCTTTAGAATGAGCCCACAATGAACAATATCGGTGTTCTAGTTCAGGAGAAATTTAGCCTTTGGTTTGAAATACATTCATCACTGAACTCGGCGTTCGTCGAGAAGGAGACTCACGGGGTGCCATGGTCGTTCCTGATTTCATGTATGCCTTCAGCCCGCTGTTTTGTCAGATGCAAAAAGAAAGTTTTGAAGACAAACAAGAAAAGTAGCAGTTGTATTAAGTTTACAAACACAGTGGAATGGAAACAAAAGAAGTATGACGTTTCTGACGTCTTTCACAAAGGAATATGCAAAAAAAAAAAAAAATAATAATAATAATGACGTATCTCACGTTTATGAAAAAAGCACATATGCATTCGAAATGATGTGTGAAATTTAGTGCCGCTGCTGAAATTGGTCACCCCCACACCTGATACATGCCCTTGCCCGCTTACGAACGAAAACCACAGTAGCTCTTTATTATTGCATTATCGAGCCAACTGCTCAAATCTTGCAAACTGGCAACTTCTGTGCTGTAAACTTCTTGCTTCAGGAAACCCCAAACATAGAAGTCCAATGGAGTGAGATCTGGCAATCTAGGTGGCCAAGGATTGGTCCATTACGACCAATCCATCACGGATACTGCTGAGTCAAGAGGTCCCGAACGGCATTGGAAGAATGTGCTGAGGCCCCATCGTGTTAGAAAATGATTTCCGCTCGTTGGGGTACAGGAATGACATTAAGTAATCCTGGAAGATGATGTTCCAGAAACTCGAAATATGTATTGCTTGTCAGATGACCTTGGAACACATGTGGACCTATCAAGCGATCGCCAATCCCACCAAGTGAAACATTTAAGCTGAATCGCGTCTGGAACGATGAGTTTCGTGTTACAAATGGATTTTGTTGAGCGTAATGATGCCAGTTATGTAAATGTAACATGCCATCCCGAGTAAAATGTGACTCATCTGTCCACAGTATCGTTCTAAGAAATGGTTCCTCAATATCTCGCTCTAAAAGCCAGCCGCAGAATGTTACCCGCTTTTGGAAATCTGAGCGGCGTAATTCTTGTACCGTGTGAAGTGGTATGGATGATACTGGTTTTGCAAAACGTTCATCATTTTACTTTGGGAGATTCCACCTTCTCCCGCAAGTATGCGTGAACTCATATTTGGATTTTCCTCCACTCGGTCGAGTACTCAGCGGTGGCGGAGCGGCGACCACGGTTTCGTACACCCTACCTAACGACCCACTCTCCCTAAGCCTTCGATGAATTGCGACAAATACACCACGGTTAAGCGCACGACGATGTGGATAACATAGACGGTAGTCTTCTTCGGCTCTCTGAGAGTTACCATCGCAAAATCCATAGACAAAATGCATACCCGCGTACTCTTCATTTGTAAAACTAGACATATCTGTTTACAGGTTGGAAAGTATGACAATTTGATGCCTGTGATGACTTCAATTTAAAATAAAATTCAGAAGGGTAAACAAAAATGGATAAAATTTCAATATTAATTTACAAAAGTAGAAGAAAAAAAGTGCTATGTAATACGAACCAACTTCGTTAATTCGTACAAATGAAGAAAACATTTTAAGTATGATCTAAGAAAGAGCAAGTAGACGTGAGAGCAGCGTGAAAAGAATCGGCCGAGCTCAGGCAAAGTCCAGAAAATGCTAAAGCAATAAGCAGCATAAAACGTAAAAGAAGCTGACAAGCTAATGAACTGTTGCAGATTGACTCGCCTTTTGTACCCGCGAGTGGTATGCGCGCAGGAAGGTTGGAATACATCTGCATACCACTAAGAGTCCATATGCAGATAGTCACGAATTTTGCATACGTTCCATTTACTCACCATCGTTCCGTTTGCCGAATTTCGACGAAGCTGTTTTCAGTGATGTATTTCAAACAAAAGGGTAAATTTATCCTGAATTGAAATTTATCACTGATTTGGTTTATTGTGGGCTCATTCTAAAGCTTGTGGAATGGAGACGTTTTTGGTAAGTTTGGCCGATTGTAGCTTGAACGATGTTTGCAGAATTGCCGGTTAAAGAATTTGGTAACAACTCGATTTTAAAATTCGCCAATGTTTTAGCGCTTGTAGCTCGCCGTCAAATTAAGGTATCCTGATTCAAATGGTGTCACCCGATAGGATTTTTTCTGCTCTTTTCAAATATGTACTTATTTTGCGTGTAAGTCTTTCAGAAAGCTCACAAATTGTTTTTTCAGACGGGATAGAAAAAACCACATATTTCTTCTATCTACCATAACTCGGAAGCGATTAGATATAGGATAGGGTTTCTATAGTGTTTTATGCTCCCATGGACTGTTCTACCACCTCCTTTCGTTTGGCAGATTATGTCAAATTCAGGCTGTATAAATAAATTATTTAAAACTTTCCCTACGGTAATGTAAATACCATAAAATTTCTGTCATTTTAAAATATTTTGGAAATTTTAAAATTTCTTCAGACGCAAAATGAACATTAAGTAGATGAAAAAATGAAATTATATTAAAAAATAAATGTCCATGTACTGTCACTCTCTGTCAAGGTCTTGGCAATTGTACAAAATTGATTATTTTTCTCATTTCATAAATGACTAATGAAACTTTTATCTTTCTTTTAATTATAAGATTGCTGTTAAGATAAATTTATTTAAAATCGAGAAAGATACATAATACAAAATTTCACAAACTATATTTTATTTTAAGAAATGAAAGGCAAGTGAAATTTTAATTTAAAATATCGTAAAACAAGCAGTTTTATGTTTATCGTTTTGTGGCAGTGTAAAGGAATTTTAATAAAAAGAAATTTTAATTAAAAATGAAAGCAAAGCAAATTAATTTGACCCTTTGACAAGAACATATTTGCTCTAAAGTCTAACATATAGCTAGATTAATTAAGATCTATTGAAAAATAAATATTTGTATATAAACACTCAGAAGTATGTTTTTCTTACATTTAAAAAAATATTTTTTTTTTTAAATTATGGCTAAAAGAGACATTTATTTGTGTTTCACTGCAAATATACTATGAGAGGACTGATAAGATTGACAACCTCTTTCCCATTAAGGAAAAAATTACACTAAATCCGTTCTTACACTGTAAAGCAATTATGCGACTGACATTTAGAAAAAAATTGTATGTATATTTTCGGAAAAAAACTGATTTAAAAATCTCTTCAAATAATACCGAAAACTAGAAGTAAGTTTTATTAATTATAATTCTAGTTTATGAATCAATTCTAGAAATTTAAGCAAAATCTATATCAATACAAATAATATAACGTATTAAAAAATAGTGTATCGTATCACCACTTAGATAAGTATAAATTATAAATTATCCATTATTTTGTGTATTCAGTTTATTTATTTACCTTATACGAGTAACTCGGAAATCTATATTTTTAGTTTGGAAATTACGAAAGTAATTACTTATTTGTTCTAGAAGGAAGCAATATATTTTTTTCTCGTGCGCTTGAAGTTAGCAAATAACCTTAACAGAGGAAATAATCAAGAATTCGAAATTCTTTCAAGATGGTGATACAATCTATACTATTGTAGCGGCGCCATTAACGTCATTCTAATGTAGATAATCCTAGCTTACCGATTGGCAATGGGTTAACCTTTTGTCCAGAGGTACGTCTCTGGATTACAACCTAGACATCTTCGGTTCGAATACAACCTAACGCAACACGCACTTTCCTTCATTGATGACCGCGGACGAAGCAACAAGCTATCAACTCCGCTGCTGGCAATAGATAGCAGCACAACAAACACCCTCCGAGCATCAAAAAGCCTGTGAATCACTGTTCTCACAGCACAAAGTCTGTCACGCCCCTCGCCTTCAACTCGCCGCTGCTCCTTCAACTTGGCAAAACGGGGCAACTGACAGCACAATCTGGTCATCGCTACCGTCTACAGCAGTAATATCGCTCGTACGACGGTGTACTCACTGGAGGGGAGTACTGTAGCGACGCCATTAACGTCATTCTAATGTAGATAATCCTAGCTTACCGATTGACAATGGGATAACCTTTTGTCCAGAGGTACGTCTCTGGATTACTACCTAGACATCTTCGGTTCGAATACAACCTACCGCAACACACACTTTCCTTCACTATTATATAAAGAGCAAAAAATTGTATGTTTGTGGAGGGTAATCTCTGAAACTACTGAACCGATTTAAAAACTTCTCCCACTGACCAAAATCTACACTATCCCTGATTGTTATAGGCTATATTTAATTTTGATAAAATAAATTTTAGTTTAAAATCTGAGCATTTAATGAAAATCCCCATAAAAGCCATAATAGAAATGGAAATAATGAAATATTAAAAAAATTAGCTGCTGCCAACATAAAAGAAACATTTACATGTTCATTTTGTTTTTAAAATATCTTGACATGAAAAGAAAAGAAATATATTTGCATGTGAACTAAATTGAAATTCATACAAGGATTTGTGAAATGTTAAACTTTCACGTTAAATCTGACGTCGTAATACGCAAGCGAAGTGATGACGTCACTGGCCGTCCGTGGATGCAAGAAAAAGATTTCCTATGTTAAACGACCATTGGATTTTTGTAAAAAATTATTAAAAATCAAGGAATATTATTTCCCGATTTCTATCTCCATATTTGGGAATAGATATTTATTAGTTATCACGTGCATGCGTTAGATTAAGTCGTTTTTGCTGTAAAATTGATAAAATTTGAGATTTAAATTTCAAAACTCTAGAAAAAAAAAAAAGACAAACTTCCATATTCGATTGAAAACATAAACATTTCATTTCAAAGGATGATATTTACGCAATATATATCCAACTAATATACTAATTAAAAGTAAAAATGATAAATATTCTATCATAATTTGAAGTCAAATTTCTTTTCAAATGTTCTTCTCCTAATGAATATGCTAACCAAGAATATTTTTTTTCAATATCGATTTTATAAAAATAGAAAAAAATATTCAAGCTGTTTAAAAAATTGAAGCACGCTATTAGTGCCGTCAAAAAATACTTGCTCGGGGGGAGGGGGGGGGGGATTCGAGCGAATTTGGGCGCCACTGTGGATAATCCAAGTGGGCCATGATTCTCTATTTTAGATCTTAAATCCAAGATCATAGATCTGACTAGATCTTAAATATAAATTTGAATACCTAATTACTTAGTAATGTGATAGAATTAAGAAGAGCTCGAGACAAAGCTAACAAATAAATAACACAGTTTATTTAACATTCAGTATTAAGGAGGGCGTTGAGCTAACTCTATTATAACTTTTAATAAACCCCAGGCAATAAGTTTTAACAAGACATACTAAAAAGCAGCAATCTCACCCATACGGATCTTGTCGATGGTTGCTCTCTGTTATTACTACTCTTCTCACACCAGAATATCGGCCGGATTCCCGAAAGCACGATTGATCCTTTTAACTTAGGCCACACTACTACACCTCTCTACCCTCATACGCATAAAGCTATCACCATCACCATCAACATTACCCTTAACTCCGCACTAATCCGCTACCAACTCATCACCATTCCATTCCATCACATCCTATATCTATCCTAGCAATTCACTATCCTTCCTTTTATATTCCATTCAACAACTCCCTTTCATTTTATTTCAATCAAAACCTTTTATTATATCTTCTACTCATCTAACACCGAGATCCTAATTATTTCACTGCTGCACAATGCCGACATAAAACTAACTCGACCTCAACTGTCGCCGAGTTACTGGCGACGAAGTAATTTAACCGTCCCAACTTTAGATTGCTGGATTCAGCTGAAATTCAAACGGACTGTGGAGACGTTCTATAGTCTCGACCTTACAGTCCCCCTCCAAGAAAAAAAAATAGTCGGGAAAATCCCCAACGGGTTTTATCGAATAATTTTAAACAGTAATAAATCTCATAGGAGTGAGTGGAGCCACAACTTAGTTTCTGAAATTTTAAAAAAATTAGAAAAAAAAATTAAAGTTTAATTTTCTGAGCAATGAACTGCTTACAGCTTCAAATACAATGGCGATTAAAAAAAATTCCTAAGCGAAAAACAGGACCATCCTCGAAAAAAGAAATTTAAATTTTAAATTAAAATAAGGGCCTTTTATGGCCTGAAACTACGGGGAAAAAAACGCCTCAAATATGTTAGCTCAACTATACAATGGGGCTTACAATCATCTTTCTGTTATTCCAGAAAGGGAAAAAAAAACTCAATTTTAATGTTAAGTTGAAGGAGGATTAAGTACAGGGGGGTTCCTTTAACATACTAGCAACACGAAGAAATTTTTTATTGAGATAAAAAAAACTTTAAATTCTGTCCGAAGTAAGCCATCCTTCCAAATATAGAGGGATTTCTTCATCCATTAGAGAGCCAGTCTAGGCTCAACCACATCAGCTGGTCAACGTACTTGAGAAAAAATTCAGTCAGAAACGTCAGGC
Organism: Salticus scenicus; assembly: GCA_963930645.1. Classification (NCBI taxonomy): domain Eukaryota; kingdom Metazoa; phylum Arthropoda; class Arachnida; order Araneae; family Salticidae; genus Salticus; species Salticus scenicus. Next base: position 91,051,028 of record OZ005649.1, on the reverse strand, counting down.
ATCAGAATAACACTTCGGACATCAGATTAGAGCATCAAAGATATTTCTAAAACGGAATCTTTTTAAAAGAGTAAAAATATAAAAACTACATTTTGTAGATAGATAAACGAGACAAATTATCTCTGAATACATAAAATAGTTTATATACAATAATTTTTTTCCTCCTGGGCTATAGCATGCGAAACGACCAAAAAATTAATTTGTTAGTGATTTTAGTTTAAAGTTACGCGTGATTTATGCATATAGCCAAAAAAAAAATATTTCCCCACTCAAACACACATATATATACATATATACAGAAAAACTTTTAGGTTTTTATACAAAAGTTTACAATAAGAAATATTCATTTTATATATACAAATGTTCAGGTTATATATACAGATATAACATTTATAGAAATACGAAAAAAAGGGGGGGGGATATTTACAAAGGTTAAAAAAAAAATTTATATTACCCTTTTGCAGGTGATGGCTAAAAAATAAAAGAAATTAGTATACATACATAAAATATATTAAGAGAGAACTAAAATGTTGACATTTGAAGCATAAACATGATTTTCGAAATGAAAGTTCATGTACTAATTTAAATTTTACAGTTTTTAGTTTTAGAAAGTCCTGCTCTTTCATACAAAAATAAGAAGTCCGAAAGGCTTCAAGGCATGTCTTACATTTTGGTACAGCTCTGATAAACAAATACTTGAGAAAAAATAAAATAAAGAACGATACGACCTTACGGACGGTTTCCGCTGTAAGAAAATTAGCATTAAATATGAGAGTCCTGCTGGTCATTGCACTGCCGCAGAAATCGCAGGGCTGGAAGCTTGCAGCAGGAGGTCAGGCGTTGCGAGGGCACATTCCTGGGATGGACTCGAGCCCGGTACCTTGTCACTGTCTACAGTTCCATGAAAAGGTTCCGCTCGCTCTCTACTCGTTGAGATCGAGGTCCTGGAGGGCTTACAAGCTTTCAAACCTTTCACTTCGCTAGTGGAAAGTGCAACTTTTTGTTTTACTTTAGGCGGCATATCATTTAAACTAGCGACCGAGTTATCTGACTTTTTCGTGCGATTTACGACTTTATTATTGAATTTATACACTGGATGTGCCGAACTAGAATTAGTTACCAATGCATTTTGAACTGTACTGCTTTCCTTTACATTAACTAGTAGATTTTCTTCAAAATTAGTTACGAGATCTTTAGAAGCACAGTGGATAAACTATTCACTTTCTTTTACCACAGTTTCTGTGAAAATAACATAATCGGTCAACTTGACCGTTTTTAAATGTGAATTATCAGGAGGTGAATTTAAATCACTGGAAAAGTTAGCCGCAACATTTATTAATTTGTCACTGTCGGTCCGTTTAACGGTTTCAGCGGCCGCAGTTATTTTAGTTGTCTTAATTTCAATTTCTGTTACCCGAGCTTCAGTTACATTTGATATTTCGGCTTGAACCGGTTCAGCATTTAAATGCGAATGAGGGATATGCGAGGCTTGAACAGTAAAATTTAGCTGAACATTCGTTTCATTTAAAGCAAGGGATTCATTTACAGAATTAGGTTCAATTGTATTTTCCTTTCCAACCACCGTCGCTGCGCTAGATATTTTATCGGATTTTTCATCCGTAACCAAAGACTGAAAAACAGACGTAGATTTGTCTGTAGTGCTGGTTAAAGGCGTAGTTTGCACGTTTTCATTAACTTTTATTTGACTTTTGTCACCAGAAATACAGTTTTTCTCGCCAGTTTTAGGTTGGTTTAAACTAATAGAGCTTGCTTCCTGTGACTTAATAACTTCTTGCGGTTTTTCCACTGGCTTTATTATTGCTTCCCACTGACGTTCGTGAGGGGGAAGGGAACGGTCATGTTCTAATCTCAGTCTGTCATACCGAGGAGCAAAAAGGTCGATGATCCGCCTTTTTAAATCCTCATAAGTTGGATTTGGCCCAAGTGAATGGCAGGCGATTAATCTATGCCACTGTCTTGATTCTTCTCCTAATGAATATGCTAACCAAGAATATTTTTTTTCAATATCGATTTTATAAAAATAGAAAAAATATTCAAGCTGCTCAAAAAATTTAAGCACGCTATTAGTGCCGTCAAAAAATACTTGCTCGTGGGGGGGGGGGGGGGATTCGAGCGAATTTGGGCGCCACTGTGGAGAATCCAAGTGGGCCATGATTCTCTATTTTAGATCTTAAATCCAAGATCATAGATCTGAGTAGATCTTAAATATAAATTTGAATACTTAATTACTTAGTAATGTGATAGAATTAAGAAGAGCTCGAGACAAAGCTAACATATAAATAACGCAGTTTATTTAACATTCAGTATTAAAGAGGGCGTTGAGCTAACTCTATTATAACTTTTAATAAACCCCAGGCAATAAGTTTTAACAAGACATACTAAAAAGCAGCAATCTCACCCATACGGATCTTGCCGATGGTTGCTCTCTGTTATCACTACTCTTCTCACACCAGGATATCGGCCGGATTCCCGAAAGCACGATTTATCCTTTTAACTTAGGCCACACTACTACACCTCTCTACCCTCATACGCATAAAGCTATCACCATCACCATCAACATTACCCTTAACTCATCACCATTCCATTACATCACATCCTATATCTATCCTAGCAATTCACTATCCTTCCTTTTATACCCCATTCAACAACTCCCTTTCATTTCATTTAACCGTCCCAACTTTAGATTGCTGGATTCAGCTGAAATTCAAACGGACTGTGGAGACGTTCTATAGTCTCGACCTTACAACCTCACTGTGAGACATTGATGCCATAGGCAGCGTCTTTTAGCGGACGTTTTAAATTCTATTTTAAAGCGGTTATTTAGTTTTTAAAAACTTTTTTTTTTTTTCTTTTTTTTTTTTTTTTTTTTTTACAAAAATATATGGAAATGTTTTTGCAATAAAAAAATAAATAAATAACATATCATCTAAAGCTAGAAGAGTTTGCGCACAATTCAACAAAACGTTTTAAAAAATCTAAATTTTAATTTTTTGCTGAACTGTTGGTGCACAGCTTTGACGCGATCCTTCTTCTACGCATTTCCATTGCTTTTTTGCTGTTATACTACAATTTAAACCAACAGCAGTAATTAAGTCAACAGATCTATTTTATACGGCAGGAGAGATTGCTCTCCTTATAGAATGGGATTGTGCAAATGGGTAGGTTATTTTTAACTACAATTAAATTGTTAACAATGATAATTGCGCTTAAATACCATTGGTATAAGTTTTTTGTAAACAAATATCTTTGCATTACATGCATGTATTACAATTTAATAATTAAAAACTAGATAATGATTAATTAAAGACTAGATAATGAAAAGTAATAATTAGTATTATGTTTAATTAAAACTAATGAAGTCATTTTCCAGTTTGAATGGCCTCTTGTTTATTGACCTAATCTGACGTTGTCTTTAATTGTTGCACTCGTTGTTATAAATGATGCAACTTCCATGCAACCACCTACCATAAGTAAAATTTATAAACGAGCCCACGGGATATCGTTTAATTAAAAAATATTTTGTAATACTACCATTTTGTAAAAATTCTTAGAAAGGTTTTTGAAAATTTAAGTGAACAATTTTCGAAACGAGACAAAATAACCATTTTTACTCTTAAACTGTTCAAGCAATGATTATGCACATTTAAGTGGGCACTCCGCTATCGATATTGTAGAACTACCTAGAGTTTAAGAGCGCCCATTGTACTCCTTCCTGCCGATCCCCTATGTTCGCAATCTCTCCTACCGCTCAATCTTTCCTAGCTTTGCTTTAATTAAAGTACAGCAAAATCAAACAGCAGTTATGATTTTTCAGTAACACACTTTCTAATTATTCACACCAATATTTTCTATAAATAATATTATTGAAGGATTTCAATGCATGTTTCCTCATATCAGCTGTTAACTAGCTCACCACCTGTCATGACGTCAGATGTGACGTAACTGTATTACGTAATCAACAGCGCATCTTCGTCTCTCTGAGAGAGAAGTTTATATGAGTCTGTACGAGAAAGCTTTGCTAAGCGAGCGGCGAGAAATGCCCGCATTATGTTATTTTACTTTTCTATATTATTAAATGTTGTGATTGTTCAAAAGACTCTGCTTTTCACTCTGCGGACCCATTTATACCAACAATGGTTATGGGCCCAAAGACACACATCTTACTGCGGACTTTTTAAAAATTTAAATTAACATTCGTTAAAACGAAAGTGCGACTTACTGTTAAGCCTAAGGGCTGAAATCGAAAGTATTTTTGATTCTATTTTTATAAAGAAGCTACTATAGCTGATTAAATATGTCGCAAATATTAAATATAGAAAAGTTATCGAAAAACAATTTCGATACATGGAAGCTGCAGATAGAAGCTGTTTTAATCAAGAATGATCACTGGAGTTATGATAACGGAACGAAAATTAAGCCCGATGAAGGCGCCGAAGGTGAAGAAAAATGGCTCGAAATTGACCGGAAAGCTAGAGCCGATTTAATCCTAGCAATTACCCCAAGTGAGTTGTGTCATATTAAACATTGTACCACCTCAAATGAAGTATGGAATAAATTAAAAGAAGTTTACGAATCGAGAGGACCGGCAAAGAAAGCCACCCTGTTGAAGCAGCTACTCTTTAAGAAAATGACTGACAGTGAAAATATGTCCGATCACCTAAATATTTTCTTTGATATAGTGGACAAGCTAAAAGAAATGGACATTCAAGTAGCCGAAGACCTATTATCAATTTTGCTCTTATACAGTATTCCTGACAGCTATGAAAATTTCAGGTGCGCCATAGAAGCAAGAGATGAATTGCCGCAGCCTGAAGCTCTAAAAATTAAAATGATGGAAGAATACGAGTCAAGAAAAAATAAAAAGCATCAAGAATCATCAAATGCGTATTTTACAACTCACAAGAAAAATCTTCCTGAAAAGAACAAAAGAGAAATCTTAAAGCCTGTGCAGAACAAGAACACGTATGGCGAAAGAAATTATGCAATCTTCAAATGCAATTACTGTTCAAAAGTAGGGCATAAAGCCTCAGAATGCAGAAAGAAGATCTCAGACAGAAAATTTACTTCATCGAATAAATACAAAGATAGATCTTTCATGGTTGAAGATAGTACAGAGTTCACGATGGCAGCCAGTAACTCTTTCCAAGAACATTCCGAGTGGTGTCTCGATAGCGGTACGACATCCCATATGGCTCATGACAAGAATTTGTTTACAGATTTCGAACCTAGAATTGGATCATTTATAAAATTAGCTGTAGATGAAACAGCGGAGATCACAGGTGTTGGAACAGTCAAATTAAAAGTTCCCGGTAATCACGGTGTAACCAATTTAAAGTTAACAAATGTTTTGTGCGTTCCAAAATTGAAATGCAATTTAATGTCTATATCAAAAGCTACTGCAAACAACTGCCGAGTTGTATTTACCGAAAAATGTGCAAAAATTACGGAGCAGGACGGCTCTCTGATTATAAGTGCTACGAGAAAAGGTGATTTATATTTTTTTCAGCCGCATGTGGATATCGCTGCATCAACTCAGGTAAGCAACTTTCATAAATGGCATTTAAAATTAGGACATTTAAATGAAAAAGATTTAAAATTATTAAAATCTGAAAATATGTTAAGAGATTTAAATTTTAATGAAAAAGATTCCTTAAAAGATTGTAAAGTATGTATTAGGTCTAAACAAACTGTGAAACCATTTTGTAAAGAAAACAAATTTCATAGTGATGAATTATTAGAAGTAGTTTATTCTGATTTATGTGGCCCTATAAATGTTAAATCCCATGGCGGATCACGTTACTTTATTACTTTTTTGGATGATAAATCTCGTTACATTGAAGTAAATTTTCTAAAAACAAAAGATGAAGCTAAGAACGCGTTCCGGAGATATAAAGCAGCAGTCGAAAATCGATTAGGGAAAAAAATTAAAATACTGCATACTGATAATGGTTTGGAATATTGTGGCGAAGAATTCAATAAATATATTGAAGAATGCGGTATTAAACGCGAATTCTCAGCACCAATGACCCCTCAGCAAAATTCTAGAATTGAAAGACAAAATCGTACATTATGCGAAATGGCGAGGTGTTTATTAATGCAATCAAACCTTCCAAATACATTCTGGGCTGAAGCAGTAAATTGCGCTGCATATATTAGAAACAGGTGTCCCACTAAAGGAATTAAAGAAAACAAAAATCCTTTTGAATTGTTTTTCGGTTATAAACCAACTGTTAACTATTTTAAAATTTTCGGACAGAAATGTTTTGTTCTAAATAAAAAATCAAAAGGGAAGTTTGAAGCTAGGTCACACGAACATATATTCGTTGGCTATTCAAATGAATCACGCGCTTACAGATTATGGAATAAGGATACCAGAAAAATTGTCATAAGTCGTGATGTTCGATTTATAGACGAATTTGAAATAAATGATTCAGCCACTACTGATCAATTAGAATTAATTTTTCCGTCTGAGAATAAATGCAATGATTGTAATATTAAAAATGAAACTCCTATCCCTACTCAAACCGCAGACAGGGGGGAAAACAGCGGATCGATTTCCTATCCCCCTGAATGCAACGGAGAAAGTTTCTCTTTTTGGAAAGGGGGGGAAGGCTCGCTTTCTGAAGGGGGGGACGTGAAAGATGTGAGTGGAGGGGAGGAGAGTGTTGACGATATATGTAAACAAGAGAAAGGGATTAATAAAAACAATCCTATTTTTAAACGCGGTCCAGGCCGACCTAAAAAAATTAAAAGTTGGAACTTTCAAAAGTCTCATAAGGAGTGTATTACAGATACAAAATATAAAGATGAAACTTCTCAATTAGCTGATAACTCATTTAATGAAATTAATCCCAGCGTAATCGACGCGCTAAATGGAGATTATGCTAAAAATTGGGAAAACGCGATGAAATTAGAATATGATTCTTTAGTTAAGCAAAACGCTTGGGAAATTGTAGATAGACCAAAAGATAAAAAGGTAATTGGGTGTAAATGGGTTTAAAAACAAAATTCAAACCAGATGGTCAAATTGAAAAATTTAAGGCCAGATTAGTTGCCAAAGGGTGTTCACAGAAACAAGGTATAGATTTTGAGGAAAATTTTTCACCAGTAGCCAGATTAAGTTCTATAAGAACTGCAATCGCGTATGCTATACAGAATGGTTTCACAGCATACCAGTTAGATTTCATTATGGCATATGTTAACGGAATGTTACATGAAGAAATTTATATGGAGCTTCCTGAATTTTTTGAAAATGATATACACGAAAATAAAGTGTGTTTATTAAAAAAATCTTTGTATGGCCTTAGGCAGTCAGGAAGACAGTGGTTTAAGAAATTAGATGAGAAATTGAGAAAAATGAAATTTAACCCTTTGAATTCCGACAAATGTGTCTATTACTCAAAATATCCTTTTGATGCTATTATAATCGTCTATGTCGACGATTTAATTTGTCTCACTAAAAGTGAAGAGCACTATTTTGATATAAGAAATAAATTAGCAGAATCTTTCAAAATGAAAGATATGGGCCTTTTGCATTATTGCTTAGGCATTGAATTTAATCAAGATAGGGACGGCATCACTATAACACAAAAGAAATACATTGAAGATTTATTAAATAAATTTAATATGGAAGATTCTAGAGTGGTAAATACACCTTTAGATAACAGTGTAAAATTAACTAAACAAATGTGTCCAAATACAGAAGAAGAGAAATCATATATGTCAAAAATTCCTTATAGACAATTAATTGGTTCTCTTATGTATCTGTCGGTTGCTACCAGACCAGATATCACCCATGCTGTAAATTATTTAAGTCAGTTTAATAACAATCCAGGAAAACCTCACTGGATAGCTGCTAAAAGAATACTAAGGTATCTCAATGGCACTAGAAATTTAGGTATTGTGTATTACAGAGACGATAAACCATTGACAGCATTTGTTGATGCCGATTGGGCATCGGATATAAATGATAGAAAATCATATACAGGATACGTCTTTAAATATGCCGGTGGACCTATTTCTTGGGAATCTAGAAAGCAGCGAACCGTTGCTCTATCCACAACAGAATCTGAATATATGTCTCTGTCCGAATCCGCAAAAGAGACAATTCATGTTAGAAATTTCTTAAAAGAATTGGATCCTGAAATTGTATCAAGTCCAACTGCAATCATGTGCGACAATCAATCTGCACTGAGATTAGTAAAAAATCCTGTTCATCACAATCGATCTAAGCACATTGACATTCGTCATCATTTTGTGCGAGAAGTTTACAATAATAAACTAATTGACATTAAATATATTTCATCAGATGAACAACCTGCAGATATTTTAACAAAAAGTTTAAATGCATATAAACATGAAAAATGTTGTGATATTATAGGACTTAATACTCAGGACTGATGAACTTAAAAATATATATACATTTAAACTGTGTTTCCATTAAGAAATTAACTGCTTATATTTTACGTATTTTATTTTATTATATTAACCATAATTATTTGCTTATAATTCTATTTCTTTACTAACACTTTTCTTATTTTAAGTAACTCTTGCATAAAAATAATTTTCTGTAATTTTTAATATGCTATTATAATGCATAAATATGTTTTATTTTCGAAACATTTATTGAAAAAGGGGGAAATGAAGGATTTCAATGCATGTTTCCTCATATCAGCTGTTAACTAGCTCACCACCTGTCATGACGTCAGATGTGACGTAACTGTATTACGTAATCAACAGCGCATCTTCGTCTCTCTGAGAGAGAAGTTTATATGAGTCTGTACGAGAAAGCTTTGCTAAGCGAGCGGCGAGAAATGCCCGCATTATGTTATTTTACTTTTCTATATTATTAAATGTTGTGATTGTTCAAAAGACTCTGCTTTTCACTCTGCTGACCCATTTATACCAACAATTATCTTGTCTTTCTTTGATAACTATTGTGATATGCATGTACGATCAATTCATATTTTTATAGTTTATACTATTATTTTCCCCCCCTCACTAATAGCCTCAAACACTGTTAAGAAGTTTGTCAAAACTTTAAGTTATAACATTTATATTTTTTCTCCAACAATATAAATTATATATTACTTATATATATCTTCATAATTTTTACTTCCATTACCCTACTACCGTAGGTAATGGAAGTATTGTATTCGGTCTGAAAATTCGATATCGGGTTTTCACCTGATTTAAACGTTTTAAGGTCCCCTGAGTCCAAAAAAGTGGTTTTTGGCATTTGGTCAGTGTGTATGTATGTGTGTATGTGTGTGTGTATGTATGTGGAGAATCTTCTGGCTATTATAGCTCAGAAACTAGAAAAGATAGAGCTACGAAACTTTAGAATTCAAATACGTCTGGAGTACAGATGAAATTTCCAAATTTTGGTGAAAATTGAAAAACCGGAAGTGGGACATCGGAAACCGGAAGTTGGACCGAAAGTCCGTATCTCAAAAACGGCTCTAACGATTTTCTTCAAACTTGCTATATAAACACTCTATTAGATGTCCTTTCGAATGATATCGTTGGTTAGTTCAAGAAAATTGATAGGCGTCCTGTATAAATAGCTCAATTTCAGGCCTCCCAAGGGCGTTCCTTTAAAAACGGTTGTACGGATTTTTTTCAAACTCGCCATTTTAACTCAATTTTAAATATGCTTTTGTATGTAATTATTGTTTTCCTGTCAATAATTGAGTTTAACCGGAAATGGGATATCGGAAACCGGAAGTGGGACCGTAAGTCCGTATCTCAAAAACGGCTCAAACGATTTTCTTCAAACTTGCTATATAAACACTCTATTAGATGTCCTTTCGAATGATATAGTTGGTTAGTTCAAGAAAATTGATAGGCGTCCTGTATAAATAGCTCAATTTCAGGCCTCCCAAGGGCGTTCCTTTAAAAAACGGTTGTACGGATTTTTTTCAAACTCGCCATTTTAACTCAATTTTAAATATGCTTTTGTATGTAATTATTGTTTTCCTGTCAATAATTGAGTTTAACCGGAAATGGGACATCGGAAACCGGAAGTCCGTATCTCAAAAACGGCTCTAACGATTTTCTTCAAATTTGCTATATAAACACTCTATCAGATACGAGGGTTGCTATTTATATTTCTGGCCTTGGCAACAGTAAGTGTTGCTAGGCGACCGCAGACGATTTTAATCGAAAGTTTGATATTTTTAAACGTAAATTCAGCAGACGATTTACCATTATAGCTTTATTTGTGTTGTTGACAGTAAATTGAAAAGTTCTTCTCTTTCAAAAAATGGAATTGAATCGTGACAATTTTCGTGCGATTATTTTTCATAACTTTCGACGTGGATTGTCAAGACAAGAGTGCTTCGATGAACTTAATTCTTTATACAGCGATAAAGCGCCATCCTACAGCACTGTAAAAAATTGGTATAACGAATTTAATCGTGGTCGATGTTCGATCCAGGACGAATCCCGTGCAGGTCGTCCAAAATCCGTTGTTGTGCCAGAAAAGATCGATGCTGTGCGTGAACTGATAAAGCAAGATCGTCATGTGACATACCGTGAGATTGAGGCGTCTTTGGACATTAGTATGACTAGCATCAATAAAATATTGCATGAACATTTGAGCGTAAAAAAAATTTGTTAGCGTTGGATCCCGCATAATCTGACAAACGCTCAAAAAAAAGGCTCGTGTCGATTGGTGCAAGGAAATGTTGGAAAAATACGTTCAAGGTACATCAAAGGCTGTGTATAACATCTACACAGGTGACGAATGATGGATCTATGCATATGAGCCGGAAACAAAACAGCAATCAACTGTATGGGTCTTCCAAGGCGAGGCAAAACCAACAAAAGTTGTTCGAGGAAGAAGCACATCGAAACAAATGATTGCCTGTTTCTTCGGCATTAACGGTCATGTGGCAACAATGGCGTTAGAGCAACGCAGGACGGTCAATTCTGAATGGTACACGACCATTTGTTTGCCAGAAGTCATCGGAGAAATTCGAAAAAAGCAGAAGAACAGGCGAATCATTCTTCATCATGACAATGCGAGCTCTCACACATCGACTCAAACAAATGCATTTCTGACTGAGCGAAAGATCGAACTGATGGGTCATCCGCCGTACAGCCCTGATTTGGCACCCAATGACTTCTTCTTATTCCCACACATCAAAAAATAAATTACGTGGACAACGATTTTCGACCCCCGAAGAAGCGGTTGATGCATTCAAAACGCATGTTTTGGAGTTACCTCAATCGGACTGGAAAAAGTGCTTTGAAAATTGGTTCAAACGCATGCAAAAGTGTATTGATCATCATGGAGAATATTTTGAAAAACAATAAAACCAATTTCGATCCTACATATTTGTTTTTTCATTATTAGGCCAGAAATATAAATAGCAACCCTCGTATCCTTTCGAATGATATAGTTGGTTAGTTCATGAAAATTGATAGGCGTCCTGTATAAATAGCTCAATTTCAGGCCTCGCAAAGGCGTTCCTTTAAAAACGGTTGTACGGATTTTTTTCAAACTCCTCATTTTAACTCACTTTTAAATATGCTTTTGTATGTAATTATTGTTTTCCGGTCAATAACTGATTTTTTGTGAAAGTTGGTATCTCAAAAACGGCTCTAACGATTTTCTTTTTTGGTCACTTTTATGTTTTCTGATCACATTATCTCTCAAAAATGCATATAATACATGTAATAGCGGGTAATGGAAGTCGTGTGGTTGTTTCACACCAGATTTTTTAGTTTAGTTATTAATAAACAACTCTTATGAATGTTACATTTCTTTCAATAATATATAAAAATAATGAAATTCTTGCAACTACTCGGTATTGGCCGAATACTTAGTCCAAATTCGGCCGAGTAACGAGTACTCGGCAAATTAGCCGAGTAAGCCGAGTACCGAGTATATACCGAGTACTCGGTACAGCTCTAAACCAAACCCAATTTTCTATACAAATATATGTATGATTTTTCTGAAAATGACTTTTGTACTTATTTTGTAATTTTTTCTAACAGCAATGTTGAAATAAACATGGATTGTAGATCAATCGCATTATACACTTCCAAAATGCTGAAAGTTTGAAATTGTAGTTGAAACCAGCAAAATATTTATTTCTTTATTTTAGAAGTTTTTAATTAATATACTTTTCAGAAGTAAAAATTCGGATTAAGTAATATTTTGTACATCCATGAGAATATGATTTAGGCATCGACCCATTTTTGATTACATCCATATTTGCGCGTCGCGATAAAATAAATTGCAAGAGTAAAAAGATAGTTTTCATAATCCAAATTTTAATTTCAGTATTTTAATACATCCAAATCCGTCACATAATATGTCTACATCAAAAATATTTATGCTTTCTAAATTAAAATAAACTTACTTTATTTTTCCATTTCTTTGTGCAGGAATAAAATCAGAATACCTTACTATATTAGATAAATATTTTTGTTTCTGTTATAATATAAATTTTCGCAGTTATAATATAATTATTGAATAAGTTTAGCAAGATATGTATGCTATAAATTGTTGAAGTTAAATAAATTCCTTATTTTTCTGAAACGTTTTTAGAAGTTTGGTCGGAAGATATTTTACTATGAATATTTTAGGTGCTAAATTTATTATTTTCAGATCTATTTAATTTTAAAACTTTAATTATCCCTCCTAAATAAATCATCTTCAACCAAATAAATGACTCTCAGAAACGAAAGCAACTGCTGCATAAAACACATCAAAGCAATAGTAATGTGTAACATTACGAAAACTTCATTAAATATTGCGTTGGATCTAATGTTCGAAAATTTTGAACAGTAAAAGAAATTAAACGAGCTGAAAAATCAAGGTGCATGATAATTCTAAGGATTTATGTTTCATTACTGACTGTAAAGGAAGCCGTTACCTAATATTTTATGCTCTAAATTAATGCTCTTCGTCTGCTAGTAATAAGTAATTTATTTTTCAAAACACTAGTGTGAAATATTTTGAACTGTTATATTTGTTTTTGTAAAGTTATGATAAAAATCATTGAAATCATAAACTACAATTTTTGTGTAGTATATTTCTTTTAATAACATTAATGTTTAAAAAAATATTATTTTATAATTTATAGGAACAAAACTTTTAGTTATATATTCAGAATATTTCATTTACGAATATCTGATAGCTCATGTACAATCACAAGTAACAAAAATTATATTTACTATTTAATAGTGAAATATAGGATTATTAATTTATGACACTAAACATTGCATATAACACCAATGTAATATCATTACAAATATTCTTTGAAAGAAATATTGCGATATTGTGCTTTTAATACTGGTAAAAAGATAAATGTTACTAAAATAAATTTCTTTGAGTGTACAAGTGTAGCTGTGAAATCCATTTTAGTAACATTTTGCAATTAGATAATATAAAACTAATATATATATATAAGCTTATAATTGTGTAAAATTTAATTAAAAAAATCCTTTAATACATATTTATAGATTTCATGTACTTCGTTTGAAGTATGCGTAAAAGTTAAATTAATATTTGTTATATAATATTAATATATATATTCATATATATATACATATATTTAACCAACTACATTTTAAATCTCCATAAAATTGTGCAAAGCAAAACAGACTTGTTTAAATCCAAGCTTTTATATACTTTTAATAAAAATAAAAATGTACATTATCTAGTATAAAATTTATTAAACTTTTAACCGTATTTGCTTTTTATAAGTAATATTAAAGTTTGAGTACGTCTAGCTGAGGCGTACACCTTCATTACACTGCGTGAAAAAGATTACTTTAAAAATATCTATTCATTTATTTACTTTATCTTATTTGTTGTCTACGAGGGGCTACTTCTTTTTTCTTTTTCCCAAAGGACTGATTTAATTAAAATGTTTGTTTTCGTTTTATAGACTGAATTTACTATCGACGTAATTTCGACGGCAATGAAACAGATAAATGCATTAAAATGACCAGAGTTGTGATAACATAAAATCAATGTATGTGACAGAAAATAACTATAAATAAATAATTTCTCTATTTTATTGCACAGGTATTGCTCTAAAAATATTTTATGTTATACAAAATTAAAAATTGTTATTTTTTATTATATATAATAAATTGTATTGTTAATTTATTATTTTTAATTTTTTAAAAAAGAAATAATACTTTATTAATATGTTCATCGGAATTTATTTCACTAGTGATATATGCTTAAATGTAGATATAAGGTGTAGGAATGCCTTTACATAAATATCTCTCAAAAATTTATATTAATTGTGATTTTCCAAAAGTAATAAATTATATTTTAAGATTCAATTCATTTCATAATCTTAAAATTTAGGAAAGAGTTGCTAAAAATTAAAATTAAGTATTTTCATCATAAACAGGGTTGAAACGAGCCCGTTTGCTCTCTTACTCATTCACCAGTATACTTATATCTTAATTAACCCATTAATTAATCGTAGAAATATGGCACTGAAGATTCATATATCAATAAAGTGATACAAAAATCAAGGAAATACACTCACCAAATAGACCTTAATGACTTCATGACGTATTAAACGGATGGATTATATTTTTTTATTGAAATACTTTTCAGACACTTAAAATATCAGTTCTAAATGTCACCTAAAATCTTTCTTTCTTCTTTTTTATTTATTTATTTATTTGTTTATTTGTAACAGAAAATGCCATTACAATTTATTGTTACTGAATATTGTTACGTACAAGAGCTTCATGAATTGTCTCCGAATGGAAGCAAAATCTTGAACAGGTTTAAGAGCTGACTTACAGAGTTTTCCAGAGGATTATAGATTTGCGAACCAAGTATCAATTTTAATTTCACTGGAAAACCCAGCTTAAAAATCATCTAACAACATAAAATTTACAGGAAATCTGTATCACAGCATTTACAAACAGCAATAGGCTGTAAACAAACAATAACAAGAAACTCAGTAAAGGGCAGTATGCCGGATGTATAGAAATTGACTCAATATCCGAAAGGGGGTTCTTTTAAACATCCTATTAATCGAGAATTTTCTAGAAACTTCTGTCATAATCGAGTTAGAGCTTAAAAGTAGAGCTTCAGTTTATCGATAATAAGGATTTTTTCAAAAAACTCTCCAAATTTGGCGCCAAGGCATTTACCCGAATGAGCAATTTTAACGCAAAAATGTGCTAGAAATGCATAAAATTAACATGTTATAACCTGATTAACCCTTTTTGAATGAAATTACATAATAATAAATCTGTTATTTAAAAATCCGTAACATCGCCCCCTCCTCACAGCCAGTGCACGTCCCGAACAATATAAACCTTAGTTAGGAGGTAAAAACTAAACAAACGATATAGTATAGAATACAAAAAATAAGTTCCTTATAACAAAAAAATAGCAATGCAGGCTGTAAAATCAAGAAATGCTGATTGTAAAATCAAAATTTACAAATAAGAACAAATATTTATATAGAAATATTCACACTATACACAAACAAAAGTAAGAGCGCAGTTAACTGTGGCATATGGCTAGCTTGTTGTAACGTACTACCTTCGATTTTGATGAATGTGTTTTAGTAATTCGAACGACGACGTCATTCAGTCTTTTTAGGACTGTATAAGAACCGCCCCAGTTTCTTTTTCTCCTTGATTGAATTCGTGATGTATAGACTTCAGGTCATATCTCGTTTTCGTTTTCTCCGTTGCCACGTGAATACGTTTTCGAGCAAAGTTGTGTACGTCTTCAAATCGGTTCTGGAGATCTTGGATGTACTCCTCTGGTGATGAGGGCCCTTCTGGTGAACAATCAAACAGGATATCACATGAAAGAAGAAGTTCTACGCTGGGGTGTAGTCAGTAGATTCATGGTCATCACTTCCATAGGCCAACAGGAAAAACAGCAGCTATAACTCCAAATCTTGCAGAATCCTTGATATTAGAAGTAAGAGGTTATTCAGGATGATGCGGTTAAAACTTTCAACCATACAGTCCGACTCGGGATGCAGGACGTTATCTTAGTTTTGTCTATGCTGAGTGAAAGATGCAGACCTTTGAATATCGCACAGGTCAAGTTCGTACTTTGATTGGTATAAAGTTGTAGGGATGTGCCGTACCTTGACAAACAGTGCTGTACTAGAACCTCTGCAACTGAGCATGACTCTTGTTCGGAAATAAGATATGCCTCAGGCTACTTAGTGAAGTAATCCATGACAACGAGGTTGTACTTATTGCCTCTGGGGTGTCCGTGGCAAAGGACCCAAGGTGTCATATGCGATCATATTGTGCCAATTGTGGTTTCCGATTGCTGCTGACATTTATACATGTTGTACTCCCCCATTATAGCTATGCAGTCGTCCTTGGCATTGATTCTTTGGGGGTTTTGTGCAGCACAAACATCAGAAAATTTCCACCTTTTTCCACGTTCTCTCTTGCTCTGCACCAGTAAAAGTGTTCTCAAATTTTCTGCAGCGTCTTCATCATTTCAAAATATTCTCAGTTGAGGCTACAATGAGCTGCTCTAGAACTTCTGAAATCTTCGATCTTGTCAGCAAGATCTGTCACTTGAAATTCCGTCTATAGTCAGGCTTTCATTTTCTGCACTGTACGCCATTCCTAATATGCAGAGAACCCCAGAACGAAAATTAACATTTCGAGATGGTATTCCTTTACACATCGCACTTTAGAATTAAAAAAAAAAAGAAAAATAGGTCAAATATCCATAGAAAAAATCATGAGATGAAAACGAAGATACTCAAAATCACAAGTACGGTGAAAAAAGGCTAAGACCGGAGTCCCGAACCGAAAAAATCTTCCCCAGGAAAGAACGTTCCCGGAATATACGGAATATGTGGTAATGTCCTGCCAGGTAGATTTGTTCCTGAATATCTCCTTGAATTTGTATTGGCTTTATGTCAGGATCTAACTAAGCGCGAATAACTTCCTTATCAATCAACGGATCTTGTTTCAATGGCATTGAAACAGTAGCTTGGCAAGCAATTGGATTTTATTAGCTTTTACTTCTCTTTAGCTTCATGGTCTTCCGCCTGTAACGCTACTTGCCAATAGTCGCTCTTGAGATCCATCATCGAGAAACCAGTGTTTCTCGATGATGGATTTGTTACATAGATTTCCAATGTGCGTCAATTCTAGGAAAAGTGCAACTATCTTTCTTCGTGATGTTATTTAAACGAAGATAATGCACGCAGAATATCTCCTTGATCTATCCTTCTTTTCCACCAAATTTATTGAAGATGTCCAAGGACACTTAGATAGTTCTATGATGCCATTATGCTGCAGCTCATTCAGTAGCTCAGCCAAATCTTCCTGCTTAGCAAATGGGAATCTTCTTGGATGTTGCTTGATTGGAGGTGGATTTCCAGTATCGATTCTGTGCTGAGTAATGTTTGTTCTCAGGACATCTTCAAGTGTTCGAAAAAGCATTTATATAAACTCATAGAACAACTTTTCCGCTACAGGTTTGTGTTGAATCACAACTCTGCATTCTTGAGCGATTCCTTTGTCAAAACCTCAGAAAATTTAACCTCTGTTGATTGTATGTGACGGTTAATGCATGTCACTGGAGTGCATGTTACGAACACCTCATTTTACATCAGTATTCTTATTTCATCTTATTATATTTCATCTTGTTTTATTTAATTAGTATACATCAATTTCTCTATATAACAAATAAATGAGCCAAATTTTATAACAATATGAGAGGGGGGAGGGTCATGAGAGGGGGGCAATATGAGAGGGGGAAGGATTTGACATGGAATGACCTATATGCTGAGCTCTACAAAAGTGTTTTTTGTCATAATTCTGTAAAAGGAATTAAATAGACACAAATATAAATATTTAAAGTAAATCGTTTAGCTTGACACTTAAACCAGGCATTAACATTTAAAGGTAATGTAAATGTAAAGTACATACACTGTTAAAAGTGGTTTCTTAAAAATGATCTAAATTGTCTCAAAATAGTTCCGAAACACTATATACTTAAATTTGAAAACCCAGGTACTCATTTTTGAGTATATTGACATGTCAGACATGGGAATAGTGAGATTCTTATTGGTCAACCCCATTTTTGAGCTTGTCAAAATGCTCAAAAAGAGTACACTGGTTTTAAAATTTAAGTATATATTGTTTCGGAGCTATTTTGAGACAAATAAGCTCATTTTTAGGAAACTATTTTTAACAGTGTATAATTTGCTTCTTATCCAGAAATAAAAAATAATTAACCATGACGACGATTTAACCATAACAATTGTTTTTATTAAATAGGAAAATAAATTAAATTGCCTCTCGACGAAAGACATTGCAATCCCCCTTCCCTAGAAAATTTCAGCTTTCTTATTTTATTTATTTAATTTTGTTTTGGGTGAAACGATCCTCTACACTTAGAACTGCATAAAAATTATGATTTTATACCTAGGAACTTCAAGGTAATTCTTAGCCGGACACACATGCATATATTTATATATTCCTGGTATATATGACTAACACATCCTAACCACACATTCATGTATATACTATATACCAAGAAGTTTTGGGACACCTGGGATCAAAAATGAAAAGAATTATTACTAACCATCAACAATTAGTAGAGGCTCCACAAGGGGTACTTACATCAGAAATACTCTCGGACAAAATTTTCATCTATCGTTGTATAAATGCAGTCGGTATTTTCTTTCACTGAATTCGAAGAAGACCAGTCAGTTTACAAACACTACTACAGAAGCTTGAACTTGTTCTATAGATGCTTAAA
This sequence comes from Salticus scenicus, assembly GCA_963930645.1. Lineage (NCBI taxonomy): Eukaryota > Metazoa > Arthropoda > Arachnida > Araneae > Salticidae > Salticus > Salticus scenicus. The sequence continues at coordinate 91,032,256 of OZ005649.1, read as the reverse complement.
ATGTTTAATTTCTTGAAGGTTTCCAGGGCAATCAAACTGCTGAATTCTATTGTCACCACATCTCATCACATCTCTCAAGAAACAAAAATTATACTCACCACGAAATATTGAAATATATGACTATTAATTTATGATGCTAAACATTAGATATAACACCAATATAAAAGCATCATAAATATTGTTTGAAACAAGTAATACGATATTGTGCTTTTAATACTGGTAAATAGATAAATAATACAAGATGAAACAACTTTCTTCAAGTACTATAACAAAGCTTTGAAATACATTTTATGAACATTTTGTAAAGGAATAATATAATAATAATAATAATAATAATAATAAACAAAAAAAAAAAAACTTCTTATTGTATAAATTTTAATAAAAGTTTATTTCAATATATACAGAGTGGTTATAATAATTAAATTTCCCCTTTAAACAGCATCCTACATCACAAACGGGTCAACGGGATGCAACGAAGTTTGGTATGTAGACTATACACCAGATGTGCATATTGAATTTCGAAAAAAAAAATAGTTTCAAAATTTCTACCAGACGGCGTCTATTCAGGAAAAAAATTAAATTTAACACAATAAACTACCAAAACGGAATACATAAACAGTATTTACAATCCAGCACAAGAATTAAGAGTAATAAAATGTAAAACCGGGTATCGTAACCAGATAAATCGTTCTTGTTTCTGAAAACTGAACTGTTTTGTTTTTCTCAAATAGCGTACTGTTATTTTTTCGTACCTTTAGTTAATGTGGTTCGATGACAAGGTAATCCGAAACAAGTCAGTAAATGTTAATATTGTTTCTGTATTCCGTTTTTGTCGACTATTGTGTTAAATTTAATGTTTTTCTGGAAAAGGCGCCCTATGGTACACATTTTGGAACTTTTTTTTTCGAAATTCCATGAGCGCATCTCGTGAATAGCCTATCTATCGAATTTTGTTGCATTCCATTCACCCGTTTGCGCTGTAGGATGATGTTTATATAGGGAAAGTTTAATTATAGCTACACTGTAAAAATATATTTCATTTGAAATATGCACAAAAATTAAATTAATATATATCCTTATATTAAAACAAATTTATAAATTACTCTTAAAAAAAAAAAAAAAAAAAAAAAAAAAAAAAGTTTTTACTTTCTTCTGTGTGTAGTATAGAGAAAGTATTGGATTCGCGAAAATTTCCGACCTCCTTTTTTTGACTGATCTACACGATTTGGGATGTCCTGAACACGAATTGATAGTTTTTAAAAAATGTCTGTCTGTGTGTATGTCTGTGTCTCTCTGTCAGTCTGTGGTTTCGTGTTTTCACCGTATCTCACGAACTAATGAATGAAATTCAACCAAACTTGGTATATAGTTGGACCCTGGCGGGGCATTGTGGTGATTAGATTTGGGGATCAATAGCCCAGCTGGTGGCGCTGTGATCGCATTTTATGTAAATTTTTAACATGGCAGTATAGGACAAAATTTCATATTTTTCACCATATCTGACGAACCAATGAATCAAATTCAACCAAACTTGGTATATAGTTGGAACCTGACGGGGCATGGTGCTGATTAGATTTGGGGATCAATCGTCCAGCAGGTGGCGCTGTGATAGCAAAATTTCGTATTTTTCACCGTATCTCACTAACCAATGAATGAAATTGAACCAAGCATGGTATATAGTTGGACCCTGACATGGAATGGTGCTGATTAGATTTTGGGATCAATTATGCTGTGATCGCATTTTATGTAAACTTTTAACACGGCAGTATAGGACAAAATTTCGTATAAATGTACATAATGAGCCTTATTTTAAACTTGTGATTGTAAAATTAATATGAATTATTGATAATAGTAGTAGTTAACTACGAAAAAAAAAATTGTGCATGTGGAGGCACTGATTCACCCCCGGGGGGGGTAAATTTTCAAGATGGGTATCTTTCGAAAGATCTCGTCAATACCTATAAAACGAATGGTTGAACTATAAATCTGTGATAATTTAAAACAAAGTTATCGATTTTTTTTTTACTTTTAACAACAAACGAAAAAAAAAACGAAAAAAAATCGTTTTTTTTTTTTTTTTTTTTTTTTAATATTGTTACTGATTGAACATGTATTACTTTTAACAAAAAAATAACTTAGAAAAAAAATCGTATTTTTTTTTTTTTTTTATTGTTACTGATTGGATATGTATATAGGAAAATATAAAAGAAAGTCTTGGGGTGGCCACAACATACTAGTTTTTGTTTGTTTTTTTAATAATCACATTTTAAATCTCTATAAAACTGTGCAAAGAAATACTTCTTTAAATCCAAGCTTTTATATACTTTTAAAAAAGATAAAAAGTTACATTATCGAGTATAAAATTTATTAAATATATAATCACATTTTGTTTTTGTAAGTAATATTAAATTTTAAGAACTTTAAACTCGGCCGCATACCTTCATTATAGTGTTTCGAAAAAGACTACATTAAAAATTATCTTTTCATTTATTTATTTTATCTTATTTGTAATCTACGAGAAGCTATTTCTTTTATATTTTCCCCAAAGGACTGATTTAATTAAAATGTTTGTTTTCTGTTTTATAGGCTGAATTTACTATCGACGTAAAAATCGAGATAAATGCATTAAAATGATCAGAGTTATGATAACATAATATCGATGTATGTGTGAGAAAAAAAAAAAAGTATACATAAATTATTTCTCTGTTTGATTGCACAAACATTGCTCTGAAAAATTTTATATTGCAAAAATTTAAAAAGTGTTATTTTTTAATTATATATAGTAATTTGTATTTTTATTATTTTTTTTTCTTTTATATATAAAAAAAAAAAAAAAAAAAAACATCATCGATACGTTTTTAAGAATTTATTTCACTCTTCACATAGGCTTCAATGAAGGTATAAGGCATAGGAATACCTTTATTTAAATAACACTCATGGCATTATATTTAAATATATTTTTTTGAAAATGAATAAAACATATCTTAAGATTCAATTGAATTCATAATATTTAAATATTTCGGAACAAAATGCATCGAAACTAAAACTGAAGTATTTCACCATATACAGGTGTCCCACGAGTCCGTTTCATCTCTTACTCATACACAGTATATTTATATTTTAAATGCTCCATTAATTAATCGTAAAAACATAATATTGAAGATTCATATATCAATATAGTAATAGAACAGTTAGAGAAATACATCGACCATAGCAACGCTAATGTATTATTTTATGATGTATTACACTGATGTTGTAAATTTTAACGATGAAATACTTTTTAACCACTTACAACATCAGCTCTTAATGTTTCCTATGTCATTTTGTGCAATATAAAATAAAATTAAAATTCACTGTTAATGAATCTTCTGCAGTAATCTTTGGTATTTTTCTTCATAATAAGGTATTCACGAATAATTTATTCAAGACGCTAACTACACTTTAATCGAAATGGTGTATACAAATTGTTATAATTAGTACAAGCAATGAAATATATTGAATTTAAATTTACAAATTATACATAAATTTTATTGTAAATCAAATTATTATGTAAATTTGACATTACCTTTTATTATTTGTTACTATACACACACCCGCACACAAACACACACACACACTTAAAAATTCTTTAAAAAATTCGACCTCCATATTTATATATATTTACACGTTTTGAGATTTCTTGACAACGATTTAATCTTTTTTTGAAAGCGGCCAAAAACCGTCGTTTACACTAATGGTGGCTGGTGCACGTAAAATCTGTCGTGGCCGCAATGTCCTCCATGTTCCCATAAAAAATTATACCTCTGGGGGTCACCGAAGTGGCAGAGCCATCTCTTCCGTGGAGGATCAAGATTGTGATGGCAAGTCTCCGGACCACCTCTAGGGGTGTGTCCCAGACAGTCGCCAATTGCCCATCTGCGCAGCACTAGTGCGACGTAAAACCCAACCATCCCAACCATCCCTTTTTAGAAAGTTTCTGTCTCTATTTGTGTGGCTGCGTGTATAAAGAATTATGCGGATACGGTATTTCACGAACCAATGCACTAAAGTTAACAACCAAACTTAATATTTAGTTAAACGTTGACTAAAAATGGTGCTGATTACATTACAGAGCTTCACAATTTAGGTCATAAATATTTAGGACTGTTAACTACCGTGCCATTATAAACAACTACAAATAGTGTTTTGGTGTTACCACATTTTTTGCTTGTACTTAACATTGACAAATTTATTACCTGATGATGTACAACAGAAACAACAGTCACACAAAAAAGTGAGAACTTACACGATGGTACGAGAATCACTTATTTATGAAGTAAATAAATATGTACTGCGTACACATTATCGACATCTTCATTTGGATCATTATATCAGGTATTTTTATTCGAAACTCGTAAATTTTTGTTAGCTTTACTGTGTTCTCAAAATACATTTTCGTAATACTAAAATGTTAACAATCCTAAAGTAACATCGAATTCAAATTTCTTTTACTATTAGATTTAAAGAGAGTAATTCAGTAATACGTGGTATATAATATGAAAATTAAATTTTTTCCCCTTTAATTTTATGGTTGTTCGTTCGTTAATGAACCCTAAAATATTAAGGAAACTAGCACTGAAATAACATTCAAATTCCATTCTTTTTAGCAGTTTTATAATAGAAGAGACATTGTGTGTTAAAAATAATGTTAAATTACTTGTTTTATTATATATTTTCTTTTTTCAAATTTTGGGAGATTTTGTTGAAATAGTGAACCCTGAAGACATATGTGAACGCCGCACCTCTGAGTTCGAGAGTATCCCAAAACAAGAACTGAAAAGTTTGGTACGAAAGTGTGGCAACAGTGTGTGCGTATGTGAATCAAGATGGACTAGCGTTCCATTCTATATGTTTTTTTAGAAAATACTTTATTTGATGTTAATTTATGTGTTCGTTATGTATTTTATGTTTGTGCCGTAAGTAAAAGTAAAATCTTTAAAAGTAAACCAAGCGTGATCAGTGTCTTAATGTGTCTCGAGATGAATTTAGTGGAAGAAAAGAACCAGGTGCGAAAAAGAAGTCGCCACAATTGGCGCAGTCGACAAGCATATGTGAAATAGCTAGTGCACGTACGGATTATTTCATGATAGTGATGAAAAAAAAAGGGTATGTTTTTTTTTAATGTTCCATCAAGAGTCATATTTTGTATAAGTTTATGTTAAATGATTAGGATTAAGCACTTAGATATTTTGTTCCGATTTTGTATTCCAACAAGGTAAAGAATAGGTAAATGGAAATTAAATATTTCGTAATGTTGAAATAATAATAATTCTAGTGTTTGAAAAATGAAAAATAGAAATATATTTGTTTATTTGTATTTAAAAAGCCGGAAAATTGTAAAAAGAATGTTGAAAAGAATGTATTTTTATGCTATTCAAGATCATTGTTGTTAATTTCTGTGTGTTCTTTTTATTCATCACGTGATTTAGAATAAATAAGATTTCATTAAAGTGGATTGTGGGAAAAAAAAAAAAAGTTCTGTTTTGATTTATTTGTTCTGTTTTATTGAATGATTGTTTATTTGTCAGACGTTGATAAGGATTTATATTTATTTATCTTTATTATTATTAGAATATTAATGAAATATCTCAGTAAAAAAACTAGTGAATTATTCTTGTGAACGTCCGGTTTTGTTTATTTTTTTTACTTTGAGGAATGAATCGGAAATTGTTTTTTTTTCTGTTTAAAAGTAAGTTTGATTAAAGGTTGCTATAGCAACATGATTTATAATTTATTGAAAGCTGGTTATGTAATAAAGTATATTCTGTAAGCCGATTGTGTAAACATTTTTTTTATTTGTTATTTCGATACATATTTTTTTTTCTCCTTTTATGTATGCATTCCGACTTAATGATTATTTTATTTAATTTGGGGGAAAATGTTGTTTAAGATAAAAACTAAGATGTCAAATTTGGCGTTCTTAGGAAAGAAAACAATAGAGTTTGTGATTATAAATATAAGAAAATTTATTTTATTCACGGAAAATTTGAACTTGATTTGATTTCATCCATCCGAAGATGGCATTTTTGGGTAAAGGGAATAAAAAAGATTTGCAAGAAGTTGCTACTGAGCTTGGAGTGGAAGGAGTTCAACATTTAAAGTTATATGAGTTAAGAGATGCTATTTTGGCTTCAAAGAATTACGATGAAAAATTTGTTAAAGAAACATTAGCGAACGTACTTGAAGCACGGAAGAGGAAAGAAGAGATGGAGGAACGCATAAGAAGGGAAGAAATAGAGGAACGTAAGAGAAAAGAAGAGATGGAGGAACGCATAAGAAGAGAAGAAATAGAATTGGAAAAAATGCGTTTGGAAAATGCAAGAATAGAACTTGAGAAGAAAGGAATTACAAATGAAAATTCTGAGAAAACGCGCGTAAAATTACATAACATCTTACAAAAATTTGATCCTAAAACATGCGAAATTAGCCTGTATTTAGTTCTTTTTGAGCGGCAGGCAAAACGTGCCGAAATTAAAAGAGATGACTGGGTTTCTCATCTCATTGGGCTACTGCCATACGAAATCGCGGAAGTTATAGCTCGGGAAGACGAAGAAATCATGAATGATTACGGAAGAGTAAAAGAGTTATTGTTAAAGAGATATAAACTTACTCCTGAAAGATTTCGACAACTTTTCATTAAGCATACTAAAAAAGCTGATATCACATGGAGAGATTTTGCTTACGAGTTGAAAAACTATTTTACTGAATGGATTCGGGGATTAGAAGTTAACACATTTGAAGAATTATATGATTTGATTATTACAGATCAAATTAAAAGGAAAGTACCTCCAGAAATTAAAGAACATTTCATCGATGAATGGTCATTGTTTAAGTCATCTGATGTTATTTCCAGTAAATTAGATGATTATGAAAATTAAAAATGACTTTCAATAAAAAACCGAAAGAAATTTCTCATAAAGAAAATTGGAATCTTCCATCCAAAGGGGCGAATTTCGGAAATAACAATAGAGATGAGAAACGGGTTTTTACTAAGCCACAGCAAGAACAAAGAGACATTCGTCCGAAATTCTCCTGCTATTTGTGTGGAAAGGAAGGTCATATGAAAAAATCCTGCCCCAAATTGAATTCAGCAAGTACATCTAACGTGAAAACAAACAAAAAGAGTCAAGAAAGTAAGGGCCTTAATAAGGTCAGTGTTAATCTAAATAGCGCTTGTTTCGAGTGGGAATTTCCAGTCAACGAGAAAGATGGCGAGCTTCTGAAAGTGGATTTAGGAATCGGAGGCCAAAAATTTAAAGGCATCGTGGACAGTGGTGCAGAAATCACCGTACCCCCTACGAAAATCAGTTGTACCTGAGGAACGCTTACAGTCAAGTGGGAAAATTCTTTTGAGACCTGCTATAGGTAATCCAGTGGAAGCACAACTTGTGTCAGTTCCGCTAAGTCTTCATACAGATGAAGAAATCATTCCATATGTTCAGGTGCATGCGGCAGTAGTAGAAGGGCTGCATGAGGAAGCTTTAATCACTCCCAGGGTATATGAATGGTTGAAGGAACAAAAGCGTTCTTATTTGGGAGATGATACAGGAATCACTTCAGTAAAAGAAGCTAATGAACAATCCTTGTTCAGTGTGGAGGGAAGGTCTCCCGAAAACATTTCTTTAGGGGATAAAGTGAATATCCCGAAGAAAGAAGTCGATGAACAATCCTTGTTCCATGTGAAAGGAAGAAATCCTGGAAATTCAGGGGTTGAGGTTAATATCAACCCAGTGGAAGAAAACAATGAACCGTCCTTGTTCAAAGTGGAGGGAAGGTCTCCCGGAAACTATTCTTCAGAAGAAGAGGTTGAAGTAATCACGATAAATGAAGTCGGTGAACAATCCTTGTTCAGTGTACATGAGAATAATTCAAACGACAATTATCTTGGGGATGAGGAAATTAGTACTCCACTCACAGAAGATAATGAAAAGTGTATGTTCTGTATGGAGGGAGAAAGTCACGAGAATATTCGAAAGGCAAAGCTAAACAACAGCGAGTCGCATCATCCAGAAACCAAAGTCTTTAATAACTCAGTAGTTAAAAAGACATTGACCGAAACCGATAGTAAGGATGAAAGAAATGAAAATATCCCTGCTCCACAAGCACAAGTGTTTAGGGATGAGCAGTTAGCCTGTCCTACATTGAAAAAGTGCTTCGAAGAAGCTAGGCAACATAAAAATGGTTACTGGATTGAAAGAGGTTTATTATATCATATGGGTAAAGAAGGCGGACAGAAATATATTCAATTGGTCGTACCGGCAAGCAGAAGAAAGGACATTTTGAAATTAGCTCATGAAACTCCTACTGGTGGACATCTGGCAGCTAAGAAGACCAGAGACAGAATTGCAATGTCTTTCTGGTGGGAAGGAATGCCAAAAGAAGTTAAACAATTATGTGCTTCGTGTCATGATTGTCAAATGCGCAGGAAAGGAAAAGTAAACGATAGAACAACTATCGAAGCTGTTGGAAGACCAGAACTCCCATTTCAAGTGGTTAATGCCGATATTTTAGGCCCAATAGAGCCAAAGTCATCACGTGGCCATCAGTATGTACTGTGCGTTATGGACCAGCATAGTCGTTGGCCGGAAGCAATACCTCTGAAGTCTTTAACAGCAAAGGCAGCCTGTGATGCATTTATAGAAATATTTGTACGAACTGGAATCCCTCGAGTAACTGCAATGGATAACGGAAGAAATTTTGCCGCACAGCTGACAAAAGAGTTTTTAAAACGATTACGATGTGTTCCTAAATTTTCCACTCCAGGTTATCCACAATCGAATGGTTTGGTTGAAAGATGGATAGGAACTATGAAATCCATGCTACATCATGCAATTAATTCACAAGGTCGAGGCTGGGATAGACAGTTGCCATTCTTGTTATGGGCATACAGAGAAGTGCCTAACGCTACAACGGGTGTTGCTCCATTCCTACTAGTTCATGGGCGACCACCTGTAGGACCTCTAGCCATCCTCAAATCAAGTTGGGAAGATGAAGTCGTACTTCCTCAAGGGATTGGAGAATCTGTAGCTGACTACCTGTTGAAACTCCGGAAACGTTTAGAAGACGCGGCACAGTATGCGAATAGCATAGCTCAAGAACAGCAGCAGAAATATGTACATTATCATAATTTACGGTCAAAAGATACCGAATTTTCTGTTGGGGATGAAGTTGTAGTGTTAATCCCTGATTCAACAAATCGTCTTTGTTCAAAATGGAAAGGACCAGGAGAAATAGTAGAAAAGAAGTCTCCACATTCTTTTTATGTCAAACTACCTGATGGAAGTGTTCGACATCTTCATCAAAATAAATTGGGTAAATATATTCAACCTGTCAGAGCTGTAGGAATTATTTACGAAACAGATGAAGAGTTTGGAGATATACAACATGCGCCCGTAGAATCACGGCAAGTAACGGATGAAGAACTAAAGGCTGGTATAAAATCAAATTCGATATCAGCAAAGCAACATAAACAGCTGTTGAATTTGATTAAAGAATATCTAACAATATTTGATGGGGAATTAAAGAAAGCCAAAGTTCCTCCAGATGTTATCCAGTTAAAGTCTGGAGTAGAGAGGAAACAACCTCATCTTTATAAAGTTCCAGAAACATTAAGATCTAATATAGAAAAACAGATAGCAGAATTATTGGAAAAAGACCTGATAGAACCCTCTTCAGCAGAAATAGCATATCCATTGGTATGTGTAGCCAAGAAAGATGGAACTGTCCGACTTTGTGTGGACTACAGAGAGCTGAACTCAGTTAGTAAAATTCCACCTTTTCCTATGCAGAATTCAGAAAATCTTAGATTTAAAGCTGGTGGAGCTCGTTACTTGACAACTTTAGATATCCTTAAGGGATATTGGGAAATACCCTTAGCAGAGCAAAGCCGAGAATTAACCAGTTTTGTATCTCCAAAGGGTCAGTATCAGTGGAAGGTGATGCCATTTGGGTTATCTGGAGCACCAGCAACATTCCAAAGAATAATGAATCAAGTATTACGACCTCTTAGTGACTACGCCGAAAGTTTTCTTGATGATATTATCATATTTTCTTCAAACTGGGAAGATCATCTTAATCATATTAAATCCATTTTAGAAACTCTGAAAAAATTGAATTTTTCGGCAAATTTACAGAAATGCTCGTTTGCGATGTCGAAAGTAAAATATTTAGGACATGTGGTAGGCTCAGGAGAGCACGGCCCAGATCCGGACAAGATATCAGTTATTAAAGATTTGAAAGCCCCTAAAACAAAGAAAACATTGAAGTCACTCCTAGGATTATTTAACTATTACAGAGACTATGTGCCTCGGTATGCCAATATAGCAAAACCTTTAACGGACTTAACTCGAAAAACTGTGCCAAACGACCTTCCATGGTCAGAAGAAGCCGAAAGCGCATTTAATTCGTTAAAGAATTGTTTGTGCTCTATAACATCTCTGTATACACCTGATATGTCGAAACCTTTTGAAATCGATACTGATGCTTCAGTGACCGGAATTGGAGCCTGTCTAATGCAGAGAGATGAGCAGAATAAACTGAAACCTATAACTTTCGCAAGCCAAAAACTGACCCCTGCTCAATCAAAGTGGAGCACTATTGAAAGGGAAGCTTATGCTGTAATATGGGCATTAGGTAAATTCGAAATGTGGACTTATGGAACCACTATTATCTTACACACGGACCATAACCCTTTAAAATATTTGACAGAAACATTTCCTAAGAACGCCAGATTACAAAGATGGGCATTGGCTCTATCTCGCTATCAAGTGACTATTGCTCATAAGCCAGGAAGCAGTAATACTATTGCAGATGCTTTATCACGCATTCATGAATAAAGTCATAAGTTAGTTTAATATTGTATTTGTTATTACATATATATATATATGTGTGTGTGTTTATTTTGTTTCTTATATTCAAGTATATTAATTCATTAAGATTATTTAAAGTGCATAAGAAAATCCATGTCAGGATAAATGTTTATTCATATATATATTATATATATATTTTATTTCTATTATGTGTTTAAATGTTACTTATTTTATACCATAGAAAATATTTAAATTTTAAGTGAAATATAAATGTTATTGCTCTTGATGGAACATTGCATATTAGGTCAAAGATGAGACAATAATTAAGAATTTAAAAGGACAATTAGACTTTCATGAACATTTATTTAAAGATGAAACAATAACTAAGAATTTAAAAGGACAATTAGACTTTCATGGACAGTTATATAAATTATCCACAAATTTTTGTTAGTAGTTTCACTGTGAAGGCCATTGTCCCTCAAGTGAAACAGGAGGGAAGGTGTGAACGCCGCACCTTTGAGTTCGAGAGTATCCCAAAACATACTTAAAAAGTATGCAATTTTATATTTTCTAATTTAGAATAAAAATCACGTTTTTTCACTGGTATTAGAAAGAAATGTATAATAAAGTAGTTAATGATTATCCCTTATTTAATGATTATTATTTTTTAATTCATGTAGATTCAAGTAATGTTGTTCATTGCAATATCGGGGATTTATCTAATAAATAAAATTACAGATATATTAAAATTAAATTATGTTATGTTTATAATAGTTATGATGTTTTTATCAGTTTATATTACTTCAAAATATTTTAAATAAAAGAAATAAGCCCAGTCTTCCAAATGAGCTTAAAATGACTTTTTGTTTAGTTATGATTGGCACAAAATGAATGTGTATTTCTATTTGAGCAATCAAAAGTTATTTTCTTTAAAAAAGCATACTCAGTTACAAAAAAATACAAGATAAAAAAAAAGAAATATTTTAAAAATATAAAGAAATAAATAAAAATAATTATTGCAACTTAAAAGAACCCGAATTAATCTACAAAAGTTAAAAGGATAAAACAAGACTTTTATTAAATAAGTACTATTCCTTAAAAGGTAGGTATAAAGTTAATTACTTCACATTCTTTTTTTTATAAAATTTACCAAATCTAATTTTCAATCCGTTACAATCTACTGATTATTTGCTTTGAAACATTCTTTTACTTCTTTTAGAAAATACAACGAAAAAAAAAAAATAGTCACTTTAATTGCAACCATTGAGTGTAATCATCAAAAGTTTATCGCAATAACTTCACCTTCTTATTGTCTTTCTTCGGAAATTAATAATTAAAAAAAAAAAAAAAAAAAAAAAAAAAACATTCGTTTAACTATTATTATTTTGATTAAATCTGGCTAAGAAGGAAAAAAATATATTTTGCATGTATTATTTATAAAAGTATTTAAAACATGTTCCGATTTAAAGCGTAAAACAGTTTAATATTCGAGTTTTTGAATTAAAAAAAAAGAAAGAAAAACTACAAGGTAATTCTTGGCCGGTCATGCATGCATATAACTACATACTTCTTGTATATTACAGACAGATCTTAAACACACTTTTATGTATATAATATATACTATACACGAAGAATTTTTTTGACACATGGAATCAAAAATTAAAAGAATTATTATTAACAACTAATAATTAGTAGAGCATCCATGAGAAGAAATTAAATCAGCAGTCCTCTGGGGCAATTTTTTTCACAAATCTTTTGTAAAATGGCAGCCGGAATTTTCTTCCACTGAATTTGTAGAACGCCGGTCAATTCAAAAACACTACTTCAGGAACTTGAACTTCTTCTATAGGCCCTTGAATGGGTTACTTTCTTGAAGCTTTCTGAACTCCATTGACATTATACAAAAACATGGGGAAACCTCGCATCAAGACAAGACATTATTGTCAGGGAAGTAACAAAATTGCGCCCTGTAAATTTGCCACACCTTGAAAGTATTTGATAACCGTGAATGATACAGTAGGTCTCGGCATTAAATTTGTCACTTACTGGATATAATTTAATCGTCCCAAACCCTACAAATATCTCCACCTACAATTTAAAAGCACCTCCCCTAAATTCACTGTTGTCACAGAACATTCGGTCAGGAGGCGTTCGGTAGTCAGACGCCAAACCCAGGTCCGACCATCTTACCAGAAAATGAGGAATTTCGATTCGTCGCTCCAGAGACCCTGATTTCCCTGTTCCACAATATATTGTTTTCATCAGTTTATATGAGCCGCGTGGTACGTTTTATTGATTAAGAACTTGTTGATCGCTACACAATCTTGATGACCGATAACATGTGTTCCATTACGAATGGTAGTCATTGAAGCAAACTTTCCTGGTGCGTGCTGAAACTTCTCGCGATCATCAGTAGTGTTCGATACTTCCTGTTAGCTCTAAATACCACCCTTAGGTCTCAAACGTTAATTTTACTTCTTTTCTGTGTCCTGTACTATATTCTAAATGTCACCTCACATTCCAATAGAGAAATATGTATATTCTTCAATCATTTCTATGATAGATACTGATTACTCTTTTTTCAAATTCACGCTGTATGTCATTATAACATGCAAGTATTTTCCCACGCAATATATAATGGTAACAGGTGGGATGTATGGCAGAAACGTAGATTACCTAATTGAATTAGGTTACCAAATAATTCTTGGCAAAAAATATATATTTATCAATTAACAAATGATTTAAGTGATGAGCTTTTGTATAATGCAATATAAATCTATATATATATATAAATCTTTCCAACCTGTGCGTAGTAAATTTAGTGATAAGTTTTTAATAAAGGCAATGTAGTCAATCGCGTAAGACGACAAAACTTAAAATATTTACTGATAAATGAAAAATATTTCAAACAGTTGTTATTATTAACTCAGTTTTTTTTGTAGGGGGGGAGGGGGGAGAGAGCATACAAGTTATACGCATTATATTACTCTTAAAGGTCTACATCACCTATTAACGTAAAATTTCGAAATATATAAAATGAACAAAGAAACCAATTTAATCATCATTGGCAGAACTTTTAACCCAAGCAGACTACGCTCGAGATTGACGAACCGTATTCATACAAGAATTACTGTCTGGACACAACTACATTTGGTAGAGTTTTCCCTGTACACATTATATCGGGTCCGAGTGTTAACTACCCGCAGTAAGCACGATCGATTACTGTCCTGCGAAATTGCAGAAACGCGATTTTTCTAGTCCCTATCACTGTATTAAAATTTTGATTTATTTGTTACATATTTCCCCCCTATTAGATTTACAGTTTCCAAATTATACTCAGTCGATTTCACCTAAAATAAACTTAGTAGCATGATTTTTTTAGCTCCTGCTGTATCCTAAAAATTTCTGATCACATATGTTTCAAACCATTTTATAGTTACAAATCTTTGCGATATTCTGTACGTATTCCCAAAAACCCTTTTTTAAGGTTTTAGTCCAATTTATCTTTTTTTTTTTCCTTTTTTTTTTAAATATCTGCTGCATCTGTTTTCCTGTTAATTTTATAGCTTTGACGCTATTCGGAATCAATTACCTGAACTCCTCTGCCCTCTTCCCGAAAAAATAAAACCTTTTGACAGTTTTATATGCAGTCCTATTTATTTAGGTTTTTTTTTTTTTTAATTATAACATATATAGAATTTAAAATAAGAGAAAATATTTATTTCTAAATTAATTATGAATATTAGAAATACAGTAATTTTAAAACTAGAAAAAAAAATATTATTAATCTAACTTAATTCACTGTAAAAAAAAACTCGTGAAAAAAACGGAAAAAAATTGTCAGCCCAGGACGCCAATCATATTCCGTTTAATGTTTCAAATTAACACAAGAAAACCGTTATTCTTAACAGAAAAACACTGTTATTTTTAAAGAGAGTTCTGTAAAAATTTACAGAAAAATCTGTAACTTTTACGGAACAAAAATTTTTTTCTCTGTAAAATTTACAGAAATACCTGTAATTTTTACAGAACAAAAATTTTTTTCTCTGTAAAATTTACAGAATTATCTGTAATTTTTACAAAACAAAAAAATTTTTCTCTGTAAAATTTACAGAAATATCCGTAACTTTTACAGAACAAAAATTTTTGTTCTGTGAAATTTACAGAAAAATCTGTAATTTTTTACAGAACAAAAACTTTTGTTTCTTTTAAATTTACAGTGTACTTCTGTTAACATAACGATATTCTTATGTTTATATAACAAAATTTGGCTGTTCTTAAAAAAAGTTTTATCCCATCAAGAAAACAGTTTTTTACTGGCGTCCTGGCTGACAGCTTTTTTCTGTAAATTTAACTTTTTTTTTTTTTTTTTTTTTCTCCTTTTTCAAATATAGTCACATTTTGATTGCTATTTCAATAGGAAAAATAATTTCAACAGAAGACAGAGAAATCTTTTTTCGTTTAGCAAATGAAACATTATTAATAATAAACAATACAGATTTTTTTTATTTTGAAGAATTTGTTCTGATAAATACAAAAAATTTAAAAAGAAATATTTTTCTTTAAAAGGAATTAAATAAAAAATAAATTGTATAATGGTTACTGCCAGGAAACGCAAAAGATTGAAATGTAAGAATAAATTTAAGAAAATGAGGCAGAAAATTCAATTGATAAAATTCACAATAATAATAATGCATCACTGTTACAGAATAAAAATTTTCAGGATCTACAATCATGTTAGTGCTTATGCACATTTTTTTTTTTTTTTTTTTTTTTTTTTTTTTTATGGAAGATGATGCTCCTCTAAACATTACAGGAGTGAAACTTCCCAACATGCAATAACTTTGAAAACTATTACTTGCATGAAATTATGTAAGACTCAGTAATGATATACCAAATGACTACCTATAATAAGTGATATTTACGGCAAATTAAGCATTTATAACAAGAAATTTACATAAAAACAAAATATTTTATCATGAAATTCAGAGACCAAAAATTTTCAAAATTCTTGAATTTAGGGTACGCACCTGAAAAGTTTCACTCTTGATATTAAGACAACCTGAAAAATCATGTGTCATCAATTATCACTTTCATAATCTGTGGTCTTCCCAAACCCCAGCCTTAATCATATGGGAATTTTGCCTTTGTGAGTTGGGTATTTGAAATATCTAATAATATATGAAGTGTATATTAAATGTTCAATTAATTACAAAACTCTCTGGTGACGAAATATTTTTTATTAGCTCAAATTAATTCCCATCTTCTCAATTCTATATACACAAAATTTTATAATTTTCTGAACATTGTTTTGTCTGTAGACAACTTTAAAATAGAGTCATTTAATTATGGACATTATTTTCCCCCCCACTTTTATGACCTGACACAACACATGCCACTTGGACTTTTTGAACCACCCTGTATATTCCAGCAAGAAAAATCTATATATTTTTTGACTCTATTAAAAATTTTGAAGACGCATAAAACAACAGGGGTCAATCTAGATTTTCATTTTTTGGGCCTACTTTTGGGAAAAATCAAAATTTTTCTGATTTTTTAATTTATTTTTTGTGAAAAAGAAAAAAAATATATACACACATATATATAACACATTTTATAAATACTGTGAAGAGGACTATTTTATGGATATGAATTTTGTAAAGGAGGCCTTATAAAATGGAATTTCGTGAAGAAGTATAAAAAAAACTAATTCTTGTCTGGATTGACCCTGAGTAGGCAAATGAAATTAAAACATTTATTCGTATAAAATACATAAATAAAATATATAAAAATTAAAAATTCTTTTTTTCTTCCAAATTTATTTTGATCTTCGACTCCGATTAATTCCAAGAAAACACCTAAAAAGAAACATATTTACTTTAGCAAGTTAAAAAAAACATTTCTGTAAAATAAATGAATAAAATAGATAACAAATAAATATACATATTTTCTATGCAAATGAATAATTAAATATTGCAAATTGGAAATAATCGTATACATTCATTAACCCTCGCTTTCCTAAGATTTTGACCCCATTTTGAAGATGAAATTTAGTTTACCCCGCCTCATTCGAAAAGTGCACTAATTCGTCAGAAATAGCAAACATAATCAGTGGAGTGCTGCAACTTCTAAAAAACAATACAAAAAAGTGCAGTGCCGCATTGGTGATTTTCGGCAAACGTGCCGATCGGCACCTGAAAGCAATTTTTCTGCAGTAATGCCTTGATCTTGGGAAAGCGAGGATTAATTTCAAAATTAATTTATTTCATACAGGGGCATATTCAGGATTTATTTCGGGGAGGGCTGAGTTAAGTTTAATAATGTTTCCCAATGTACAGAATTCATGCATATTATTCTTAATCTTTATTTTTTTAAACTTTCTGCAAAATTTTGGAAGGGGCTGCAGCCCATCGGCCCCTATATGCCACTGATTTTATGTCTTAAATACTTTAAAGCATGACTAATTTGATACACACTGGGTGCAATCTAATTTGGTATCAACTTTTAGCCACATTTAAAACTTAGTTAAAACTTAACTTTATCAAAATAGATAGTAATTTAAAAATAAAAATTATATACTTTAAGTAGTGTGTGTAGACCTTCCAACTGAACCCCTAAACTTCATCATTGCTATGATGATCTTCCTCTGATTTCGTAAGCAACTTCTCTTCTGCTGTTACTTTCAGATAAACGTGGCAGCACCATTGCACATCTAAATTTTAGCTGTGTTCGACACAATCATATCTTTGTTCGTTAGCTAACATTTAGACTGTATCTTTATTGATTTAAAAACACTTAAAAACCTTGATAATTAAGAAGAAATATATTTATGCAATCACTATAGAAATGGTCAAAATTTTATCCAACAAATGTAACTAACTGTACCAAATCCAACCAAAATTTGGACATGATATGGTGCTGTGTTCTTGAACAAAAATAACAGCAGAAGCAGATTTGCCAAACCAGAGATATAGCATCAAAGTGATGATGAGAGTCAGTTGTTCCCTAACTAAAAGATATATCCACATTATTTCAAGTATGTCACTTTTCGTTATTAAAATAACAAATATTTAACTTTATATATATATATATCTAACAGTTTTGCAATATTTTTCCCTTGTTTTAATCAATTTTTAATCTTTTGTTTCTAAATAAAGTGCATACATTGACTAGAACCTGCCTATTTCTTTACGAGTTACTTTCTTCATACCAGAAAGACAGTATTTTTTGTAGCAATATTAGTTTCCGCTATCTTCCCCACAGCATACCCAACTCTCCATTTAAATTTAATATTCTTCTTCCTTAAAAGAATGATTTTATGATATTAATTACTGCCTTTTGAAAATGCTTTGAAATGCAACTTGCAAAAACTTTTTTCTACATTGCACGAAATGCGCTACCTCATGTTCAAAATTTAAGCCCTTAATTCTTATTTTAGATTTCGCTTTCCCTTAGTCCACACAAAACATGTACTAAGTTTTAACAAAATACATCTAATATCACATGATATATAAAGGTCTAAAAAGGTCACTTTAATTATAATCACCGTGTATTTTTCTTAACATTTGAGCAGGCACATGAGCAAAAAGAAATTTAACATAATTAAGTTTTAATAAATATATAAAATATCAACAATTAACTATTGGGAAATATAACATTTAGTTACACATGTGTATGTTTCATAATACAATAATCTATGAACAAAAACAAGTTGCATCACTCAAACAAAATAACATACTATCTTAAATGTACAATAAACACAAATCCCAATTAACAGGTTTTAACAGCAGGTACATGTTATCATCAGTTTCAGTTCACCCTCCTTGATTAAAATATAATCCTTACATAGATACTGCTTGTGTGTTGCACATGTGTTAATATAATAAAGCTCATTCTTAGTCCTCTGATGATCAGTTGGAGTTGGAAAATATATTGCTCAAAACAATTAACCATCTGATTGTCACTAACGGATATACCCAGTCATTGAGTTGTTCTTTTCTGCCAGATACGCTCATAATTCAAAATTATATATTTAAGAAATTTTAGCTTGTTTTTCAGGTTTGAGAGCCTTTTATAATAGTCATGAGGAATATTATGATGTACACAGTTACATTTTTAATCTAAAGTTTAATTAAGCGTATTTTAATACATTAAAGAAACTAAGCAGCAAAAATAACATATTTTTGCCCTTTTCAAAGGCAGTCAAAGGATTAAAGAATATCGTAAGTCTTATATTAAAAAAAAAAAAAAAAAAAAAAACACATTTTTCAGAAAATAGAAGAAAAGAGTCGCAAATAGCAAATTTTCAAATTTTTCTCATTTTCAAACTTTGGAGTATGCATATTTTTAGTTTGACATTGTTCAATATTCAGAAAGTGTGTTGTCTCAACAAAGTCATTTAATCTATTCAAAAGCTTGAAGAATTGTTGATCAGTTGTAGGGGGGGGGGGAGGAAGGTCTAAACACAAACTACAGTCGCTGAAACCATTGGAGTTTCACAAAGTATGATTTCCAAGATATAAAACAGATATCTGGAGACTGAAAATGCACGCCAAAGATAAGGGTAGGTCGTAGATGTGCAACAATGCCCAATGAAGATCAGTATTCAATGCTAATGGCTCTAAGACATTGAAATATGAAGGCCACTCTTCATTAACACCTTCGTTCAGCTATTGGCACCACAGTTTTAACTCAAACTGTTCGAAACTTGCTCCATACTGTAGGTCTGTATGCTCACCTGCCAATACTGTTACATTTACAATAAGGCACTGATGTGCCACAGAGAATGGGCAACAGAGTCTCTGAAGTGGAAGAGAGATGAGTGGTGCAACATTATTTTCTCTGATGAGTTGTATTTTGCTGTTCATCATGATAATAGGCATATTTTCATCTGAAGTGAATGAGGAACTAGAAACAACCCTGCATTTGTGCATGGAAGTGTCAGATTTAGCAGTGGGGTAATGGTCTATGCTGGCATCTCCAATGATGGGCACACCGATCCCCACATTATTCAAAAAGGAGTTCTTACTGTTCATCAATATAGGGATGAGATCCTAAAACTTATTACTACACTGTGGGGCTGATTTTGGACAATTTGGGTCAAAAATGTGGCTCCAGTAGCCAAGAGAAGTTGTTGATGAAGAAGATTGGCATTCATATTTCGGTGCTTAAGTGCCGTTAGCTTTAAATATCGATCTTTAATGGGCGTTGTTGCATGTCTATGACCTTGCCCTGGTCTTCGACCTCCATTTCCAGTCTCCAAAAATCAGTTCCAGATCCTGGAAATCACACTTTGTGAAACTCCAGTGGCTTCAGCTACTTCAGTTTGTGTTTGGACTCTTCTCACTCTAACCAACCAGCAATTATACTCATCTTCAAAATTATAGGAACAACCTGCTTTCCATGTTTTCTTCTTTTACTCATAACTTTTAAACGATAAATATATGAACATAAAATTTGGACGGCATGTTCATTATATCATATCATTAATTGGATTTTATACAACCTTAGCATAAGTATTAAAATTATAATTATTCATTTTTTATCAAAAGTAAGCTTGGAAAAAATGAAAATTTAACTATTATAAGAAAATAAAACTTAATGAAAAATGGTGCTAAGGATGAATTATAGATGCCTGATGACACACACATCTCCAAATGTAAAACAAAATGCTGATTTTTCTTTCAGTATTCACTTTTATTTTACTTTTTTAATGGAATTTTGGAAAAAGTATAATTAGTAATTTGTAAATTAAGATAATCATCAGAATAATAATAATGTCGAGGAATAATTTA
Organism: Salticus scenicus; assembly: GCA_963930645.1. Taxonomy (NCBI): domain Eukaryota; kingdom Metazoa; phylum Arthropoda; class Arachnida; order Araneae; family Salticidae; genus Salticus; species Salticus scenicus. The sequence continues at coordinate 91,011,615 of OZ005649.1, read as the reverse complement.
ATAAAGAACATCTTATCCGATTTTCATGTTTGTATGTATATAGTATATATATATTTTAAATTATTCACATGCAAAAAAAAAAAAAAAAAAAAAAAAAAAAAGGAGAAACAGAAAAATGAATACAGGAACAAAAGTACAGTTTTAAACTAACACATGCATGCACTTGTATTTTCACCTTTCTGAAATGCCTCCTTAACACCATTTTTCATTAAGCTTTCTTTTCTAAAACTATTGAAATTTTTCTTTTATCCGAAGTTTACTTTTAAAAAACTGACTAATTGTTAGTTTATACATTATCACTTACGTTAAAGTTATATGAAATACAATTAATAAATAATATGACAACAAACATTTTATCAAAATTTTATGTTTCTGTGTTTATTTGTTTAAAAATTACATGAAAAAGAAGAAAATGAGAAAACAGGTTACTGCTTTAATTTTGTACACCAGTAATATTCAAAGCTTTTGAATGTTTAAAAAAACCTACTAAATAAACCTTACTTACGGCCTGTTCCTGAATCATTTTCACTGGGGGCCTTTAGTTATCATTCAAAGGCGACCTTCTGTGGTAGCATTCCTTATTCGAAGTGAGCTTGTGCCTTTGTTGTTTGTTTCACCTGGATGATCCTCCAATAGGTAGGTTCCGGATTTTGTCTTTTCAGCACAGGGCTCATTGCCACTGCATGATTTAGAATTACTCAAAATTTCAATGGTTTCTCGGAAGAAAGCATATGCCAGGTTCTCGTAATCGGCAATTTCTGTTGTCTTATCGAATTGGATACTGATGTTTTCTTTTTGCAGGTTTTTTGCTAAGGCAATAGTATTTTTGTGTTCTTTTATGAAGTTTTTCTTTTTTCGTCACTACCGTAACAAGCCACTGTCAGAGTTGGGTCTAGAGAAAAGAATATTATAAATCCCGACAGTTTCAAGGGGATAGGTTTGATTCTTATTACTACGGATTAGTTGATAAATATTGCAGTTGGGTTTAATCATTGTTTTATCAACTGTTAGTATTACCCAATCACAATATTTATTAACTCATCCGTATTGATAAGGACCAATACCGATCTTTTTGAAACCACCAGAATTTACAATATCCCTTTCTCTAGACCCAACTTTGACAGTGGCTGTTGCATTGGTGTTACAAAAAGAAAAATAAAAACCACATAAAAGAACATATTTCCAACATTAAGTTCAACAAAAATACTACTGCCTTAGCAAAAACTACGTAAAAAGAAAAGATCAGTATTCAACTCAGCGAGACAATGAAAATAGCTAATTACGAGAACCAGATGCATGTCTTCTTTCAAGAAGCCATTGAATGGCAATGAGCTTCGAACTGACAGACCAAATCTGACACCACCTGTTGGAGGATTAGTCAGCTAAAGCCAGCAACAATGGCAATACACAGAAGGTCATCTTTGATAATACTAGGGGCCCTCGTTGAAAGTATCTCAGGATGAGGTCTTAAGTAAGGTTTATTTAGTAGCTTTTACATATGTTAGTAGGTTTCATTGTACGGATATTTTTGAGCTTTTAAATCTGTTAAATGGCTAGGTTGAGACATCACAATCATCAAAACAACATACACTTTGTGACTCTACTACCATTTTCTGCAAAAAAAAAAAAGTTTTCACATACGCCATTATTTTATATAAGACTTACAATACTGTTTAATTGTTTTGAGCAATGTAATATGCATCTGTATCATTGGCATCTTTAGAGTCTGTAGTAGGTTAAAGTATGATTTGAGAAAATTTCTCCCCTCCTCCTATTTTAAAATTTCTAAACAAGAACATTTTTTATTACAATGGTTAGATCATTTTTTTTTTTTTTTTAATTTGTTTTCAAGTTTTTCCTTCTTTACTGGATGACCCTATAGAAAAAGTTTTATTTTATAAGGAGAAATGCATTTTCTGCAGGTTTAGCTTTAATTCATGATGCATGAACAGTAGCTAAACAATGAGAATTTTGCCATTTTCTCTTAAGTAAAAGTGTTTTATTCTTATTCGTGACAACCAGTGGTACGTTATTTTATACCAATGAAGTTATATTTATAAGTGAAATGTTATTTCAATTAAATATATTCACCCACAAATTCACGAAACATGTTTTATTGTGCTCTTTTGTATAAAGCCTATATGCAGAACTACAAAACTTTGCATGGAGGCATGTTTTGACCTCTCCCAATGCATTTTGAAACCTCATTTTGAAATTTTTGTTTAGTTGACATTTATTTATTTATTTATTTTTTTAAAGCACCATTGATTACATTTTAATTTTCCTGTAGAAAATGATGTCATAAAGTGAAAGAACAATTAGTAGAAACTATTTGCATGTTGGCAAGTAGAGTACCTTTACCAGCCTGAAGTTTTTAATTAATAACTTCATTAAATAGGATGACAATTTTTAATTAAGAGACATGTCTTCCTTGGAGTATTTGGCGAAAAGTTATGCCACTCATGATGCTGAGGACACATTTATTCACAAGGAGATGCAGTCGTAGAGAAAAAATTTCACGCCAGCAGCAGCAACTTAATATATATAAATATATCTATATTTTTCATTTTAATTTGAAAAATGTTAAATGGTACATAAAGCATTAATATAATTAAATTATTAATGTAGTTAAATAAAGAAAGGTGAGAAAGAAACAGAAAAGAGTAAAATTGCTTAATAAATAGAATTTTAAATCATAGAAAATTTGGAGGAAAAGAAACACTTCATTAGAAAATTGTTTCTTTTAATACAACTTACATAATTATATCATTCAGTACAGGCATTGCAATTTAGCAATAATTTAGCTCAGTTTTTAAATAATACACTTTACTTTTTGCCTTTTCAGTACCTAATTTATTTTTTAGGTTGTCCTAAATCTAAACAAAGCAATATGTTGAAAAATATCTTTAATTCAAGCTAAGATTGGGCAAAAATTTTACAATTTAACAAATTAGTCACAAAAATTATAAGGTAATAAATCCCATTTTTTTTTTCTCTCTCTCTCTCTTTCAAGTTGAAAAGAAATAGCAATTCTTAATCTTTATTCCCAACTCCCATATTCCTTTAAGTGGGATAATTTTATAGGTTGGCAGATCATTTATTAATCCAATTGATTCTCAGATCAATTCCCTCTTATTGATAGTAAATAAGTGCTAGCAAAAGTCAATTTCTTTCTTTTAATATAAATATGAGAAGAAACAAGAACAAGAAAGTATTTCGTACACTATGATTATGGAAGTATTTAATTAAAGGAAGAGAAGTACTTGAAACTCTAAATATAAAAAATGGAAATTATGCAAATTGATAATGAATTTTGCATCTCAATTGTAACAGTGTAGTGAGATTAAAATAATAATAATAAATTAGCAATGGTTTGCCTATTCTTGAAAAATTTCTTCAAATATTAAAAATTAAATATACAAAATTCATTGGTTCATTTACAGAGACATTTCACTTAAAAAAATTATTTCAGTATAATCATATAGTGTATTAAATATAATTCTTACCGATGTATCATTGCAGAAAACAAAGATTTGAATAACCAGATAATTTTTCGTTATTTATCCATCCATGAAATGAAGCTTTATTTTCCTGTGCAGAATTTTTCTATGTGAGAAAAACATAATATAATCAGCAATATAATAAAAAATTACAAATACATAATATTTATGTGTATATATATATATATATGAAAGGATAAAATAAGCAAGATTCTAAATTAATATTTAAATTAATATTAAATGATATCTTAATATTATTAGCTCAGAATAAATCTTAATTTTAAGAACAACTTTGTGAGAATTCTATTTTAGCGCCCCAGTAAAGTTAGTTTTTCAGCAAAACACATCGTAGCGCGGGAATCGCGATTAGAAGAAGTTTCATAATCAAAATTATGCAATAGTTGAAATTAGCGGCAATGCATTGCGAAATACGAAATCCTGGATATCCGGGTCAGCCAATGAAAGGATGTGGGTTGGATTTTGGCTGACCTGGTTATCCAATAAGAATAGTTTCGGTTCCCGCCGAAATATCCATATAAAAACGGGAGCACACGAAAATCGGGGTCTTTTTCCATGAAAGCTTTTGATTAAATAGTCGACGACAATAATAAGTTTAAGTTGACGGTCCCAGGAGGGGAATTGATTCGCGGTTCCGCCGTTAATGGAACATTTTCGGCCCGACTCGGCTACGGATCTGTACAGCGTGCTCAAAATGAAGTGACTTAATAAAGTGTAATATGACTGTCTTCAAATAAACGACTGCATCATCAATTGTGGAGTATTTCTTTGAGTGAACTTTCTTAATATGGAGTGACTGGAATAGATCAGCCCTACTAGAAAGGGCTACGTTACAACGAAGCCGATCAGGATGGTCCTGTAAGGGAAAACCAACAAGTCAGCATGAAATAAGCTGTGGTCAGCACCTTATATTAGTTTTAATTATTTGAATGGAACTGCAATATTTATGACCTCCTGGGACCGGAACTTTCCAAAAACGGACCGGTCTTTGCTAAATCAAGCCGGACTGTCAGAAAGAAATAGTGCCCTTAAAGAGCAAGCAACATTAGTAACATCATCTGTACTCAAAAGATAGTAGAAAGAAAAAAAAATACTGATTTACACCAGTTTTGTGTGAAAGATGCCAGACAGCGCCTTTAGGAAAAAGAAAGAATTGACTTGCGTCACTTTGCTTCAAGTGTGTCCGATTACGTTCTGAAAGATGTGTGACTTACGCCAGTTTTGATCCAAGATTTTTTTTGTTGCTCTCTTAAGAGCCATGTTTCAAGTGCTGTGAGATAACAACCAGATGGCCTCTTCCGGATGAGTCCCAACAGAAACACCTGCTTTTTTATGTGTTAGTCCAGAAGTTGTGAATAAAATTTTCTTGCTCCACAGGAAGTAAAAATAGGTTTTTTATTTTTTAATTTATTATTCTGTTTACATATCAGTGTAAATCAACAAAAAGTGGTGAGTGATTTTCATTTTATTTATATTTAGGATGATTTTTTAGTGACTATATTTATCTTAAGTTGTTAATAAAAATGAATTATGATAAGGTTTGACATCGTTTATTTTCGCGATATATTTTATGATTTGAATTGAAAATGTTTTAAGCTGAATTACTTGTTGTCAGATTTAAAATAATAATAATATACCAGATTTGTATTAGGTTTGCAAAAGTATTATATTTCATATGTTAAATTTAGAGCTTTTCATAAATACTTATATAGAAAATTAAAATTTTTGAAATTTGATTAAAAAAAAAAATAATAAATAAAAAAATAAATAAATAAATAAATAGATAATTAAATAAATAAAAATAAATTAATTAATTATAATAATAAAGTAAAAGAAGATAAAGAAATAAAATAAATTCTTAATTGATTAGTATATTTTATGTTAAGAGATTTAGAAATAAAATTTTCATAAATATTTATATAGAAAATTATTATTTTTTTTTTTTTTTAAATTGGATTCCTTGTTTTCAGAAATAAGAATTTTGTGGTGTGCTATTTATTACTATAGACAAAGAGTAGCCAGAAGTATTTATGTTGATAATAAATTTGATTTATTTACTTGTTATATGTTGTTTATACTTATTTATTAGTAGGACTTATTAGATGAATTTAGACAAAGCACTTTCAGAAGTATTTATTTTGCACGTCAATAAATGTGATTTATTTGTTTATTTTATGTTTATTTATTATTTGGATTTATTTAAGTGATATAATAACTGCGATAAAAAAAAAATAGACTATTTATATTGATTGTGATATTTAATTTATTGAATACTTTGGTAAAGCTGTGATAAGTAATAAATACCGAACTTAATTAGCAAAATTAAATAAATTACCTGTTTCAAAAAAAAAAAAAAAAAAAAAAAAGTTTTCTTATTTTTTTTTTTTCAAAATTTTGAATTGTGATATAAAGTTAAATATGTCCGAAAGTGACACCTCAACATGTTTATTGACACCCTCTAAGGGTACAGAGGAAAATTTACTTGTGGATACCAATTTAGAAAATAACCTACTTAATGTGAGTAAACTGCCCTCCCCAAACACACTAGTAAAGGCAATGAGTAGTACCAATGATGTAAATAAATCTTTAAATATAAATAAATCTCCCACTGTAAGAGAGGACAATGTCCTCATTGCTTTTTGCCCTGAAAACGGCATGATGTGGACGTCCTGGCTAATTTATTTTCAAGCCTGGTGTGAGGAGAATGGAAAAGATGAGGTTTGGCGAGTCCGTAATATACAAAGATTTTTGAAGGGTAAAGCCCTCACAGTGTATATAAACAATAGCTTAAACATGCTTCATTGGGAGGAATTGGTTGAAATTTTTACAGAGGAATTCACGACACCAGGTGAAACATCGTTAACAGATTTCTCGAGCATTCGCTTTAAGGCAGGTGAAAATGTCATGGAGTATTATCAGAAAAAACTCCAAGTAGGGCGAGCACTAGGCTTAGAGCCCAAGTTCCTCATGGAAGGATTAACCGACGGATTGCCACTGACTTTAAGACAACTTGTTGCGGCTAATGCGCCAAAAACATTAAACGAATGGAGGGATCTTGTCCACAAATTAAATAAACTGCAGATATCTGAAAAATCTGCTGATCCCCTTCCAAACAAGTTGCCAGGTCAATTTCAAAGGTTCACCTATCCACAAGACAGGGAAAATAGAAACCCAGTTCAATATGCTCCCCGACCACAACCCTGGAGTTACCGGTTTCCTAATGTGCAGAGACCACATATGGGATACCCTAATCAAAACAGACCAAATTTCACAAACAATACTCGAACCAATCTAAGAGGGCCTAGATCCCATTTTCCAAACCCAAATACACACATTCACTTTCAAGGCACTTTGCCTCCTCTCCCATGTAAACATTGTTCAAAACGCAACATTCCTAATGCTTTTCAATGGCATAGTGAATGCCCTTTCAAACAAGAAAATCCAACTCCTGTCACAGAAGAGTCAACAGTGGTAGATAATACAACAGAAGGAACAAATAACATCTATTGACAGTTTGCAGCGACCGGTCGCATTATATACAAGGATATCCAAAGAAAAAACAAGCAAACTAATCAAGGTGTTAAAAATCCAGAATCGTACTCTACCATTCCTTTAATCTTCGATACGGGCAGCAGCTTAAGCATTATTCCTCAACATTTTGTCCATAAATTTAAACTTCAAACAAAAAAGGTCTCACCATTACACGTCATTCAAACACAGGGGAGGTTGACAATTCGAGAAAAATGTTACTTTAAATTACAAATTGGTAATATTACAAAAAATATAGAAATGTTTATATTAGATAATAACTTACCTTATGCTCTCCTTAGCTTATCACATTGTTGTCTGTTTCAATTGACTATTGATTGTGCTAAAAAGCTAGTAAAACAAAATAATACCATTCTCCCATTGTTAAAAAATATATCTAAATGTACACAAACTTTACATATAACTTCTGAAAGTGAAAATACCAATAGTCAACAGAAAAATTTTAATATTCCAACAAACAATAGAGTAAGAGAGTTCAAGTACACTCAAGCCACTGAGAACCACGTAAATCCTCAGTCTGCTAGAAAAGGAAAACTTCCTACTTTATTATCAAAATATGTCCAAATTTTTGCAAAATCTAAATATGATGTTGGAAGAATTCATATGGAACCACAAAGGATTCGTTTAACTTCAGATTTACCTATTTCTCTCAGAGCATATAGAACTTCCCCTAAGGAAGAAGAAGAAATTAAAACCCAAGTTCAAAATTTATTACAGGCCGGTATTATAAAAGAAAGTTGTTCGCCTTATTCCGCACCTGTAACTTTGGTGTATAAACGGGAAGAAGGCAAAAAGACGCGATTATGTATTGACTTCCGTAAACTCAATTCGATCACTAAAACAGATGCTGAACCACTGCCCAGAATAGATACTTTGTTAGATAAACTAGCTAAAGCAAAAATTTTTTCCACTCTTGACTTGGCAAGTGGATATTGGCACATTCCTATCCACCCAAAAGATACTGAAAAATTGGCTTTTGCTACAACTTTCGGATTATATGAGTGGAAATACCTTCCCTTTGGGCTTAAAAATGCCCCTGCTATCTTCAATAGAACCATTAGAAGGATTCTAAATAAATACAAAATAGACTTTGCCTGTAATTATTTTGATGATATAATTGTTTTTTCACAGTCAGAAGATGAACACTTCCAACACCTACAACAACTTTTTGATATATGTGTTAAAGAAAACTTAAAATTAAAACTATCAAAATGCAATTTTGCCAAAACAAAAATTAACTTTTTAGGATACGAAATAACTAATGGCCTAATTACCCCTGATAATCCAAACATTGAAGTAATAAAAAATTTGAAACCGCCAAAAAATGTCAAGGAATTGCAGAGAGTTTTGGGATCAGTTAACGTTTATGCTAGATTTATTCCAAAATATGCCGAGACAAGAGCTCCTTTAAATAATTTATTAAAGAAAAATGTCCCCTATGTTTGGGACCAGAAATGTGAAAAATCCTTCCAAAAATTAAAAAATGCTCTTATAAGTAAACCTATTTTAAGACTTTACGATCCCAGAACCCCCTGTCAGTTATTTGTTGACGCCTCGAGTCATGGTGTGGGATGTGTTGTTAAACAGGCAGATGTGAATGGTACTTTACACCCAGTGGCATATCGTTCAAGAAATTTACGAGATTATGAAAAAAATTATGCAATTAGAGAATTAGAATGTTTAGCAATTATTGATGCCTTAGATAATTTTTATCATTATTTGCACGGTCAAAAGTTTGTCATACATACGGATCATGCGTCTCTCACTTGGTTAAAAAATGTTAAAAATTTAAGAGGAAGATTATTCCGCTGGTCCCTTAAACTTAGTATGTTTGACTATGAAATTAAATATCAAAAAGGATCAACAAATATTGAAGCTGATATGCTATCTAGATTGCCTGTTTTGGAAAATGTGTCACACCATGTACACCTCCTAGACTTAAATGAAATCAAAGCAAACCAGAAAAAAGAAAACACCGGTATTAACATTAATAAAACTCTTGAAATTGAAGATGTAATTGTAATTAAAAAGAAAGGTTTGTATAAGGTAATAGTCCCGATGTCATTAAGATTACGCCTCCTACAGAAAACCCACACTCAATTTGGACACCCAGGAATTTATAAAATGATAAATTTAATTACACCACAGTATTATTGGCCTAATATTAATAAAGATATTGAAAATTTTGTAAAACATTGTCATACCTGTCAAATAAATAAAAAATGCAGACAAAAACGGTTTGGTTCATTACAGGAAGTACCGCCAACAGATAAACCTTTTGAATGTTTGTCTTTGGACACTGTTGGTGGGTTTAACTACTATAATTCTACAAAAAAATATTTGCATTTGGTCGTGGACCATGCAACCCGTTATGTGTGGGGATTTCCATCAAAAAGCGTTACCACTGAAACTTATACAAACTTTTTAAAACAACTTTTTCAAATTCAAGTACCTAAAAAATTGTTAACAGATAGGAATGCAGCATTCACGGCATCCCGTTTCAAAAAATTCCTTCGAAATTATAATACCAAACATTTGTTAACAAGTAGCCATCATCCCGAATGCAACGGGAAAGTCGAGCGCCTCAATCAGACTATTGTTACACGTCTAAAATGTAAGGTTAACTCTTCTTCAAATAAAATTCCCTGGACTAAATTAATTGATGAAGTTTTACATCAATATAACTTAACACCTCATTCTGTAACTCAATTCCCACCTAGTTATTTATTATTAGGAGAATTACCATATGATCCATTATTAGTAAACAATAGTTACTATCCTTCAGTTGATGAAGCTAGAAAAATAGCAAAAGAAAAAACAATACAATGTCAAAAAAAAACAAAATCCGATTTGATGCTCGATTTCTCCCTGTTAAATTTAAAGTTGGTGATGAAATTATTTATGAAGAATTCCAATATCCCAACACACGTAAGTTAAGTCCACCTTATTCAGGCCCTTACACAATCTTAAAACAAATATCCGAAGTTAATTTTGAAATAGACAAACCCAGTCCCCATTTTAAAAGAAAGTCAGAAATTGTTCATTCATCTAAGTTAAGATACTATAATAACCCTCAAAAATTCAAATTAAGTCATGAATAATTTTAGTTAGGGATCAACTCCATGCCCCAAATATTTTTTTTATTTATTTATCATTCTCGTGATCTTCTGATCTTCACCACTATAAAGTGATCAGAGAGTGCGGGAAAAATGATTTGTTTTTTGCCCTCTGTAAAAATTCACCAATTACCACCTTTATCCCAACTCACCTTTTTGGAAAGACTTGACCCCTGAACTGAGTCAAATATTAACAGTATTAACTGAGAATAATACTTTGTGGGTCAAGTTACCCACAAAACAAATTTTTTTTTTTGGCTTGTCAATGGCTGACCAAGCTCTGGTACCAATGTGGTATTTTAAAACAATTAATTACTAAATAAAGTGATTAAGTTGGTTTTATGTAAATAATTTGTAAAAAGAAAAGACCTAGTAGTACTGGTATTCTTAATATTAGTAGTAGTATTATTAGAGTGTATTAAACACTATTGTATTTATTAAATAATTTTATGTGTCTGTTAAATGTTATATTTATGAAAAAATTATTTGTGTCAGTATGTAAATAAAATTTCTAGAAATTGTTAAAAATGTACTATGATATAATTGTTTTTCATATACTTTATGTTTGATTAAAATATCTTTGCATTATTAAAAAGATACAGAAAAAAAAACACAGATTTTGTGAAAATAAAAGTTTGTTTACAATTTACAAAACATTTTTTACAATGTACTGTTAAAATTACAGTGTTATAATTATTGTTATACATATTCTATATGCACTCAATAACCAAGATCAGACTTTTTACAACAATTATTTATTGTCAACGATCAACGTTATTATTCAAGACATCTAAAAACTTTATTGGCCAAAAGGAACTTTATATTTTAAAGACTTTCCTCAACAAACTAGTTTGTACATAGAAAAGATATCTTGTCAAAAATGTTATGCCGGTAAACATATTATGTTATAGTTTTTTTTTTTTCAGTATGTCATACGTTTTCATACATTATTTTATTAAACTTTTCTTATGTTTGTAAACAAGCGCTGTAAATACCATTATATGTATCAGGCGAGCACGTTGACCAGGTCCAACATACAAGTAAATAAATTAAAAAAGAAAAAGTAAATTTTTTATAAATAAAGGGAAAGACCATAACTCCTACTTAAAAAGGATTCCATAACAAAATATTTCAGACGAAATTTTCTAAAAAATAAAATTTTCATTTTTAAAATAAAATTTTCCATTTTTAAATAAATTGTCCATTTTAAATAAATTTTTCAAAAACTTAAGTTTTAGAATTTGTCAAATTTTCATTTTAAGTTTAACTTTTCCTGGAGTATCTTCTACTTCTGAGGGACTTCCCACATACTTGCAGGCAAGTATGGGGGAGCGTCGGCTTGGAGGGGGGGGATATGAAAGGATAAAATAAGCAAGATTCTAAATTAATATTTAAATTAATATTAAATGATATCTTAATATTATTAGCTCAGAATAAATCTTAATTTTAAGAACAACTTTGTGAGAATTCTATTTTAGCGCCCCAGTAAAGTTAGTTTTTCAGCAAAACACATCGTAGCGCGGGAATCGCGATTAGAAGAAGTTTCATAATCAAAATTATGCAATAGTTGAAATTAGCGGCAATGCATTGCGAAATACGAAATCCTGGATATCCGGGTCAGCCAATGAAAGGATGTGGGTTGGATTTTGGCTGACCTGGTTATCCAATAAGAATAGTTTCGGTTCCCGCCGAAATATCCATATAAAAACGGGAGCACACGAAAATCGGGGTCTTTTTCCATGAAAGTTTTTGATTAAATAGTCGACGACAATAATAAGTTTAAGTTGACGGTCCCAGGAGGGGAATTGATTCGCGGTTCCGCCGTTAATGGAACATTTTCGGCCCGACTCGGCTACGGATCTGTACAGCGTGCTCAAAATGAAGTGACTTAATAAAGTGTAATATGACTGTCTTCAAATAAACGACTGCATCATCAATTGTGGAGTATTTCTTTGAGTGAACTTTCTTAATATGGAGTGACTGGAATAGATCAGCCCTACTAGAAAGGGCTACGTTACATATATATATATATGTAGAAAGATAGCTGAGAAAATAATGCAGGGGTCTGTCCAGACTTTTCAGACAGGGTCTTGTTTTTGTGAAATTGTGAAAAATTCTACACATAATTTTGTTAATTTAAATTCAGTGTGAAAATAAAGTTCTTCTGAACTTTTCATCTAGGGTCGTATTTTTGTTAAATTGAAAAAATTAATTTTGCAAAATAAAATTATAATTAAGGTTTCAATGTTTCATTTTAGGCAACGATGGTTCATTTTTATAAGGAGCAAAACTCACACACATGCACAGAAACCTTTTATGAATTAGAAATTGAATATTAGCTTCTCTGGGAAATTAAGTAAAGCACGTCCAATTATTCAGTCAGCCTGATCGTTCTATGGAAGATTAGTTTTTGAAATGAAAAAGATTTATCAAAGGTCTATTTCTAACAGGCAAAATTTTGTGAAGGATCCTTTTTCAGGACATAAAACTTTGTGAAGGGTTCTTTTTCAGGACAAAAAATTTTGTGAAGGGTCCTTTTTTAAGATATAAAATTTTATGAAGGGTCCTTTAACGGACCCAGATTTAAAAACCAGTAAAAACTACAATGTCAGAAACGCCAAAGAAAAATATTAGGAAAGCAGACAGCTGTTTCAGTAGCCTTTAGCATACAGTCTTACGTGCATAAAAATATCCGATAGAAGTGCTCATATATATAGAAAAGGAACCAAATTCTGCTCAACCAATAGTATGTGGTTATGTGGAAGGCCGGAGGGGGGAGGGAGTGGCCAATAGGAATTTCAGTAACACTAGTTGTGAAAACTGTAGAAAAATTAAGAAAGTATGAACCAAATGTAAAATTTTTAACAATCAGACAAATAGGGTACAGTGAAATTACAATTAACGAGATTTTTAAGATTTTTTATAAATTTCAAAAGCTTCAAAGAAATCAAGTTCATGAATGGATTTAGGCCAGCAAATATTATTCATGACAAATATTATTCATGATAATTGCAGCTATCATTCATGATATTTGCAAGGCATATCATCATGGATTAGCATTAGACCTACAAATCGATTCATGAACTTGATTTCTTTGAAGCTTTTTATATTTTTAAAAATTCTATTAATTGTGATTTCGCTGTACTCTATTTGTCTGATTGTTGGAAATTTTACATTCGGTCTTACATTTTCTTAATTTTTCTACAGTTTTCACAACTAGTGTTTCTAAAATTCCTATTGGCCACTCCCCCCACCTTCCATGTAATTCTATTAGTTGAGCAGAATTTGGTTCCTTTTCTATATATATGAACATTTCTCTCGGATTTTTTTATGCACTGAAGACAGCATACTAAAGGATACCGAAACAGCTGTTTACTTCCCAAATATTTTTCTTTGGTATTTCTGATGTTGTAATTTTTATTGGTTTTAATAATACAGCGCCAAGCCTCCTTTTAACATCTGGACCCAGATTTCCTATAGAGAGACCCCTGTAATGTGAATCCTTTCGCTTTTTTTTTTTTATGTTTTGTCATATACCTTAAAAAGTTCGTTAGGAATCATTTTGAAACTTTGGTAGTGTAAAGAACATGTTATACCTTATATTTTCCTTTTCCAGTAAAAGTTGTGTCATGAAAAGGAAAAGGGGACAAGTAAAAATTTGAACAAAAATCAAAATGTTTTGGATTACCCTGTAATGCTTTAAATGTGTTTTGGCTGTAGCATGTGATCATAAGGACTTTTTTCTTTATCGGTATAAAATTTTATGAGGCTATCACATATACATTCATGGAGATATAACGGTTTCTTAAATAAACTGCAAAAGCAATTCCATTTTTTTAATTATAATACGTAAGGTATTAGACCCAGTGCAAGCCCATTTTCAGGAAATATGGCACACTACATTAGACACAGCACACAGCAATCAGAATAAAAAATTTTTAAATATCTTACGAAATATGAACACTTTTACTAAATAATTTTTAACTAAGCATGTGCAAGCTTTATAAAAATTTCCTCTGCATAATTTAATAGCCAAAGGTATTGAGCAACTTATATGAAAACACCAAACAAATATCATGTAAATTCAAAACATTACAAGAAATAGAATGAATAGAGTTTCAATTCTCTCAAAATGAAAGCTAATCTATAAGGGGTTTTACTCACATTTTTATTTTGATTCAATCAATGCTCAATGATATTACAGTGCAGCCACATACCCTAAACCCAGCAGTGAGGACGCGTCCAAAATGCTGGAGGGATGCCAGCTTGACCGACAGTTTGAAATTTGGAAGACATCCAGTAATTCTGCGCTCTGTTATTGCTCATTTTCTCTGAGTCAGATGACTGTCACCCCTATTTTACCATTGGACTCGTTGAGTTAGCACTTGCGCAGATGTTTCCATGGTTTCATGAAATGTGGTCGAATAATACAGTGTTTTCGATGATTGTAAATAAATATTGATAAAAACTCCTAACATCTTTCTTTTTTAGAACTTAAATTCTGTTTATTTATCTCTCCTAACGTTTTGAATTTACATGATATTTGTTTGGGGTTTTCATATAAGTTGCTCAATTACTTTGGCTGTTAAATTATGTGAATGAAATTTTTATAAAGCTTGCACACATGCATAGTTAAAAATTTAGTAAATGTGCTTGTATTTCATAAGATATTTAAAATTTTTTGTATTCTGATTGCTGTATGCTGTGCCTAATGTAGTATACCATATTTCCTGAAAATGGCTTTGCACTGGGTCTATGTGTTATAATTAAAAGAGTAAAAATCGTTTTTGCAATTTTTTTAAAGACACCCTTATATCTCCATGAACATATATGGTAGCCTCTTACAATTTTATACAGATAATGAAAAAGTCCTTATGATCATATGCTACAGTCAAAACACATTTAAAACAATGTTTTTTACAGGATGATTCAAAACATTTTGATTTTTGTTTAATTTCTTACTGGTGCCCTTTTCTTTTTCATGACACAACTTTTACTGAAAAATATGAGGTATAAACATGTTCTTTACACTACCAAAGTTTCAAGATGATTCTGAAGAACTTTTCAAGATATTTGACAAAACGTAAAAAAGCTAAAATTGTTCATATTATTTTGTCAGCTATCTGTATATATACATTTTTTATAATAATATAAATAAATAAGTAGATAAGTGCTTATAAAACTTCAAGAGGCACAGACCAATTAGTTTTTACTGGGTAAAAAAACCAGAACAAAACTTATAATATACATATATATATATATTAAATATGAAAACATTTTCCATTCATGAATAGTTTGCAATGATAATATTAAATAAAATATTTATGATAGTTTCTATAATCTTAATAATCTAGAACCATTTCTTAAAAACTTGTACATCATTTGCGATGCAAACCCAAGCAGATATTCTAAAATAATAATTGTAAGTTTTTTCCCCTTAATGGCAGATGCTTAGTTTTTAAAACAAAAGGGTCCCAATTTTTCCCTTGATTTACCCCTGAACACAGAAATATTTTTTAAATATAACTTCATAAATTGTTCTTTAAATATAACTTTACTAATTTAAACATATTATTCAGAAGGCTACTAATGAATTATTAAAAAAGGCGAATCAGCTGTTTAATTTTATATATATATGTGTTACAATTTTAGTATTTTAAAGAAGATGCAAACGATAGTGACAGGTTTTGCCTAATAAATAATGAATTAGTATGATCAAATGAAAACCATTTAACTCGTAATTAGAAAAAAAAAAAGAAGCACTAAAGCGCACTTATATATGAATTGCATACCAGTGATTTATCAGTTATCACTGACATCTGATTAATATGAAATGTGCACTTATTCTTAATATTTACATATGAATATTATACAAGTGGTCATACCTATTGTATATCTAATATTCATTTGTAATTTGTACCTGTATGTATATAAATACCTGCAAATAGGCATGTAGTGTAGTTTATA
This sequence comes from Salticus scenicus, assembly GCA_963930645.1. Taxonomy (NCBI): domain Eukaryota; kingdom Metazoa; phylum Arthropoda; class Arachnida; order Araneae; family Salticidae; genus Salticus; species Salticus scenicus. The sequence goes on along the minus strand of OZ005649.1, from coordinate 90,995,465 downwards.
TAAGTATATCTATTAAAGTTTAATGATATTACCTGGCTGTGAATATGCTAAAGGGGATGCATGGACAGCCAAATTTTGAGTGTCTTCAATCTCTGACTCCAAATATTCAGCTTCTACATTTTTTAGAGATTGAAAAGTTGTTTCCAAATCCGCGCTGTATAAGAAATGAAAATAGAAATAGGCTCAATAACAATTTTATTTAAGTTATCATCCTAAACATCACTGACACTAATTATCACTTTGAGCATTTTATGTATGAATTTATATCTAAAAAATTAAATATATATGTGCAACAACAAGAATAAATAAATATAAAATTGAATCATATTAAAACGATTAGTTTATTCAAACTGAGATTTTTAAAACAAATCCCTATCAGGGTTTTAAAACACCTTTATTTTTTTTACTTTCTTCTTTATGTAATATAGAGAAAGTAATGGATTCGTAAAAATTTTCGACCTCGGGTTTTTGATGAATTTACACGTTTTGAGAGCTGTAGAACACGATTTGACAATTTTTAGAAAATGTCTGTCTGTCTGTCTGTGTGTGTGTGTGACAAAATTTTGTGGCAACTGTATCTCAAGACCTACTGCACAGAATTTCATACAAATTGGTATGTAGTTGCGCCTTGACATAAGTTAGTGCCTATCAACTTTTGGTAAAAATTGTCTTACAGGTTGCGTTGCCATCCCGCTTTTTCTAAATTTTTAACATAGTGATACAGGACAAAATTTTGTATAAATGTGCATAAAGAGAATTATTTTTTAGTAATCATTATGAAATTTATAAGAATTATTTATAATAGAGATAGTCAACTGGGAAAAAATTTTTGTATGCGTAGGAGCCTCGCCACCCCCCCTGGGGGGAAAGTCCCCCCTCGAGGGGAGTAAATTTTCAAGATGGGTATCTTTCGAAAGGTCTCGTCAGTACTTTTAAAACGAATGGTCGAACTATAAATCTGTGATAATTTAAAACAAAGTTATCGATTTTTTTTTTACTTTTAACAAAAAAAAAAAAAAAAAAAAAAAAAAAAAAAAAAAATTGAAAAAAAATCGTTTTTTTTTTTTTTTTTTTTTTTTTTTTTTAATATTTTTACTGCGTGAATTTGTATAAGAAAATATAGAAGAAAGCCTTGTGGTGGCCACAACATACTAGTTTTTATTTATAATTATTATTATTATTGTTGGAGAGGGGGTTTAATTGGAGTTTTGGGTTTTTTAACGTTAAATCTAGAATAATACTACTGGGTTTGAATTTTAAGTTTATTTCAAAAGAGAAACAGTTTCAGACTAAAATAAAAATATCATTTAATTCATTCATATTCTTAATGTTCAGTTTGGTATAAACTGAAGAATGAACTCTTGTTCCATTCTTTTCAGTATTTTAACATAATTTAGAATTTTTTTTTTTTTTTAGTTAATTTTGTGTAAAATTAAAACTAGTAACAAATGAAAAATATTTTAATCCTTCCATGTAGAATTTTCCTAGAACAAAGAATTATGTATTTTTATATGGGTAAAGTAAAAAATAAAAAGATAAAGTAATTAGAACTTCTGATAACAATTGTTTAAAACATTATTGCACAAACTAGCATTTTTTCCCCCTGTATCTATCAGTAGCAAAACAATATTTGTTTGTGACTTAGAAATGCTGAGGCCAGTCTCATATCACAAGAGAAGTATTAGCAATTTATAAAATCTGTAAAATATACAAGGAAAATAAATTGTGAATATACAAGAATGGTTATTTTGAGACATAATGCAAATCATATGTAAGTATTTTCAAATTTAGTATTTCTTCTTGAGATGTTAAATTAATTTGCAAAGCTGATAGCTTTTCTGCACTGTTTCTGATACTGGATAAGTGCATATTTTTATTAATTTCACAACTTAAAAGTGTGTACTAGATGCTAGATAGGGAGGGGAGAAATTTAAAATTTATAAATTTTAAGATATAGCTAAGAATTACAAAAAATAAATAAATAAAAAATGTTAAAGAAAGGAGGGGGGGGGGTTAAGGAATCGATTGTGCGTACTTCCGAAGCTGTAAAATTATAGGAAAAGAGACAGACATGAATTTAAAAATTAAAAAATGTGTTCGGTAGTGAGCAAACAAGCTGTAGGCACCTGGAAAGAAAACAGAGCACTGCAGATACTACTACTTAAGAGCTTAGTGATAAGATAAGATTTTCTGAATAATGATAAACACTCATTCATAAATTAGTAACAAATAAAATTACAGTGCAAAGAAAGTTAAAATTTAATACTTTCTTACATCCATGCGTTAAAATTAAATAAATAATAAAAAAAAACTTTTTAGCTTTTAAAACCACGAAATGCACAAAAATGGTACATTTCATAACAGAACAATTGTTTTTTGAAGCAACATAATGTGAAATAAAAATAATTAATTTCATCGTCCCTACTCTCCTTAATAAACAGTAATCCACTGGCTACAATTTAAGGTTTTTAAATAATTATGAACTGATAAAAAAATTTATAAACTGAAATTTTGCATTTTTGAAAATTTTCTGCTAACTGTTAAAAATGGATGCTTTATTTTTAAATTTCAACTGTCTAAATAGCTTTTTTTTTTTTTTTTTTTTTTTTTTTTGTAAGTGAGGAAAAAATGTGCAGTTTTTAAAACTGAACTAACTGCAAGTGTCCTTATTCTCTTTGTACAAAAATAGCAATTTTCTATAGAATTCAATGTGCAAAATTTATTCTTTACCTAACTAGTAGTTTATAAATCAATGGCTTAATAAATATTTATAAATGCCAAATATTACAAAAAATGAAATCAAAATTAACTTATTCGGGTATCTCTTCATCTGCAAATGAAAAATCTAAAAGGCTATACCGGGGCCGTCACGAAGAGGAGATTACACTTTGCTCTCCAGGCCTGGCTGGGCACAGATATGATGATGTCACGCTAAGCGATGGTACTCAGTCACACATGCATTCCGCTTGCTTCATTTATAGTGTTTGTTGCTGTACTTTTTCCTTTTTTATTTTTTCAGACGCTACTCATTCTGAAAACGATTATATACAATTTATATAAGTCATGAGTATCTCACCAATATATTTTCTGTAATAAATAATTTTAGAAATAATTTTTCTTCAAACTTGTATTTTATTTTAATGTCAACAATTCAGAAAATAATCTTCCAATTTGCTGTGAGTGTTTTGTGTTATCACAGGTTAAAATATTGATTTCTTTCTTTTTTATATTTTAGAAAATATTTCCCCCTATATATCATAAAGTGTATTTTAATATAATTCCCAACAGAGCTGAAGTGTGTTTATGACTTCGGTTTGTGTGTCTGGCCGTGTTCTAATTCCTGCAGGTTATTTTTGAACTGATATAATCTATTCAGGTTCACAATAACACGTTTCCTGTTAAAAGTAGTATGAAGAATAAAACTAATAGTCTTTGAACAGTCTCACAAAAGAAATCCAATACACTACTGTCTGAAATAAATATATTTCAGAAAAGTTTTATAGCCTTTATATCGCACAAAACACGGCAAAATTAACATGCATTATCCAGATGTACACAAGCATGTCTCCTTTTGCATGAGGTACAGTAAAATTGGTATCAATGTTTTTATTACAGGGCCTCACAAAATATTCAGGTACATTGTATTTTTGACTGATAATTTCTCAAAAGGCATTTTCAGCAGCAATTCTTGATTATTTATACTATTATAATTTTTTAATACATTATACGAGAAAAATTATATATATATATATATATATATATATTTTTTTTTTTTTTTTTTTTTTATACATATAGTATGCAGAGCTATATAAAAGCAACCTATTTTAAGATTCATCTAAAAAAGCAAATCTATAAATATTGTTTTTGTGAGATTTCTTTCTCTATAATTGCAATAAAAAGTAAAAAAAAAAAAAAAAAAAATGTTATTGTTACAAATGAAACAAAAAAAAAAAAAAAAAAACTAGTATGTTGTGGCCACCACAAGACTTTCTTCTATATTTTCCTATACAAATTCACGCAGTAACAATAAAAAAAAAAAAAAAAAAAAAAAAAAAAAGAAACGATTTTTTTTTCGTTAAAAGTAAAAAAAATCGATAACTTTGTTTTAAATTACCACATATTTATAGTTCAACCATTCGTTTTAAAGGTATTGACAAGACCTTTCGAAAGATACCCATCTTGAAAATTTACTCCCCTCGAGGGGGGACTTCCCCCCCCCCCAGGGGGTGTGCCGAGGCTCCTACACATACAAAAATATTTTCCCTGTTGACTATCTCTATTATAAATAATTCTTGTAAATTTCATAATGATTACTAAAAAATAATTCTCTTTATGCACATTTATACAAAATTTTGTCCTATATCACCATGTTAAAAATTTAGAAAAAGCGGGATGGCAACGCAACCTGTAAGACATTTTTTACCAAAAGTTGATAGGCACTAATTTATGTCAAGGTGCAACTACATACCAATTTGTATGAAATTCTGTGCTGTAGGTCTTGAGACACAGTTGCCACAAAATTTTGTCACACACACACACACACAGACAAACAGACAGACATTTTCTAAAAATGGTCAAATCGTGTTCTACAGCTCTCAAAACGTGTAAATTCATCAAAAACCCGAGGTCAAAAATTTTTATGAATTCAATACTTTCTCTATATTACATATAGAAGAAAGTAAAAATGGATAACTTTATTATCGCAGTTCGATGGTTCAACCATTCGTTTTAAAGGTATTGACGAGTTCTTTTGAAAGATACCCATAATGAAAATTTATCCTCATCAGGGGGAGGGGCGACCCCCCCCCCCTACCCAGGAGAGAAGCGATGCCCTATATATCAAAAGCAATTTTCACAATTGACATGATTATCTATCAGTATTATAAATAATTCATTTTTATTCAATAGTGATTATTAAAAAATAATTCTCTTTATGTACATTTATACGAAATTTTGTCTTATACTACCATATCAAAAATTTAGAAAAAGCGGGGATGGCGAATCCTACTGTTGGAAGATTTTCACCTAAAGTTGATAGGCACGAATTTATGTCAAGGTACAGTTAGTTACAAATCAAATGTTATGAAACTCTGTGAAGTAGTTAAAGTTGACACACAATTTTGTCACACACCACACACAGCCATTCTCTAAACATGGTCAAATCGTCTTCTAGATTTCTCAAAACTTGTAAATCTACCGAAAACCCCGAGATCGAAAATTTTTAAGAATCCAATACTTTCTTTTATTGAATATTAGAAAAAAGTAAAAAGGTGGTGCACAACTAGAGGTTATAACAAAACTACATAGAAATTTACAACGTATATACAGACGCCACGAAGACAAATCGTTTAAAATTATAGATATCTTGATAGTGGAAGCTCAATTCAACACCAGATTTGGTGATGCACAACTAGATGTCATGAGAGTTACAAATATAAACATTTAGGTTAGTTTTTGAGCTATGCGAGATACAAAATCCATTTTATACTTCGTATAAGAAAGTACTGTGATTGTCTTTGATAGTCTGAAAGAGTGTGGAATACTTCCTTATATTTTGTATAAGAAAGTGAAAGTCCATTATCTATATAAAAGAATTTTCTTTTTCATTACATCCAAAGCTTTAATTGGATCAAAAGACTGGTTTAAGTTTATAACTGCAATTTTAAAATTTCCTTCGTACATTAGTAATATGTAATAATATGGAAGAAAATAAAACATGAAGAAAAACTGAAACAATTAGTAAAATTAATGATTTTTTTTTCTTTCAAAACAACTGGAATAAAAATGCACATGCAATGATTTATTTTTTCGAAACAATTGTCTTTAAAGATACATATACGCTTCTTTTATTCTTGACTAGCCGTCTATGTAGATTTATTATTTGCTTCGTCTTTTAGTAAAAATAAAGTTAAAAATCACAAGTGGAACCTAACTTGAACAGGCAAATCACTAGCTTGTTCGCGACACGTGAAAAATCTATCTGCTTAGAATAAAAGAGGTCTGCTTATGTATTCTTCTATACTCTAACTTTAAAAAATTAAGTTCTCTGAATGTTTTTCAGATAATCAGAATCATATATTATTGTAAATGGTATTGTATTATACACACTATTTTTACATAGGCACATTACAAAATTAAAGTTTTCTATAAAAAGCTTTAAAGTCTGTTTGAAACATATAGATCATAAATAGAACTGCATTTGATATTTTATAAAACATTAGTAATTACACACTATATATTCATTAAGTTTTTTTTTTTTTTTTTTTTTTTTTTTTTTTTTAACTTTCTTCTATATTCAATATAAGAAAGAATTAGATTCGTAAAAATTTCAGCTTCCAGTTTTTGATTTATTTACACGGTTTGAGAGTTCCAGAACATGCGCGTTTTCAAAAAATGTCTGTTTGTCTGTGGGTGGGACAAAAATTTTGGGGCAGTTTTATAATTCAATAACTAATGTACAGAATTGCCTATAAATTTATGTATAGTTACATATTAACGTAAATTAGTACTTGTTAACTTTTGTAGAAAATTGCTGCTAAAAACGAGTACTTCTACTATACTGCAATTTCACCAATTTAAGTGATGGCTATATCTCATCTTCTGTTACATATAAATAAAAAAAAAACTTAATATGGGAGAGAACCATTATGAAAAATTACGTTGATTCAATCTGGGTGCATATCGACTTACAGGTGGCGCTGCTATGCTGCAATTTACACTGTGAATAAGTCTAAATATCAACATCTAATACATAAATACACTAAACTTGATATGTGAGATAATCATTATGAAAACGAACGATTACTTAATTTGGATGTATAATGCCCAAAATGTGGTGTTGTTATTATTCAAATTCTGTGATTTTCAACATGGCTACATCTCAGCATCTGTTGGTTAAAATTGCGCCAAATTCCATATTTGAAATCTTTTTTGTAAGAAGATATAATTAAATTTTTGTTTATGTTAAACAGTATGTGGCGCTGTTATATTGAATTATATAGAAGAATGTTTTGTGATAGAAACAACATAGTACTAATTTCTAACAAAATATTAATTTTAAAGTAAAATATTAAGTGCATAAAAAAATAATTTTATAAATACAATATACTTCAAAGTTCAATAAACAAACTAATATCCATGCAAATTCTTTTTCTTAAAGTTATGATATAATTATTTTTTTATAATAAATTTTACTAGGTAAATAATTTCAAAATAAACGTACAATTGTAATTATTAATGACATGATTAGTAGAAATAAGTACTAAAATTCTAATAATTATATACCATTAAATAACTGAATATTTATTTTAGAATTTTCTATAAAAGAGGACTATTTTGAAGACAATTATTTTTAAATGCTGATTAAAAGGAAAGTTATTAAAACATGGATCAATTGAAGCAAAAATTCTGAGATTTTAACTGACTTTTGACAAAATTCAAATCGATAAATTGGGCCCTTTTCTCAAATTTCAAATTCATAAAATTTGCTATTTCACAATATTTTGTTCTATAAAGACATAAAGATAAGCCATTTATTAAAAATATGTCCATATTTTCAGTATTATTTCAGCTGACTTGATATTGTATACTGGACATTAAATATGATATAGAGTGACTTTAAAATGGAAGATCTACACTTTACATGATAAATTTTTGTTTTCACAAAAAAAGTAAAATATTTCATAAAAAATATTCTGTTTTTACAAAAATGTACCCAGAATAGTGTCAAAGAATAAGATAAAATTAATGTATAAAGTAAAAACAAAATAAAAACAGCAGGATGTGCATTATCATAATTTTGCAAAATTTAATCTAGAAAAATAATTTTTATATTAGATTATTTGTAGAAAAAAAAAAAAAAAAAAGAATATCCTCTTCGGATAAAAAACATTACATTTAGTAAAAATTGTATTCACAATATAGATAATTTTAAAGAATAAACGTGATATACACTTATTATTTCACATTTAAGACTATAATATTCTTTCAAGATCAAAATTATTACATTGCCGATTACTGTGTTATTCAGACTGATTAATCAACATGTCAATGAACAGGCACAGACAAATATAATCTGTGTGAACAGGCTTAAGAAATTTTAGTTTGTTCTTTAAATTTAAAATTAGTATTCAATTCAAAACACTATTTTAATCTTTCAATGAACATATACGAAGAAAACAGGCATTTTAACTTACCTTGTATAATAGTTTCATTTTCAAAAATAGTTCCACCTTTAAACACTTCCGATCTTCCGTTCTCATTCGGTTTTTGTTTAGTTTCTGTTGTTTCGCGCTCATCGCTTGCGGTCACGTGATTAACGGCGGACGACTATGGCCCGAGATGAGTCACATACCAGCGACAACATAAGTAAACACAATTTTGAACCAAGACATCTGTAAGTAATTAGCAAACGAACTGATTATTTACTTTCTGTGACTCATGCTGTCATTAATTTGTAAGTGCAGTAATTTATTATCTGAATGGCTTCTGATATAAATTTATAACCTCATATTCTAAACATTTTTTAATCTGTCTTTAAAAAAACTGCGTAGGTTTTAAAACCATCACTCCTGATTTTAATCTTAAAAATTTGAAACTTATAGAATTATACACACATACACACACATTTAAAAAAGAAATTAAATAATCAAATTTTTAATGCTATTAGAAATTTTCATGAAGAAAACTTTTTTTTATTTTTTACTATTTTGTCAGTCAAAATATGAACTTTAAAAATGTCTTTTATCAAGTAAGCATATTATATGGTAATTATAATACAATTTAACATATAGAGTAACTTTAAGTTTTTTGAAATAACTTCTGATCCCATAGAGATCCCACTCGAAAAGTTTCAGGTTATACAGCTTTTAGTATAACCAAAAACATATTTATTTTTGAAATTTTTTAAAAAGCACTCTGTTCAAAATTTTTAAAATTTTCACTCAACATAATGATGTTGCATATCAAATTAAACCTTATGAAATACTCTTTAATGTTAAAATAAATTTTTGCCAAATAAATTACATACAATTTCAAATTACGATTATACAAAACCTAAAAAAAAGAAAAATGGGGCAGAGGGTCCCTACGCTGCAAAAAAAAAAAAAAACAGTACACGGAAGGAAGTATAGTAATCACGATTTGCGAAATGGATTTTGTATTTCACATTGCTCGAAAACGAATGATCGCTGAATGTTGCCAATTTATACATGTGACTGTCATGATGCCTAATTGTACACCTGCAAGTGTCATCTTAACACGAGCTCTCGTTTTAGAGATATAAGTGACTTCACACGATTTTTCGTGACGTTTGTATGTATGTGCGTGTGTGTGCATGTCGCATAACTCAAAAACGGTTGGACGTAGAAAGTTGCGAATCGCTATATAGGTTTGTTATAACATCTAGTTGTGCATCTCCCTTTTTAGATATTGTATGATTTTCCATTTTGAAGATATTTAGGAAAATTAAATTCATAATGACCAAAAATACATAGGACATGGCCATATCAAAAGACGGTAACTCAAAAACGGTTTGGAAAAATCTTGCAATCGATTTTTAACTGACTTCCCTACTAGCTAGACGTTTGAAACTTTCAGAAAAGCTCAGAACACGTTGACAATGCATTTTTAAAATATTTTTAGCCAACTGTTTCGGATACCATCTGCCTGCAGCAGCGTTTATATGGTTCAACAGAAAATTTATTTAAGTAACTTTCCGACTAGTTAGACATTTGAAACTTTCAGAATAGTTCAGAACACGGTGAAAATGCATTTTTTAAATACTTTTAGCCAACTGTTTCGGATCCCTGCTGCCTTCTGCACGTTACAAGTACAATTCTTGCAATCGATTTTTAACTGATTTCCCGAATAGCTAAACATTTTAAACTTTTAGAAAAGCTCAGAACACGTTGACAATGCATTTTTTAAAATTATTTTTAGCCAAATGTTTCGGATACCTGCTGCCTTCAGCCGCGTTTATATGATTCAACAGAAAATTCCTTTAACTAACTTCCCGACTAGCTACACATTTGAAACTTTCAGAATAGTTCAGACCACGATGAAAATGCATTTTTAAATACTTTTAGCCAACTGCTTCGGGTCCCTACAGCCTTCGACAGCGTTATCAGTACAAATCTTGCAATCGATTTTTAACTAACTTCTCGGCTAGCTAGACATTTGAAACTTCCAAAAAAGTTCACAGAAGACGGTGACAATGCATTTTTAAAATATTTTTAATGAATTGTTTCGGGTCACAGCTGCCTTCGGCAGCGTTTATATGGTTCAACAGAAAATGTATTTAACTTTTTTCCCGACTAGCTAGACATTTGAAACTTTCAGAATAGTTCAGAACACGATGAAAATGCACTTTTTTAATACTTTTAGCCAACTGTCTCGGGTTCCTGCTGCCTTCGGCAGCGTTACCAGTACAAATCTTGCAATCGATTTTTAACTAACTTCCGACTAGCTAGACATTTGAAACTTTCAGAAAAGCTCAGAACACGGTGATAATGCATTTTTAAAATATTTTTAGCCAATTTTCTCGGGTCCAATGCCAGTGCTTTTTAACGTTATGTATATATTTCTAAAGGTGTATAAGGAAGTCATGTGGTACCCACATCAGATTTTTTTAACAGGTTTTTTACGCTTGGCAACACGTTTCTGAAAAAAAAAAAAAAAAAAAAAAAAGATATGGTTTCTTTTTAAAAACTAGTATGTTGTGGCCACCACAAGACTTTCTTCTATATTTTTCTATACAAATTCACTAAGAGCAAATAATATATTAAAACTATTATTTATTAATATTATCTAACATAATGAATGCAAATGATTTTTATCTTAGAGGAAACTAATACTAAATATCCAAACAAAGACAATTTTATTGTCTGTAAATAACATCTTTATAAAAGCTTTTTTATAACGGTTATCTCATATATCAAGTTTCGTATTGTTATATGCAATAGAAATTGAGATATAGCCTTCATGTTTTCGAGGACATTTTCAGTATTGCAGCACCACCTATTGGCCGATAAGCATTCAGATTGAATCAGCGTCTCGATGTCTCGTAATGGCATTCTCGAATATCAAGCTTTGTTTGATGATGCGCAATAGAATCTGAGATATAGCCTTCCCTTAAATTGTGGAAATCACTGTGTATCAGCGCCATCTGTTGATTGGTTGACACGAAAAGTTTATAGGCGCTGATTTAGGTCAAGGTGCATCTACATGTAATTTATATGCAATTCTGTGCTGTAGCTCGTTAGCTACAACTTTCCCTTAAATCGCGGAAATCGCTGCATATCAGTGCCACCTGTTGGCCAATAAGAATTCATATTGAATCAGTATAAGGTCTGAAAATGACCTTCTTACATATCAAGTTTTGTTTGATTGCAAGCAACAGAACCTGAGATATAGCCAGGCCCACCAGCGGCCGAGCGGTTCTGCGCTCAAAGCTGGTAGATGGGAGGTGCCGGGTTCGATCCCAGGTCGCGCTCATCGACCTAGCCGTTCAGAGTTTTCCGTGGTTTCCTCCGAAACTCGCGTAAATACGGGCTAGGACCCCTTAGAAAGACCGCCACGGAGGGCATTCCCCCCTAGGCCTAGGACACATCAGGAGTCAATCGGCCTTAAATCCTACAACCAACCAACCAACCTGAGATATAGCCTTCAATTTAAATTGTGGAAATCGCTGTACAGCAGCGCCACCTGTTGAGCAGTTGACACCAAAGATTGGTAGGCAGTAATATAGGTCAAGGTGCATCTACATATAAAATTATATGCATTCTGTACAGTAGTTTCTGAGATATAGTTTTCCCTTAAATTACAGATATTTCTGTATAGCAACGCCACCTTTTGGACCGTAAGCATACAAATTGCACTAGCATAATGCCTTATAATGGCCTTCTTACATATAAAGTTTTGTTAGATTATACGCAATAGAACCTGAGATATAGCATCCCCTTTAAATTGCGAAAATCGCTGTATAGCAGCGCCTCCTGGTAAGCAGTTGACACCAAAGATTGGTAGGCAGTAATTTAGGTGATGGTGCATCTACATATAAAATTACATGCATTTCTGTGCAGTAGTTTCTGAGATATAGCCTTCCCATAAATTACAGATATTGCTGTATAGCATCGCCACCTGTTGGCCAATAAGCATACAAATTGCACTAGTATAATGCCTTATAATGGCCTTCTTATGCATATAAAGTTTTGTTAGATTATACGCAATAGAACCTGAGATATATCCTCCCCTTATATAGCGGAAATTGTGTTATAGCAGCGCCACCTATAGCATGCACTAATTTAGGTCAAGGTGCATCTACATGTAAATTGATATGTAATTCTGAGCAGTAGTTCCGGAGATACAGTTGCCACAAAATTTTTGTCACACGCACGCAGACAGACATTTCCTACAAATGGTCAAATCGTGTTCTAGACCTCTCATAGCTTCTAAATCCGTCGAAAACCAGAAGTCGAAAATTTTTACGAATCCAATACTTTCTTTTATTGAATATAGAAGAAAGTAAAAATGGAGTTAGTGTCACGTGGGGCCCTCAGGTTACCAAGGGGCCCATTTGTGATACCTCAGATTATTTGAATCCAGGAAACATTTGAAATCTATGTGTTCAGCGAATTTACTTTCCTTTCAAGAAATTTTGGTGTACCCAGACTTATCAAACACCCTATATATATATATATATATATATGTAAGTGTGTGCATGTCTGTATTATTCTGACATAAACCGAACACACAAAATGTGACTTCTGGTTTACTGACAACAAAAGAAAATTGGCGGATTCCTTTTAACTCTGTGGACACACCCCCTTGTGATTCCACGGCTCCATACTACGGTTACAGTTTAGAAATTTTTGCACCCGCAAAACAGAAAAAAAAACTGTTTTTTCTTTAAAACTGATTTTTTCTGTAAACAATACAGTTTGTTCTGTAAAAATAACAGAATTTTTGTTTTCAGCATGCTCAAAAACAGAAAAGGGGAAAAAAACAGAAAAAAGAAAAAAAAAAAAACAGAAAAAGGGATAAAAAACAGGAAAAATCTGTTTTTTCTTTAAAACAGCTCTTTTCTGTAACAAATACAGATATATTCTGTAAAACCCACAGATTTTTTTTACAGTGTTCGAGGCTTTATCTTGCAAAAAAAGTGATTGCTTTCCATGGCAGTTTCATTTCGTAATCAATGCCATAATTAACAATAAAATTCCTAATATATATTGAATGTAATTATCATTATAAAAATTAAATGTTTTAATAGTTTAAAACCAATATTGAATAGCTGAAATTATTTTTAACTAAGATTATTTCCATTTATTTATAATTTTTATTTTATCATATTTTTTTCGTATGTAAGTTTTACTTTCTTAATATTAGAATGGAGATTTAGGTTTTCTTCATTAATTATAAACAACAACAACAACAACAACAACAACAACATTAATAATGATAATAATAATAATAATAATAATAAGATAAATATAAATATTTTTTGAATGTATTTAACTCGAATTTATTTTAAATTAAAAAGTACTTAAACAGTAAATAAAGTTATAAATTAAATTTAAAACGCAGAAATTTCTCTATTCAGTATTTACTTTCTTCTATAATCAATAGAAGAAAGTATTGGATTCGTAAAAATTTTCGACCTCGGGTTTTTGATGGATTTACACGTTTTGAGAGCTGCAGAACACGATTTGACCATTTTTAGAAAATGTCTGTCTGTCTGTCTGTGTGTGTGTGTGACAAAATTTTGTGGCAACTGTATCTCAGGAACTACTGAACAGAATTTCATACAAGTTGGTATGTAGTTGCAACTTGACATAAATTAGTGCCTATCAACTTTTGGTAAAAATTGTCTAACAGGTTTCGTTGCCATCCCGCTTTTTCTAAATTTTTAACATGGTGATATAGGACAAAATTTTGTATAAATGTGCATAAAGAGAATTATTTTTTAGTAATCATTATGAAATTTACAAGAATTATTTATAATACAGATAGTCAACAGGGAGAAAAATTTTGTATGTGTAGGAGCCTCGCGACCCCCCTGGGGGACATGTCCCCCCTCGAGGGGAGTAAATTTTCAAGAGGGGTATGTTTCGAAAGGTCTTGTCAATGCCTTTAAAACGAATGGTTGAACTATAAATCTGTGATAATTTAAAACTAAGTTATCGATTTTTTTTACTTTTAACGAGAGAAAAAAAAAATCGTATTTTTTTTTTTTTTTTTTTTTTTTTTTTTAAATCGAAATTTAACTAAACTTAGTATTTAGTTAGCCCCTGACATAAGCTGGTGCTGATTAGATTTGGGGATCAATTGCTCAACAGGTGACGCTGTGATCGTATTTTTTCTAAATTTTTAACATGGGAGTATAGGACAAAATTCCGTATAAATGTACATAATGAGAGTTATTCTTAACCTGTAATTGTAAAATTAATATGAATTCTTGATAATAGTAGTAGTTAATTAGTAAAAAAAAATTGTGCATGTGGGGGCATCGCTTCCCCCCTGGGGGGATGTACCCCCGAGGAAGGGGGGGGTAAATTTTCAAGATAGGTATCTTTCGAAAGGTCTCGTCAATACCTTTAAAATGAATGGTTGAACTATAAATATGTGATAATTTAAAACAAAGTTATCGGATTTTTTTTTAATTTTTTTTTTTTTTTTTTTTTTGTTATTGAGTGAATTTGTATAGGAAAATATAGAAGAAAATCTTGTGGTGGTCACAACATACTAGTTTTTTCACTTACTTTTACTTACTTACTTCACTTTTCAATAATATTTTCCGTTGCAGTGAAAGATCTACTATAATATTTCATATTCCAATAATATTCCATTTTCAGATTATTAATATTCACAAAGTACGTTGTAAGCCAATTAATTAACGCTTGAAAGAGATTAATGTGTAAACTAAGTACTTATATGATATTTTCTATGTTGTAAATTACGTTGTTAATCCTCTTGTGTAATTGATTATTTCCATACTTCATTATGATATGCGGAAGATACATTATGTGAAACTAGGACAAAATAGGTATAAAATATAACAAAAGCTTATTTGCACCAATATATCTTTCAAATAAAACTATAATATTATCATTTGAGTACGCATATTTTTCTTGATATGTATTCATCTATTACTTTTTCTTCTCTTTCTCTATATATGCATGAGTCGTTTTGATGACAAATATTTAGTGATTGCACACCTGAGAATTTACTTTATATTTGAAACAAATAATAGAGCTTAAATGAACACATTTGGTCTATACACCAGAAATATACACCAGAAATATACACCAGAAAACACGTCTTATATAATAGATCACATGATAAAAAGTACAGTATACACTGTATCATAGCACAGAAAACATCATAATTTGTAACCAGTAAGAGAGGCTCAGTGAGGGAGCTCCAAACAACTCAAGGATTTGCTTCAGCTAAACTGGGCTCGGCCGAAATGCGATCCTTCAAAGTTTTCCAGGTATATTTCAGGAAATATTCAATATAGGGTTTCGATTATCGATATTTCGATGAAAAGGTTTTCGTCGACAAAGTCGCCAACGGTCAATGAACACACCGACATGACTAAAACTTCGGCGCCAATGTCATTTACCCTTGAAGAAGCTTTTTAAAAGCTTTTTAAAGGAAAATACAGCAAATCAAATAACTTTAATAAGCCTCTTGAAATTACATTAAAAAAAACCTCTTATTTACAAGCGCGCTTCAATATATATATATATATATATATATATATATGTGTGTGTGTGTGTGTGTGTGTGTGTGTGTGTAGTCAGCAGCAAAATTATTCGAGCGCTAGCAATAATTCTAATATAAATCAAGTACACTTAATACATTTATTTAACAAAACAGTATTAAGTGTACTTTTTTTTTCATACAGGAATTATTGCTAGCGCTCAAATAATTTTGCTGCCGATGTATGTGTATGTAAGGCTTAAAACGAAAGTTTCTTATACATTTGTATTAGGGCAGCAAATAAGTCATACTGCAGTCAAGAGATGTATTAAATCCACTAACAGGGGGAAAAGCCTTCAAAATTACGGTAACAAACAGGAATTTGGTGAATTAAATTCAAGTCATGTACCTGTCTGAAAAACTTTCGTTACACGACATTTATATATGTGTATATATGTGTGTGTATGTGTGTGTGCGTATAAAACAAAACAAATAAGAACAAACACTTTTACGAATGTATCTAACAACCTATCATATCAAAAGTTCGGGAATTTAGAGTGGCGCTGTTTGTTGCCAAGTATATGTAATATTTTCAAAAGGACTGTTTTATTGGTGTGCAAAGTTGAGTATTTGAGCTTTAAAATTCATCAGAAGTTGGAGATATATCTGTTTGCATATGTGCAAAAAAATGTTCTAAATGGCTTATATACATAAAATTTCCAAAATATTTTTTTTTTTTAATATTCAATGTTTTATAATATATATATATATATATATATATATATATATATATATATATATATTGTAGCGCTGAGTAAAGTAGATTCTCGGGAAATGTATAAACAATATATACATATATAGGTTTTTGTTTTATTAAAATATCTAATGGATAAATAGCATACCTTACCTGCGGTTTATATGCTGTAAATTACGCTTAATGGTACTACATGCAATAACGTAAAAACAATTTCATTCATATATACAAATAACATAGTTTACATTTTTATTTGAAAATGCTGTGTTATGAAATGCTGTGAGTGCACATTGCAATGCTGTGTGTGCACAGTTTTTGAGCACGAATAATGTCGAGTTATGAGTAAGATAAAATGTAATAACTGTATGAGCATTCGAAGAATTTTTGTGTTTTTCAAATATGTTAAATTACAACTAATTTTAAATGTTACTAAATACATTACTTAAGTTAAAGCTAAAAGAGATTGCGCACATAGCGAGTGAGTAGTAAGCAGTAAAATGGACACTCTGAGACTCCAGACGGTTGTACGACATTAAGTGTGGTGTAAAGACAAGAATTCGCACGTTGAATGCTTTAAGCGTCAAAGGTAAAGCGTTTTTATTTTGTCTTGTTTTAAAAAATGTAAATGCTTGAATTTTTCTCACTCTTCTTAAGAATGCCTATAAAAAGGTAGTATGACAAAATATTTTTAACTTAAACGATTTATCATGGATTAGTTAATATATGTTACTTGTGGCAAGTAGTTGCACGAAAGCGGCACTATTTACATGAATAAATGCAACGATTGAGGACAATGACAAATTAGACAAGCGATCATGGGAAATTCAATATGAAAAGGAAATGGATTAATTTTATTTAAACATGTTATCTAGTAACAATGGTATTTTGTAAATCTATCTGGTCTTGATTTTTTTTCTAAATCTTTAATATTGATTCTTTCTTTTCTTTCTTTCTTTCTTTTCTTTTTCTTTTTTTTAATTCTATTTAAATTTCTATGAAATTTCTCACGTTTTAGTGCTAGAGGCCTATTTCAGTCGGTACAGTTGTCGAATTTTTATAATACACTCTTAATAGTGCTAAGGGCCTATTTCAGTCGGTTTATTGAATGGGGATTTATTGAATGAAGTCCCCCCAAGGCACAACTTTGACATGAGTCCCCCCCCCCCAAGGTACCCCTATTTCAGTCGGTATAGCGTTGTCGAATTTGTATAATACACTCTTAATAGTGCTAAGGGCCTATTTCAGTCGGTTTATTGAATGGGGATTTATTGAATGAAGTCCCCCCCAAGGCACAACTTTGACATGAGTCCCCCCCAAGGTACCCCTATTTCAGTCGGTATAGCGTTGTCGATTTTTTATAATACACTCTTAATAGTGCTAAGGGCCTTTTTCAGTCGGTTTATTGAATGGGGATTTATTGAATGAAGTCCCCCCAAGGCACAACTTTGACATGAGTCCCCCCCAAGGTACCCCTATTTCAGTCGGTACAGCGTTGTCGAATTTTTATAATACACTTTTCATAGTGCTAAGGGCCTATTTCTGTCGGTTTATTGAATGGGGATTTATTGAATGAAGTCCCCCCAAAGCACAACTTTGACATGAGTCCCCCCCAGGCCCAACTTTGACATGAGTCCCCCCCAAGGTACAACTTTGACATGAGTCCCCCCCAGGCCCAACTTTGACATGAGTCCCCCCAGGCCCAACTTTGACATGAGTTCCCCCCAAGGTACAACTTTGACATGAGTCCCCCCCCCCAAGGCACACATTTGACATGAGTCCCCTCCAAGGCACACCTCCCCCTCATTGGGAAAAAGAGAAAAACGTTGTTTTGCGGCTATAAGACAGTTTGGACTTCCAACGTTATTTGTTACAATGTCTGAAGCTGAAACACATTGGTTTGATTTAATGAAAACTTTATCATGGAATTTAGATCGTCACGAATTAACTAAAGAAGAATTTGTCGATATTAACAAGTTTAGCAGTAGGCCTCTGGCACTAAATTAAAATCTGTCAATGTCAGATTATCATGTTTTAAATAATGAAATAATGTCGTGTCTGTATAATTTTTTTTTTATTTATTAACTTGAAATAGCCACTCCTAATATAACAATATTTGTCTACAAAAAATTTACAACAATACCGTTTAAGTGCAATTGTTATCGTTAACAATTTAATTGAAGTTATAATTAAGCATAATCGCTACTACCTATGTGCGTATTCTCTTCTACCTTGAAAGAAGAGATTGCACTTATTAACGAAATTGATTTAAGGCATCATATCTTACAGTTTATACTTCAATATTACGTAGAATGGATAATTTTAATATTTTGAAAACATTCTTCTCTCAAGAAAACTAGACCCATCTAAATAATTTCATCTAATTAAATCAAAATCCTAAAACTGGGAATTTGTATAAGAGTATGTAAATGTAATGTTAGAATCATGTGGAATTATCGACACGAAACTCAGGTTATTTTATGGATGGGAAAATTAAAGTTTTAGTTTAACACTTTTTTTATTATTATAAAACATATAAGACACAGCATTTTACACGTTAAAATCCAAGTGAAAGACTTAGTTTAGGAGTTTACAGTATACAAGTTAAAAAGAACATCACGACGTTTCGTCCAAGCATTGTTACTTGTGGACATTTTCAGGTGTAGTTCGCTTACTGCCAGCGTCTTGATCCTTTAATATATGTAGAATGGGTTGCCATACTTTCGCCAATTCTCTAGAATGTGCATAATTAACCCATAATAAACCCATTCTTCATATATTAAAGGATCAAGACGCTGGCAGTAAGCGAACTGCACCTGAAGATGTCCACAAGCAACAATGCTTGGATGAAACGCCGTGATGTTCTTTTTAACTTGTATACTGTAAACTCTTAAACTAAGTCTTTTGACTTTGATTTTAACGTGTAAAGTGTTGTGTTTTATATGTTTTATCAATTTGATCTATACACGTGTTAAAAACAATTATTCATCCAATTTATTATTATAATTTACAACTAATTAAGTTCACATTAAAACTAGTTATGCTTACAAGCAATGTATTATGATGTTATTAAACAAAATTGTACATTTCATGTAGATTACAGAAAATGTTTAGTGGAGTTTCACTCTTGTTGTAAATCATGGTAATATAAAGATTTATTTGTAATTTGAGTGAATAAAGATATTCTCTAATATTCACAATAGATTTATTTAATTGTGTTGTGAATATAAAACATAGAACTTTGATTTTTCTTTTCTTTTCTTTTTGAAACACATAATATAGAGCAATAAGATATTTTAGCGTATTTGAGATTCCTGTACAAGAATTTCCTTCGTTAAAATTACTTTTATAAATGAGCCAAAAATACTTAAAAAAATATGTATACTTTTTTAAACAATATTTGCTACCTTTTTTTTTTATTCTCAACTTTTCCACCACTGTGTTTATATGGCAAGATTAATATAATAATACTGTGTTCGAAGATTCAATGAAATATGCGAATCAGAGCAGCTGCATTACACTAAGAAAAAACTCTCAAATTGACATCTAAAAACTAAATTGTAGCTCTAGTAAAAATAGTTCCATGTCATACTTATAAATTTTAGTTTCCTTTTCTAGCGAGTTCTAAAAAACAAAATTAGAATTTTAGAATGTTTTCATGTGTTATCGTGGGGTTAAAATTGTTTAAAAACTTCTGAAATAAATGCAAAAACATGAGCCGAGTTTTAGTAACTATAATTTTGGTTTATAACCCAATTCAAGGAAATCAAGTGAGAATATCCCAAATGACCGAAATTTCATAGCATTCAAAATATATTATTGTATCAGGATTTAGTAAAGTGTAGACAAATCTTTAACTGCATTTCTTGAGACCATGCAAGCACAGTCTCAACGATTCCACGGTTAAAATAGGGGAGATAACCTTTTCTTTGAGAGAAAATAAGCCATAAGGGAACACCAAATGACTAGATGTTTACTAAATCCAAACCTGTCGGTAAACTTGGCACCCCCCTATAAATTTGGACTCGTCCTCACTGCTAAGCGTAGGAAATGTGGTTAGACTATAGAAATCCTCGTCATAATCCAGGTTATTTGTTTACCTTGTATGAAAAACTCGAAAACCATAATTCTAGTTTAACCCTTTGCGGCGCAAGACAATTTGAAACATTTAAATTATACTGCCACCGGAATTCATGAACTAAATTAAATTAAAAGAAATTTTAAATTTTAAGGTTTAAAAAACCGGCCTTTTCTGATATGTTATAAACGCGAATTTTTGCTAAAAAATTTCCGGGATGAATTTTTGTGGCTGGATCTTAAATTTTGCGTCCTCGCAGCAAGGACACCGCGCGTTAAGGGGTTAAGGAATAAGAAAATGACTATTCCTTCGTTTTAGATAAATGAGTAACTTTTTTTTTTTTTTTCTTCAGTACAAAAGTTTTTTTTTTTTTTTTTTTTTTTTTTTTTTTTATTATTATTTTCTTTACGCTCATCAATCAATTTACAGGGTGTCCCAAGTATGTAGACATTTTAAAATTTCATAAAAATTGAAAGAATCGGTAGAATTGAACGCGGCTTGCGAAAACGTTATTCTCGTGTAGGGGATTTTTTTTTTTTTTTTTCTTTAGTAAAAAATTTTTTTTCATAGATTAAAGTTACTGCACCGATGCATAGTAAGAAATATGTAAATCAGAAATGATTAGCACTGCTTACTTCTTAATTTACCTCCTGGTGCTAGCTAAAGCGTTATTGGTAAAGATGAAGGTAATGATATGGTAAAACTCGCTGACTGAAACTGCAATTAGCGGTTTTGTAACTCGTTTGCAAACTGTAATTTGTGGTGATTACGTACGCATAAAATAGGATTTATGTGCCTGTAAATGTGAATGAATATAGTTTTTTTTAACGGAAATGTGTGATTTTCTAACGTACAGCGCCCTCTATCGATTACAATTTTAGCTATTATTATTTTTTTTTACCTTAACGCAACCGCCACCCCTCCCCCAACAAAAAATCCCTTTTCACGAGTATTGCTTTTTTGCAAACCACCTTCAGTTCTACAAATTCCTTCAATTTTTATGAACATTTAAAATATCTGCAGACTTATGGAACATCCAGTGTTTATATATATATATATATATATATATATATACGTATACATTTACAGGTCCAGGATTAAACTGTTAGATTTCAGTAAATCATACTTTCACATTTTCAATTTTTTATTAAATTTATTTTACTCTATTTTTTTAGTAGCACTGAAACTTTTAAAGTTGCTTTAAAAGAGAACTCAGTGATAGTTTCGAACATAAAAAGTCTATTTAATGTACTAAAGAAAATGAAACTGCCCTTACAACACCAGTAACAGAAGAACATCTATTGCTTATTTGGTACTAAATAGCTCTCAAGAGTCTAACAAAACTTGTATATGGCTGCATGGATAAATGCATATTTACTTCATGTTAGAATGCGTTTTTCGGAAATGTATCATTTTGAAAAGAAACACATATTTTCTTGAAATCTAGAAGAATATAAGAAAAAGTAAACATCCAGACACTAGTAATTCAAATTTGTGTTATGAATCTAAAGGCTAATTAAATTATTTTTTTTTATTTAAACTCATTATTCAATATTATTTAAAGTAGTTTGTTACCCAAAATCTTCCTACTATAGTCATTTTATGGAGAATTAATTATATTTTTGACTAAAAAAAAAAAGGGGGATTTAAATTTATTGAATTTTGTGATGATTTATACTTGTTTAAAAGTACATTTTAGTTGCGTAGAAAATAATTTTGAGCATTTTATTTTGTTGTTAAAATAGTGATTTTTTCTGCGACATTTAAAACGTCATTTTACACATTCTGATCTAAATTTTATAATATTTAAATTAGTAATTATATTATGTTAACTCATTATAAATAGACATAATTTTAAAGAGGGCCTAAACAGACAATGAAATATATATATATATATATATATTTGTGTCAGTCTTACCTATATGTTACAATCAGTTCTATTTTTATTGTGTTGGTATTGTTTTGTATCTTTTAATTGCCAAATATTAAAGTTAAATTTTGTTACGATAACTCTTATATATATATATATATTATATTAAAACCATTTTAACTGCTTGTTAAACAAAACTAGATTAATGGATTAATGCGATATTTTAATATGTTCTATGTGAATCGTCCATATAGTAAATTATAAATTATTATCCGTAATAATTATTCTATTAAAATACGAGATTGTGTTTTTGTCTCTAGATAAGAAGTCATCACATATTACGTACATGCACTCAAAATGTCGCGTATATGGGTTTTGCTTTTAACATCAGTTTACACGGAAATATTTCATACGATTACAACTTTTAAAAAAATTGGTTTTTTTTTCTTATTTTTTACTAAAATACACTGAGAAAGAATCCTGTAACTGACATCTGGAATCTAAATTTTGGCTCAAGAAAAAATATTTCCATGTCATTCTTATAATTTCTAGTCTCCTTTGTAAGCGAATTCTAGAAACACCAATTAGAATTCTAGAGTGTCTGTCTAGATTATCGAGGTCAAACTTATTTTAAAATCTCTGCAAATAAATGAGAATACAAGAGGCGAGTTTTAGCAACTTTAATCTTGGATTTTGACCAAATTCTAGAAAAAACAAGCAAGAATTTCTCGCAATACAAATCATTCGGAATAATTTTTTACCATCTAAAAATGCATAGACTAAAAATTCTCGATCATTTCGTCTGTTCACCTTATTAACGTGTTTTATACGCATAGCTCGGAAATCTATATTTGTAGTTTAAGGATTTAGAAAATGATCATGTATTCGTTCTAGATGAAGGCGGTATACATATATATACATATATATTATTAGTGTAATATTTATCTACATAAGTAAAGAGAAGTATTTGCATGTCACTAGAATGCAAAACTAGAAAATGTGTCACATGCGTAGTTTGGAACAAGCTGGGGTGCACATCATCGGAATTCTTCAGATTTCTTTCTTGATTTTATTTATTTATTTTTCTTTATCATATTCATGGTTTCTTCTTTTTCATTTTCTTAAATTTATCTGTTGATATCAATCGTTTAAATTCCATAAGTAACGACTGGTATAGGATTTATAAAAGTATTTTCTTTGAAAGAAAAAAAATAAATATTATGTCAGCCAACCTTTCGGAATTTTGATTCAGATTTAGAACCACTACTTTTAAGAAGAAATTTGTCATGCTTATTTTCTACAATCATCAAATTGTATACAGAGAATCCCATTAGTCTGTAGACATTTTGAAAATTCATAACTATAGAATGGATTTATAGAATTGAACGCGGTTTGCGAAAAAAATCATTCTTGTGAAGGAAGATTTTTTTGGTAAAGAAAAAATAATAATTAAACTATTTGTCGATAGAGGGTGCTGTGCGTGACCAGATCGCACATTTTATAAAACAAAAACTGTACTTATTTTCTCACAAATGTTTACAGGCATATAAATCCTATTATATGTGTCCGCCCTCACCACAAATTACAATTTTCAAACGAGTTATAACGCTGATAACTTCAGCTTCAGTCAGCGGTTCTTACCTGAGGGAAAACGTCTTCACCAAGTCAGTATCGTAATTAAAACTTCATGTACGCACAAGTAGGAGGCAAAGTAATTAATAATCTGTTCCAATCACAAAATTGCGTAATTAACAGGAATTTTGTTTGCATATTTTTCTGTCACATCCATGCGAAAAATTTAGCTGTTTGTCTAACTGTCGTTGACAAAAAAATTACCTATAGTTTTTGTTTTTCTTAAAAAACAAATCCCCTTTAACGAGAATGAATTTTTCGCAAGCCGCATTCCATTCTATCAATTTGTTGAATAATTATGAATTTTTAAAATGTCTACAGACTTATGGGACAACCTGTATATATTCAGATAGATAAATAGACAGAGAGTAAGGGAAAGAGGGGAAATTTCTGGTAAGAGGCCTATTTGTATTTTTTTTTATGTATAACAATTAAGTTTATATAGGATTTTTTAATCTATATAATACACAATAGTATTTTTCTGTATATAACAGTATAATAAAATGATAAATTAATTGTAATTATGATTTTATAATATTATTGTTACAGAGCTTGTGTTAGAAAACCGGCGTTTTAATGAAAACAATGAGTCCTATCTAGGTCTCACTGATACATAGTGTCAAAAATAAAATGTTTGATGGATGCTGACATATAGCCATCTATGAAACTATAGTTCATGAATAAGAGCAATGCCTCAAATTCATATACAAAGCGTAAAAAAAAAATCACAATTTTAATTAAATAGACACAAACCACATTTTAAACCAAATGCCAATTTCTCTGCCTTATACTCATATAGATGCTATGTCAATATATTAAATCCTCATGGTATTAACGTTTTATATTATTATTATTATTATTATTATTATTATTTTGATTTTTTGTTTTATCTTTTTGCAATTATTTTCTATATTTTAACTTTCTGCTTTGTTACCATATGGTCTATCAGAGGTTTTGGGGAAAGTTGGGTACCCAGAAAACTTGTTTAAGCCTCTCTAATTTTCTTAAGCGGTGTTAAGCGGTCCCTTTTCTCCATCTAGTTTTTACTATTTTTTCCTGTTGTTCTTTGATTGTATTTACTAGATATGATCTCACAAATGTTTCCGAAACAATTCATATCTTGAATTATTAATTATGTTTTATTATCTTTTGCATAATATTAGGGTTTATTTTCATTTGTGGTTCCTTGCTCGATAATTCTCGTCTTCCTTTCTAGTGTTTCATCATTGTAATGGCGGATTATTATTATTATTATTATTATATAATAGAAGACATTGTCCATTCGCCGGTCTCTATATTTAAATGAATTTAAATAAAAAACGAATCACTATTTTTTTCAACTTTGAAAATAATAATAATAATAATAAACATTTAAATAGCATAAATCCGTGATGGGCCCGCTGATATGACTGCGTCTTCTAAAGAGGATATTTTAAATTTTATTTAAAAAATGTTTTCAAAATTAAACAAAAACTGTAAACTGTAATTTTTCACACAAATATATAAAAATCATATCGCAAATAAAAATAAAGATCATTACTTTTTTTAATAATAGCGTCTTTTAGTCATCGACTAATATTTATCTATGTTTATATCTAAATATCCCAATACTCGAAAAACGTTCAGTAAATAAAAATCGACTTTATTTTATCTTTACTAATTAAAAAAACGTCCTTTTTTTTTTTTTTTTTTTTTTTTTTTTAATAAAAAAAAAAAAAAAAAAAAAAATGAATGAAAAATCATTCAGTACTCAGAGATTATTAACTTTTTTAACTGTGAGTAACATTTATCCTTGAATGTACATCGCTTGATCACACAACAAACACACAGAAAGACAAGCAAATAGACTAATTCAATTTGCTCGTAACACAGAATTCACACTTAAACATTCTTGAAAAGGGTTAAAAACACATAACGAAAACAAAAATGCAATTACAGCAATTTTCAATTCAAGCCCTTAATTTATCTGAATATTTGATTGCAGCTCTGTAAATATTAACACTAAATGTACCATATTCAACAGAAAACCTTTTATTAACATATGTATATTAAATAAAAATTACATTATGATTTGAAGAGTATAAAGTTGATTTCGGGAGTACAAAACACGATGTATAAACATGACTCTCATAAAATGCAATCCCATGATATTACTTGTGTACCTGCCCACAAATTATTTGTGCTATTGTACTATTTATATAATTTTAAGTAGAAAACATACCCTAATGAAATTGAAATATATATATATTATTTTTAAGATTTTCCAAAAAGTATTTACTGACGCCAGAGGCAGAAACAAGGACAATCAGACAAACATACGGATGTTTAGACTCACAGATAGACTAACTTAAAAAATAATCACTCTTATTAATTGTTAGAAAGTGTTACAAAATAAATAATTAAATAAATAAAAACGAAAGTGCAATTGTATCAGTTTCAAATTAAAGCATTTAACCGATCTAAATACCATTGTGTGGCCCTGTAAATCTTAAAGCTAATCACACTATGTTCTATATAAATATATATTTTTGTGCAAAATAATGACGAGTCCAGCTCGTCATGAACTTTCTTGAGCAAAATGATCATGACGAGCTGCACTCGTAATGCGTGAAACAATAAATGTGTGAAACAAATATTATTTTTAATAATAACGAATTATTTTAGCAACAAAACCGTAAGTTCCTATATCAATCCCTCCTCTTAAAACATAGAACATTAAATTGTCTACAAGCGCAGTGCTGACTGAAAATAAATTGCAGTTCAAGGGGTTAACATTTATACAAAATAAGATTATTAAAATATGATTTATAGAAATATCTTTCAAAAAACGCAAAATTTTGAAATTCTTTTGGGTGACCCTGTGCACAAACCAATTTTTGTACTTACTCTGTTTTCAATAGGAAACATCCTACTGTAAGTATGAATAATATTTATGAGTTTCAAGGAATTCTTTGAAGAGTTACGAGAATTAGAATGCGGAAAGTCAGATGGAAATACAGATAGACTGAAAAACACAAATAATAAACATTTTAATTAAAAAAAAAAAAAAATGAGTTAAAAATAGTTTTATTTTATTAATAGTAAAATAGTTTTAGTTTATTTTTTCTTTCTGTAATAAAAAAAAAAAAAATAGTTCTCTATATCAGACATTTGTAATAGCTATGTACACCCATAATACAATTATTCAGTCAGTAGTTTAGTAAGGTCTATATACAGAATATTTATAAATGTTTCAGTCAATTAAATACATTAATTATCGAAACCATTTTTAAAGTTGATCAATAAATATTTGACTATTAAAGCTCTAATGGAGAATTTTAAAATTTACGAATCTATTTAATTTTATAACATTAAACATTCCCCCTAAAACAAAAGCCCTTTGAACAGGCTAAAAACTACTTTAAAGTTAAAACAACAGCTCCATAAAAGAAATCAAAATCATCGTAAAGTTTAACATTACGAAAATTATTTTAAATATTGCGTTGGATCTAATGTTCACTCATTTGTAACAGTAAAGCTTACAGTAAAAGAAATTAAACGAACTGAAAAATGAAGATGCGTAATAAATCTAAAGGTTTATGTTTCATTAACGCTTGTATAGGAAAATGTTACCTAACTCTGAATGTTCTAAATAATTACACTTTCTTTGCTGGAAACAAACAATTTATTTTACAATTTAATATTCTGTCAGATTTTATTAATTTTTGTTTATATAATAATATAATAATGTTGGAATAAAAATTAATGAATTCACTAAATACAATATTTTATGTATAAGAATAATTTTAATATCAGTAACATTTAAGAATTATAATCTATAACTGATAAGAACATTAATGACTTATAAAAAAATAATTTATAACTTATAAACGTATCTTATGCGGCAACAACTGATATTGTATGCATAACCATAATAAATAAAACGTTCTATTTAAAAAATAATACTTGAATTAATTTTAAAACACAATAAAAAATTTATATATATATATATATATATATATTCAAAGAGATGCAATGAAAAGAATACTGCGGTTATATATATATATATATATATATATATATATATATAACATATTTTTAAATCACACTTTTTTCAGTAAACTTATAATTTTCAACAAATATGTAACGTCCTGAATTTCTAAGGAGTTGTAAATAAATAAATAAATATGTATACATTGAAACACATGCGTTTATATAAATATACATACATATTTACATTATGTGGTTTAATATTTCCATCTCCTTATATTATTAAATATATATATATTAGCCGATAACCGTTTTTTTTTTTTTTTTTTTTTTTTTCTTTTCTTTTAGTAATATTAAATATTAAGTTTCTTAAATTTATGCCTTTACTTTCATTACCTTGCAAAAAGCAAAGACTTCTTCAAAAAGTTTTTCTTTTAATATATTTACTGTATCTCATTTATAATCTACTAGAAACTTCCTTTTTCTTTTTTCCCAAGGGACTGATTTAATTAAAATATTTGTTGCTTTTACGAACTTAATCTACTATAGACTTAGTTTCTATGGTAATGAAAGATATAAATGCATTAAAATGATCAAAGTTATTATAGCATAAATTTGATCTATCTCACGAAATATAAGTATAATTAAATTAACTCGCTAATTTATCACAGACGCTTCGCCATTAAATTATATTACGGGATATAAAATCATAATTAGTTTTTTTATTCTTTTTTACTTCCATTACCCTACTACCGTAGGTAATGGAAGTATTGTATTCGGTCTGAAAATTCGATATCGGGTTTTCACCTGATTTACACGTTTTAAGGTCCCCTGAGTCCAAAAAAGTGGTTTTTGGCAATTGGTCAGTGTGTATGTATGTGTGTGTGTGTGTGTGTGTATGTGGAGAATCTTCTGGCTATTATAGCTCAGAAACTAATAAAGATAGAGCTACGAAACTTTAGAATTAAAATACGTCTGGTGTACAGATGAAATTTCCAAATTTTGGTGAAAATTGAAAAACCGGAAGTGGGACATCAGAAACAGGAAGTGGGAGAGTAAGTCCGTATCTCAAAAACGGCTCTAACGATTTTCTTCAAACTTGCTATATAAACACTCTATTAGATGTCCTTTCGAATGATATAGTTGGTTAGTTCAGGAAAATTGATAGGCGTCCTGTATAAATAGCTCAATTTCAGGCCTCGCAAAGGCGTTCCTTTAAAAACGGTTGAACGGATTTTTTTCAAACTCGCCATTTTAACTCACTTTTAAATATGCTTTTGTATGTAATTATTGTTTTCTGGTCAATAATTGATTTTTTGTAAAAATTGGTATCTCAAAAACGGCTCTAACGATTTTCTCTTTAAGTCACTTTTATGTTTTCTGATCACATTATCTCTCAAACTAGTTGGCATTGGTGGACTCTGCTCAGTTCCCCATCATATTTATGTTCTCAGAAATTTCTAGTGCGAGACATATTATAATCATGTTAAAAGAAATGAATTTGACCAAAGCTTGATACAGTGACAGAATGAAATCCCCGCCTAATAGGCTATCCACCGTTCACTTCGATATAATTATCTTATTCTAATTTATTAATTTATTTTATCAGGGTCATTTCTGTTGTTTAGTTTTCATGCTACTATTTCCAATGCAATAAACCGCAAAATTCATATTTATATGAAATATTTACAATTTCGCTATGTTGATAAAATCGTAAGTTACGAATAATTTACGAAAATTTCCTAGTAGAATATTTTTATTCAATCATGTTCAAACAAATATCATAAACTTAATTTTGCAGTTGTCTAATGTATTTAGGATCCTCAAAATGGAAATTTATGCTCAATTTTGCCTTATTCTGACATGTTAAGTAAATCGTAAATTCCAAATAACTTACGAATTTTTTTAAATTGGAAAAATCATAGTCTATGATATTCATGCCAGTATCCTAAATAATATTTCGAAAGTGGTTTGACATCTTTACGATGAAAATATCCCCCAAGATTGACGTTTATGTGAAATTTTGCTCTATTCTGACATGTTAAGAAATTCGTAAATTTCCAATAACTTACGAAATCTTTATATTGGAAAATTCATAGTCATTAATATTCATGCCAGTGTCCTAAATAATATTTCAAAAGTAATCTGACATCTTTACGATGAAAATATCTCTAAAAATTGACGTTTATGTGAAATTTTGCCCTATACTGCCATGTTACGAAATTCGTAAATTTCAAATAACTTGCGAAATTTTCAGAGTAGCATATTTATAGTTACTGATGTTCATTCCGGCATCCAAACTGATATTTTAAAACTGGTCTGATATTTTTACAGTAAAAAGTTTCCATTTAATGCACGTTTAAGTGAATTTTTGTCCTATTCTCCCATGTTAAGAAAATCGTAAATTTCTAATAACTTACGAAGTTTTTAAATTCGAATGTTGCAAATCGATAGGGTTCTTGCCAGTGTCGAAAGTAATATTTTGAAACTGATCTGACCTCTCTGCGACAATTTGTTCTTGAGATATCGTGTACACAGACTAACAAACTAACGGACTGACCCACTAACAGACTAAGAGACTTACAGACTTACAGACTAACAGACTAACAGACACCCTACAGACAGACACCATAGAAATTTTGTCATTTTCGGATTCCTCACACCTGAAAACGTGTAGAAAAGTCAAAAAACCGAGGTTGAAAATTTTCACGATTACCTAAGTTCCCCATACCTATAGTATGATGGGGAACTAAAATGCCTATAATACGTGTAAAAGAGGGTAATGGAAGTCGTGTGGTTGTTTCACACCAGATTTTTACTTCCATTACCCTACTACCGTAGGTAATGGAAGTATTGTATTCGGTCTGAAAATTCGATATCGGGTTTTCACCTGATTTACACGTTTTAAGGTCCCCTGAGTCCAAAAAAGTGGTTTTTGGCAATTGGTCAGTGTGTATGTATGTGTGTGTGTGTGTGTGTATGTATGTGGAGAATCTCCTGGCTATTATAGCTCAGAAACTAATAAAGATAGAGCTACGGAACTTTAGAATTGAAATACGTCTGGTCTACAGATGAAATTTCCAAATTTTGGTGAAAATTGAAAAACCGGAAGTGGGACATCGGAAACCGGAAGTGGGACCGTAAGTCCGTATCTCAAAAACGGCTCTAACGATTTTCTTCAAACTTGCTATATAAACACTCTATTAGATGTCCTTTCGAATGATATAGTTGGTTGGTTCAGGAAAATTGATAGGCGTCCCTTTTAAATAGCTCAATTTCAGGCCTCGCAAAGGCGTTCCTTTAAAAACGGTTGTACGGATTTTTTTCAAACTCGCCATTTTAACTCACTTTTAAATATGCTTTTGTATGTAATTATTGTTTTTCTGTCAATAATTGATTTTAACCGGAAGTGGAACATCGGAAACCGGAAGTGGGACCGTAAGTCCGTATCTCAAAAACGGCTCTAACGATTTTCTTCAAATTTTCTATATAAACACTCTATTAGATGTCCTTTCGAATGATATAGTTGGTTAGTTCAGGAAAATTGATAGGCGTCCTGTATAAATAGCTCAATTTCAGGTCTCCCAAGGGCGTTCCTTTAAAAACAGCTGTACGGATTTTTTTCAAACTCGCCATATTAACTCACTTTTAAATATCCTTTTGTATGTAATTATTGTTTTCCGGTCAATAATTGTTTTGTTTTTTTAAAGTTTGTATCTCAAAAACGGCTCTATCGATTTTCTCTTTAGTTCACTTTTATGTTTTCTGATCGCATTATCTCTCAAAAATGCATATAATATGTGTAATAGTGGGTAATGGAAGTCGTGTGGTTGTTTCACACCAGATTTTTTTTCTTTTTATTTACTTTATTGTGCATAATATTTTGTTCTTGTATTTTTTGTTTTTAATAAAATTTTATTTATAAATGCATTCGCATTTGACTCACAGGTATTACACATTAAAGGAACTGTTAAAATATGTATATATATATATATACTTATGAAAATGTCTATGTATACAGTAATACAAATTATATGTAAATTTCGAGCTAAGAAAAAGAAAATATGTGTATAAGATAAAAGTAAAGAATTGTGATCACAAAACACATAGCTGAGCTGCATTATGCGATTGCTAAACTAGATCCGCAGTTGTGGGAAATGAAATCCAATATGGCGATGTAAACAAATGGCATAAACTTAGCATAGGTAAAAATAAAGAATTTTTTTTCAATAAAATTTGACTGGTAATTAGGTGGGAAACTATCTTAAATTTCCCCTGCATAAATATTTTTCTGTATAAAGATTTATGTGTATTGGATGAAGGTATATGTAATATTGCGGATTTTAGTCAATATATTGACAAATATCATAAACATGTAGTTAATGGACACCTTGGTATAATGAAAAGTGATATTATAAGATTTTAATTAAACTTATGTACTAATTTTAAATTTTTAAAAAATGTTAAAAAAATAATTATTAAAGGTTTAATTTTAAAACATATTTTAAAATATTTTTATTATAAAATTTGTTGTGAGTATAATGCACCTATAGAAACTTTTCGTAAATGAAAATATAATATAATTTGCTATTTTTAAAATTTTTTATAGAAAATTTAAATAAGAAATATTTTCATCAGCAGTTTAAAAAATCAGATATTGAATATATGGAATGAGTTAAGAAGATTTTTATTGTTTTTACGGTGCATAAGGCTACTAACATATATGATATTATGTGTAAAAAATTTCATTTTCAAAGAACTTTAGAAGAATTAAAAAATGATTTTTATTATACTAAAGTAAATATGAATTCTAAAACAATAAACAGACGTTTTGCTGTTTATACTAAGCAATAAAAATCTCTCTCACTCTCTTTTTTTTTTTTTTTAAATAGATTTCATGTTTCTGAATAAATAAATATTCCACTTTCATTTATAACTCCAGTATTTCATAAGAGTTTTGCTAAATTCAGATTTATTTGTGTTACAACTAATACACAACCCACCAATAATTATTTGGACACATTTGAATTTAGACATTTCGTGAAATATCTAGAGAATTTCTTTAGGAATAAAAACATATTACACACCTCATATATTTCAGCAAAAGTTTTTGTTCATCAAGAGGAAAAGGGGACCAGTAGAATAATAAAAAAAAAAGATGAAAATATTTTGCATAGTCCTGTAACGATTTGGCTTTACCATGTGATTATAAGACTTCTTATTATCTGTATAAATTTGTATGATGCTACCTTATATATTTATGGATATATAACGGTTTCTTTCAAAAATGCAAAAAATAAAAAATAAAAAAAGTTTAAAATGTCACCTTTTTAATCATAACACATTGGGTATTAAACGTAGTGCAAAGCCATACTTTGGAAACTTGTCATATTGCATTAGGCACAACATACTGCAATCAGAATGCAAAAGTATTAAATATGTTACGGATTATTAGCAATTTGACTAAATGATTTTTAACAACGCATGCACTAGATTTATAAAAATTTCATTTGCATAATTTAATGGCCAAAAATATTGAACTACTTATATAAATCCTAAACAAACTTCCTGTAAATTCAAACAGTTATGAGTTATAGAATTAACAGATTTTCAGCTCCTTTCTTAAAAAAAAAAAAAAAAAAAAAAAAAAAAAAAACTAGGGGTGTTTATCCGTATATATTTACAATCAAATAATACTGTGTTACCATTAGGCATTGATTGAATAAAAAATAAAAATAAAAAATGTGTGTAAAATACTTTATAATTTAGCAATTACTTTGAAAGAAACTGAAATTCTCTTCATTCTATAACTCACAACTGTTTTAATTTGCACGATATTTTGAGGGACATTTTAATAAGTAGCTCAATACTTTTTGCTATTAATATATGGAAATGAAATTTTTACGGTAAACTTAATCGATAAATATCGAATTTTATAGATTTGCGACATCATGATCTCGACTTTCTGCAATTAGCTCTGATATAAAATGTAAATTTCGACAATTATCGGCAAGATTATTCTGTGTTTAAATAATAGTCGGCAAAATCCTTTCGTACTTTAATATATAACAAATCTTTCATGGTCATGAACGCGTATACGCGGTCGGAGTTTTTTACTTCTGACTAGTTTAATCATTGCTATGAATTTGCTACATAGAAGAAAATCTACTTATCAGTAGTACTGATGTTTCTCTCCTCATTACTGCTTAACTAATTAAAATTATATTAAATTCATTCAAGTAGAACGGCTTTGAAAAAAAAAAAAAAAAAAAAAGAAAGAAAGAAAGAAAAACGACGTGCAGCGGTCTACGGCCAACAGTTTTTCAGTTATGCAAGATACATTACGGGCTCTATCTATTCTTTAAATAAAATGCTTTCGTGTTTAAGCATAACTTTCTACACGTATAAAGATCTTCAACTTTCATAACAATATCATTACTGGCTCTATCACTAGCTTCTTTTGAAATTTCTATGATGGTAGGTCATAAATTATAACCAAAACTTTTGTGTTTTTGGTCATTATAAATATAATTTTCCTAAATATCTCCAAAACAGAAAATCATAGAAAGTCCAAAAAGGGAGATGCATAGCTAAATGTCATAACAAACTTATATACAAATTTAGAACGGTCTACGTCCAACCGTGTTTTAGTTATGCGATATACACACACGCACGCATACTTGCATACAGACGTCACGAAAATTCGTGTAAATTCTTGGCCTAATTAAACGAAATTTTACAAATATGTACACATTTTTCATGCAAAAAAATATTATATACAATTCGAATAAAGGGAAAACGACGTGCCATGAATGGGTTAAAAAAACAAAAGGGCGAATCTCTCAATAAACAATAAAACATTTGCGTATTCCGAAGTATTATTGATGAAATAATCCCGAATTTCCTCAATTAGTTGCAGTATAAAAAGAAAATTTAAGAAATGAGCAGTAAACTGGTCGCATCTTTCAATAATAGACCACAACATTAATGCCTATTTTGAGAAACAGCTTTGAAATCATTGCAAATTTCATCAATTATTGGTAAAATAATTTGCGATTTTAAGCATTAGAAAGTCCAAAAAGGGAGATTCAAAACTAAATGTTATAACAAACTTATATACCAATTTACAATGGTCTACGTCCAACCATGTTTTAATTATGCAAGATACACTCACACACATACTTGCATGCAGACGTCACGAAAATTCGTGTAAATTCGTGGCCTATTTAAACGAAATTTTACAAATATGTACACACCTTTCGTGCAAAAAATCTTATATACAATTCAAATAAATAAATAATGTAATTCCATTTCCAGAAAAAAAATTCAAGTAGTCTGACGTGAGAATTTCCAACCAAAAATAAAACTAATCTCAAATTCAAACATTAATATCTCAATTTTGATATAACTAAAGTCGAAATTGACAGTGGTGTATATCTTGATACATTTTTGCTACCTGCAAATTTTGGTTACGATAGATATGTCAGTTTGTCAGTGTTTCTTTTCATTATATAACTCTTGAATGAATTACATCATGTAACTTTTTTCTACTCCAAATAGGTCAATTGATTCAAATTCTAATTTTTAATTAATTTATTAATTTTTTTATTTGGAAATTTGGAAAAAAAAATTAGATTGGTACTTTTTTTTTTTAATGTAATTATC
Organism: Salticus scenicus; assembly: GCA_963930645.1. NCBI lineage: Eukaryota > Metazoa > Arthropoda > Arachnida > Araneae > Salticidae > Salticus > Salticus scenicus. The sequence continues at coordinate 90,959,798 of OZ005649.1, read as the reverse complement.
TACGAAAAGCTGCAGCTATGCAAAATGCTGCATTAATATTAGAGTCGCGTATACAATAAATTGCTTATATAAATATTTTATATTATTTCATTTTATTTATTTCGTGTAGATTTTGGAAGGTTTGGATTTTTTGCTCAAAATAGACTTATTTTATTATGCTTATATACCTTCAGTAATATCTTGTATAAAATCCGACAAATAATTTTGAGTTGTCCTGGATAAAAGTATTTGACATTCATCATAGCTATATATTAAACCATTTTAAAAGCGCTGTGTATTAATCTTTGCTATGATTAGAATGAAAAATACGCTTGTATTTTAATTTATAAACCAATAGAAAGTCCTGAATTGCATTTAACATATTTTTTTTAATGTTGAATTTACATCAACTAACTAATATATTCATAATTATATTATTTTATGTAAGTCGCAAATTATTAAAAGTATCGATTCGTGGCGCATTTCGAAGGTATCGCACATTTTGGTAAACTTTTGGCATCGGAACAAAGTTTTCGCGCCGGTCTCTCGTATGTGTGCATTTCATTTGATTGGAATATCGGATTGCAGAGGAAGAGATTTTTTTTTTTTAAATAATGTGATTTTGTGGCCATTTTCGATATCGCTTTTTATGCATTTTCAGATTCTAGCACGAGGAGGTAACGGTTTGTTTCTTTCGAATTTTTTTTTTTTTTTCCGTCATGATTTTTATTTTTATTTTTTTTTTAATAAATTTAAAGTGAAATTGGAGTTTTTATTTAATACCTTTTGAACCAGCTATTAGAATAAGCAATAGAATAATTGGTTCAAAATATATTTTAAAAATACCTCATTCTAGCTTTAAAATTATAGTGAAAAAATCATTGGATGTAGCTACCTCCTCATGTGTGATTCTTAAAATGCGTATATACGATATACCAATCGAATATGATACACGAACGGCCTGGGTAAAAAAGAAATTGGAATAGGAATATGCACTCAAGAATGTGTGAATACTCTCGAATCGCTCACAAATCGCTATTTTTCATAATGGCTGACCTATTCTATAGTGTTAGAAAATGTAGCTTGGTGCTTTCTTGCTCCGACCCCCCCCCCCCATATACTATACATAAAATACTCAACGTTTGTGACTAAAACTTCAAAATGTATATTAGAGGAAAGATATAATAGCAAAATATTTGGCATAAATATTTTATCTTAAGGCATATTAACGGAAATATTAATAGATAAGAGAAATTAAAAACATTATTAATTTGAAAGCATTAAATCTAACAACAATAATAATTTATAACCACAAAATGATGCAAAAGTCTTCAGCAGTGGCTATAAGTGCACAAAAAGAAATGAAACAATGTTTCAAACATACATAAATACACTTTCCATGAAATATGTAAAATGTAATTAAAATGAAATTATATATATATATATATATATATATAATTTAAATAATTTAATTCCTTTGCAATATATATATATATATATATATATATTGAAATGCACATATTTAATTAAACCAAATTTTATGAATTAACAACTAGAAAAAAAAACGAGATGAACGAACTCAACAAAAATCTAAACTGAATCAAAATTTATGAAAAATTAATTTAAGAAATTTAAAAAAAAGGAAGGAGGCAGGCGGAAAGACTTGTAACTTGTCAGTCGGGTTGAATTAGTTTTATGCCGGCAACACTCCTATGTGTATATATATATTTATATATATAACTAATTTAACCCCGTATGTCTCAAGTCATACTGGGCATTTTGTAACAGTTTACATCATTTATTTTATGTTTTTGCAGTAAATTTTATTTCTGAATTGTTTCACATTTATGAATTTTCTCGTAAGTTTTTCTTTATTTATTTTTGTTACATATTTTCAACTTTTATATGACTGAAAACATATATTATAATTTCTTATATATATATATATATGTTTTTTTTGTTTTTTTGTTTTTTTTTAAGAAAAAATTGTATTATTTCAAAACATCTTTAAATGTATTTTTTGAAGATATCTTTTTTAAGAACCGAAAATATATTTCATTATTTCACATAAAAGTGATTCTGTTTTCAAATTTATATATATATATATATATATGTATATATGTATGTTTTTTATGTTTAAAAAAAATAGTTTCACTCAATTAAAGAAAAAAGTATATTATTTCTAGACATCTTTATATCTTTATATTACATCTTTATATTTATGTTTTTAAGAACATACAATTCATTATTTCACATATAAGTAATTCTGTATTCAAATTTATATACTATATATTTGTTAAATTTCTCCTAGGAATAACCAAAGGTTTTAATTCGTGTTATTTAAATCTTAATTAGAAACCACTAATCATCTAATAGCATATAACAAACTAAAAATTCACCTCCTGAGACACATAGTATGTAAAAAAACATAATTGCAGTACATTTCTTAGAAGATACAAACCACTTAACACTCCTGTGCGTAAAAAAACATTTAAAACTTGGTTAGCAAAAATTAGATTAGCTTAGTTTCAATAGTGCGAATGGTAAGTTAAAAGATGTTATTTGAAATAACAAATCTTTAATAATATTTAAAGAATTTTTAGTATTAGATGAAAAAGAAATTACTTCAAATCAACTGTTTTCAAGGAAACGTTTTTTCAGTGTAAGATTTTTGTGAATTTACAGTTGCATACCGAAAGACCTTTATGGAATAAGGATAATGATTTAATTTTCCTACTTGTTTTAAACTTACTTGTCAGTAAATATCTTATTTTCTTAGATTTTATCATTTAAGGTAACAATACTTTTTAAAAATAATACATTTACTTAATATTTATCTTAAACTATATTAATTATGTCTAAACTATTGTCTCTTTTAAAGAATATGATTAATTTTATTATTATTATATTTCCATACGTTTAAAATTCATAATATTGAACATGAAATAAAATATTGCTGATATTTTTTAAGCATTTTCCAATTATTAATATTTTTAACGTTGTATAATAGATAAATAAAATTTTAAATTCAGAATGTTACTACTCTATATCATAAACGAAAATTAAATATATATATATATATATATATACATAGATATATATTATACAACTGTATTATAAATATAGCTACATTATGTATCGATAATCATCATTCCACTAAACATTTTCTTTATGATTAAACAGTGAAAATCAATACTCGTTTTACCCATATTATTTACGTCATTTATTTTCGCATATTTCTTCAATTTTTTTCATTAAATTTTGAATAAAAAATTTGTTTTACGAATATTACTAGTAGTTCATTGGTAATTATTTTTGTTTGTCTTTTATTATTATACTAGCAGGCTATGCCCGCTTCGCTGGTCACTATTTTTAAATGAATCACAATAATTAATGAATTCTCAAAATTGCATTAATTTTTATCATGTGATAAAAAAAGAGAGAAAAAAAAAATCTGATCGGGAAAAATGTCGCACCGGGTCCCCACTGCCTTCGGCAGCGTAGACCCGTGAGCTGCGCGCATGTATTCCTTCACCATCCTTATGACTTCTCAAAATTCCATGTTGTTACTCATAAACTTTCATTCTTAAGAAAAGGAATTTAAAAATATATCATTTAGCATCGGGTAAAAAATCACACCGGGATCCCACTGCATTCAGCAGCGCAGACCCATGCGCGCTGCGCGCGCACATGTGAGGATATACTTGCGCTGTACACGCATATTCCTTCGCAACTCAAACTTTTATTATTAAGAAAATAAAATTTCAAAAAAATCTTTCATCATCGGGTAAAAATTCGCACCGGGTCCCAAACCCATGCGCGCTACCCGCGCACGTATTAAGATATACATGCGGTGCGCGCACATATTCCTTCTGAAATCAAACTTTTATTCTTAAGAAAATAAACTTAAAAAAATCATTTCTCATCAGGTAAAATGTCGGACCGTGTTCCCACTGCTTTCGGCAGCGCAGTCTCGTGCGCTCTGCGCGCGCCTATTCCTTCCCCACCCTTCCAGCCCCTCCTAATTAACTTACATATACCAATTTTGAACGGTCTAACTCAATTAGCTGAGATGCAAAAGAAAACCTGATCAGGACACCTTAAAATGGTAAATCTGGTGAAATCTCGAATTCCACTTTCGATAATATAAAAGAACTTTAAAATATCTTTCAAATGATGTATTAGAACTAATTTAATCATAATTACAATTTGAAATATTGAAATTTAAAAATATTACAGCGCCATCTGTCGGTAAAAAAATCTGTAATCTTTTGTTCCATTCCAGATCAACAAAGCTTTCAAATGATATATTACTTATGAAATTATTTTAAGTAGTAGCTGAGATACAAAAGAAAACCTAATCAGGACACCGCAAAACGTGTAAATCGCGTGAAATCTCGAATTCCACTTTCGATAATATAAAAGTACTTTAAAATATCTTTCGAATGATGTATTAAAAATAATTTAATCATAATTAGTATTTGAAATATTGCAATTTTAAAATATTACAGCACCATCTGGCGGTAGAAATTTCTGTAATCTACTTTTCAATTCCAAATCAACAAAGCTTTCAAATGATGTATTACCTATAAAATCATTTTAATTAGTAGCTGAGATACAAAAGATAACCGATTCAGGAGACCTCAAAACGTGTAAATTGGCTGAAATCTCGAATTTCACTTTCGGTAATATAAAAGTACTTTAAAATATCTTTCGAATAATGTATTCCAAACATAAAATTATTTTAATTAGTAGCTGAGATACAAAAGAAAACATAAAAAGGACATTCTAAAACATATAAATCATGTGAAATTTCTAATTCCATTATCTACGGTTGTCGGTTAATGGAAGTAAAAAAAAAAAAAAATATTTTTTAGGTCCCCAAAACCTGTATATACCACGGTATTCGGGTAATGAAAGTAAAAAGAAAAATAAAAAGTATTTTTTTAGTACCTTCAAATGTATTTCGTTGCTATGGAATCTCCTATCCTCTATTGAAAGATTACGTGTTAGAATAACATTTAATTTGCAATTAAAATGTAACTGCTTTGTTTATTTACCCAAATTGATGAAATTTGAACTGCATGTTGGTTTTGTGCTGCATATGTTGTATATTAAGTGAAAAAAAAAATGAAGCATTTTGAAATTTGCAATTTTTAACCCCAGTTCAAAATCATGTGACATTAATGACTTCCATATGTTTTGTTTCCGTTCGAGACAGCCGTTAAAATCGTCTGCTGATAGAATGCCTCTTTTTAAGCAATAAGGATTTTTGGTCATCTTTCGATCGACATGGATTAACGTTTTAATTAATATCTCCGAAACTAATAAAAATTTTTAAATTCTGTTTCGAGGAGGACCTCGGAAATGATCCAGAGCATCCGTATGTCAATTCTTGTACTTCTGCGTTCAATAGGGGCTGAACGTATAAAAGAACAGACAGACTGACAGACAGACAGACAGACTAACCTTTCCATTTATTATTATATATTCACTGGGGTGTCGGTCAAGTTTATAGCTATATTCTGGTTTAAAACGATCATTTACTGTATTGATATAATCAGAAACATCTTTGTATATTTCACTATTGCAAAAAATTGACTTTAATAATGATGTTTCAAAAAGAAAATATTTCAATTTTATTTTTATCTTTATATACACTGCTCGACATCGAAAATGCAAAACCAACAAGGAATGATAATAATGGAATGAAATTTGTTGGACACATACATTATAGTAGGAAGAATAATTCATTAAAAATTCAGGAAATTTGAAGTAATATGTACTGAAAAAACAGCACATAAAACAGCGACCTCTTTGAGTAATAACAGCACCTATCTGTCAAGGCATTGAATCGAACAGCGATTGGATGACATTTACGGGTAGAGCAATTCATGAAGTTTTAACACGATGCCACAATTCATCGATCGATGTTACTGGTGAATGGTGGGGGCCCAGTCGCTTTTCAACGATTAAACAGTCATTTTCATTGGTGCGTGATCAGAAGAACGCGCTGGCCAAAGCAACAGTCGGCATCACTGAGGCTCCCGACAATATGGACAACTTACGGTCGTGCATTGTCCTGCTTTAATGTTGCGCTTCGGAGGCCTTGAACATAGAGCAGAGCTATCGGCCTTAACTCGTCAGAAATGTAATGGCTGGTATTCAGAGTGGCGGGAATGAAAACAAGAGGTGACCGGGACGTGTATCCAATGGTACAAAATACCATCACTCCAGGTGGTGACTCAGTATGCGGATACCAAAACTCTGATTACCCTAAAAACTGCATCTCTAATATGGGCGCAATCGATGCGTGATCAACGATGAACCTCGACGCAGGAATGGCGTGAAGTCACTTTTAAGACAAATCACAATCCGGTTTACAGCATCAAGATTGCCTTATCCGTATTTAACGGCAATATGAATAATGCACATTGCCATCTGGGATTCCATATCATCATACTGTCCATCATTTGTAATGACGTTATGGGTTCCCATTGGATGCACGTCTCGAATACTTCATGTTCGTATTCCTGACACTCTGAACAGCGGCCATTAAATTTTTGATGAGTTAAGGTCCGCCCCTCTGCCCTGTACTCGAGGCCTCCGTAGCGCAAAATTTAAGCAAAGTAATGCACGACCGCAAGTTGTTTGTATTGTCCGGACCTTCTTTGATACAGAATGTGTTCGACTGTTGCTCTGGCCAGCGCGTTCTCCTGATCTCGTACCAATGAAAATGACTGTTTAATCATTGAAAAGCGACTGGCCCCCCACTCCTCACCAGTAACTTTGATCGATGAATTGTGGCATCGTGTTCAAGATTCATGAAGGGCTCTACCCGTACATGTCATCCAATCGCTGTTCGATTCAATGACTAGGCAGATATGTGCTGTTATTGCTCACAGAGGTCTCTGCTTTATGTACTGTTTTCTCAGTACATATTACTCCAAATTTCTTGAAATTTTAATCAATTGTTCTTCCTACTATAATGTATGTGTCCAACAAATTTCATACCGTTATTATCATTCCTTCTTGGTGTTGCATTTCCAATATCGAGCAGTGTATATAAAAATTTCGTGTCACGATGTTTGTCCCGATAAACTTCTAAACTAATGAACTGATTTTGATGAAATTTTGAACAATATGTGCATTTGGTAAAACTTGAGAGATAGTTTTTACCTCAATTTATAGTCACAATATTTGTATTGCAAATTATTTGCTTATTATATGACAAAGAGTTATAATTATCTGTGAGTTCCATAAGTTTAATTGTTGCCATAAAGAATATTACGAGTTCATTTTCTTTCGTCATAAAAACAAATACATTTAATCAAACCTGAACGTTAAAACATTAAATTAAAATAAAGGTTAAATTATGGATCTCACAAAAATTGACGTCACTTGTGCTAATGTAGTTATACACAAGCGAAGTGTGACGACACTGACCGTCTGTGAATCCAAGAAAAATGTTTCATATGTTAATCGCCCATTGGATTTTTTGTAAAATTTTATTAAAAATCGAGGAAAATTATTTCCCGATTTTAATCCCCATATTTTTGTATAGATATGTATTAGTTATCCTTTGCATGTGTTAGATTGAGTTCTTTTTTTGCAAATTGACAAAAATTTAATTTTAAATTTCAAAACTCTGTCGTCATTGGAGTTTTTTGTATTTGGCGATCAAAAACGTAACACAAAAATATACATGTCAGATGTATATTTTCGTAATATATATTGTGCGAAATATTGTTTCATATTATTCATTACTCTCTTAATATAACTTGTTAAAATAACCATTATTTTTGAAAAGAATTTAATATTTCAGCCAGATAATTTGGCGATGATTCTTTTCCGCCAAGGATGACAGATATGAAATCTATTCCACTACAACATGTCAATATCTTATATCATATATATTATTTATATGCTACAATTTATTTCACATGACACGTGTGTTAAAAATTTACTTACAAATTAACATTGCTTTTTCAATTTTTAGTGCATTATTGTTGTCTGTATCACTTCGTTTTCTATAAGAAATTTGTGATCTATACATACAATTTTCTAAATAAAAAGTAACAATTTCAATATTTTAAAACTTATTTAAAAGTCTGTTTTATTTAACATTAAATTTTAAAACTGAATTTAAAACATTTTTTGAAGTCTGGAAGATTTTAAGTTTGTTTATTGTTTTGTAAAGCTAATCTATATGATCGACGTTCAAAACTTTAAATAATTATTTCTCATATATATATATATATATATCATATATATATATATATATGATATCATATATATCATATATATATATATATATTAATAACTTATCAATTTACCGTTCCATATTAAATTTGTAATTTATACATGTATTTAGCATTAAATTTTTACTAATATTTCTTGCTAAAAATCGGTCTTAAATTCTTGCAATTTTCTTATCATAATCCTCAATGCTTTCCATCTTGATTAACTTGAATTTACTATTAAAATTTTAACATACTCAAAATCTTCTCATCACTTCGTTAAAGTATATTAATCTTTTTCAAAATCTTTTTCTATTTAAAATGATACCTGTATATATTTACTTTAAATGCCCAATATTTCATGAGATATCCTGTTTTAAAGTTCTAAAATATTTATCAAATATTTAATTATTTTTCTGGTTTAGCCATATTCTTTCCCTTTTTATAATTACAGCTGTTACCATCTTTAAAATATTTAAAATGATGTGATCATTTTATAATAAAAATTTCCATATAATAGACTATATTATATTCCACTCCTCTTTAAAAATGGATTTTAAAATCGTCTGCTTCTTTTATACTTTTATTTCTACACAATTTTAATAAAAATTAAATTACATAGTCATTTTAGCATTTTAATCCAAAATTGCTTTAGATATATTATATTTCACTAATCCATAAAAATTTATTTTTAAAACTGTCTGCTGCTTTTTTACTTTTATTTTAATATAATTTAATTTATATATTAGTCATTTTAGTATTTTTATCCTAAGTAGCATTAGAAATAATATATTTCCCTTCTTCATTAAAATTTATAAGATCCTACAGTAAAATTAATTTGTGCTTAATATCAACTGTACGAAAATTTTTATCAATCACTTCCAAATTTCGACCTAAGGTTCAAATCTCAATTCCGTGTGGTTTTACATCGGCTACAACGTTTTTATCTTTATTCGTAAATAATACTTTGACTGTATTAAAAAGTTTACTGCAATATAATTCAACGTATAACTTAGACACAGCAACACGTGGCCGGGTATGCTCGTTTTCTTATATTTTCTTAATTACATTTGATATATTATTTCTGAATTATTGTAGTTTTATTTATTTTATTTTTAAATACATCTAGATATATAGTTTTTGAAACTGTTGGATATATCTGTCGTTTGACCATACGATTCTTTTGCATTATATATTTATGCCAGTAGTCGAAAATCGACCACATTTTTGCAAACAAAGTAATTGCTTTCTCATAAACGGAATTATATTAAAACACAACAACTCAACTTAGAAACAGAAATGCACTAAAATTAAAACAGAATACTTTTACATAATGTCCATATCATATAAAATGTTTTGTGCGTTTATACACTACAGAAGTTGAGACATAGCCTTGACTTAGATGAAGTGAAACACAACATAGCAGCACCACCTATTGGATGATATATTCCAACAGCTAATAAGCACCAATTTAAATGAAGGTCTAAACAATTACATATCAAACTTAGATTCCGCCCAGTGGTTCATAAGATGAAACAAAATTTATCTAACACATCATAGAAACACAGACAAATAGTCGTTTTCTAAAAATGAGCGAATCATGTTTAGGACATCTCAAAAGGTAAAAATTTATCGAAAACTGAAAATCAAAAATATTCATGCATCCAATACATTCTTCTATATCATTTTATATGACACCACCTCCTACTAATTAACATGAACAAAAATTTAATCAGCATATTTTCTCATAAAATTCGGTACAATTTTCATGAACAGATGCTGAGATATAGCAATAAGAAACCGCATAAAATATTCAAAAGATAAATGATTTTTGATAATATGTACTTATACATAAAATTGGTGCATTTATATTGGATATAAGTTGATATATAGCTTTCCTTTTAACGGAAAATATTGCTGAATTCGTCTGATATGCCTCCAAAATAAATCAGCATAATTTTACCTAATAATCACCTCACACGCCAAGTTTCGTACATTTATGCTTTATAGAAGCTTATAGTTCTTCCAAAAATGTATTAAATTGCAAGTTAACAGCACCTATGTTTATATGTAATGAATACATATATTTTATATATACTTTATACTAAATTTGGTACACTGTAGATGCTGAACCTTACCTGAGGTAAGAGAAAATGAAAGCGTGGCAGCGTCACCTGTTGGATAATATTGCTCGAAATTTATTCAGCACCAGTTCAAACCAAAATCCAACCAAATATCAGGTTGGGTTAAATTATGTCAATTGGTTAAAGAGGTACAGTGTTCGAAAATCTTTGCTAACTCTAAAAGCAGACTTTTTCTAAAAAATGTTGAATCGTGTTGAAGAAATCTCAAAAGATACAAATTCATTGATAAACCTGATATTGAAAAACTTTGCAAATCTTATATTTTCTTCATATAAATGCAGAAGATAGTAATAAATCCACTTATTTAAAAATAACTAGTCAATTTCAGTAAGTTGAAATGCGTTATATTTTAGCTAAAAAATATGTCCTCAATTTAGAGTTGACGTAAATCACAAACACACACACACAAAAAAAAAAAAAAAAAAAAAAAAAAAACAATATCATAAATACATTAGAAAAAAAAAAGAATTTTCATAAATCAAATCCTTTTTTAATTTCATATGTGTTCAACAGAATAAAACTTCGATCTACCACTCATTCATTCCTAATCATTCTTACCACTCTAATGGCTGTTGCCTCTCAAAATGAAAAAAATTGTTGTCCAGAGTTTAAAAATACTACATCTATGGAAATTACTGTATTTTAAAATATTGCCAGATTTAACAACTTTCTTCTTTCAGAATTTTTTAAAACAAAGTAATATATGTATGATAAAGTGCATAAAAAATAAAAGTATTTTAAATTACTTTTTTGACATCGTAAGAAAATAACATTTATATTCTACAAATTTGGCTACTCATTCTATTCGAATGATTCTACTTACAACCCTGTATTTCCATAATCAACATGTTAAAATTGTACGATAAATTTCATGTTTGATTATTGATATATAGATATCCAGTATCACGGAACGTTGTTGTAATTTTATTAATATTCTAAAAAATATCTCGGTTAATACATATATGTCTATATACATATACAAATTCTTATATTTTAACATATTCTTAAATTTTTCTTCTGACTTATATTAACAAATTTGATTTTTCATTCAGATGAAATACTGCACATAATGCTATTTATACTACTATACATTATTTTTACTATACTATACATACATTCATACTATGCATACTTTACATACATACTATACATACTACATTTTATGCTATACATTCTTAATATATATATATATATATATATATATATATATATATATATATATTGAAACGAAATGAAGTGTTGTATATGATTGGATCTTATAAATATCCATACTCTTTTTTTATAGATCTTGTTTATCGTCGCATTTAATGCGAATGTATCATACAAACTATTATTATTATTATCTGATAAAATATAGCTACTGCTTTTTCTAAAACTATGGGCAATGTAATGTTCCATCAAAACAAAATGCAGACGATTATACTAATAAAATAATTGAAAATATTTTAAAGTTTAAAAGATACCGTATCTCATTTTTTTAACAAGAAGTCCGAAACTTTTTCCCATTTATACCTCTATCTACTGTCTACGAAAAAAATACCACATTCCAAGTGTACAGAAGCTAGGAATTTCTTCCTTTTTGGCAGACATGACCCAAATCATTCTATCGGGAACATTGTTACTAGAATTGGTGATTACTTTATATATACACACGCAGTCCAATGCGCTAGAAACCTTTAAATTATTATTTTATTGGACCTCTTTTTTGCATAAATAAGAGCCAGTATTAATTTGGGCAGCGATTCTGCAAGCATCTGGGGTGCATTTATGTCCAGAGTTTACCATACATTGGCTACACAGACTTTAAGATCCTGTAAATTGGATGGCAGACGAGATTGCTGACGGATACTCCTTTTCATCATGTCCCAAATATTTTCTATTAGATAAAGATCCGGACTTTTCGGTATACAGGGAAAACTTTTAGGAGTCAGATTGACATTCACTGAACCAATCTTCAACGTTTCTGTCACGATGTATGGTTGCATTATGGAGCACAAAGTATCCGTTAACTTCGAAGTAAAAAAAATAGCATTGAGGGATGCATTTAATCAATATTCAGGTGCTGTATGGCTTTTTGATTATCCTCAAGTAATACCAGGGGACCACTTCCATACAAGCAGAACATTCCCCAAAGATTTGTAACTGGTTTTACAGACTTTCGCCATCAGCGAACATTTGTAGAAATCCTTACAGGTTTCAAATTTATTGGACAGTGTGTATATATATACAATTTCGTTTTCATGTTGAGAAAATTCATAATTCTTAAATATTTGCTTGTTTTTCAAAAACAGAATTTTTGAATTCATTAATATTATTTTTTTTTTTTTAGAAGGTTAAAAAAAGAAATAAATGCTTATTTTTATTATTTTTATTATAGTAGGTTTCAACTTTATAATACCTACATGTATTTTCTCGTAGATATTTATAAGAAATGTGTATCAAAGTAGTTAACTATGATCAGTATTTTGTTTAAATTCTTTTGATTTCTATTTTTTTTATGATATCGCTTTTCAAATTAACAAAAAAAGATATGCTAATTAAAGAATAGGTAAACATATTAAAAATTTTGGTATAAATTTCCATCATGATATCTTTGAAATACTGGGTCAATTTCTAACAAATTCCAATAGTGGACATATTTTGTATAAGTTCGATTGTAAATTGATTAAAATTGCAGCCCTTTGAATTTTTCAAACTCATACAAAAGATGTGTAAATAAACCATTTAACTTTTAATTCAGTATAGAGAAATTGCAAACAGCATATCAATATTTCAAACAAATTTATAAATAAACTTGATTCATAAAATTGTTTTAAAATTTTTGTCACTTAAAAATACTATCACACATTAAAAAAAAATTGTTTTTTTGGGACAATTTACATGCATCCTGTCATGTAAATAGGTTATTTATGCCTCAACTATGCTTAACAATCATTCGCTATGTTGCATTAAAATGTATTTAATTAGAAAAAAAAAATCTAACTTACATAAATATATATTTTTGAACCGATTTACATGAAACTTGGCATGTACACCACCCATCAAAAAGTATCGTCTAAGTTTATCAATCAACTCGATTTGCTCTCTTATTTCAAAATGATAGCTAAAAAGAAAAAGAGAAAATTGTTCTATTCCGACTGAGGCAAAAAAAAAATGTTTTCGAATTCTAATTGATGCAAAATAAATGTTAAAATGCATTTGCAAAATTGTAAAGTGTTTTTTTTTTTTTTTTTTTTTAAATTTGATTAAAAGAATACTTTGTTTCAAAAAAATTTATGATGCATCGATGCATCGATCAATAGAAATAATTAAATATTTAAATAAATAGAATTAAACTTTGAAATGATATAATATAAATGTACCGAAATTACTCTCAAACAGATGCAAATGTCTTAAAGAGAACATATAAATTACTTACTTTAAATTCCCTTTATAGTAAAATATACCTAATCAAATTTCTAGATTTTTATACTTTATTGATTATTTCCTTCGAAACTAACTCTTTTTTTCTTACATAAAAAAAGCTACTTTAATTTGCAACCATTGATTGGAGTCAACAAAGTTTGACTAAGCATAATTTGACTAATTTAACTGCGTTTCTTTCGAAGATAATAATACAAAATTTATTTTGATCAGTTAATTATTAGATAGTTACTGTTAATGAAAGGAAAAAAGTCTCATTTTTATGTTTTATTCATAAAAGATTAAAAAATGTACCAATCAGTGATATTATTTTCAAAGTGATTTAATTTTATGTTTTATTATACAATCATAAAAGCAACACTTTTAGGGGAAAAAAAAATTATGTTTGAAGTTTTTGTTCATATATTAATAGCAAATGCTCCGTTTTTTGTACAAAATAAACTGGCTTCTCTAAACGTCTATATATAAAATAGTTTTTAACACTTTTAGATTGTTTTTTTAAACAAAAAATTTTTAATTAAAAAAATTAGTTATATACGAAATGATAACATCATTTATTATTGAAAAAAGAATAAAATGCGCATGTACTATTTTTAAAAGATAATTTTTTTTTTTTTTTCATTCAAAAATTATAATCTTTTTGTAAGTTACTTTACGTTTAATATGTAAAATGTAAGGAATAAAACAAATATATGTTTAGAATTTAAAATACATTTATTATCGATATAAAGTGAAAAATGTGTAATTTAATCAAATGGGAAAATACTTTAAGACTAGTTTTAAAAGTGATTGCTGCATAACGAGATGGCGTCACATTTGCACAGTTTTGCGCGGGAGAGTATTTAAAAAGAAAAGAAACATTTTTTTAATCATTTATTTGAGTGTTAAAGCAACTGAGATTATTGGCAGAGGAAAATTACTGATTGAAATTTAAAAGGTAAAATCATGGCAATTCGAGATCTTGGGATGAGTGAAAGACAAATCGCTAGAAAAATCGAGAGGTCTAAAACTGCAGTTCATCACTTTCTTTCAGATCCGATCAGATATGGTACAAAAAATAGAGGAGGAATGCCCTGAAAACTATCAGCCAGAATGAAAAGAAATTCTATAATAATGACTGTAAAAAAAAAAAAAAAAAAAAAAAATGCATATTCTTCAGCAATAAAATTGGCTTTAAAGATTCAAATAACGCATAGAACTGTTTTAAATGCCCTGAATCGTGCGGGAAACGACAAATATTTATATTTAAATAGCAAACCTATGCTTAAAAATGACACATTGAAGCAAGATTGAAATACGCAACATCTAATGTTTTGCAACCCAAATTTTGGTGAAAATTATTCTATACAGATGAAAAGAAATTTAACATAGAGGGATCTGATGGTTTACGAAAATATATGAGGATGAGGCTACAGAACGTCTCCACAGTTGGTTTGAAATTAAGCTGAATCCAGCAAATTATAAATTTGGGACGGTTAAATCACTTCGTCGCCAGTGACTCGGCGAAAGTCTTGGTCGGATAAGTTTTATGTCGACATGGTGCTGCAATGAAAGAATTGGGTTCTGAGAGTTAGATGAATGGAAAACGATTTGTAAGGTTTTGATTGAAATGAAGAGAAAGGCAGTTTGTTAGGAAGTAGTATAAGATGGAGATTGTTTTGGTGGAAAAGGCGTGTGTGGAGATGTGAAGAAAAGAGTGTGTTTGTGAAGTGGATAGTAGGAAAGTAATGTTGGTGATGATAGTTCTTATGCGAGTGTTAAGAGATGGTAGAGATGTGTATCGTTGTAGAATAAAGCAATGGAAGAATCTGTCGCGCCTAGGAAACCCAGCCGACGATTCTTGTGTGAGAATAGTTAGTGGTCGACAGAGAGCAGCCGTCGACAAGATCAGTATTGGTGAGATAAGTTACCTTTTATTTTATGCTTTGTTGAAGTTATTCCCTGAGGTCATTTGAGTTAGAACTGAGTTAGCCCAACACCCGCCTTGATATTGAATGTTAAATAAACTTTGTTATTTTATATTTAACTTTGTCTCGAGCTCTTCATATTATCTAATTAAGTGATTGAATTAATCTTTAAGATTAAGATTGAGTAACTGATATATGGTCCACTCGTATTCCTCGCAACTACTGGAATGATTTAAGACAGTATCGTACGCATTTCTAAAATGAAGTACAAAGAGGTGGATCTGTCAAGATTTGGTAGCGTTTTGCTCGAGGTAACCCTGATATTGCATTCACATAAGGTAATATGAATTCTTTCAACTATGAAGATATACTGGCTAACAATTTTGTTCTATTAAAAGGTGAGTTTGTGGCTCAAAATTTAATTTTGGTGCACGATAATACGCCTGAGCATAAATCTGCATCAACCATTTCTTCACTAACTGAAAATAATGTAAACGTTATGGAATTTTTGGCAAAAAATCCAGACTTTCACCCCATAGAAAACATGTGGGGTAACCTAGCATGCAATGCAAATGAAAATTTTAAGCAATACAATTATTCTTCTGAGCTCAGATCAGCTATTTCAAAGCATGGAAAGAAATGTTGAGTCTAACATGCAAAAATCTGACAAAATACTTTCAAAATCGTCTTTTAGAAGAATTTTGTGTGAAAGGAAAATCCACGAAGTACTAAAAATTATAATGCAACACTTTTCGTTAATGTTTAACTTTGTGATATTAAAGTTTTTTCCACCCTTTCATGTTAGGAAAAAAATTACTTCCATACAACATACAGTTAAAACCATTATTTTATAAAGCTATGTAAAGATTTATTTATTTTTATTCTGTTTATACTATTTGATGGTTATTTTATGAGTAAATTTGCTATTTCACATATGGTATTGAAGTTTTTTCCATCACTATATGCTGAGTTTTGCAGAAGCGTTATATTGCATTATTCTGCAGAAGTATTTGCCTAAATATTTAATCTAAAATCTATGGATTAAAATTTTATTCCTGCATCGAACGTTGCAAGAAAATGTTACTTGTTACTTTTAATAAAGTATGTGTCCTTTGCTTCATATTCAGAGCTAAATTTAAATAACATTGATACGGATTTAAATATAACATGTGTAACTTGCCTCTGCAAAATTCGAATGCATTTCCCACTATCGGTGCATTTCCCACTATCTACAATGCTTTGTGCGTAAATGTTATGATTTCTATAATAATAATAATAATAATAATAATAATAATAATACTGGCTTGTACTTCGCCACTCATACATGCATATTATTATGCATTTCTTTTATATTATATTCGTATTATATAATGTATTCCTTGCATATTATATATTTATTGTACATTTATACCCAGATCCCTGCCATATATATTTTCTAAACAAAAGAAATACATTTAATTATATTTAATAAATGGTTTCATAAATTACTTAACAATTGTTTTAAGCGAATAGCATCCATTTAAGGCAATATAAATCGATTTATTATAAAAGTGCTATCTATGTTTGCTGCTAATTAAATAAGTAATCTCAAATAAATGCAATGCAGTTACTTACGTTAGCTGAAAAACTTCTACAATAATTATAAATTAGCAATAATAAAAGTTATAATAAAATTTAGTGTAACATTAAACTTAAGATTTCTGTAAGATTAAACTTAAAAACTTATATTTTAATAAAGATGTAATTTATTTAACGACAGCATCATTTGACAAAATGATATTTTTGGAAAAAAAATAAAACAGGAATAAAGATGACCACTAAAATTATAAAATTTCAATCATTAGTTTTAACTACACTCTATATTTAAAACGAATATTTTACTTTTAAAATCTTTCCTTAAATTTTGTTAAAAAGAAGGTATATTTATTATTTTAAGAAAAATAGCTACGTTTAAAATTGTGAAATTACTTTATTTCATGCTTAGAAAATGTATTGGTATCGGGAAAGCATTATATAATGGATAAAAAATTCGGCAGTTCACTCTCTAACAAAATTTAAAACTCAGCTGGTTTATCAAAGTTAATCAATATTGAAATTTTCTGGATTAATGGATAAAATAGTATTAAAATTTTCATAAGTCTTTATCAAAATATTGAATTTTGATGAAATAAAACTTAACTTCTAGGAAAAACTACTCTACTAAACTGATTAAATTTTGTTAATAGCATATTAAAATTTAAGTTAATTTATTATTTCACAACTTTTTAAAAAATTTGGTTCTTGGTACTTTATTAAGAATAATGTTTGTTTTAAGTATTAAGCACTAGGAATTTAACTTATATTTATTTTTATATAATTTTATGTTTTGAATTTAACTTGTATATTACTTATATATTTAAGTTACGTATTGATGGGAAAAATAAACATTATACATAATTAGAAAAACATTACGGTGTTACTAAATTGCTTTTTCTTGCAGTGATTTTAAAATAAGAAATAAATAATCATCTGCATGTTTTCTACACTTGTAGTTATGATTATTTTACTTTAAATAATAAATGCCCTCAAACGTTTGAAATTTCGAAAATTTCCTTTTAATTCTCTTGAACTTTTTACGTCTAAAACTAAACAAAGAATATTAAAAAATAAAAAATAAATACACTTTCAAGAGCTTATATAAATGTAAATGTCCGCTGATACTTGAAAGGAAAAATTAATATGAATTTGTGTTAAATTAATAAGCAAAACTGAAAAAATATGTATCTCTGAAAAATAACAATTAATAACTATAGAGCAATATAGTTTAATGACTATATATATTTTTTATTAGAAATATATCAATATTTACCTACATTTGAAAACTACAGCTGGTAATGGAAGTAATGTATTTTCTCAGAAACTCCAACATCCTTACCTCGTCTAATTTACATATAAGAAAGTTCCCAAAATCATAAATGTTTCCATATATATAATATATATATATATATATATATATATATGTACTGGGCTTTGTGTACATGTGTATGGGTGGAAAGGGGATTTCTCGCTATCATATCTCCAAAATGAAAAATGATCGGACAACCAAACTACATATTTAAATCAGGTGCGGCAAACAGAACAGATGAGTTTGTGAATTTTTTATGTAAAACTTGAAAAGTTAAAGTACAACATGGAAAGCTAGAACTCCATAAAAGCCACAATAACGATTATTTCAAAGTTCTTCTAAAAACTAATTTTAGATATATTTTTGTATGCATTAGTTGGTTACTTCAGAAAAACTGTAGGGTTCCAGAAAAACGTCTCTCAAATAGGTTGCTTAACCCTACAAGGCTCATTTTTTTTTTTTTTTTAGTGCGCGACAAAAATATATAGGTTGTAATAAGTGATCAGAAGATAGGAAAAACTTATAAAAATAAAATAAAAAACATATTTTACGGAAAAATCAACTTTTTCGCTCAACGTACCGTAAGTGGAACATACATAAAAATTTGATTTACTAATACATTTACTATTGTAATAAAAAAAAAAAAAAAAAAAACTTACCTCTGCAAAATATACACTTTATTATAACGCACAGCATTTTTTTTTTCGAGTCAAAACTGTTCAATAACTATTCTTCTTTTTATTTTTGAATTCAGATAAACGACTAACGTATCATTTTCATTCAAATTTCACACTGAGTGCAGTATAACAAAAACTCGAACGACATCTTTAGGTTAAAGTACTACATTGCTAAATGTCAGCAGCTTCTATCGCGATGTCAAGAGATGTCGCTACTAATAGTTTTATAGCTATAGGAACGATTAAAGTTGGTGTTCCACATATGGAACTGGCTGCCTTGTAGGGTTAAAAATGGCTCTTCGGACATTTTTTTTTTTTTTTTTTTTTTTTTTTTTTTTTTTTTTAATTCTTCATATTAATTTTCTTTTTAGATGCGTTTTCGTATGTATTAGCTGGATCCCTTTGAAGAGACCGAATTGTATTTAAAATGGGAAGAGGGACCCATAGTCGGTATATAAATATTTTCTTCAAATTCGCTACAGAACCCTCTTCTTCGATGTTCTTTTGCATGTATTACATGGTTGTTATAGGTAAATTAACAGGCGTCTTTATTAAGTAAGTAAGATTCTGCAATCTGTTTTTCATTACGTATTTTATTAACTCATGGAATTTATGTATTATTTCAATTATTTATTATTTCATTAAGTATTAAATAACACACATGCAAAAAATATAAATTACAAGTGTCACTTATTTGAAATCGAAATCCACTTTTCTTTATGTATCTATATATATATATCTATATCTATATCTATATATATATATATATATATATATATACATTTAAAAGATTATATGTATAAATAAATATATATATATATTCCAGACCGGGTGTTCCATAAGTCTGTAGAAATTTCAAAAATTCCTAAAAATTTAAGGAATTGGTATAGTGTAACCAGGGTTCCCAAAACTAGCATGGAGGATGAGTCCAAAATCTTGGTGGGATGCCAGATTCACCGACTGGTTGGGATTTGGTTTACAGGTTGAGATTCAATATTTCTGCGCTCTGTTACCACTTACATTCTCTGAATCATATGACTGCCCCCCCCCCCTATTTTAACACTGGACTCTTTTAACCAGCACTTGCGCAGAGGCTTTCATCGTTTCAAGAAACATGGTTTAAGAATATAATTGAACGTGGTTTGCGAAAATTTTATTCTTATAAAGGGATTTTTTTCTTCTTTTTTTAAGAAAAAATAATAGTTAAAATTTTCATTGATAGACAGCGCCGCTGTGCGTGAGTAAATCACCTTTATCCGTGAAAAACTATATTTATTTGCATGTAAATGTTCACAGGCGTATGAAGCCAATTCTAAGTGTCCACCATCACCAAACATTGCAGTTTTAAAACGAGTTACAACACCGTTAGTTTTAGTTTCAGTCGTTCTTACCTGAGGGAAAACATCTTCAAAAATAACGCTTTATCCACCAAGTCAACATAGCAATTAAGATTTCATATATGCGCAAGTAAGAAGCAAAATATGAAAGAAGCTTCGTTAATCGAAAAACCGTGAAATTTATAGGATTCTGATTTCCATACTTTTCGTTACGTATTCATGCATCACCATCTATCGACGAAAATTGTAACTATATATATATATATATTTTTTTTTTCTTTATGAAAAAAAGAAAAAAAAAAAAAAAGAAAGAAAGAAAGAAAATCTCCCTTCATGAGAAGAACTTTTCCGCAAACCGTGTTCAATTTTACCGCAATTTCTTCAATTTTCACGAATTTATAATTTTGTTAATTAACTTGTGGGACAGCCGATACATACATATAAAGTTAACTTTATGTAACATAAATTTATATAACTATATATACATATATACATATATTTAGATCCTTTTGGGTACATTCATTCTTAATTCATTCTTAATTGGTGAGAAGAAAATCCGTAAAAAAGACACATACAAAAATAAGAAATAAAATTAAAATCCTTAACCATTAAACTATTTATTAAATTCTTTTATAAAATAAATTACTGAAACTCAACATACGATAAAACAAGAATTCAAACAAATACAGATAATAAATTTAATCCAGTTTTGTAAATTGTTGCATTCAAGAAAACTGCGCTTGATAAAACATTTTATTTCCACATTGAGGAACTACATTTCATTTGGACTTGTAATGTTTACCCTTAAACTAGTGACAAAACTCATTCTTCCAGACATTAATTTCTGAATTTACAGTATAAAGAAAGTGACTAAATGCAGTATTATTAAACCAATACACTAAGAAGCTTAGGAAGATTAGTGATGACATTTGGAAGATTTCTCGATAGATTTATTAAAATATTGTATTTAGGCACGTCATTTAAATCATTAACAGAAATTAATATTAGAAGCGATCGAGTAAATTAATAATAGTATTTATTATTATTATTATTATTATTATTATTATTTTTAACAAATATATTTATTATTTAATTTGTGGAAAACTATAAAAAATATATTTATTTACTTAAAATTACTTTTTATGTGTGCACCTCTCTGTGTGCATGATTATGTAGTTCTAAAAAGACACGTAAAAAAGTAAAATATTATAATCACGTTAATTCGTCCTATTTGGTTTAAAATTACAATTTTTTCTATACATTATTATTTTATTATTTATTTACAAGATATACACAATTGTTTTAATTATAAATAATATATTTATTTTATTTATTTATTTATTTATTTATTGTGCAATATATGACGATTACACAATCAAAAATACCAACCAGTATACATTAATTGAAATTTAACGACACATCATTTGAATATAAATAACATCCTTTGCAAGAAAGAAAACACTTTTTTTTAAACCCTGAATTAAATATTTATAAGGAATTTGTTTAATTTAAATATACAAACAAATTTATTGAATTGAATAATTTTATTTTTTAAGAAATCTGAAAAGTACTGAAAAATAATCATTTATATATAATCGACTAATTTTTCATCCTAAATTTATTCACGGTAATTAATTATGTACAGCAAAATCAGTAGCTATGTAACAGAGTATCTTGTCCACTGTTATATATATATTTGTTTAAGAAAAATGAAATAAAGAGTAGAGTGCACATACTGTTCTTTACTGAATGAATTGTTTGTTCGTTTATTTCGATGTAAAAATATTTTTGACTTTCTTTTTTCTTTTTTCTTTCTTTTATCATACAATTTATTATATTCGTCGCCATTTTACTATATTTTGTTTAGCAGGAAGAAGATTTATACGTAATCCATAACTATGATATGACGAGGCGTCTACATTTTAAACACATAGAATTTAATAAATGACTCCCAGCAAAACCACAGATGACGGCCAACACGAGGCCAAGTGCTGGTTGCCAACAGTAGCTGCAGCTGGCCCGTCGGTGGCAAAAGTTACGGTGCCGCAGGGAATATGTTACGCCGGCCGTCAGTAGGCCGTATTCAATCGATCCACTGTTGGCAGCCTGCAGTAAGTTAAAAATAAGTTAGTGGGCCAGTGAATGGATCGCTGCTGGCAGCTAGCAGTATGACGAAAATAGGTAATGGGCCACTGTTTGGTAACCGACATTAGGTTGGAAATTGTTAGTGGGCCAGTGTTGGACTACCTGGTGGCAAACATAATTTTTCTATGTTATTGCTGGCAGCCTGCAGTGGGCCAGCTGTGGCAAACATAAAAAATTATATTACTGCCGGCAGTTTTCATTGGTCCTTTATATTTTCCCATTAAAGGCCCGCTTCACTCACCGTCGCCGGAAGCCGAAGCCAATGTTATACTATGGGAAATTTTCTTTGCAAATAACTTATTAACTAATACATATTTTTTAATTCTGTTTTCATATTCTGAAAATTCCTAACTGTTAAATTGACGGACCTTTTTTAAAAAATTATTTATATATATATATATATATATATATATATATATATATATATATATATATATATATATATATATATATATATATATATATATTTTTTTTTTTTTTTTTTTTGAAGCTGCAAAATATGAATTTTCAATATGTGAAATTTTTCATTTTGCAAATTCAAAATAAAATATTAAAAATTAAAAAAATACATTTTTAAAAAAAGTCCATCAATTTAACAGTTGGGAATTTTCTGAATGTGAAAACAGAATTTAAAAATATGTGTTAGTTAATAAGTTATTTGTAAAGAAAATTTCCCATAGAATAACATTGCCTCGGACTTCCGGAGACGGTAAGTGAAGAGGGCCGTTAATAGGCCAGCAGTGATTTAGTTATAGCTAGTATATATATTTTATTGGTGATACCTTTAATTTTATTAATGCTTTTTTCTTTTTCTTTCTTTCTTTTTTTTTTTTTTTTTCCCTCTCTCTTTTTTCTGATGAAGTAGCAGCCAGTTTTTTCTATGCATCCAATATTTAATTTGATTTTGTACATATTCATTTTTTAATACTATTTACAAGTATTTGATTCATACACTATGGTTGTAAATTCAGGATTTCTAGTGCAGCATATAGGAAATATTCAGTTGATCCATTTTCCTTATCATAAAAGTTTAATTTTTTGTTTTCATTGCAAACATTTCTCTATATTACATTTTTTGGTATAAAGGAGATTATATATATATATATATATATACATATATATATATTTTTTTTTTTTTTTAAGTGTTCAAATTTTAATATCTTATACAAATAAATGTAACTTTACATGTGAAAATTATAAAATATTGAAACAAAAATTGTTATAAAGAGAGCATTGCAAAAAACACCATAAACTAAAAAAATAAATAAATAAATAAATAAATAAAAATAAAAATTGCAGCAATTGTTTCCGGTTGAAATAGCACGAAGACCCTTCATCAGGCGAAAAAAAGTGGGCACGAGTGCAGCAAAAGTAATTTGCTGCAATCGTGCTTTTTGTTAAACTCACGAAGGGATGTGTTATTATTTCAACATAAAAGAACTGATGCATTTTTTTTTTGGGGGGGGGGGGGCGGCAATGATTATGTTCATTTACAAAGTTTTCTATTTATTACTACAGTACAAAATCTCAAATCCGGAATCGTCCGTACCTTTCCGGATTTCGGACTTTTCCGGATTTTAGGTCACTTTCTGATTTACGGCAATAAAAACAACGGACATCTCAATTCCGAACGCCCTTTTAGTTAATAACTAGCTTGCCGCCCGAGGGTGCGATTTCTTAAGAAATTGAAGTATACTCTCAAGTAACATGTACAATACTTTGAATAAACACAATAAAATTTTGCAAACAAACCGCAGGCAGCAACGCTTACGCATTGTTTGCCGCACTCGTGCCTACTTCGTTTGCTTGATGAAGGATCATGTTTTCTTTCCATCCGAAACGATTGTTGCGAGTTCTTACATTTTATGGTGTTTACTCTTATTACTTTTAAACACCAATTCTGTGGTGCTTTTTTATTATAACTCTCAAGTATCCAGAAAATCTTGAATATTTTCTTTTCCCAATTGATAAATTTTTTCCCTTTTTTTAAAAGATCAGGCAGATGATAAAGCTTTCTTTTTTTCTCTCTGTGTGTTTATCGTCAAAGTCGCACATTTGAAACCACAGAACTTATCACTGAGAAATGCAATCGGCTATTTAGAATTAATTACACAGCTATCAAACTTAATCAGGCCGCCACAAAGAACTTTTTCGTGTTGTTGATAGTCCAATGGGATCTTTACCCCTCCCCAACTCTTTTCAATGTCCTTGAATGAATAATTTTTCGACGTGCGATACCGAAAGATGATTTTGCAGTTTTATACAGATGACGTTATTTGAACTTAATGCGAATATTCAGCATTTGACCTGTGCCAATTTATTTTCATTAGGTTTGGAAAGAAGATTCTGAAAAGGGTAAAAGTAGAAGGGAATACAGTTTCAGCTGAAAGAAAATATATATATATATATCGTTCGGTTGAGTAAAGAGATAACGGAATTAGGGAGAAAAAGAAAAGTGCATTTGACGTTGTAGTTGTAAATATTTGAGAGTTTTATCCGCCAATTACCCATTTAAAAAATATTTTCAGAATTCCATAAAACTCATATATGTTATACAGGTTTTCGAGATTTACTACATGACGCTTGTCATAAAAAGTTGTACAGGTAACACAAATGGTTTCAGTATAAATATTCATAAAATAAGTTGGATACATTACAGTTTAAAAGAAACTTCTTATCAGCGCATGAAAAAATCGTTATACAACGCTAAAATACAGATCAACATAAATTTTATAGATGCAATAAGAAATGGTTCCGATCAAAAATGATAAAATAAGTAATTGTGGTTCATTTAACAGTGATGCACAAAAATATTCTTATACGTTGCGGGAAATTGAGGGGGAAACTATTTCAGTTTCGTAAAAGTTAAATTATTTTTCAAACTTGCATTTAAAAAATAATATTAAATAAATAAATAAAATAAAACAGTTTGTTATGGCTACCACTTTTTTTTTCTTTTCCTATAATAGTTTATAGAAATTACATATTAAAATTATTATTTATGAAAATTATTTTCTATGATGCAGATAGGCGATTTTCATTTAAAAGAAGTACAATATACTAAATTTCGAAAGAAAATCCATTTTATGGTAATATATGTATAGTAATATATGTATATATAAAGAAATTTTTCGACATTCGGTTTTCGAAGTATTTGCATGTTTTGAGATTCCTGAACACGATTTGACCATTTTTAGAAAGTTTCACTCTGTAAGTGTGTATAAAAAAAAAATTGTGGAGGCTGTATCTCACGAACCAATGGACGAAATTTAACCAAATTTGTTATTTAACCAAACTTGATTAAAATCGTTCCCGATTACATTTGTGGATCATTCAAGATCCATAATTTTTATTTTATTAAATCAATTAAAATAATAATAACAATAATAAAATACTAGAAAGTTAGCGACTATCATAATTTACTAAAATGGATCAACTGGATATTTGTTATATAGTTCTAGAAATCATTTTGTTATAACAATGGCTTTAGAGTCAAACATTTTTAAAAAATAGTATTTAAAAAATAATACAAAAACAAATTAATAATTGAATTACTTACTCATATATTCTTTTTACGAGATTTTCAATCTCGCATCCGCACCCGCAGACTACAACAACGAACAAGAACTTCCTATAAAATGGCGGACAGCGAGGGAATTTCAAATCAACAGAAAAGAATCACAGCGCCCTCTATGCATACAAATTGGTTATGGCCTAATAATTTGTGGCCACAACATGAAAAACATGATGTTGGCCGTGTCGTGATAGCCTGCATAAGGCCAACTGTGTTTATGCCACTTCTGGGCCACCGACCATTTTTCTTTATTCTTCCATCACTGCTGGCAGCCACAAACGGCCCGCTGCTGGAGTTATATGGGGCAACCGGTAACTGATGGCAAGTGCAGGATGCCAGCAGTAGGCCATAACGAGCCCAGCAATATAAGTTTTGCTGGGCTAAGACAATTACAGCTGTTTATAAAATTGTGACTTTTTTTAGGCATATTCTAAAGAAAAGTTCCTAAAAAGAAGAAATGTAGAAATGTAGAAAAATGTAAA
This sequence comes from Salticus scenicus, assembly GCA_963930645.1. NCBI lineage: Eukaryota > Metazoa > Arthropoda > Arachnida > Araneae > Salticidae > Salticus > Salticus scenicus. The sequence continues at coordinate 90,933,006 of OZ005649.1, read as the reverse complement.
TTATATGAATTAAAAATTAATGTGTAGGTAAATAGATAAGATACAGCATTGCTAAAGGACCTCCATGACGACATTTTACTTATTTATATATTAATTCTTAAATTTAGTTTTATTGCTATTTATATCTTTTTTCTTTTTTCATTTTTTGCGATGTATTAAGATGACTATCTCTATTGCGTAAGTAAAGCCAAAGTCGAGGAACGTTTAAGCTATATCAGTGCTAAATTTCAAATTTCGAACCGGTATCTATATTAATAGAAGAAATAATTCTCTGACTGTGTTTGACGTACAGTATAAACTACGGCACGTTAAGTTTAGAAATTCTTTTCTATAAAAAGAAATACGTGCATTTTGCAACATATATTTTCGATATTCCTAATAGAACTTTCAAAAAATTACGTTTTATGCAATTTTTCTCATTTTTTAAAAAGATTATTTATTTAAATTAAATTTTCAAGCTGATGAAAATAAAATTAACTGTTGGCAATTTTTACTAACTGTTTATCTATTTATTCATTTATTACTTTCTCTTACCCATTAGGTAGAGAAAGTATTGTTTTTGGGTCAAATTTTCGAAAGCGAGATTTTGTTATATTTACACGTTTTGAGGTCCCCTGAATACGAAAATCATGTTTTTAGCAAATGGTCTGTGTGTATGTCTGTGTGTCTGTCTGTGTGTCTGTCTGTGTGTCTGTCTGTATGTCTGTGTGTCTGTCTGTGTGTCTGTGTCTCTGCCTGTTATCAGCATATCTCAAAAACAAATTATGGTAGAAAGTTCAAACTTGGTATTCTAAATGTGTATCATATAGGGATGCTACAGTAAGCTTTTCGTTAAGATCAAGCAAATGGTTCGTGTACAGGGACAATCAAGAGAATTCTAATACATTACGTCTATGCGGGAAATTGCAGGAAAGTAGAGTTTAACGTCTATAGACTGAACTAAACCAAATGAAACGAATATATATTTTTTGTAATAGAGATAGTTAACTGGGAAAAAAATTTTGTGTATGTAGGAGCCTCGCCTCCCCCCTGGGGGGGTGGGCGTCCCCCCTCGAGGGGAGTAAATTTTCATGATGGGTATCTTTCAAAAGAGCTCGTCAATACCTTCAAAACGAATGGTTGAACCATCGATCTGCGATAATTTAAAACAAAGTTATCGATTTCTTTTACTTTTAACGAAAAAAAAAAAAAAACTTAGAAAAAAAATCGTTTTTTTTTTCCCCCTTCTTTTTAATGATGAGAATAAAATGGACTTTTTTTTTTGGATATTTGGTGTTATACCACTTCTCTAATATGGAAATCGTCTGCATTATCATAAGAGATTTTTTTTTTTTTTAAATAATAATTTTAATAAATTATTTTTTAAAATCAGAATTATTTTTTAATAACCGAATTAAATTCTATGTAAATGAATGAAACGGGGGTGTAAATGAATGAAACGGGGAAATGAATGAAACGGGGTTTGAGGGTGGCGGTAGCCCCCCTCACACAGAACTAATTATCATATAAAACTCTTCAGAAGCCTAATATGAATTGTTTAACACAGGTTTACATAACAGTAGTCGTTATCTTACCTTTTAATCTGCAACCTGTATTTATAGTGTTAAATTTCAGGGTAAGAGAAAGTCGTGTGAGTGACACACCAGATTATTTTTTACATAAAAAGAAACATTTCTTTACTCATGCGAATAAAATGTATTGGAAAATGAAACCTATGACATGGTTTAATTTTTATTATTATTTAAAATATAAACCTGACGTCATAAAAGCTTTAATTATTATTATTATTGTTATTATTATTATTTATTTGTTCTTAAAATATTAATTTTTATTAAATAAATAGCTTATGAGTTTTTTATTTTCTTAAATTTAACGTCCGCAAAGCAATATGGTTACTGTTTCAATAATGGTTCTCCATAGCGATCATTAATATTTTTTGTGATTTTGGCGATGAATTTAGAAGCTTATCGCAATAGCGTAAAGACTTTGGCGTAATACATCCCAGCTATCGCGGTGCCAAATTTTAAATATCGCCATGGAAGTCCTATACAAAAGCAGATTTCCAATTGGAATACATATTTAATTTATTTAAATGAACCATGTTTCTAATGAGTATAATGAAACTCGAATAATCAAATGGCATTTGCATTTCCTTAGCGGCTGTATATTGCGCTACTTGCCATAATTGTTAATTGGTGATAATGTTTGCTCAGTAAATTTAAACTTTCAATTATTCAGTTAAATCATTGAAATAGCGGAGCGAAGCGGGAATAAAATTTAATAAGTAAAGTCTCATTGATTCCACAGTGGAACATCAGTATTTCAAAGAGTGAGCTTGTCAGCCATTTTTAATTCACTGGTTAATCAGTAAAACTCGCTGGTTCAAACATTCAATGTTGATTGAGGTCGCAGCCACCAAATGTTCACTGGTGTAATCACGTGTGTGAATGGTCAAATTCGCCAAATTACGTGAATGTCGCATAACTGAAAAAAAACTGCGAGAAAGAATATACATTTTACCGATTGTTTGGCGTATATTAGATATCTGTCGTATTTGGCGATATTTTATTTGGAGGTTAAAAACGTAATGCAAAAATGTATATATTCTAAATGTATATTTTTGTAATACATATTGTACAAAATATTTTTTCATATTATCGATTGTTGTCTTAATGGACGTTATTAAAATAACCATGCTTTTGATAGGAATTAAACATGTTTACCAGTTGACATGGCGACCTTTTTATTTTTTATTTTTTTCGGCAGAGACATTTTCAAATCTGCTCCAATAATTTTGTTTAAAAATATATATATACAACATAATTTAAAAGTAAATAGTGAAAAAAAAAAAAAAAAAAAGCAGGCTTTAATTTTTTTCTATTAAATGCTCAACGTTAACTGTAAAGTACATTTTTAAAATATGTTTAAGCGTTAATACTTCAACCTGTGAATAAATTACAACTGTGAAATTTGAAATAAATTATAATCATTAGAGAAAGAATGTGGAGCTCGTACATTTCAGGGAAATTAATTTTGAAATACTCATTTATAGAAACACGCGAAATCGAAATATTGAAAAGAATGTTTTTACTATGGTATTTTGGCGGCTATTTTTTTTTTTTTTTAAGTTTTTAAGTATTTAATTATTTGATGGTTATTAAAAAGTTTTGGGGAAGGTTGTGATATCTATCATCCATGGCGTAAAAAAAAAATAATAATAATAATAACAATGATTGCCAGGTTATCTCACGAATATATTTAATTTCTTCCAAAATTGATGGTTACTTAATTTTGTATATTAAGAGAGCAATCAATAATATGAAACAATATTAGTACAATATATACTACAAAAACATAGATCTGATATTTAATATTAAAATATACATCAAACGAAAATATACAGATTTTCATATTACGTTTTCGATCGCCAAAAATACGTTTTCGATCGCAAAAATCGTCAAGTACAACAGATATGAAATCTATGCTTTTTTATTATTATTATTAAAATATTGAAAATTTGAATTAATAATTTATTTTATCAATATTTATTATAGCCTGTAGCACTTAGGGACAGTGTAGATAGCTTAAACATATTTCTAATGAACATAATGAAACTCGAATTATTAAATGTTATTTGCATTTCACTAATGGCTGTATGCGCTGTATTTATCGCGCTACTTGTCATAACTGTTTGTTGCTTAAAATGGTCGCCAAATAAACTTCTCAATTATTCAATTAAAAAAAAAATCATTTAAATATAGTGACTGGACAAGCAGGCAATAAAATTGAATGAGTAAAGTCTTCTTGATTCTTTAATGGAACATGATTCAAAGAGTTAGCCTATTCGAGATTTTTAATTCATTTGATCATCAGTGGAACTCACTGGTTCAATCGTTTAATGTTAATTGCGATCCGTCAAATATTCACTGGTTTATCCATGTATGTAAATCGCCAAATGCGCTAAATTACGTGACAGTCGTAACTGAAAAATGTAGAATTATGTTTAAGCGTTAGCACTTATAATGTCGACAAATACTTTTAAATAAATTATTATAATCAATAGAAAAAGGAAACATAATTGCTTACATTTCTAGAAAATTATTTTTGAATTATTAATTTTTAGAAATGCTCGAGAGGGAAATATTAAAGAAATGATTTTCACTACACCAGCAATATTCACTTGCATAACGAGTATTATAAAATTTTCGGAACAGATTTCATATTTCGTCTTTGGAGAAATAAGGATCGCTTACTTATCTCGCGCAGTATTAATTTCCCTTCAAAAATCATGGCTATACGCAAACGAAGTGTGACGTCACTAACCATCTGTGGGGCGAAGAAAAAGTTTTCCTATGTTAACCCTCCTTTGGAATTTTTGTAAAAAAATATTAAAAATCAAGGAAATTTTTTTCAGATTTCAATCCTCATATTTAGGTCTTATAAATATATGTTAGTTATTGTGTGCATGCGTTAGATTAAGTTATTTTGTTGTCAAATTGATAAAATTTTAATTTAAAATTTCAAAACTCGGACGTCGATGGTGTCCGAGTTACTTGTTTTGTGTTTGGCGATCAAAAACGTAATACAAAAATATACATACCAGTTTTATATTTTCGTAATATGTATGGTACGAATGATCGTTTCATATTATTGATTGCTCTCTTAATATACGATGTTAAAATAACCATGATTTTTGAAATTAATTAAATATATTAGCTAGATAATTTGGAGATCCTTTTTTCTCCGCCAAGGTTGACATATCAAATCTGTTCCGCTGCTACATATTAGTATCTTATATTAGATAATTTATTTAGACATTTGAACACAAATTTGATTTCAAATTATAATAGAATATTTATCATTTTCATTTAAATCAGTATATTAGTTGGATATTTATTGTGCTAATATCACCCTTTGAAATGAAATACCTATGTTTACATTCGAAAATGGAAGTTTGCTATTTTTTTCTACAATTTTTAAATTTAAAATTAAAATTTTGTGAATTTAACAGCAAAACAATTTAGTATAACACATGCCCAAAATAACTTATACATATCTATACCTAAATTTGGGGATTAAAATCGGGAAATAACTTTCCTCGATTTTTAACAATTTTTTACAAAAAATTCAATGGACGATTAACATAGAAAATCTTTTTTTTTGCCCTACTGATGGTCAGTGACGTCATCACTTCGCTTGCGTATATTAATAAGGTGTATAAACTTTATTATAAATTATACTTTTTTAATATTTAATGTTGGAAAAACATTTGATGCTTCAGGTAAGTTATTTATTTATTTATTTTTAATCCAATTTTGTTTACACATCTGTTTAAACATTAATGCTTAGTATTAAATAAATTATATCATTAGAAAAAAAAAATAATAAGCTATAATCACGTCAGATTTAACGTGTAAATTTAACATTTCACAAAGCTTTATATGAATTTCAATTTAAATCACGTGCAAATATATTTTTTTTCTTTTCATGTCAAGATATTTAAAAAACAAAATGAACATGTAAAAGTTTGTTTTATGTTGGCAGCAGCTAATTTTTTTTTAATATTTCATTATTTCCATTTTTATTTTGGCTTTTATGGGGATTTTGATTAAAATGTTCAGATTTTAAACTAAAATTTATTTTATCAAAATTAAATATAACCTATAATAATCAGGGATATTGTAGCTTTTGACCAGTGAAAAAAGTTTTTTAATCGGTTCAGTAGTTTTGGAGATTACCCTCCACAAACATACAATTTTTTGCTCTTTATTAAATAGTATAGACTAGAAGGGTTTACCCGCTTTGCTGTTCACTATATTTAAATGAAATAAATAACTAGTGGATATGCAGATCAGGAGCCTCAACGTCCAATTTGCATCAGACATTTTTCAATAGGTCATTTTTACTTATTCCTTATTATATAATAGTATATATTGATTCGATCGACTTATTACCATAATCAGATACATTCCTGAGGGGGGCTGCCGCCCCCCTCAACCCCCCGCTCTATCTCTTTGTATACCTATTTGTATATCATATAAAGTGTTACGGAATTGTAAATAATTGCATTTATTTTTGTATAAATTTTTTCAAAGAGGCTTAGTAAATCGATAAAATGCTAATTTTGTGCATTTCTAGTCGTTTTAGCGTTAAAATAGCCTAATTTTTCTTTAAAAACGCATTAAAAAGCACCATATAAGGGAAGAAATGGATTTGGCGCCAAATTTGGCGACTGTTTCCCTCATTGGCGATTTTTTTGGCGACCTTGGCGAGAAAATCCTTATTAGGGATATACCAAATATGGAAGCTCTAATCTCATTGGCTGATGAGATACGATAATTTTCCAGAACAGTCTGTGTACGATAGAATAGTATAAAAGGAGCCTTTTTTTAGCCAAGGCGGCCAATCTCAGATCTGTGTCAGTTTCGTCAAATGCTTGAGCCTCTTTCAATGAGACTTGCGTTATGTGTTATTGCTAAACTGTTTGTACTGTTGTTTTGCTGTTAACGGCTGCTGTTTAAGCTGGTTTACTGGTTGAATTGAAGCTGATACTTGGTTTATAGACCTGTATTTTTCTGGAACTTTCTGTGAATAAATCACTGAATTTTTGCAAGTTTCACCTTTCATTCTCGGACAACTTACGAACCCCTAAGTACGCAACAATATGTCTTCTTAATAAACGATCGTCTTGTATTATTTCCCTGAAATTCATAAATACCAAATTTCATACAAAAAAAATTACATAGCATATCGGAAATATTTTGCGTAACCTTTAAACTAATTATCAATTCTATGCCCACAATTTTCAACAGGAAAATATGCGTTTAAAATTCTAATAAAATTTCATTATATTTTATGGGGTGTAACCATGGTAAAATACACTTTTAAGAAATACGGACTATAGACCGTAATAGTACGAAATTCCTTTATGTATCCCGGAAAAGTAGCCACAGTCATTATAAACGCCAATAATAAGAATAAACCAAATTAATTATAACTCATTAATTTTTCAAACTAATTTGACCTCACTTGGATGATTACAGTACATACTCGGATATATTTTGTGTGGTCCCATAAATTATTTAGTCTATGCATAACTTTTTTTAAGAGAAAACATGATTTTAAGCATCTTTATAATGTATGTTAACTTTATTAAGTCCAATTCAGCATAAACGCATTAAAGTTCGCACTTAAATTAAAAAATTGTCCATAGGCTCTAATGGGTCTTTGTAAACGAACCATAAACATTCTATACACCAGTAAAAACTATTCAGCTTATTTTGCATTTAAAATTAATAATTGTTCCAAATTTAACATCGTTTGGATGACTAAGTGACATTGTCAGAACATTTCTGTAAGGTCCTGTACAATAATTAGAAAGCTTAAGAGCACATATTTTCTTCAAACAACGTAAGTTTAAGCATCTTACTCACGTCCTCTAGTTTCATTTTCTTCATTGCAAAGTAATGATATTAAAATGCGTTTAAACGAAATTCACCCCATACGCCGTAATGTTAAGAATTTTGGCGTGTCCCTGTACACAGTTTATAAAAAATATAGCAGTAAAAATTATACAGCTACTTATATGCAAAGCTGGAACGTGTGCGTTAATTTGCAAGTCAATCGAAGGATTTTTGCGGCCGCTATTGCTGTACATACAAATTCTTCCCATACGCCGTATGGATAAGAAAAATTTTTGCGTGTCCCTGTACACGAACAATAAATGGAATACACACCTAACACTATACAGCTAATTCCGTTGGGCAAATGCATATGTGTACAAAATTGCAAGTCAATAGCGTTATTTTTGGGGCCGCTATCGCGGTACATACAAATTCTTCCCATAGGCCGTAATGATAAAGAAAACTTTGGCGTGTCCCTGTACACGAACTACAAATGGAATGCACACCCAAAAACTATACAGCTAATTTCGTGGGGATCATGAACATGTGTACAAAATTTCAAGTCAATAGCGTGATTTTTGCGGCCACTATCGCACGACAGACAGGCAGACGGACGGACAGACGGAACCCAAAATCCTTTTAAGTCTCAACAGAGAGCCTCCACTGACGTTTCGGCAAAAATTGGAAGTCAATAGCTTGATTTTTGCGGTGGCTATCGCGGTACATACAGATTCTTCCCATAGGCCGTAATGATAGAAAATCTTTGGCGTGTCCCTGTACACGAACTACAAATGGAATACACACCTAAAACTATACAGCTGATTCCGTTGGGCGCATGAACATGTGTACCAAATTGCAAGTCAATAGCGTGATTTTTGTGGCCGCTATCGCGGTACATACAAATTCCTCCCATAGGCCGTAATGATAAGAAAAACTTTGGCGTGTCCCTGTACACGAATTACAAATGGAATACCCACCCAAAACTATACAGCTGATTTCGTGGGGCACATGAACACGAGTACCAAATTGCAAGTCAATAGCGTGATTTTTGTGGCCGCTATCGCGATACATACAAATTCCTCCCGTAGGCCGTAATGATAAGAAAAACTTTGGCGTGTCCCTGTATACAAACTACAAATGGAATACATACCAAAAACTATACAGCTGATTTCGTGGGGCTCATGAACATGTGTACCAAATTTCAAGTCAATAGCGCTATTTTTGCGGCCGCTATCGCGCGACAGACAGACAGACAGACGGACAGACAGACAGACACAGCCCAAAACCGTTTTGAGTCTCAACAGAGGGCCTCCACTGACGTTTCGGCAATAAAAAAAATCATTTTTATGCTGCTTTAAAAACAGAAATATAAACGAAAATATATTTAAGTCGTTCAAAAACTTCGCTTTGGGTCCTTGCTACCTTCGGAAGGGACTTGTTTCTCGTAATGTATTGGGTCGCTGTCTCTAGTGTTTTCTTCAACGCCTTACCCGTGAACTTCAGTTTAGGTGCTCATTGAATGACAGTTTTGAAAAGTATAGTATCGACAAATATCGAAGTACACTTTTATATTAAAATCATAATTATACATAAACAACACTTTACGTACTATATATAGTATTTATAGTAATGGTATTTCCTATATTTTATTTGATGTATCCTGTCGACCATAAAATGACAGCAATTTCAAGACAATATGCCCGGTAATACAGTATGCTATGAGAGCTTTTCAGACGCATTTTAGACAATTAATGTTATTGTGATTATATATATTTTCCATTAACATTTTTATTTTTATTTATTTGTTTAAATATTAATTTAAATTAATTAAATATTTGTGTCCAATAGCGTGCAAGTGCAGTCCCACATAGCAGCTCATTTATTTGTATGTTAAATTAGCGTAGTGACTGATGCATACAAAAATTAGTAAATAAGTAAAACACATGATACACAGCTTTATTTTATCCCTCACTTGGCGGCTTTTGAGATTTTGTCGCCATATTTGCAAAGGACTTTTTTTCTGTATACTTTCTCGGTGAATATTTTCAGTACCTATTTTGATAGTACTTTTATCAGTTACACCTTCTTGTTATTTTATATGAATCCTCCGTGTTCTATTAATATTTTTAATGGTTTATAGTTTTAAAATAGTGTTTGTTTAAATAAATTTTCTATTTCTAAGACTGTATTTTCTTCTATAAATTTGTCTACTTAGATAAAAATAGATAATTCATGAGACTATTATTTCTGTTTCAATACATTTTTCTGCAATATTTTATAATTTATTTATATTTTTGATGCGTTACTTGGCTTAAAATGGCTATTGTTAAAATAGAGTTTTTTCATATTTTAGAATTTAGAGTAGTAAAGAAGAGCTATGTAGTCAAATGTTACGTCAAGGGCTGTTTTTTTTTTTTTTTTAAATTAATACCTTTTCTTATACCCAGTTTGTCTGTCACGGCGTTTGTCCGAATGTGTCACATCTTTTTCATTATATCTCAGCCATTAGACCACCTAAAGACTTTAGGTCTTCACTAAAATATCAGTCATGTCTGACGCTACAATTTAATGCAAAAACATTTTTAACATAAAAAAAAAAAAAAAAATCGATTTAAACTAGTGGATATGCAGATCAGGAGCCTCAACGTCCTATCTGCATCAGACATTATTCAATAGGTCATTTTTATTTATTCCATATTATATAACAGTATATATTGATTCGATCGACTTATTACCACAATCCGATACATTCCTGAGGGGGGCTGCTGCCCCCCTCAACCCCCTGCTGTATCTCTCTTTGTATACCTATTTGTATATCAGAATAAAATGTTACGGAATTGCAAATAATTACATTTATTTTTCTATAAATACTTTCAAAGAGGCTTAGAAAGTCTATAAAATGCTAATTTTGTGCATTTCTAGTCGTTTGAGCGTTAAAATAGCTCGATTTTCCTTTAAAAACGCATTAAAAAGCTCCAATAAGGTAAGAAATGGATTTGGCGCCAAATTTGGTGACTGTTTCCCTCCTTGGCAATTTTTTTAACGACCTTGGCGAGAAAATCCTTATTAGGGATATACTAAATATGGAAACTCTAATCTCATTGGCTGATGAGATACGAGAATTTTCCAGAACAGTCTGTGTTCGATAGAATAGTGTAAAAGGAGCATTTTTTTAGCCAAGGCGGCCAATCTCAGATCTGTGTCAGTTTCGACAAATGCTCACTTTGCTTTGAGCCTCTTTGAATGAGACTTGCTTTATGTGTTATTGATAAACAGTTTGTAATGTTGGTTTGCTGTTAACGGCTGTTGTTTAAGCTATGTTTACTGGTTGAATTAAAGCTGATACTTGGTTTATAGACCTGTATTTTTCTGGAACTTTCTGTGAAGAAATGACTGAATTTTTGCAAGTTTCGCCTTTCATTCTCGGACAACTTACGAACCGCCAAGTACGAAACAATATGTATTTTTAATAAACGACGGTCTTGTATTATTTCCCTGAAATTCGTAAATACCAAATTTCATAACTATCAAATTTCATACAAAAAAATTACATAGCATATCGGAAATATTTTGCGTAACCTTTAAACTAATTATCAATTCTATGCCCACAATTTTCAACAGGAAAACATGCTTTTAAAATTCTAATAAAACTTCATTATATTTCATGGGGATGTAACCATGTTAAAATACACTTATACCGACTATAGACCGTAATAGTACGAAATTCCTTTATATATCCCGGAAAAGTAGCCACAGTTATTATAAACGCCAATAATAAGAATAAACCTAATTAATTATAACTCATTAATTTTTCAAACTAATTTGACATCATTTGGATGATAACAGTACATACGTGGAATTATTTTGTGTGGTCCCATAAATTATTTAGTCTATACATAAACTTTTTTAAGTAAACATGATTTTAAGCATCTTTATAATGTATGTTAACTTTATTAAGTCCAATTCAGCATAAACGCATTAAAATGCGCGCTTAAATTAAAAATTTGTCCATAGGCTCTAATGTTATGAAATTCTTTCGTGTGTCTCTGCAAACGAACCATAAACGTTGTATACACCAATAAAAACTATTCAGCTTATTTTGCTTTTAAAATTAATAATTGTTCCAAATTTAACATCGTTTGGGTGACTACGTGAGATTGGCAGAACATTTTGTAAGATCCTGTACATTAATTAGAAAGCTTAAGAGCACATATTTTCTTCAAACAACATAAGTTTAAGCATCTTACTCACGCACGCTAGTTTAATTTTCTTCATTGCAAAGTAATGATATTAAAATGCGTTTAAACGAAATTCACCCCATACACTGTAATGTTAAGAATTTTGGCGTGTCCCTGTACACAGTTTATAAAAAATATAGCAATAAAAATTATACAGCTGCTTATATGCAAAGCTGGAACGTGTGCGCCAATTTAGAAGTCAATCGACGGATTTTTGCGGCCGCTATTGCGGTACATACAAATTCTTCCCATAGGCCGTAAAGATAAGAAAAACTTTGGCGTGTCCCTGTACACGAATTACAAGTGTAATACACACCTAACACTATACAGCTAATTTCGTTTGGCTCATGAATATGTGTACGAAATTGCAAGTCAATAGCGTTATTTTGTGGGCCGCTATCGCGGTTCATACAAATTCTTCCCATAGGCCGTAATGATAAAAAAAACTTTGGCGTGCCCCTGTATACGAACTACAAATGGAATACATACCAAAACCTATACAGCTGATTTCGTGGGGCTCATGAACATGTGTACCAAATTTGAAGTCAATAGCGCTATTTTTGCGGCCGCTATCGCGATACATACAAATTTCTCCCATAGGCCGTAATGATAAGAAAAACTTTGGCGTGTCCCTGTATACGAACTTCAAATGGAATACATACCAAAAACTATACAGATGATTTCGTGGGAATCATGAATGGACGGAATTTCAAGCCAATAGCATGACTTTTGCGGCCGCTATCGCACGACAGACAGACAGACAGACGGAACCCAAAATCATTTTGAGTCTCAACAGAGGGCCTTCATTGACGTTTCTGCAAAAAATGGAAGTCAATAGCTTGATTTTTGCTTTGGCTATCACAGTACATACAGATTCTTCCCATAGGCCGTAATAATAGAAATTTTTCGGCGTGTCCCTGTACACGAACTACAAATGCAATACGCACCTAAAATTATTCAGCTGATTCCGTTGGGCTCATGAACATGTGCACCAAATTGCAAGTCAATAGTGTGATGTTTGTGGCCGCTATCGCGGTACATACAAATTCCTCCCATAGGCCGTAATGATAAGAAAAACTTTGGCGTGGCCCTGTATACGAACTACAAATGGAATACATACCAAAACCTATACAGCTGATTTCGTGGGGCTCATGAACATGTGTACCAAATTTCAAGTCAATAGCGCTATTTTTGCGGCCGCTATCGCGCCACATACAAATTTCTCCCATAGGCCGTAATGATAAGAAAAACTTTGGCGTGTCCCTGTATACGAACTACAAATGGAATACATACCAAAAACTATACAGCTGATTTCGTGGGGCTCATAAATATGTGTACCAAATTTCAAGTCAATAGCGCTATTTTTGCGGCCGCTATCGCGCGACAGACAGACAGACAGACAGACAGACACAGCCCAAAACCGTTTTGAGTCTCAACAGAGGGCCTCCACTGACGTTTCGGCAATTAATTAAATTTTTTTCATGGAAAGATTAAAAAAAAAAAAAGATCTCGCGAGTAAAAATAAGAAAGTAAGAAGAAATATGATCCATTTGTATGATTTAATAATAGCTCTTTTTAAAGAAATTTAAAATAAAATATTACTTTATGGATATAAATGATATGACTTTGAATTCTAAGCATAATTTAGGGGTTTTCAATCGTAAATTTTAAATTTTCGGTTCAGTTGCATGGGCACAAACAAGCAATAAGATGCAAGGCACCACTTTAGATCATGCCGCAGTGTGCCTTTCAAACATGTTTATTGAAAGATTGGCATATGTAATTTTCAGTCGAGTAAGGTCTTTGGACGGATTGAGAATTGCTTCAGTAGATACAGCTCAATTAGTCGGCAGAGAACTTTGCAATGAACCAGTGAAACAAGTACTCGAACGATTGCGTAACCAAGATAAAAACAAATAATTCGAAATAAGTATAAGCATAAGTGTTTAAATAAGAAAAGTAAAAAATGTTAGAAATATTTCATGACATGAAATGTAAATCTATATTAATGAAATCACACTTTTGTCTGTAAATTTATCAGAATCGAAAAAATGTGCGATATCTTCACGTTTTACACACCATGAAAGCCGAAAATGAGTTCAGAAAATTTTCCCTGTGTGTGTGTGTGTGTGTGTGCGTGTGTGTGTGTCATCGTGTCTGTATGTCGCTTTTTTTGTCCGGGCATCACTTGAGAACGGCTGGACGGAATTAAACAGCGCTTGGCTTCACCCAACTTAAAATTATATCTATCAACTTTTCCAAAATTCTCCCCCTCCCGTTCCCCCCTGGGGGGGGGAGACTAAAACATGTTTGTCCGGTCATCACTCGAGAACGGCTGGACGGAATTCAACGGCACTTGGCAGAAACTTAGGTCTTCACCCAACTTAAAATTATATCTATAGAATTTTTCAAAATTATGATTAGTGTTTAAATTGTGGGTAAAAAACGCCTGCGCATAAATATTTTTTCACTAAAACGCTTTGAATGGAAAAATAAAATATAAAATTAAATTTTTAAGTTGAACACTTTTATTCACGTGATTCGCACTACAAATTATGAAAAGATTGAAATGAAGTGTTGCCATCTAAATTCCATACTTTAGTTAATTTTTAAAAATCTAATTGTCGTATCGAAAAACTGTTTACACCCCAGGATTCAGAAAAATCACCCTTTTCATTTGGTACTGAATTTGTAACGATAGGTCTGATATTTCTAATTTATTTTTCCCTTTTTTCGTTTTCTGTTGCCTTTTAAATTTCATACTTTAGTTATTTTTTAAAAATTTAATTGTCGAATCGAAAAACTGTTTGCACCCCTGGATTCAGAAAAATCACCCCTTTCATTTGGTACTGAATTTGTAACGATAGATCTGATATTTCTAATTTATTTTACCCTTTTTCCATTTTCAACGCAGATTCGGTAGAAGGTTTTATACTTATATATACGCATTTATATATATTTTTATTTTCCAGAAATAAAATTAAATATTTTTTATTTCACGTGAATAATAATCAAAATTAGAGAGAAAAATAAATAGTTGACCTACAAAAGTTGTTGATATTTTTTTTTTATTATTTTTTTTTTTATCAGGAATTTGTATGTGGATTTTCATAGAGATATTTGGTATTAGTTTAATATTTTTATTTAATTAAGCAGTACTTTTCTTTCTTGCAGTAAAACAAAATTTTGTTTTGTTATTATGTACCTTATGAGGTTCTTTTATGTACTCCCCGTAATTGTAAATGATTATAATTTGGATTTTATTAAGATTTTTTATTTTTATTATGCAAATATCACAAAAGAGTTTTTATTTTATTTTATTTTATTTGTTTATTTATTTTGAGTATGGAACAGCTTTAGTATCGGATCTCTTTGACAAAATTTGAAATTTGGCACCGAAGTAGCTCGGACGTTTCTCGCCAAGATCTTTAATTGCACAATTGCGATAGCCAATTCAGTTCATCGCGAAAAATCGCTTAAAATATTTAAAGTCACCAAAGGGATCCCATACTAAAGCTGTGCTTTTTGTATTTATTTATTTATAATATTTTCTATTAAAGACTCCTGTGTTCACGAAATTTGGTGCGTAAATTATTTATATGCATCCGGCACTTTTCACGAAATTCAAAATCCCCCCCCCCCCTTCTCGGAGTCGGAGGGAAATAAACATGTGTAAAAACATGTTTTTCCGTTTGAATTCGCTTTGAATTATCTTAGAATGGCGAATTGTGGTGTGTGGATATTGATTAAGTGTACGCATTATGTACATTAGTGGGATTTTCCAAAACTACGAACTCACCCTCTGAGGAAGGGGAAGTAAGAAGTGGGTAATTTGCTGCCGAAGGCAGTGGGGACCCAGACTCCCCACGTTGCGACCCAGAAAAACCTCTACGAATCACAGCGAGAACTTAGGTTATGAATAAAGATATGGGATTTTGACAACTCATTTAAGTTTAATGTCCAGCGAAGCGTGCAATGCCTGCTAGTAATGTAATAATTGAAATGAATTACTCGTGCCTATGAAAAATGAGAAAAAAAAATATGAAAATGATAGAAATAAGAAAATGATTGCGAAATTAAGATAATAGCTAATAAGTCGAAATAAGTATAAGTATTTAAAAAATATATTGTTGCAAAATGATTAAGATGAAAATAACACATATTTTAAAATAAACAAATAAATAATTAAAATGCCCTTTTCTTAATGCACTAAAGAGGAGAAAATAACTTTTTCAGCTCAGTACCGTAAATCTGAATACTTGCATTTTACTACTATTTCAATAAAATTGCACCTCAAACAAAGAAAAGTGCGGCTGAAACCTTTTATACCAACATTATTTATTTTAAATTGGTTTTAAAATATTATGGATTTATGAAAATATGAGCTGAAATTAGCCAGATTGGTAATTTTGGTATAAAATGGTTTGAGCCGCCCTTTTCTTCGTTTGAGGTGAAATTTTATTGGAATAGTAGTAAAATGCAAGTATTCATATCGTCGGTACTTTGCTGAAAAAAATATTTTGTTCCTTTTAGTGCATTAAGAAAAGGGCATTTTATTATTATTTTTTTTAAATAAGTTTTATTTTCAAAAATTTGGCAGTAAAAATATGAAAATGTTTTGTTTTAAAAATGAAAATTCACTTTAGAACAACATACTTTGGCATCATGAACCATATTAGCCCTTAATGATTTTTTTTAAATTGATAAAGACGTCAATTTTTGTGAGATGAATAATTTATTTTTTTATATTTTTTTATTGTTCACTCTTAATTAAATGTATCGATTTTTATGTCCAAAAAAAAAAAAAAAGAAATCGTATTTTTTTTGGCAACAATTAAATTATAGCTACAATTTAAATAGCTCATTTAAAGCTGTTATAAAGTTATTATTTTCACATTTTAAATAATTAAAAGAAAACTAATGAAAAATTCAAAAATCGGGCACAAGGACCCATCGGAAGGCACCTTCGTGTCGAAACGTGTGACTGTCCGAGGTACCGTCTTTGCGCTATGCTGTCCACACAAAGAGATACACACAAGCATTGCGTAAAATATATGTATAAAGATTTGGTTTTCACAATACATATATTTTAATAATAATTTTGGTAAAATCGGGACACATGTAAATTAATTTAATCCAAGCATGCTGAATTATGCATGTTAAATATTTGAAATGCATTATTTAATATGCGCGGAGTAAATTAATTTACACGCGTCTTGTTTTACTTCATACCAACCGCCAAAAAAAAAAAAAAAAAAAAAAATACGAAGTCTTTAAATTTTAAATGCAAAACGTAAAACATTGACGTTCTCTGTATAAACTCTGTAGTCTAAAACACTTTAATCCTAAGAAATCTGAAGAAGGTAACATTCTTAAAAGAACTAAAAATAACGAATGACATATTTTAAAACACAGTAATATATCATTTTTACTGCTTCAGACGATTTGAAATTGTAACATAAATCTTAATTACTACGAGGTGAAATATGGTTTGAACAAAAATAAGATGTTAAAATAGAGTTTTTTCGGGTGTAAGGCAAAAAAGAGATATTTTACAGTACATAATAATATATATATATATATATATATATATATATATATATATATATATATATATATATATATATATATATATATATTTATACATATACATGTACATATTTTTATGAGATTCGTTTACTAATTGGTAGTGTTTATTAGACGAATATTTTTTAATGTAACTACATCTTTTTATGTATATATGTATGTATATCATGTATGTATATACATATTTGGATTCAAGGATAAAAGAATTTAATTATTGCATAGAGAATTTATTTTATTTAAATGTTTAGCAGAACTATTACCGAAAATGACTATTTACCAAAAAATTAAAAACGTTGGTTTCTGGTTAAGTTATTAATTAAAAAAGAATTATGTATATCTATAAATTATTTTGTCAAAACGATACGATAGTGACTTAAAGTGATGTCTGATTGTTTAACCCAGAACGGAGTCATGAAATCATACAATCGTTTGCAAAAGTTTATTCTAATATACATGAATACGATATTTCTTAAAAACACACACACACACACACACACACACACACACACACACAAAAAAAAAAAAAAAAAAAAAAAAAACTTTTTCTCTGATATACAGGGTGACAATTTTTTAACTATATGAAATGTAAATTACTTACGAACAACGGCGTGCACACACTATATTCTATTAGTAAACTACACTGTAGATATTCGGATTTAGGTTATGACACATTCGATACGCCTGACATCATTGGAGATGATGTGTCGCAGACGAATAGTGAAATTCTGCATGACCCGTTGAAGTGTCGAAACATCGATGTTGTGTCGTCCGGAATGGCTGTTTTTAGCTCAGCAATGGTTTTGGGAGATATTGCTGTACACCTTGGCATTCTATAGCCCCACAAAAGTCGCATGAGTACAGATCTGAAGAATATGGCGGACAATCGAGGCCCATGCCAGTGACCTCTGTGTACCTCAGAGCCACAAGGAGGTCCCCAAAGTGCTCCTCCAGGAAAACAAATACTCTCCTGCTTCGATAGGGTCAAGCTTCGTCTTGCATTTATCACATCTTATCGAAATCAGGGGCACTTTTGATAATGGGGGTTGAAATAATTTTCCAAAACCTTTAAGTACCATTCAATATTCACCGTACCGTTAACGAATATCGCACCAATTATTCCGTGACTGGACATTGCACACGACACAGTCACCCGTCGAGGGTGGAGAGACTTCTCAATCACTGTTATTGCTGGCATAGTAGGCCATCAAGAACGCTATACGCTCAGGCGCCATTTTCCCTGGTAAATGGGCGACAAAAACAGGGTGCGTGCGCGAATGCATACCAACTCCCACCGTGCACTGCACCCATTAGTGCAGTTATAACGTCGTAACCGAAACCATTCGGAAGTTGTGACAATTTTATTTCATATAGTTCAATAATTGTCATCCTATATATGCTCAAAATCACGCATTTAAAAATATATTTGGAAGATTTTAGAGCCATTTAAGCCTTCCATTTAATCATTTACAGGATGATGATGGCGACATCTATTCATCGAAATCAAAATCAAAATCAAAATCAAAATAATAATATTAAGATATAATTTTAATGTAACAATAAATTAATTTAACTTAAGGAGCGGAAAAAAAAATATTTTCTAAAACTGAAATTATAATTGAAATATGAAAGATTTAAATTTCTATTACTGGAAAAAAAAGAGTGGTTTTCTCGAGATTTTTCTGAAAATAATATTAGGTATGCAGGTACTATCAGGCAGATGTTCTGCGTGGGAGAGGCTAATATATATATATATATATATATATATATATATATATATATATATATATATATATATATATATATATATATGTATATAGTTTTGACCAATTCATCATGAGTTTAGAGTTTAAAAATATTTTTTTTTCTTTCAATGGCACATCTATTAAATCTGGTAAATTCAGATTAAACTTCAGATAATCAGAAAATCTAAATACGATGGGCATGTATAATACTAATGAAAGATAACAATATCGGTATTTATAATTCAGTTTATTAGCTTGGCAATAAAGATGTTATTTCCGTAATTTGTAATGTAGAATTTTAAATGTTAAAATAACAAAAATGTAAAATTCCATATGCTTAATTTCCATTAAATGAGCAATAAGGAAAAAAAAAAGAAAAAAGAAAAAATTTCGACTTCTAATTCATAGGTAGATATCGTTTGTTATTTTCATATACTTGACGAGACAAATAATCCCAGATGTTTTTTATTGTATTTACTGACTTGAAGAAGATATATTATTGATCATTTCTTTTTTAAACAACATTTTATTAATTTAAAAGAATCTTTGAAAGCATCATCTTTTTGGAACTTCTAAATACCATCCATTGGTTACTGTGCAACCTCATTTTCAAATTAACTCTTTGGATATCGCCATTTCTTGCATATGAAACAGCGCATGGCGCCCCACGCCATAACAGAACCTCCTCCAATCTGCTTACTGTACAACTCATGGGTATATTGCCTTAGATCATACCCTGGAACTCTACATGGAGGACAGGAATATTAGGACAAGAAAAAAAAAATAATTTAGATGGTCCAGACGGCAATAAGTACTACTTGCATGACTTAAGGCAAAATCCTTGATAGTTCTACTCAGAATTTTCAAATTCTAACTAATGCAAGATAATTCTTATTTCCATTTGTCTAATCATAATGTATTTTCTTAAATTTCATAAAACACACACTCTGTTCCTCGACAAATTAAGATGTTTTAATGCAAGATCCATAAAAATAATGTTATATCATTAAAGATTTAAATAAACGTAAAATAAAATATTGAGATGAAAAAAGAAAATACGAACACAAATTAATCTCAAAAGGATGCAAATTTCTTAAAAGGAGTATAAAATAAATTGCTAGCTTTAATTTCCCTTTTTAGTAAAGTTTACTTAATCAAATTTTCAACTCGTTACATTTTATTGATTATCTGCTTCAAAGCATGCTTCTTTTTTACTACACAAATTATATATATATATATATATATATATATATATATTCCACTTCAAATTGCAATAAATGATTGGAATAAACAAAGTTTGATTAACCATAACTTGACTTTTTTTAACATCGTTTCTTTCGAAAAATAACACGCAATGTCCTTCATTTTTAGAAATTCTTTGCTAGAATTGTCCTTTTAAAACAAAGAAGTGAAAAACCATTTGACATAAATTTTATAAATTAGAATTTCATTCACGCATCGAATATTGGAAAAGAATATGACTGCTAAGAAAGTATATGTCTTTGCTTCTTCAAAGATTAATATATATATATATATATATATATATATATATATATATATATATATATTGATACTAATTTAATCATGCCAATACTTGTTATTATATGAATAAATTAAAATATTAAATTAATAATTTGAGATTTTCTTGGAGAATAAAACAAGCAATACCTTCATCTGCAAAATTCGAATGCAGTTCTAATTGTTGGTGAGAATGTAATTTACAACGAAAACTGCACGGTACGGAATTTATGATTTCTGATTAACAAACTATTATCTTGTATTTACTATATATGCGTGCACATAATTTTGTATTTCCTGCATATAATATACACATACGTAATGCACATTTACAGACATGCGTATACATATATATGTATATATGTGTGTGTGTGTGTGTGTGTGTGTGCATAAATAGGGTGATTCAAAAAACTGGATGCACGCTCTATAATCTTTATTTAATGCATGTAGTATTTTATAACTACATAAAAAATGGTATTCGTTAGGTATTGGTTAAGTGAACGTTATTGTTCTCAAACATTAATTTTTAAATATATTATAATATGTGCAACAGTGGGTAATCGTGCGATTGTTACGCATCAATTATTTATATATATTTTTTTAAATACAACTTAAAATGTTACGAACGTTCTATTTAATATTTGGATTTTTTTTACAACTACTCTTTATAAAATAATCGTCAAAGTTATAGCTGTAAAATTATAATTATGAACCTGACTTTTATGTATTCATTTTTGAACCGATATTAAACCACCGGTATTAAATCACTTGCTGCTTTGTATTGCTCTGCAAATGCATTATGTTCAAAATTCAAACAATACACAGTTTTTCCTACAAATAATAAAGTCACTTATATAAAATGTTTCAATTTCTAAACCGTTGAATACATATTACAATTGTTTACATTTTCCTCTTTATGCTACGAAATTTATGAAAGAAATCTCACAAGAAAATAAATAATTATGAATGAAAAAATAAATAAAAAATAATGAACAAATTTGAGTTTTAGTAATGTTATAAATCATTTACTGTATTTAAAATTAGAATGATCAATGCCGTTAATCAAAAAATTTGACGGCAAAGAAACGTAGATTTAAAAATTAGAGCACCAAATTTTTGTAAATATTTCAACATAAATTTCAGTGAATTCCTTGCATAATTAAGGAAAAAATGCGTGTTTTTATTATTTATTTATTTATTTATTTTTGTATATAAGGCAATTTAATACACGTAGGTCCTAAGTCTACGTGGAAAAAAAATATTTTTCTTTAGGATTAAAGAAGACAAATACAGTTATAAGCATAGATTTCAATTTGATTTATTTAATTGTCTTTTAACTTTTTATTAAAAAACATAATGAAAATGCTTTGAACAAAAATGCGATCTGTCTAATTCCTTTTTATTGACTTATGTACCGTGAACATGATTACATTATGAAAATTCTAGATAAGTTTTATAACATCAATTGTAATATTTTAATTGTATGGTAATGAAATATATGATTTTGGAGTATTTTGATAATAAGAACGAAATACCTTACAGTGACACTATTATTTTAAATCTTCATAGGATAAATAATGCAGTGTATGTTCAGAGAGTAATGAGACTGAATCTTTCGTGCCAAGCAGAATGCCAAAGGAACGAGTGGTAAGGATCATGGTGGTTGTCCTCTACAGAGTCTGATAGAAGCCAGTTCGCCTTAACGGCCTCTTCACTTACCGTCGCCGGGATTCCGAGCCAATGTTATTCTATGGGGAAATTTTCTTTACAAATAACTTATTAACTAATAGATATTTTTAAATTCTGCTTTCACATTCAGAAAATTCCCAACTGTTAAATTGACGGACCTTTTTAAAAAATGTACTTTTTTAAATTTTTTACATTTTAGTTTGAAATTGCAAAATGAAAAAATTTCACATATTGAAAATTTGTATTTTGCAGCTTCAAAATAAAATAGAAAAAAATAAAAAAACTTTTTTTTTTTAAAAAAAAAAAGGTCCGTCAATTTAACAGCTGGGAATTTTCAGAATCTGAAAGCAGAATTTAAAAATATGTATTAGTGAATAAGTTATTTGTAAAGAAAAATTTCCCATAGAATAACATTATTTTCTGCTTCCGGCGGTGGTAAGTGAAGCGGACCCTTGAGCAATTATAGCGCATGGATCTCTCGTGAAGCAAGCAAATATTTGAAAGCGGCATCAGATTTTCAAAATGCAACAGAATGTCTAGCAGTGATGCATCATGAAATTCGGTGTAAAATTAAAGAAATCGGCAACTGACACATATAATTCTGGAGACGGTGGGACTTACAAAACCAGATTGTGCATAAGACTTCAAATGTGGAAAATTCGTTTTAAGATCCTTACACAGTTCTTGGCAAAACACAGCTTTGCAACAGCGCCACAACCACCGTAGAGGTACGATTTGCCACCTCCAGTTTTCTTCCCATTCCCTCAGTTAAAACCCAGTTTAAAATGAAATTGTTTCGAAATCTGATAAACTTGAAATAAAACGCAACGCAATTCCTGAACAGAATTGAAGTTGAAGACTTCCAAGCGGGCATTAACGAGTAGCAGGGCCGTTGGCTGCGGTGTATTAAAGCTGGAGAAGGATTTTTTAATAAAATATCAAATGTTTGTAAAATTATTTTCCAATAAAAGGATTTTGTGCAATTTTTGCTTTAAAATATAGCTAATACAAATGTCTAAAAATCGGTTTCTGGAATTTTTGAAATTCGGTCCCCAAGGGGGGCGGGGCAAAACGTGATTTCACATGCGTAAGGGGGGGCTATGGGGCAAAAACAAATAGAAATACAGTTAGGCCGTTCAAAATTGGTACAGATAGGTTTAAGAGGCCTGGAAGTCGAATGGGGATATTTTCGATTGTGTAAAGTTATTAGGAGGGGCAAAAAAGGGGGGGAGGGGGGGGGCAAAAAAATAAAAATAGTGTCAGATCGTTCAAAATTGGTACATAGAGGTTTTCGATACTTACAAATCGATTGCGGATATTTTTGAATTTGTAAAATTATTAAGAGGGGCGGGTAAGGGGGTGGGGCAGTAAGGGGGGTATGGGGCAAAAACAAATAGAAATACAGTTAGGCCGTACAAAAATGGTACAGATAGGTTTAAGAGGCCTCCAAGTCAAATGGGGATATTTTCGATTGTGTAAAGTTATTAGGAGGGGCGAGAAGGGGGGAGGGGAGGGGGGGGGGGCAAAAAAAAAATAAAAATAGTGTCAGATCGTTGAAAATTGGTACATAGAGGTTTCCGATACTTACAAATCGATTGCGGATGATTTTGAATTTGTAAAATTATTAGGAGGGGCGGGTAAGGGGGTGGGGCAGTAAGGGGGGGCTATGGGGCAAAAACAAATAGAAATACAGTTAGGCCGTTCAAAATTGGTACAGATAGGTTTAAGAGGCCTGCAAGTCGAATGGGGATATTTTCGATTGTGTAAAATTATTAGAAGGGGGGAGGGGGGGGGACAAAAAAATAAAAATAGTGTCAGATCGTTCAAAATTGGTACATAGAGGTTTTCGATACTTACAAATCGATTGCGGATATTTTTGAATTTGTAAAATTATTAGGAGGGGCGGGTAGGGGGATGGGACAGTAAGGGGGGCTATAGGGCAAAAACAAATGGAAATACAGTTAGGCCGTTCAAAATTAGTACAGATAGGTTTAAGAGGCCTGCAAGTCGAATGGGGATATTTTCGATTGTGTAAAGTTATTAGGAGGGGCGAGAAGGGGGAGGGGAGGGGGGGCAAAAAAATAAAAATAGTGTCAGATCGTTCAAAATTGGTACATAGAGGTTTTCGATACTTACAAATCGATTGCGGATGATTTTGAATTTGTAAAATTATTAGGAGGGGCGGGTAGGGGGGTAGGGCGGTAAGGGGGGCTATGGGGCAAAAACAAATAGAAATACAGTTAGGCCGTTCAAAATTGGTACAGATAGGTTTAAGAGGCCTGCAAGTCGAATGGGGATATTTTCGATTGTGTAAAGTTATTAGGAGGGGCGAGAAGGGGGGGAGGGGAGGGGGGCAAAAAAATAAAAATAGTGTCAGATCGTTCAAAATTGGTACATAGAGGTTTTCGATACTTACAAATAGATTGCGGATATTTTCGAATTTGTAAAATTATTTGGAGGGGCGGTAAGGGGGGGGGGGCGGGGCTATGGGCAAAAACAAATAGAAATACAGTTAGGCCGTTCAAAATTGGTACAGATAGGTTTAAGAGGCCTGCAAGACGAATGGGGATATTTTCGATTGTGTAAAATTATTAGAAGGGGGGGGGGGCAAAAAAATAAAAATAGTGTCAGATCGTTCAAAATTGGTACATAGAGGTTTTCGATACTTACAAATCGATTGCGGATATTTTTGAATTTGTAAAATTATTAGGAGGGGCGGGTAGGGGGGTGGGGCAGTAAGGGGGGGCTATGGGGCAAAAACAAATGGAAATACAGTTAGGCCGTTCAAAATTGGTACAGATAGGTTTAAGAGGCCTGCAAGTCGAATGGGGATATTGTCGATTGTGTAAAGTTATTAGTAGGGGCGAGAAGGGGGGAGGGGAGGGGGGGAAATAAAAATAGTGTCAGATCGTTCAAAATTGGTACATAGAGGTTTTCGATACTTACAAATCGATTGCGGATGATTTTGAATCTGTAAAATTATTAGGAGGGGCGGGTAGGGGGGTGGGGCGGTAAGGGGCTATGGGGCAAAAACAAATAGAAATACAGTTAGGCCGTTCAAAATTGGTACAGATAGGTTGAAGAGGACTGCATGTCGAATGGGGATATTTTCGAAAGTGTGAAGTTATTAGGAGGGGCGAGAAGGGGGGAGGGGGAGGGGGGGAATAAAAATACAGTTAGATCGTTCAAAATTGGTATATAGAGGTTTTCGATACTTACAAATTGATTTCGGATATTTTCGAATTTGTAAAATTTTTTGGAGGGGCGGTAAGGGGGGGGGGCTATGGGCAAAAACAAATAGAAATACAGTTAGGCCATTTAAAATTGGTACAGATAGGTTTTAGAGGCCTGCAAATCGAATGGGGATATTTTTGAAAGTGTAAAGTTATTAGAAGGGCCGGGGAGGGGGGGGGGACAGAGGGTAAAAAAAAATAGAGTTAGATCATTCAAAATTGGTACATCGAGGTTTTCGATACCTACAAATCGATTGCGGATATTTTTGAATTTTTAAAATTAATGGGAGGGGCGGTAAGGGGGGAGGGAGCGGAAGGGTAAAGAATTAAAAATAGAGATAGATCGTTCAAAACTGGTGCATAGAGGTTTTTGATACTTACAAATCGATTGCGGATATATTCGAATTTGTAAAATTATTAGGGCGCATATATATATGCATTCGCGCGTGCGCATCGCGCACGGGTCTACACTGCCGAAGGCAGTGAGGACCCGGTTCGACATTTTTCCCGATCAGAGTTTTTTTTTTCTTTTTTTTTTTCACATGATAAAAATTAACGCAATTTTGATAATTCATTAATTATAATGATTCATTTAAAAATAGTGACCAGCGAAGCGGGCGTAGCCTGCTAGTATATATATATATATATATATATTCATTTTAAGTGCATTTGTTTTTAATTACAATGTTGGCCAAATTATGAAAGTTTTACTTTACTTTTTTTTTTTTTATATCATCTAAAAAAATATTGAACGAAATGACCTCGAATTTGAGGAATGCAAAGAACATTTACAAACTCATACCTTCCGCTATTCATTTAATTTCGAATGCAATTAGGGGACTACCAGAAATTGAAGAAAAATACGAATATTTCCAATTACCGTACATCACAAAATGCTGCAAACGACTCGTTAACTTTAACACGTAATTTCATATATAATGTACAATATTTGTATGCTTATCGTGGGAATCGGACGGTTATTTAGAGAAATACAATTTATTAATTATTATTATAATTTTCACAAGTTTTTTGAGTATAACAAAAATAGATTTCATCAAAATTTTACAAAACTTTTAGGAAACGTCATACATCCTCAGTTAATCATTATTTTAAAGCGTAAAATGCACACGTGCAGTTTCCTCTAAAGTATGTGTAGCTGTAGCTTTATTTATTTATTTATTTTTAATTGCGCATGCCCTGTAGGTAGATTTTTTTATTATTATTACATATGTTAAAAGCTAGATACATTCGGCAAATTATGTCGACAGTTGATTCCAATAGAGCAAAAATTTAATATATATTTTATACATCAGCATAATAATGACTAAGCTTTTAGATATTTTTCCGAGTTGAAATTTTATAAGATAATTTTCCCATGTCACATATTTACATATTTAATGTGGAGAACTTATCATTTCATACAAGTTTCAATAGGCATTACTTGTAACAAACCCATTTTGAGCTCATAAATTTTAGTAAAAAATTAAAATTATTTCAGTTACGAGTCCATAAGTTTTCGTTTGTTTTTTTTCAAAAAAGAAATGATTAAACGTGTTTTTTTTTTTTTTTTTTTTTTTTTTTTTTTTTTAAATTAGATCACTAAATTAAATACGTGGCATGTAGAAAAACCACCTATAAAATTACAACTCTGAAAAATATCTAAAATCTAGCTTATTCTTTCGCCATAGAATAACATTAGGCATAAATTGCTAAATGTACAATGCTTTTAAAGTATGTAATACAAAAGTAGCTATGTTTCTTGAATGTACAGTTAAAAAATGGGAAGTATGCATATTTCAGTTTATATCACACGTGTGCATTTTATGTTTCGGAATAATAAAGTTTAATAAAATTTTGTTTAATTCCATTCATGTTATACGCTAAAAAAATACCCCAAAATATATTTTTTAAATATATCAGTAATTAAAAAAAATAATAATAATAATTGTGCGATTGCCACAAAAAAATATATATACATAGTTTGAGAAATTCTTATTTTAAAGTTACAAGCCATTTGTAAAATTTTATGATGCAAGGTAAACCAAAATATTTGTATTTTTATGTTTTCTATCATAAAACATGAATTTAAACAAATACAGATAATAAATTGAATTCAGTTTTCTAAGTTATTTTATTCAACAAAAATACACTTTATAAGTCATTTTATTTGTACAATACAGAAAATAATTACATTTTATCTTGATTTGTGATGTTTATCCATTTACTTCTGACAAAACTCCCTCTTCCAGACTTTAATTTCAAATTTACAATAGAGTTAGTGTTATTACACTAATACAGTAACAAACTTAGAAAGATTAATGATGACACTTGAAAGAGTTATCGGAAGATTTGTTTAAAAACTGTATTTAATCACAACATTCAAATCATTAACTGCAATTAATATCGTAAGCGAGGGAGTAAATTAATGATAGAATTTCTATCTATTGTTTTTAGAAATCGATTAATTATTTCGCGTTAAAACTATCGAAAAGTAATTATTTAGTTAAAAATGCTTTTCATGTGCGTACTTTGTGAGGTTGAGACGTCAGAACGTCACCACAGTTGTTTGAATTAAGCTGGATCCAGCAAAGTAGAAAGTGGGGATGGTTAAAATCGCTTCGTCGCCAGTGACTCGGTGAAGGTTGAGGTCGAGTGAGTTTTGTGTCGACAGGGTGCTGCAATGAAATAATTAGATTCTGAGTGTTAGATAAATTAGAAGTGATTTTAAAAGGATGGGTTGAAATGAAGAGAAAGGAGGGTGTAGGAAGAAGTATAAAATGGAGATGGTTTGAGTAGATAGTGTGGATGTTGGAGGATATTATAGTGGATGTCGAAGCATATTATAGTGTGGATATTGGAGTATTATAGTGAATTGCGGAAAGTCTTAGTTTGGCGAGTATTGAATAGTGGAGATTTAGAGGAGTGAGGAATAAGTCGTGATGAGTGTTAGCACGAGTATTTGCTAGCACTCGTGGAAGTGAATTTCAATATGTAGGGAATCCTCTGATCGAAAGTGAAGTCGCAGCAGTGCAGTTACGAGTGCAACCGTCTCCACACCTTCCATTGTCTGCTGGGGTGATACATTTAAGATTATCTAATTTAATTGTTGATACATATATTTTGATTGAGTAACACGCTGACTGAGCTAGTTTAATTGCCAGGCCACCCTCCCATTAATCTGCTCAAATAAACTCTAGTTATTGTTAGTCCAAGTCTTGTGTTCTCTTACTTATCCATTTAGTGATCTAATTAAGTTAAGATGGAGTTTGCATCAACGCAAACTTCACAACTTGTGTGATTGTTTGATTTCTTAGTTTTGTAAAGTCAGATAATAAAAATATTAACTTGTTAAAAATTACATTATTTAATTCTATTTATTTCAAAATTACGAGTTTTTCTAAATTATTTTTTTATGTTTACATATTTTATTTTATACTTAAAAAGTATACATGGTTGTTATAGTTATATATTGTATTATATTTTATTTATTTATTTATTTATTGCGCAACATGAGAATTTCACAATTACAATTACCAAGTAATACATTTTAATCGATATTTAAAGACACACAATTTTAACGTATAAATCAAGGAGATAAATAAAGTAGACTGATAAATGGTAACCCTGACAGGGTTCAACATGTGTCATGTGATATGAACTTTCTATGTGTTGGTTACCCTTGGTAACAGCTTATTTTCAATAAATTTCTATGGCAACGATTTTTAGATTCTACTTGGCAAAACTCATAACCGCCAATGTTTTTGTTTACTTATGCAGTTTACTATTTTTATGTTTTATATCCTTTTAGTTTTTAGTTTACTTCTTTTTTAATTCGTGTAGTCGAAATTTAACCGACAAAATATTTAAAAACAGTTGATAAACTACTATTTATTGTTAAATTTTGCTCTATTAAAAGTTTAACTTTTCTTTATAAAAACTTCTGAACATTATTGGGAAATGATGAAGAAAAATGTATTTTAATTTTTACTATAATGCGAAATATGGGAAAAATTGTTTTAAAAACAATTTATTTCGGTTATAGGACTGCCGTGTTACTTAATAATATTGATAATTCGCTGAAGTGAAATTTTAAATGCCAAAATAGCGATAAAGGGCCAAACATAGCACTCTATCGGTTCATATCACGTGATTCATGTTGTATCATGGAAAGCTAATCCTACACACATTGAATCAGCGCTCTAATTTATTTATCTCGTTGGTATAAATAACGTCTTTTTTTTTACCTTAATTAAATGTTGATATATATATTTAATTAAATACATCTTCAAATTTATTAAATTGGATAATTACATTTATTAAGAAATCCGTAAAATATTAAAAAGCCTTCATTCATACATAAGAGTATATTCAAAAATCTCTTTTAGATTTTAACACGCACGTAAAAAATAACAGCTATCTACAATTGTAGGCGACGATCGTGATCATTGTAGGAACTCTTTTAAGCAACGTGATGATGATGTATATCGTTCATATTTACCGTATTTAAAATTAATAATAATATTTAGAAAAAAATAAAGATTAGAACGCATATACTCTTCTTCGCTGAATGAACTGTTTCTTTGATTATTTCAAAACAAAAATGTTTCTGACCTTTTTTTTTTTTTTTTTTTTTTTTTTTTTTTTAAATTATTATTTTTTAATGTCTTGTCACTCATTATTTAATACAAATATTTATTTGCGTTTTTACTTTTACTACTTATGATATGTTAATAACTATATTATAACAATCATATTACAAACGTCTCAATTTTTTATAATGATAAAATATAATTAAAACAATATTTATTTATTTTTTAAAATAATAAAATATAAATATAAATAATATTTGTTCTTACATATATTAGTATATTAAATACTTTTTCAGATGAAATTTACAGAATTTTTACTAATAATTAAATTATTTCGAAATGAGAAATGAGAAATAAATTCTTATTACTTTATCTGTGAACAATTCATCTGAACAAAATAATTGATTCTTAAATTTAGAATATTATATATATATATATATATATATATATATATTAATCGAAAAATGATTAAAAAAAATAGTTTAAATAACTTACATATCATAATTTATGAACAAGGGTTATATATTTTTTCTTTAAATTTAATATTACTTCACCTTTGGAATTGTAATTTCTCCACTTGTCATTACAAATATCTTAAGAAATTTTATCTGAATTCATATGAACAAAATAATTGATTCTTAAATTTATATTATTATTATTATTATTATATATATATATATATATATATTAATCGAAAAATGATTTAAAAAAATAGTTTAAATAACTTACATATCATAATTTATGAACAAGGGTTATATATTTTTTCTTTAAATTTAATATTACTTTACCTTTGGAATTGTAATTTCTCCACTTGTCATTAAAAATATCTTAAGAAATTTAGTAACACTTGTAAATAAAAAACATTACTTAGTAAAAAATTATGCTCTTGTAATTTGTGAAAAAAGTAACAATATAGCTATTAAATAATATCTGAAATTTATGTTTTATATATTTTGTTTCTACTATTATATATTAATTATATTTAAAATGAAATATTTTAAATAAAAAATAAAAAAAAATTCCATAGACCATTTATAAAAATGTTTATGCTACTTAAAACAACAATTTGTATTTTTATAGTGATTTTATAATATATTTTACTGTAGCCTAATTCAACAACACACATTCACATAATTAAACACGGAAAGTTTCTTTGCAAGTACATATAATTAACGCACTGTTTCGAAAATGTTATTATATAACATAATAGTTCTTTTATAAGGCACAAGATGTACAGCACTCATGAACTAGAATAACTTTGTTATAACACAAGTTTCCTTCAAAGCCAAATGTTGCATAAAGATATTCAGGACAACAACTTATTTTAAATAAGCGGTTTACATATGTAAAATATTTGTTTTGCAGTTACTTGAATTGACTGTACAAAATTAAGTTTTAGAAGTTTTCATTTCAAATGTGACAGGAAATATTTCGTTCAAAGTATGTAATAACGTTATTTCTTTACCTTTGTGTTGGATATAACCTACATTGAAATATGTATACAGATCTTCTCCTCCTTCATTCACGCATATAAATAGTTACAAATATATATATAGATATATATACAGTAACGTCTCGTACAACGCGGTGGTAGAGATGACAAATAAATAGAACATTTTTATTTTTTAACACCACTAAATGTTTAGAGTACCAATTTATTCGTTCATACAATCGATGTAGTTTTTATGTAAAGCAGTTGCTTTGATATAAAATTAGTGATGTTAAAAAAGAAAATTATAACATTCATCATGCAAACTAGCACCGCATTGTACGAGACTTTAATGTATATGCAAATGTATATATATATATATATATATATATATATATATATATACATAGAGAGAGAGAGAGAGAGAGAGAGAGAGAATGGATAATATTCTCCCGAATATCGAGAGTTTTTTATAGATAATATCCAAGTGAGTATCGGGATTTTATTTTCATTTCATTAATAAATATACTGCGTTTCCTTTGGTCAAAAGTGTTAGTTTAAAATTTGAAAATTTTAAATGTTAACATATGTTTAAGAAACTGTCGGTAGCTTTTTGAAGGCTTCTTAACAAAATTATGTATTATTCAATAAATCTAATTTTTTTTTTTTTTTTTTTTTTTTTTTTGTGAAACTGTACA
The DNA here is from genome assembly GCA_963930645.1 of Salticus scenicus. Lineage (NCBI taxonomy): Eukaryota > Metazoa > Arthropoda > Arachnida > Araneae > Salticidae > Salticus > Salticus scenicus. Next base: position 90,900,881 of record OZ005649.1, on the reverse strand, counting down.
TACGATTATCAATTTTTCATGCACTTCACACACACATATTTATATACCCACATGGTAACCAATGGTTCAAATCCCGGACAAGGTTTGCATGTTTTGCCCTCTGTTGTCTCGGTAAGGACTAGCGACGGCCGATCGTATATATATATATATATATATAAAGGCTGAAATTCGCCACACTATAAAACACGAGTTTAAAGAAATACAGATAATAAATTAAATTATTAAATTCAGTTTTCTAAGTTATTTTATTCAACAAAAGTACACTTTATATAACATTTTAGCTGTAAAATACAGAGAGAAATTACATTTTATCTCGACTTGTAACGTTTACCCTTTAACTTCTGAGAAAACTCCTTCTTCCTGTTTTTAATTTCAAATTTACAGTAGAGTTAGTGTTATTACACTAATGCAGTAACATGCTTAGAAAGATTAATGGTAACATTTGAAAGAGTTCTCGGAAGATTTATTTAAAAACTGTATTTAATCACAACATTCAAATCATTAACTGCAATTAATATCATAAGCGAGGGAGTAAATTAATGATAGCATTTCCACCGATTGTTTTATAAATTGATTATTTCTTTTGTGTTAAATCTATCCAAAGATATTTATTTAGTTAAAAGTATTTTTTATGTGTGTGCTTGTGTTTTTGTTTGATTACTTAGTGTTGTAAAGTTATATAATAAAAATATTAACTTGTTAAAAATGACCTTATTTACTACTATTTATTTTTAAATTACGAGTTTTTCTAAATTATGTTTTATGTTTACATACTTTTTTTTATATAATTAAAAAGTACACAGAGTTTTGTAGTTATATAGTGCATTATATTTTATTTATTTATTTATTTTGAATACAACATGAAGATTTCAAAATTATAATTACCAAGTAATATATTTTAATCGATATTTAAAGAAATATAATTTCAATGTATAAATAACGTTCTCTGCTAATAATGAAAACCATTTTTTCTTTCTTTTGTTTTTTAATCCACATTTAAATGTTGACAAAGAAATTTTTAATTAAATATATATTCAAATTTATTAAACTGGGTAATTACATTTAATAAGAAATTTTAAAAACATTAAAAAGCAGTGTGAAGTGTTTTTCTTATGTATTAAAAAAATAAAATAAAATAAAAAGAAATAAATTATTTTTTTAAAAAATTTACAAATTTAATACATTTATTTATAACGACACAAAAAATATTTACAGAAATGTTTTGAGTATATCTATTATCAATGTGAAGAAGTTGAACTTGCTATAATGGGCTGACCGATGAGCTTAAAGCTCTGCTTTCTTAACTCACATCTCGATTATTTCCCTAAAAATCTAGACGATGTGAGTGAAGAACAAGAAGAGCAATTTCCCCAAGACATAAAAAAAAAAAAAAAAAAAAAAAAAAAAACAGAAATGAAGTATCAGTGTCGATACATTTCAACATAATAGCAGACTATTGTTGGATGCTGTAATAGAGAGTGCTTTCAAGCCCAGCACAAGGGAAAAGCTATTATCGATGCGTTACCGTAAAACAAACAAAGGAATTTAAAAGGAAAGTGCAAATAATTGTACATTTTATAATATTTTATATATTTAATTTTATAATATTTAATATATTTCAATTCTTTCATAGCTGCTATGTGAATTCATCAGATTTCCTCCATACTTTGTGAAAATTCCTTACGTGAAATAGGAAAAAAAAAAAAAAAAAAAAAGAAAAAAAGAAAGAAAAAAAAAAAGCATTTTCGAATTCAGCGTGTCCGAAAACATAAGAAACACCCAAAGCGGTTCAGAAAAAAATTAAAAGTATGTTTCGCAGGTCTGTGTTATTCATCCAAGAATCATTTATTTTATTTAAACATGTATATTAAAAACAGCAGCTATTAACAGCGTATAAAGTTCATGTTCATACTTTTTTTTCACTCAATGAACAGCTTGTTTGATTTTTTCAAAAAAAAAAAAAAAAAAAAAAAAAAAAAAATCAATTCTTTTTTTTTCTTTTTTCATTATTATTATTATTTTTTAAATGTCTTATCTCTCTTTCTTTAATACAAATATATATATATATATATATATATATATATATATATATATTTGCGTTTTACTATTACTGTAACATTTTGCACTTTTGTTTCATGAGAAAGTATGTTGTCATATTATAAAAAGAGTGAACTTGATCTCAAATTTTTATAAAGATAAAATATAATGAAAAATGATATTTACTGCTTTTTTTAATAATAGAATAGAAATAGAAACAATATTTGTCGATACATATATTGATATATTAAATACATTTTCAGGTGAATTTTACTGAATATTTACTAATAACTACATTATTTCAAAATGAGAGATAAGACTATTACTTTAAATTAAATAAGATTAAATAAAAGATTAATTAAATAAGATTAAATTAAACTCTTACTTAAATAAGATTATTACTGAATGGACTATTCATAATAATTGAATTTAAATTTATAATATTACGTATATTTTTTTACCAAAAAGAATAATAACATAATAATAATTCAAATAATGTACATATGACATTCTTAAAACATACGTTATAAAAATAAATCTTTCTACGATTATTTTTTTTTTAACTTTTAATTTATTTAATAGTGAACTTATACTAAAATAAATATTACACGTTCCAATTTTTTCACAAAGAATCTCAAAGAAATTTAAAAACTCTTTGAAATAAAAAGGAAAAAAAAAAAAAGAAATGTATGGTAAAAATATTTTGTTCTCTTTTAATTTGTGAAAACAAGTTCTATAGTAAGTGTTAAAAATATCTATAAAGTAGGAGTTTCAAATTCATGTTACAAATATTTTATCTTCTATATTATATGTTTAAACTGAAATTTATTAATTTATTAAATTAAAATAGATAGATCGTTTTTAAGGATGCGTCTGCTACTTAAAGATATATTTTGTATTTTTTTAAGGTATTTTAAAGTATATTTTGCTGTAGCCTAATTTACACACACACACACACATAATTGAACATGGAAAGTTTCTTGGCAAGTACATATAATTAAATGTCACGGACTGTTTCGAAAATGCTATTACATAACATAATAGTTCTTTCATACGGCGCAAGATGTACAGCTCCCATGAACTAAAATAGAAGTTTTTTATAACACAAGTTTCTACGAAAGCCAAATGTTGCACATAGATATTCCAGACAACAACTTATTATAAATAAGTGGCTCACATATGTAAAATATTTCTTTTGCAGTGACTTTAATTAACCTTATAAAATTAAATTTTAGATGTTCCCATTTTAAATGTGATATGAAATATTTTGTTCAAAATATGTAATAATGTCATAACTTTACCTTTGTTGTGGATATAACCTAGATTAAAATATTCATACAGACATTCTCTTCCTTCATTCATACATATAAATATTTAGTAATATATGTGTGTGTGTGTGTGTATGACTAATAAATAATGTATGTTAAAATAACATAAACATAACTTCTATTATTCTTTTATTATTCTATTAACGGCTAAGGCTGTTCTTAGGTATATATATATATATATTTATGCATATACATATAGATACGGGGGTATTTACTGACAGTTTAAATCATTTATTTTATGTTTTTGCAGTAAGGTTTACTTATGAATTGTTTCACATTAATTAATTTTCTCGTAAGTTTTTCTTTAGGTATTTTTGTTACTTATTTTCAACTTTTAGGACTGAAAACATATATTATAATTTCTTATATATAGATATAGATATATAATCACTTTTCAATAAATAAGTTAAAATAGCAAAATGAAACTTCTAATATTGATTTTTTCACTATATTTTCACTTTATATGTACACATTATTTTCAAAATAAATAATGAAAGTATTTCTTGTTTTTTTTTTTTTTAATTACAATTCTGAGTTGCATATAAAATTCAACTTACTTTTAAATATGCCTTTTAGATATAAATCAAATAGTTTGTTTACACTCGCTCATATTGCGGTGTGAGTTGAGTTCTAATTAAATTGTCTGTAAATTGATAAACATTAAAAAATCCTTTGATAAATGATTTTTATAGCTTAACTATTTTATCAATAAAAATAATTATTTAAAAAAAAATTAAAAACATATTTTTTATGAACAGTATCTTATATTAAACATATTGTACTTTAAACATATTGTACTATATATATATATATATATATATATATATATATATATATATATATATACAGGGTGATTATAAAAAAACTACCCCGATATATGAGATCATAGCTATGATATCAGTCACAGAAACTGAATAAAAATCTTGTGGAAGCAATTTTGAGGTATGTGCTGAAGAATCATATATATATATATATATATAAGTTAAATTCTAACAGTTACGATGACAGTGACGCATTTCAAAAATTTCAAATGGCAACATCTACTTTCTTTATTGGAACTGAATCTCCATGTCAAAAAAGCAAAAATAGCGTTAGAACGGTACCTGTAGCACAAAAATCACCAGCGATAGGCAAACAAAGAAGAAAAGAGAAAACAACTGTGATTTGCCTACCACAGCTCGACTTTTATTGTTTTAATGACGTCACATTTCACGTTGAGTCTTCAGCTCTGTCTAAAGTCTATTGGTTTTGCTTCGAAACGAGAACAATAGAGTATGGTATCCTTAATTTCGTATCGGACTACTGAATAAGGGCTCTAATTTTGTGGTTTGTCGTAAGACACCGTCATGGCACACGTCATCGCACTAGGTGAAAAATAATGTTTTGTGAAATGTGTGATCTGTACCTTGCTTTCTCGCTCTGTGAAAAATATGCTGCTTACAGAGACACAACGTGGGGAAATTGTATAAATTTATTACCTAAACGGACAGAATGCCGCAGCGACATTCCATCTTTGGGTGTGTATCGCAGACACCATGGGCAACATTGAAGCAAGTGTACTGTAAAAGCTGTACCGGACTTAATACGTAAATTTAAAGAAATAGGTTGCACATGCGATCGATTTCGGCCTCAACGAAATTCCGTTCCTGTTGAGACTGTTTCAGAAGTCCATCAGACGATAAGCGAAGTTACTCGTGCAAAGGCACGCGATGTTTCCCATTGTCTGCTGCTGCCAAATTCTACGACACGCAAGATTCTGCGCTCTGTTATCCAAACGTTTTCTTATCAGTTCCAACGTTTTCTTATCAGTTGCAAGCGGGTGATAACTAATTACGGATAGATTTTGCGAACGAATTTCCTATCCGGAATCACGAGAATAACAGTTGACCTTCACGCATTCTGTGGACGGACAAGGCACACTTTTCATTATTCGTTCGATTTCTGAATTAAGCATACCTTTGTCTCTTCTTCTCGTTTCGAAGCAGAATCAGCAAGTTTTAGTCAGAGACAAAGACTCAGTGCGAAATCTTACACCATTAAAAAAAAAAAGTCGTGCTCTAGTAGGCACATCATAGTCGTTTTCTCTTTTCTCTTTTCTTATTATTCAGCGCACCGCTGGAGATTTTGGTTCTACAAGTACCGTTCCGACACTATTTACGGTTTTTTACTATTAAGATCCCATTCCAAAAAAAAGTAGGTGTTGCTATTTGAAACTTTTGACATTCTGTCACTGTAACAGTAACAGTTAGAGTTTAACTGTAGATTTTATACGATTCTTGACCGCATGCCTCAAAATACCTTGCAGAAAAATTTTATCCAGTTTCTGTGAACAGTATGATAGCTACAGTCTCATGTACCGCGATAGTTTTTTTGTAATCACTCTGTATATATACATATATATATATATATATATATATATATATTCCATATCATTGTTCAATAAATTATTATTTATGATTACCTTGTTGCTAGACGCAGTAAAAGCATTTGATAGTTTAAAAATAGCATGCGTTTAAAGTTTGTTTTTTGAAATTTCAAAATATACATAATCGAATGATTAAAATTCATGCATTATTAATATGGAAATCTTACTATTTTATATTTTTATATATCATATATAAAGGGAAAACTATGTTAACTATTAAAATACAACACGCCTAATAAAATATTACTTTTTGAGGTATTATAAAAACATATTTAACTCACTCTAAAACATATGCTTAGTAACTTAGAAAATTAACTTCAAGAATTTATTTTTATTTTTATTTTTAATTTAACTTTTAAAAAAACACATTATTTGAAATATTGTAATACATGGGAATTTATTTATTTGTTTTTGTTTGTGTTCTTCCGGTGCAAAAAAAAAGAAAAAGAAAGAAAGAAAATGTAATTTAAAAAGTAAACTAAAATTTATAGAATCTTACTAAATGTATTATTATACTTTAACTTTAAATATTTATTACTTTATAAAATGTAATACGGAATTTGAGAAATATAATAATTTTATTAATATTTAATATTTATTAACAATCTAATTAACAATCCAAGCTGTGTATTATGGAAACGCAATATTTGATAAATACTTTTGTTAAAAAACAAAAAAACTTTAGAAATAAAATGCTTTAATATATTTTCTGAAAGGTTTCGTACGCAAAATCCATAAGTAGTTATTTGTTCAAATATAAATTAGATAAAGATTTGATGGCTGTGTGGGCTGCGTTCCCCCCCTCCCCCATCAAAAAAGGGGGGCTGAAAAATGTGTGTTTTTTATTTATAAATGTGTTATAATTTGAAAATTCTGTAATTTATTAAAACTTTATTATTTTTCTTTTTTATCTTAGTAGTCTGCGCCATATTTTGCCTAAAATTCAGTTTGCATTGAAAATAGTATAAAACTGATTGAAATTTAAAATACAATATTAACTCAAATGACATTAATTAGCAAATAAGAAAAATATAAGTGTATCGAATCGAGCTAAAAGTAGCATTGTAAGTGAGCTACATTAATGTACAATCATGTTGAGTAATTGATCATTTTTATCTCCCTTAACATGTAAATATTATGCTCTTTAATAAATAATTATGAGATCAAAAATATGATGAAGTATAAAGTGAATTCCACAGAAGCCAACTAAATTGTAACAGCAAATATTTTTTTTCAGAATTGCAAGTATTCTGAACTACGTTTAACTTCATTCAAATTAAAAAAAATCCCAATTCTTTTTTTTTTTTTTTCTGAGAAATCAATATTTAAAAGTTAAAGTTTATTTTATATTAATATTTTGATATTTATAAACAAGTATTTAAATACATTAAGCGGCGTTTTTTAAACACCGTGTAATTTTTATCTAAGAATATTAAAATTAAGTTGAAAAAAAAAAATTCCTTTCTAAAAAATATATAAACATATTAAAAACTATTACGATCATGAATTTTTTTTTATTATTATTATTGGTATCTCAAAATTTGGTATAACAAATTACACTACTTTTATTTAATTATATAAAAAAGCTTATATTAATGTGAATGATAGAATATTTTTAGGTTTAAGGTATATAGTTTAGATTTTAGTTGTAAAAAAATTAAATCATAGATGACGTCGTAAAATAAAAATAATATAGTTAAATATATCTTTAAAGAAATAATATTAATAATATTACAATGCTTAACGGAGCTTTAAAACGCTAATTTAGAAAAACAACACAACTAACGAAATTTAAGAAATAAACAAGCAATAAAATTTCATTATAAATACAACATCATTTTCTAAGAAAACTTTTCTACTAAAAAATAGAAATGTGATAGAATAGAATTCATTATAAATGTTTAAAAAAAATACTGTATAAAACACATTACTTTTAATTCATAATTAAAAATAAATATTTGTACAAATATTTTTCATTTATAACTTCAGTTTGTTAATTAATATTCACCAGAAATTCTCTCGTGAATCTATAAAGCAAGTAAATTTCATGAAACTTAAAGTAGAAAAAAATATTCAATACATTTTTTCAATGTAAGCTGCTGGCTGCTTCAGGTTATTCCTTTTGAATTATGGGGGTTAATAATCTTAAAAATAAATATTTGCTTTATGTTATTTAAAATAAATGAACATCGTATTTTAATTTCATGATATCTTATTTTTATGTAAATAAACTAAGTTGCATTATGTAAAAGGTCTTTAAATAATTATAATATATGTATATATATTTTTTTTTTCTTTCTTAAGAATCCATTGTTTAGAAGTTTTAAGTTTTGAAGAATGAAATAAAAATAACATTTTAGCATGTTTTCATAATCTATGAGAGGCGATACAAAATATATTTAATATATATATCTTTATATATATATAGTAATATAATATTATCAGTGCAAAAACTTGAAATTTAAAGATGATTTAATTTCAGTATTCAAAAAATTATTCTGATCAAAAACGAAGACCACCCAAATCAAACCAAAAAAGATATAAAGTAAAAAGATAGATAGATAGATAGATAGATAGGTAGACAGACATAATAGGATGTTCCTTAATTGAGAAGTTAAAAAAAAAAAAATCCGACACGTACACCCTACTCGACCTTAAACAATTTTTGGCAAAATATCTGCTCTCTGGGATAATGTTAACACGTGATGGATTGACGGAAACATCCTAATTCGGCACTTGCTAACATTATCCCAGAGAGATAATATTAGGGTAGAAAGTGTTTACGTTCAAATAGAAAATAAATGCAGAGTATGCGTATCGAAAAAAAAAAAAATCCTCATTAAAGGGACACCCTAATAATAATAATAATAATAATAATTATTATTATTATATATATATATATATATATACATATATACAGAGAGAGAGAGTGAGAGAGAATTTTCGAATAACTATTGTATTTATTACTTACGAAAATTTAAAATGCATTAGTTTGTTTTAATTGCGATTTTTTTTTTTTTTTTTTTTTTTTTTTTTTTTTTTTTTTTTTGTAAATGTACTTTTTTTTTTTTTCTTTTTTAAGTATTATAACGTACAGGGTATTTATCCCAATTTCAAATACATTAGTCAAAATTTTCTCATTTTGTACATAGAACAAAATTCACAACATAGAGCAATCAGAATGCAAATATATTACATATTAATATGCCTAATTTCAATACCTCTAAAAAAAAAAAAACTATACAAGAGTTTTTTTTTTTTTTTTTTTTTTTTAGCCGAAGGTCTTATAGAGTTATTTTGTAGAAAACAAATATAGATAAAATCTGCTATCACTTTTTTTATAGGATTTAAGTTCAGTTAATCATACCGACAATACTTTTTTTTTTTAAATATTTGTATGAGGATTTCATATAATTATATTGAGATATTTAATTAATTAATTTTGCAAATAAAACCTTGTTAACACGTGCGCATGCATATTTAAAATTATTTTGCTAAATACCTATTTTTCACTCGATGTTTAATATTATTATTTTGATCGCAGTATGTTGAGATTAGTTTATTATCATGTAAATTATAATAAAAAAGTGGCTATTTTTTAAAGTTTTCACATTCCCATGAACATACATGCTGCTCTCTTAAAAATCAATAAATATTATTAGAAGACTATAGCAAAAGATACAGCAGGAACACGTTATGTGTCAATGTTTCAAGATAATTGTAAAAAAAAATAATTCATCAAATTCGAAAATGTCCAAATAATTATTGGTATATATGTACATACAATTATATCACATAAATTGTAATTCATTTTAGAAGTTATAAATTAATAAATTATAACTTAATTTATAATAACGAACACTGAAACACAGCGATATGACAGTATATGAATACACACACACACACACACACACACACACACATATATATATATATATTTATTTATTTATTTACTTATTCGACTATAATTGAAATTCTGCAATGCAGTCTTGGTCCAGAATGTTTTTGGATATTCTAAAATCATTTACAGTCGGTAACAAAAATGTCCGAACACTAGCAAAAATTCCTATATAAAAAAAAATGCATTTAATACAGTTTTGTTAAATAAATCCTTCTCGAATCTTGTTTTTAGACTGACTAAGAACAGGATTCGACAAGGATTTATTTAACAAATCTCTATTAAGTGCACTTTTTGTACATAGGAATTTCCTCTAGTATTCGGAGACTTTTGTTACCGACTGAACCAAAAAATATTGATATTTTTTGCAACAAAATGAATTGTCTTAAGAAATGGAATTGAAAAAAAAAAGTGCAGACGTTTATTGAAATAAAATTTATTACATATATCTACATATTCCTTTTTTTTTTTTTTTTTTTTTTTTTTTTAATACGAATATAACTAATTAAATTGGTGTAAGGTGAATAAGCCTTTTTAAATACATTGTACACAATTAAAAATAATTAATACGTAACGAGCATTCATTTAGATAAGAAACCAAATATATATCAGCATATTAAAGCATTTACTTTAGAAAAAAAATCTTATATCATCGAAGAAAAAATAAAATGTGTTGAATAAAATTGAATTAGAATGTTAGAGAATGTAGATTGAAATATAAAGGAAGGTCAAATATTTATTTTTTAGCATTATATTTAAAGAAAGGAACTATTTCTATTGGAAAATATATGTATAGTTATGCCTATTCTACATCATGAATGGCTTTTGGAACATTTATTATTAAGTAAAATTCTTTGTTTAAAAATGAGAAACACATTATATTCCAATTCCATAATTTTATGCAACGATGATTTTTATTTTATTTTATTATTTTATTTTATTGATATTTTACCCTAAAATTTAGAAGTTCGGCTTTAATATTACTTTTTTTGTATCGATCTTTATTATAAATTCGACGAATATATATATATATATATATATGTACACGTATATATACATATATATATACACGTATATATACGTATATATACATACATACATACATATATATATATATATATATATATATATATATATATATATATATATATATATATATATTAGGGGGACCGGAAAAATGTCGTTTTGAATTAATAAAATGAAACCGGAAATTTTTGTTTAACAGTGTTTACATGGTATTTTACAAATAACCATCTTATAAGTTACCTAAGAATATCTTAAATTTTATCCAGGATAAATTTCTGATGTCAGTATTTTAATTCAAAACGACATTATTTTCCGGTCCCCCTAATATATATATATATGTATGACTTGCATAATGCGTTATTAAGTTAATTTACATGTGCCTTGTATGTACGGAGATAAGTCGTGGAATCCTAGTACTTATATAAAATAAAATGTAAACTAAATTAATAAAAAAACTTTTATTGACTGAACTTTAGTATTTTAATTTTTTGTAATGTTTATTTATAAGCAAAAAGTTCCGATGGAAGTTATATATTTAATTTATTTAGATAGCTCCAAAATATTTTTTTATAAATACGAAGATTGTGGTTCCGTGAACGGAAATTCATATAAAAACTCTCATGTTAAACTTCGTAACGCCCGATTCGCATTTATCATTATAAAACAGAAAATACAAATAACTGTAATAATAATAATAATAGTAATAATAATAATAATAGTAATTATAATAATAATAATAATAAAACAATGCCTTTATTTATGCTAAGCTAGGGCAGTCTGCGTATAATTCAACAAAATAAGCTAAACACCAATACTTTTTTTTTTTTTTGCTAAACTTTAATGCAACAGTTTTAATAAAACCAAGAGAGGATTTTATGCGCAATCTCTCCTTATGGGATTGTTGTGACTGCACACACGCTTAAGAGAGATTGTTATTATTAATAACTGAAATTAAATTACCAACATAAATAATTGCACTTACATTACATTGTGCCAAGGGTTTTCTGAATAAGTGTTATTATATTAGAAGTGAATATTTCCAGTTTAAATTCAAAAATTAGGAAAAGAAAAGAAATTAAAAAAGATTAAAAAATCTCTCCTAGTATAGAATTTAATGAAAACAATCTTCGGTCTCTTCTCATTAATAAATTAGCAAACTCTCCAATTTTAGCAGGAGAAATTACGCAGCTGTTTATTCGGTAATTATTCACTTTTAGAGAGAACTGTTGATGCTAATACCATTAGTCTAGGTTAGTAGCTTATGAGAAATCGTTTAATTAAAATATATTTTGCACTACTCGCATTCTATACTAATTTCTAGGAAGAGTTGTTAAAATCCAATAAATTTATTTTTGAAAATAAAACGAAAGTATCATGTTTTATGTTAGATACTGAAAAAAAAAAAAAAAATCAACATACACATTTAAGGCGACACTGTATCATTGCTGTTGTATAATTAATTATCTGGATTCACAGCATGCGCACTCTACTTTTTTCATACGATCGTCTATGTGCGCAATCTCTCCTAGCTTTTCCTTATTCCTTTATAAAGCTTTATCTTTTAAACATATTAGGTTGCCCTTACATTGCGTTTCAGTGGCCCAATTATTAATGTCTATAGTACGGTACAGTTAAAAATTACCACAAAGTTACTATGTGTGAATCTATATTATAATCTAATACTTTATAAAAATACGTTCATACTAACAAAGAACAAAGTATTGGAATTTACAATACTAAATCTAGACATAAAATATTAAAGTTAACAGTACAGAATATATAATCTAAAACATTCTAATCCTCGAAAAAAAATTAAAAATATAACACTTTTAAAAGATCTAAAAATAAAGAATGATATATTTTTAGACACAAGAATATATCATTTTTACTGCTGCAGACGATTTGAAATTGTAACATAAATCTTAATTAGTACGAGATGAAAAGTGGTTTAGACAAAATAAAATGTTAAAACAGAGTGTTTTCCGTCATAAAAGAGATATTTTATAGTTTGTAAGAATTTTTTTTTTTTTTTATTTTTTTAGATTCGTTTATCATTTGGTCGTGTTTATTATAACAATAGAGTTTTATAATGTAGCAAAAATTTTACTCATATAAATTTTTGGATTTAAAGTAAATGCAGTTCTCAAAAATACATAATAAAATCTATTTATTTAAATATTTAGCAGAAAGAAAGTTTACTGAAAATTTTACATTTTAGTATCTGGTTAAGTTATTAATTAGAAAAGAATTGTGCACACACACACACACACACACACACACACACATATATATATATATATATATGTTCGTGTGTGTGTGGAAAAACTCATGAAGAGATTGAAGTTCTACAGTTAAATTATTATTATAATTATTATTATTTTCTTTTTTTTATATGGCACATCTATTAAATAGATCGTAATCTGAAACTAAATTTCAAATTATCAGAAAAACTAAAACGAATGGAATAAGTTTAACAGTAACAAAAGATAATCCTATTGTTATGAATATAATTCAGTTTAATAATCTTGAAAATAATTATGTTATATCGTTAAATTGTAACAAATTTAACGGTTATGTAATAATAATGCAAAATGTCATATGATTAATTTCCTTTAAATATATAATGATTAAAAAAAAAAAAAAATAGCCTATTTTTTTTTTTTTTTTTTTTTTTTTTTTAAGAAAAAAAAAAAAAAAAAAAAAGAAAATCATTTTTCATAAGCATCTATGCTTCAGTTTCACACTATATGCTTTCAGAAATTTATCCATATTGATATATGTGGAATAAAAGGGATTTGCTAGGAGCGAGTATAATAGAAGCATTAAATACCATCAATCAATTTCTTGACAGATTTTGCAGACAAAGGCAATTTTACTTCGATCAATCATAATCATTTTCTAGGATAAGTATATTTATTCTAGGCTTTAAGTACTTCGATAATAATGAAAAAAGTAATTTTACTTCTGTTAATACAGTAAATTAACCGGGCATGATGTATTAAAAATGTATTTATGTTTTATTTATCCAACAATTAGTTTCTTTAAAAAAAAAAAAAAGCACAAAATCAATGCAATTTAATATAGTAAAAATATATATGAATAATTTAAAGTAAAAAACTAATCTTTATAACATGAAAGAATTTTGCAAAATTGAGCTTTCATCTGCAGTTTATAATATCTCGTAAAATATAAGTTTATATGATATTCCAAACAAAAAAATTATAAGGTATATAAAAAATAAGGTATATAAAAATTTATATAAATTTGGTCATTTATTTATTTATTTATTTAAAAATTATTTTGCTTGAATAAATATTAGAAAATTATTCATAAATATTTGTAAGATTTTATGATTTGTTTTTCAATGTGTGATTTTATGTGTATGCGAAGTTAAGTGAAAACTATTCATATTCAAGCAGAAAATGTTTTTCTTCTTTATGAGGTAATTCTCAGTTTATAATATTGGAAAACAAGAGTCATATATCATCCTAATAAAGAAATAATAAAAAGCCCATGTTAAAAAAAAATAGAATATCATTCGAAATTGAATTGTGCATTTTATAAATTAGCTATATTTTATTATTTATAATAAAAACAGTTTTATAGTAATTTTTTTTCTGTTAAAGTAAAAATTGCAATATCCTTTTTTTAATTTTTTTTTTTTTTTTTTTTTTTTTTTTTTCTGGATTTAAATGACCCTTATTTAAACGTTTTTCCTCATTTATTAAATTTTTACATATCGAAACTGTAGACTTATTCCTAAATAATAAAAAGAAAACTAATATGCATTTGGAATTATAGCATTTTTCTGAAATTTTGAATTCAGGATTTTTTTTATTGTTCTATTAATTTAATACCGTAAAATATATTATTATCATTCCAATTAATTTTATTGAACCCAGTTAAATAAACAGTCATCTAAAAACGAACCCAGCTCTATCAGATTTCGAAACACATATTTTGTCATAATGAAACAATTTCATTAAAGCTTTGTTTATAAAGTACATTGGGTCACCAAAATGTAAACAAGAATGTATACACTTGTCTTTCTCAGAGATATACTGTAATTGCACCGTAGGCGACCGTTATCTACCAGTAATAATCACATGTTTTTGTTTGTATTCTAATCATCTACTGTGAGATTTTTTTTTTTTTTTTTTGGAATGTTTCATTTACTTAATCCTTTCTTTTGATTAATAAAACGCTTTACAATTGGGATTTTCTTTAAAATATAAAACTGCAACTCTTTTGAATGTCTTATACTATAAAAGATTAAGGCACAAAATGAGATATAATCAAGTTTAAATGAGAATATGATCAAGTTAAACTGTATATAATCTAGAGTATATTGCGTCACCAGACTGTACGCAAGAATGTATACATTTTTCATTATTGGAGAGATACTGTAATTAAAACGTAACTGACCAATAACTATTAGTAATAAGCGCAAGTTTCCGTTTGTATTTTAATCATCCGCTGTAAGAATTTTTAGATTTTTTTTTTTTTTTTTTTTTTTTTTTTTTTGACTAATAAAAAGCCATATAGAAATGAGATTTTCTTCAAAATAGAAAACTGCAATTCTTTTCAAATACTTATAGCATAAAAGATTAAGGTACAAAATGAGATATAATCATGTTCCGGGCAAGAAGATGTCTGTAAAGAATTGCTTAATTTTACAACTGTATAAAGTACAGAATGAATATGTATTATCCTTTGATTAGTATATGATTAGTAAAAGCCAAAATTGGAATCTTTAGTATATTTTATAACATGCCTTGGAGATATGCATGCCTCAATATCTGTATGCATTACATAATCTTTTATTTGTAATAAATCCCATTCGCTAAACTATTTTACAATTAGCACTTTCCGTCCATCTAGCACAGATTGCTGGTATATGTATGCAAATACTGCTACAAGGCTATTTACGAAAACTAAAATTAAACATTTGCAAAGTTTTAAAATATTCAGGTTTATCACTTTTTTTATGCATATATATATATATATATATATATATATATATATATATATAATAATAGATAACGAAATAAAATTTAATCATAAAATTTAGCAATTAATAGAACTAAAACAATAACAGCACACTAAAATATAGAACTGAATTTAACATAGAGGAAAGAATGACACGAAAAGTTGCGATATATATAAGGAACCAATCAGTTACCATAGTAACTTAAAATACTTACGCCGACCTGAAGGATAATAAAAAAGGACCATTAAACTTGTGAAAGAGAAAAAAGATAATAAACCTCATAATCAATTGGATATAAATGCTTAAAATTAGAAGCATACTTTTCAAGGGGCGCATACTTCATAAAGCAGAGAAAGCTGCAACGATTTTGTAAAACGATATTGCTAATCATAGCAATATATATAGGTAAAAACTAGTATGGGCGTAAAAAACTAGTATATGTTTTGGCCACCACAAGACTTTCTTTTATATTCCTGTACAAATAATTTATTAAAACTATTATTGATGAGTATTATTGAAACTATTATTGATTTAACATGATGAATGCAAATTATTTTCAACTTAGAGAAAGCTAACACTAAATACACTGCTCGGCATGAAAATTGCCTCTGACACCATTTCAGCATATTCTTATGTACAATGGCCTCCTGAATCCGTATATGACGCTCATTTTGCCCTATCACCCACCGTCTTTTAGGAATGGCCCCTATTTTTATCATTTTTCGGTTATTTTATGGCTGTAAGTTGGATTTTTATGAGGGGGAGGATTATTTTAACCTTTAAATATCTTCTTAGGGGCTACAGAGTTGGAAAATTCTAAAACATGGACATTTGCGACAAGGGGATTTTTTTTGAGGGGGGGGGAATTTACCACTGAAATCATGCCATATATATCTTATATTTTTTTTATGTGTTATTAATGTTATTTTTTAAACTTTATATATTTTTGTTTTTAGGTGTTATGTTAATTATTTTTCACTCTTCAAATCAAATTCATGGTCATAAAATTATCGAACATGGAATGAAATGGAGGGAGGTGGTGGTGTATCTGGAAAACGGTGGGTAACTGGGCAAAATGGGAGTCATATTATCATTCAGGAGGTCATTTTACATAAGATTTAGCAAGAATTCTATCAGATCTCGATTTTTTTTCTCTTGCAGAGCAGTGATATCCAAAGAAAGACAGTTTTATTGTCTATAAATAACGTCTAAAATTCTGCGTTTTTGTAACAATTATCTCACATATCAAGTTCCGTACAGTTATATGCCATAGAAGTTGAGATATAGTCTTCCCGTTATCAAGGAAATTTTCTCATAATCTTCTCACATATCAAGTTTTGTTTGATGGTACGCAATAGAACCTGAGAACCCTTCCATAAACAGGCGAAAATTTCTGTGTAGCAGCGCTACCTGCTGAGAAGTTGA
Source organism: Salticus scenicus (assembly GCA_963930645.1). Classification (NCBI taxonomy): domain Eukaryota; kingdom Metazoa; phylum Arthropoda; class Arachnida; order Araneae; family Salticidae; genus Salticus; species Salticus scenicus. The sequence continues at coordinate 90,883,752 of OZ005649.1, read as the reverse complement.
CATCAAAAACTGACAAGCACTAATTTATGTCACGTTGCATCTACATATAAATTTATATGCTAATTTGTGCAGCAGTTCCTGAGATATAGCTTTCCCTTAAACTGCGGAAATTTCTGCAAAGCAGCGCCACCTGTTGACTCATAAGTATTAAAACAGAATTGGCCTAATGTCTCATAATGGACTTCTTACACACCAAGTTTTGTTTGATTATAGACAAAAGATTCTGAGAAACAACCTCCTCTTCAATTGTGGAAATCAGTGTATAACAGCGCCACCTGTTGAGAGGTTGACACCAATAGTTGATAGGCGCTTGTTTATATCAAGGTACATCGATATATAAATTTATATATATATCTGAGCTGTAGTTCCGGAGATAGAGTTGTCACAAAATTTTTGCCACACACACAAAAACATGGACAGACATACACTTTCTAAAAATGATCAAATCGTGTTTAAACCTTTAAAAACGTGCAAATCCGTCAAAAATCGGAAGTTGAAAGTTTTTACGAATCCAATACTTTCTTCTATTGAATACTCGTAAGGAAGAAAGAAATAAAAAGCTATTTCTATTATTAAAATAAAATATGTGTCCATTTTCTCTGAATTTCATACTAATCGTTATTTGCAATCTACATCCATAATGATATATTCCATAACAAATATACACATGCATATTTTACATAATAGAAAAAAAATAAGAACGAAAAAGCATGTTGTATGCATTGATTATTACACTTTCCAACTGTAGATGCACGTTGCATCGTTTAACATTTCATGTTTGTTAACTACGTTATGACACAATGGACAGACAGAAGAAAAGAAATGCAAACGCATAGACTAATTGAATTCATAATCACACCTAAACATTGTTGAAAAGTGTTAGAAATGCATAACGCAAGCGGAAATGCATTTTCAGCAAGTTAGAATTGTAGCCGTTAATGTATTTGAATGTGTAGCCCTGTAAATTTTAAGGCTAAGCATATCATATTCTATAGAAAAAATAATTTTAGCCCATTAACGATAAATGTGAATTTCATTTTTGCGGTAAAGAGTTATCCCATGTGATAAAAATGTTAAATGCGATAAGTCTCTCGTAAAACGCAATGCATTGGCCTTTGAAGATATTTTCATTTTTTACAGTAGAAAGTTATCCCATGTTATAAAAATGATAAATGTGATAAAAAGTCTCTCGTAAAACGCAATGCATTGGTCTTTGTTTGAGGCCATTTTTATGTTTTCCGGTAGAAAGTTATCCCATGTGAAAAAATGTTAAATGTGATAAAAAGACTTTCGTAAAACGCAATGCATTGGCCTTTGTCGGTCCATAAATCATTTGTACAGAGCCTATTAATGCCATTTTAAATAGAGAATGTTCCAAAATGAATTGGAATAACATATATCGTTTTAAGAAATTTTTATGATATTTACAGACGCTTGTACGGGAAGATAGACAGACAGTTAAACTAATTCGTATTATATTCAGCCTTAAACAATGCTAGAAATTGGTAAAATTGCTTAATGTAAATAAAAATGCAATTCCATGAAATTTCCAAAAATATACTGTAATGTAACTTAACATTTTTGTGTGACCCTGTAAGTCTTAATGTTAATCATACCATATATTATAGAAAGCATTCTTTTGTTCACATGAATAACATATTTCCATGTCATTAGGATTTGTGAAGAGAAAATTTGTTATTGCTTTTTTTTTTTTAAACTATTTTTTAATAAAAAAAAAAAAAAATGCATGTTGTACGTAGCTTTTAAATTTATAGTTTAAAGGTAAAATGCTATGGTAAAATAATTATATTTTAACATTTTTTTTATGTTCTCATCCCTAAAGATTTCCTCACATTTTAAATTCTCATAGGAAATAAGACACGTTCTTAAATATTTAATCCTTTCGGATCTCGAATTCCAGATTAAGAACTATAACTTGACATATTAATCCGATTATAGAACTACAGTGTCTGAAATATCTGAAAATCTTCACTAAATAATAATAATAATAATAAAAATACACTGGTTTTCTTTAATACTCTATCATCTTGAATAGCCAATGTATAAGTTTTTAATTTTAAATTAGAGTATTAAGTTGTAATTTATATTTTGTTTACAAATATAATTATACAAAAAAAAGCATAATTAGTCGTGAACAAAATAATACTGAAATACAATAATGTTAATTAAATGAGTATCAATTCTATGAATTAAAAAAAAATCAACCATGTCCATTCAGGAAATTAAATATTAAATTTAATGTGAATGAATCATTAAATTGTATCATTTATAATATTTGACTATATCTAATTTTTAACAAATTGATATTTATACTATTTTTATTTCTGAACAAGTTAATGAAAATTAATTATCCCTTAATAATTGAGATTTATTTTGCGATTAAAGTATTCCATAATATATCCAACTGCATATTTAAAGCAAAAAAAATAAAAAAAAAATCTCAATTAAGTTTTTTTTTTTTTTTTTTTTTAGAAAGCCGACCACTTAATATGTACGTGTCCAAAAATTACGGAATTTTTATCTAGCTGAGATTTAATTAACAATAAGAGAATAATTAAAAAGGGCGTCCTTTAAAGTTACGCTCTGTAATTTCTTTTATCATCACAGCTTTCACCAGTTATGGAATTAAATGATTGATTGACTCTTAAGATTCCTAAGATTTCTATCCAGTGTCACATTACAAGTAATGAGTTCTACAACCTTAATAGGTGCTGCATCATAGGCCTCAGAGAGTCTGATTATTCGTCTAAAAAACCAATACGCGAACGCATTGCACAATCAGGATAGTAGATACTTTCGTGATAACAATATTATCAAAAATTCGACGTTATTTACAAGGTCATAGGTATGCATTGATATCATATAACACAACTTAAGTTACACTTAGCCAGGTCTCGTAACTCCGATAGGAAATTCATATGATGTTTTATCTATCTTTCAATATAAAACGTCATCTGATATTACAGTTCATTGTTAAACTGAATACCATTTTAATAAAAAATGCCTTCTTTAGCTACTAATTTCAATCTTCATTTTATGCTGATAACCGCTGTATATTTGTAGGATAATGAGTCAACTGTGAAATTCAACATTTATTACAAAGATGTACACCTTTATTCCACATTTGTGATTGCTATACGAGTATTAAAAGAAATATCTTGAAATAGTCGCTCAAATTTAGACATGCCACGATGTACTATTAATGCTCACATGTGTTTGCGATATTTTGAGGCCACTGATATTGCCTGTAGCGGTTCTTAGGCTAGGTTCTTTTCTTATCGGAACACAGATCAACGGTACATTTATTAAATTATACAACAATTCTGCTATGTGATAAAGTCCATAATAATGCATAAAGTGTCAAGAAATTTCTTCCATCGGACATTTTTGGTTTTTTTTTTTTTTTTTTTAAAGGATTCAAAATGTTGAATAAATCCATCAAGTAGTACCAAAGATATTAGTTAGTATTTCCTTTATATTTTTCACGATCTACCGTGGTTAGATATCTATATAAGCAACTCTATCTCAAAACGATTATCTGCTTATATTAGAAACGTTTGCAGTTTTATCAGCTATTGATAACTACACTCTTTTTAATTTTACATGTTGAATTTTAGCACAAAACTGTTTTATAATGAATACTGAAGACTTATTGCTAAGACGGCATCCATTATTTTCCTTTTACTTTAATTATTATTATTATATATATTTTCTTAATGAACGTATGACACCAGAAACATTTTTGAACATTTACATTCAGAATATCAATAATTAGATACAGATTCTAGACCATAATAATTGTTTTGGTAATGATAATATAGCTTTTTTTTTTTTTTTTTTTTTTTTTTTTAATATAGATTTTTATGAATTTGTATTAATAGAAACTGACATAATGTCACCTCTAAAATGTAGAAAGCGATTAATTCTCCATTGATACACAGACAAATAAATGTATCACAACTATACATTATCTGCAAAGCATTTATTATGTTATTTTTAATCACATGTTCGATAACGTTCATGGAAATCAGTATACTGAAAATTATTCTATTTTTATAGTACTACGTTGCGTAGCATTAACTAATAATCTGTCGTCTTATACTCTATGCCGGCATGCTTTATCAGAATAGGAATTTTGCATATGATGTTTGAAGAGATACTATCTACACGACTGAGGACACAGGTACCAGAAACTTCATGAAAATTACGGTTACAAGTCAACTTTATTTGTATGAATACGTTCTCTCAAAATTTATCTGCATTGTTTTTTATAACTCCGAATTATTTCATAAAATTTGATGCACTTATATACATTAGAAGCTGAGATAATTTTTTTCTGTAAATTGAAAATTTACAGCGGGGCAGCGTAAGCCACTAAAATATGTATGCCAACACCTATTTACCACTAATATGTATTTTTCAAATCAAGTTAAATTTAATGTTTCATTTCGCACATTCGTTTGTGAGGGGCCGTTTCTAAAATAATTTGATAACACACAGACAGAATGCAGGAAAAAAATCTAAAGATGTTCAAGTGCATTTCAAAACATGTAAGTTAAAAGTTAAAACGTATCCAGTATTTTGTGTGTATAGAAGAAATAAAAAGCTTAAAATTTGATTATGTTATGCAGAATTTAACTACAAATCCTCAATGGTTTTAGATATTTAAAAATAAAATTTTGCCTTAAAAACATATTATATCATTTCGTAGAATTTTTTTAGATATTTAGAAGTTTAAAATAAATGTATTGAATTAATTGGCTTATTCCACTACATAGTCATCTGACAATGTTTGAGAAGATTTTATCTAACATTCCAGGAAAACAAAATACAAATAGCAAACTTATGGAGTTATGCAATGAATGTATTCATATAATTTGAAACAGAATTCATTGCAGTTTCATTTTGAATGTATTCAACAAGTAGTATTATTACATTTTTATTGTTTAGGTTAATTGAAAGCAAATACCGAGTATCACGTTTCCAAGTCAATTAATTGCAATAATATTATTTGTTATTATATTTTTAATTTTAATCATACCACGAATTTATAATAAAGAACTCTTGATAAAAATATAATTAAATGAAACTTTCAAATAACTCAATTATTGTCAAATAACTCAATTTATAAAGAAAATATTTTATTTGAAGATTAAAAGTTATCTCATTTATGTAGTTCCACCACTCAAGTTCGCGTATATAATTATTCAGTATAAGTAAATAGAATTGCACATAGAAAAATAATGGCATCACTTGAAGTGTATCAAGTAACGTTATACATTTCTACAAAATAGTTATATTTGTATAATATATACTTCTTTTTTTTTCTTTTAGGTAAATTTTCGAAAATAAACATTTTTAAATCATATATTTGAGACCTTTTAAATGTAATTATTATTTTTTTTTTTTTCAAAAAAATATAATTTCTCAAAATTACAATTCTAATTAATTTCCTTAAAAGTTTTAGAAATCGGATTACAAATGAAATTTTTAAATAATTGTAATTTAAATATCTTGATAATTTTTTTAAACTATTTATTTCGAAATTTATTGTTTATCAATTTAATTGAAAATTTAAATTTATTTTCATAATTAATTGGTAATTCTCATACAGCGTGTATCAAAATTAAAAGCTTGATTTTGAATTGCAATAGCTGTTAATGAAAACAATAAAAAACAATTGATGAAAGAAAAAAAAGCATACAATGTAATAAGGTTTTATCAATTGTATTATAAAATGTATATCTGTTTACGTCCAGCAGTACGTTTAACAACAAGACGATAACCGGTTCATCCCCCACATTCTGCAAGATGGTTTTATGAATGAATGCCACTGACTCCATATAATCTGAATTTTTTCATAAATAAAACTACGTAATGTAGGCATAATTTGTTATAGTTAATTTTAGTAGACAATGTTTTTTTTTTTTAACCTGTTGCATTCTGTTTCTACTTTTTTTAATTATATTCATTAAATATATAATTATAATATGTAATTAAATATATTATTATAAAATACCGTTGGTAGATAACGGGTTAATATATTAAAAGAGTATAACTTTGTACAAATCACGCAAAATCAAGATGATTTTACATGGATTTAATTTAAACATTAAAACTGAATGAGAATTTACAGCTTATGATGATTTTAGCTAAGAATTATATAATTAATATAAGCATTTTAACTATTTATGTATATATATACTATATCCGATTGATTATGATTACTATAATGAATTCCAGCAAAAACATCTAATTAATGTACATATCATTCGAAGAAAAATACAACGTTATATGTATAAATAAATAAAAGATAAATATATGTCAGGTTTTACAAACCTGTCAGTTATAATAAAGAATTATTTTCGATATTAATGACTATTTTTTAATATAAATTTCTCAATATGCTATGAAATGTTCTTTTATCTTCTAGGGAAAATGATCAACAATTTGATTAGCATTAGCTTTTAACTGCATTTCCTTTATTATTCGTAAAATATGAATAAATAAATAAAAGAAAATACAAAATAATGTAAACAAATTTAAAAAAAAAAAAAAAGTACAAAAGAAAGAAAGAGAACAGAAAATAATACAATACTGGGCCATCTTCCAGCAATTTGGTTCCATACATAAACTTCGTTTTTAATATTTAAATAGCTGTCATTTACATACTTTAGTAAAATAATCTCAATGTGCTTTTAAAAAGGAAATATATATTTCTTTTAAATAATCAAAAATAAATAAATAAATAAAAAATAAATTTAACACATTTTCGTGATTTTCTAAAAAGAATACTAAAATGAAAATCTATGCAAGCTCCGAAAATCTTACGACTGAACAATATTCAATTTTAATCATAGAAACTAAGGAAGAAAAAAAATTCATTTTATTTTTCAATTAAGATAAAGAAGAAAGAAAATAAGCGCGTCGCTTCCTTAACAAAATGTAACTTCATAAAAAGTGTTTTCTAAGTTCTTATTTTTTTTTTTTCCTTTTCACGTAAGAAGTGTTGAATTTAATTGGTAAAAGTTGGTTGTTAGTTGAAGGTGCTGATTGCGAGTTTGTATTCAAATTTCACATTATGTTTCTTACAAAGATCAATGAAATTAGAAACCAAGATCTTTCTTCAATAATTTCTTCATTTATTTTTGAAATATAAAAATTTTAACATTTGTTTTTTTATAAAAAAGTGTTTGAAGTTTAGCTCTTCTCACATTACTTGTAAAACATAATAGTTAAAAAAGTAAAAAAAAAAAAAAAAAAAAAATATGTTAGGTATAGTATTTGTTTTCATAAAAAACAATAATATACGTTCTATTTTCGGTGTATTTATAGTTTATAAAACATTTCAAATGTAATTTATTTAATATTAATTTATAACACTTGTTTCAACTTTGTTAGCATAATTCTTATGTTATATTTTAATATAAATTAACCTATTGCATTTTTATGATTCAGAAAACAATCATATTTCTTTATACAAGATATATAAAAATAAAAATAAATAAATAAATCCGTCAAAAAAAAAAAAAAAAAAAAAAAAAGAAAGAAATATAAAATATTTTTTTTCTTTCTAAAATAAGTAATATTCTTTTCTTATAAAATTCTTTTTTATTTTTTACGAACGTTTACATAAAAACATTCTTTTTCAAAATACAACAACAAAAAAAAAAAAAAAAGAAAATTTTAAAAATGCTTATAGTAATTTATTTTTAATGTATTAATAAATAAATACATTTTTAAACAAGTAAATCTTAAAAACATTTTAACACTTTAAGATAAAATTTGCTTTGCAAAATATTGCAACAACCCAAAGGTATTTCCTATTACATAAGAGCATTTTCAGGTGATGAAATACGGCCAAAAATTCAACTAATGTGGTGAATGTTATTCGGTAAAATTTGCTCTGTATTTCAGCAGAAAATCCTTCAAAATGTAAGAATTACTCCAGGAATTTATTAACCTGATTTCTTATAAAATTGTAGTTTTTTTATGATAAATTAGAATTTCTGTGGATTTGGCAGCTTCACATTTAAAATTATAATGGGTCGTCATATAACAGTTATAACGAACCAAATTGAAATATAAGTGTTTGAAGCGGAATCATGTTTTCATATTGGATAGCCCAATCTTATGTCAACTGCTAAATAATACATCAAATAAAATTCTCTGTTTGTACTACCGACGTTTGGTTCAAGATTACCTTTTTTTTTTCGGTAAAAAAATACAATGGATGGTCATTCTTCTACACACTTTGATACATAAAACTAAATTATTCAACAGTAAAGACTGAATCGATATTGTACTCTGGCCGACACTTCCTCCAGATCCCTCTCCGACTGGATATGTTACGGCTGTCATTAATTGGTAGTTTCATTATGCACAACAAATAAAATAGTTTAATAAACAATAAATTTTAGTTAATGTTGCCCGGTAAAAAAATGTTCATATTCTATCAAACTATCTCTTTATCTGTCTATCTATCTATCTATATTGATATCTATCTATCTATCTATGTATATATATGGAAACATCTCGCGAATTGCAAGTTTTAAATAAATGTTTGCTCTAATGAAATGTGTAGGTGGCGATGGAGTTTTCTCGTACTGATATCAACTATAGAGCATCGTAAGTATGTTACGCTGGTCAGTCTCTTTCGAGTGGTGTTCTGTATTAAGCGTGGGTAAATTGTTTGAGATCATCTAGTGGGTGTTCCTTAAGAAAGAGCTAGCCGAAGTCCTTGATGTTTCAAGAGGTACTGTATCAGGGATTTAAACCGAAAGTTTAAGAAGTGTATAGACTGGTAATCACAGTGCAGACGAAGATTTGTGTTAATTGACAATCATTAAGGATGATTGCGATAAAGAATGAAGACCACAGCTGCATAAATTACTGTCAAAATTATTGCCATGCTCACAAATCCTGTAAGTACAAAATCAACAGGAACAGAGCTCCATGAGTAAGCATTTATGGCGGAGCTGCAAATCAAAAACTACTTATCAACGATGCAAATGCCTGTAACAAGAAAAAAAAATTGTTTAAATCATAAAACATTGGCCTTTGTTCCCCAATGGCGATTGTGTCTTTCCAGATGACAAAACCCCTGTTTGCACATCTCACATCATCCAAGACTGGCTTTCTGAGATGTATTATTGTTGGTCACGTTTCCTCTGGCCACCGCAGTTACGAGACCTTTAATATTATTGAAACTTTTTGTTCTGTATAGGAGAGAAATGTACGTGATTGCTGTCTACCACAATCATCGTATCTGAACTTACCACTGTTTTACAGAAGAATAGTGCAAGATCCGTTGCCGAGCACGAAGGAAGTGTATTTATCCATTTCTAAACGTTTGTAAGCAGTTTTTAATGAAAACGGTTTTCGTTCACTATATTAGGCAAAGTAAAATGTTTTTTTAGGTGTTTATGCTTCCATATATTAGTCCAGACAAAATATATATTATCTTACAACACTGCTTATGAATGTGTATTCTATTCTTCTAAAATTAAATTTAGATTTATAAAAGAAGCTTTGTAATTGCGTACCAAAGCTACAGCGCATATTTATTATGTAAAACTTTACAAGATATTCTCAAGTATAAATTCTTTTCTTTATTAGGTTATTGTATTCCTTTTTGCGTTCTGGATAAAACCTTTATTGAAACCTGTGAGATATAATATATATTTTACATGCGTAAAGTTTCATTGTGATGTGGCATACATTTTTGAAGTTAATCGATAAAACATGTAAACTCAAAGTGGTTTGAACTATTTTGATCGATATCAATGTATATCAAGGTATATTAAAATGATACTAAAATAAATTTAAAATGATTTTTTCTTTTTACATTTATTTATATGTGATTTCATTGATCAACGTATTTTAATTTTATACAAAAAACTTTAGAAAACTATTTTACCCTAATTAATTCCTGGATGGTAAAATAATAATAATAATAATAATAATCATAATAATAATCACAATATTTTTCTAAACAATAACTTTATTTTACAAATTAATCGGTATATATACACATATAATTTTTGTTTGCATATATGTTTATATATATATGTGTGTGTGTGTATTTATATGTATAAATGTATAAATATGTTTTTCATAGCTTAAAATATTTTCATGTTTATTAAGAAAATGATACTTTTTTTCCAAATTTTATTTCTCAAGATTAAGGACAATACAGACACATATATTTATTTATTATAATTTTTATTATTATTATTTATCTTTCTTACTTTATTTTTCTTTAATGCCTACATAAAAATAATTTATATGTTTAACAAAAGCAGAAGACAGCACGAAAAATAATAATTTATCTACACGTTATTGAGAAATGATGATAAACACGCATATTACTAACACGATAATATCTAAATGTTACACCCAAAGACAATTATTATAATCAGCGTAAGTGTTCTGATAAGTATTGTCTGACGCTATGCAATAAAATACTACTGCGCATATAACTTAATATGTTAACAATGAAATAACATTCAATTTCATTTATAATATTATCAGAAATTCGTATGAAACAATGTGTTCCTTAAGTTTTGTTTTTTTCTTTTATTAATGCTTAATAATGCAGCAAGTACATTAACATACAAATATATGTCAAATAGATTTACTTTTAACATCTATTTTGAATTTTTATTTTTTTTAATCAGGTTCATATTCAGTGCTTTTTATCTTTCCCGTTAAATTGTAATATGTCTTTATGGCATTGAAATGCCGGTGTGGACGCAACAGTAGATAGGTATTATGTATTTATTTATTTTTTTATTTATTTATTTATTAGTAAAATTTACGTTTATGTATTTCAAAAATAGTAAATATTTAAACATTCCTAAATACTTGATTCATTTTATTAAATAAGTAAGTATAAAAATTTTAATTCCATAAAAATGTTAATAGTTTTTTTTTTTTTCTTTCTTATTTTTTTTTTTTTTTACTTTTTTTCTATGGCGAAATGCATTAATAGCTAGTAACATAATATTCGGAAAATTAACACATTTTATGTAGTTACGATTCTCAAAATTTCAAAATCGCTTTATGTGTAAAAGTTATTAGCACTTAATTTTCCTGAAATCAATAAGGACAAGTTCATCTTTTTGGTAAAGCGTCGAGCTCGTAATTTGAATATTATGGGTCGGCCGTAGTCTAGTCGGCCGTAAACCATATTATATGTTAATAGTGGATTGTGAGCGTAAAAGCCTTTATGGCTGTAATTTTCATTATATTCCGAAATTAATACCTCTATTACCTCTAAAAGTTACGAAAGCGGAGAAGCCATCCCCGTCGCAGAGTACCAAAAGTAAGATGCCATGTCTTCGTACAACCTTTAAGGGTGAACCATGAAACGTCGCCAATTGCTCACTAAATAGTTATTATGCGATGTTAAAACCACTCAAGTTTTTTAAATAATTTTAAAATACTAAATTTTAATCACGATGTATTATTATTGCAACGTAAGTATGAATTTGTTCCACATTTAGCGTTTGTCGATCCATCAAATTAACATTCTTATGTGAATTCCAAATGTATATAATAATTTTCGCTTTATAGTTTGGTAGCATCAATTGATACAGAAATTTTATATAGTTTGTCAAGAAATTTAATATAGCTGATTTAAAGAAAGTATTGACATAATTATTTCATTTGAATTCAAATCGTGACGTTGCTTAGTACAATTTCATTCTGTAGATTTGAAGTTTTACAAAGATTAATTTTCTTGTATATATATTAAATGGGAAGCTTTCACCATGTCCATAATCTGGCATTAACCATCATCAATCACAGTCTTGATGTATTTTGCTGCAGGGGCTTTATTATTGTAATTAATCATAATCAATTTCTGACGCCTAATATAGGAGTCCTTATTTTATATGCTTTAAACATATATTTTATGCTTTAAGGCAACTTTGCACTTTAAGCAGAATGCTCAGGAAAACAGATGCATTGTGATTATTGATACAAAGAGAAATTTGAGAAAAAAGAATTTTTGCGGAAAAAAAAAAAAAAAAAAGAGTTGGATAAATAGTCATAAATTTTCTGTTCTGGTTTATCCTGAAAATATGTCAGATAAAAAGAAGAAAATAATAAGAATACAAGCAAAATTATATTCTTTCCAAAGCAATATTACTAACAGCAGTATTGTGGGAAAAATGTTTATTTAACGTCCAAAGGTTTTCACATAGGCAGCATCATTCCAATGTATTAAAAATATTTGAGACAGCAATATAAGAAACATTGATTCAAAAATTTTATAAATAAAACAAAAAGTATGCACATATAGAGAACCAGTTTCAGAAACACAATATTTGATTAAATATTCTCACACAAAATTGAGAAGATTCACTCCTTACATAATAAATGAATTTAGTTGAAGAAATATTTTGAAGATATCCCCACTAAAAATAATCTCAAGATATTCTGCAGATATTTTTAGAAAAAATCTGCAAAATATCTTAAGTTATTTGGCCCATTCTTAAGAAAATTTACAAAATTTCTTTATAATGTCTTTAAAATTTCTGAAGATAATTTATAAAAACAGATAAATCTTCAAAATATTTTAAAATATTTGAAGAAAGTCTTAAGAAAATACTGTTTTCTCAAGAATATCTTCGGATTATTTTTAGTGGGGATTTGTTGCTTGTAGGCTTAAAAAACACCTGTCTTCCACTTGCAATAAAAGAAAAAGAAAAAAAAAATGAAGGAAGAAAAGAAAGAAATGGAAAAAGAGAAAGTTTTTTTTTTTTTTTTTTTTTTTTTTTGAAACGTTGATTACGAGTAAATTACACAATTACGATACTTAGAATATTAAAATTTTACTTAAAAAAAAATAGATATAAGATTAGTGCATAATGCTGCATCCAAAAATAGAAAACAATGCCGTAGTCTTCTGCTAATGACATATTAATAACGGATTAGAAAATATCATTTTTAAAGAACTGCTGTACCAAAACAGAATAAAATAATAATAATAATAATAATTTTTATTGGATTTTTGAAAATTATCTATAAAAAGTAATTATTTTAAAACCTTTAAACTTACTATGAATAATGGACATTTATCACTTTATAAAAAGAAGTAAATTAAAAGAAAATATATTGGTGTTAAATGTCATAATTAAAGTATTAAGACGATAATAATAATTTGTTTAATGGTATATCGAAGAAAAAAAGAAATATATATATATATTATGTTAATTTATAGGGGTTTTTTTCTTCATACTTAATGATAATAAATTTCTTAACAAAATGCTATTGATGCTGCTAAAATTATTCTTTGCATTAAATGAGATTCTGATGTAATTACCAAATGATATAAATATGATTTATGCGGGTTTTTTTAATTATTTTTTTAAGCTAATGTTATCTTCAATATAAATTGCTATTTTTTAAGAAAGCGCCATCGAGGCACTTTGCAGGTAGTTAGCATTAAAAAAATCATTTTATGGCGTGTATTGTAAGAGTCAATGATTATTTATATCCAGTAATATTTAATTTGCGTAAAAAAATCCCAAATTATGATTTGCAAAAAGAATCTGTATGGAGTGAACACACGATAATCTATGTACATAAATTCAAAAGTTAATTAAGCTTATTATTTAAGTACTTCTTTCGTCGTTCGATATTCTTTCACTTTTTTTTTCCCCTAGAAAATGACTTTTATTGTAAAAATTGTTTTGTGAAACATACATTTTAATTTAATTATGCCATCAACGGTTCTTTTTTTTTTACCATTGTTTTTTACTTTCTTCTATATTCAAAAAAAAAAAAAAAAGTATTGGATTCGTAAAAATTTTCGACCTCGGGTTTTTGATGTATTTACACGTTTTAAGAGCTGTAGAAAACGATTTGACCATTTTTAGAAAATGTCTGTCTGTCTGTGCGTGTGTGTGACAAAATTTTGTGGCAACTGTATCTCAGGAACTTATGCATAGAATTTGATACAAATTGGTATGTAGTTGCACTTTGACATAAATTAGTGCCTATCAACTTTTGGTAAAAATTTTCTTACAGGTTGTGTTGCCATCCCGCTTTTTCTAAATTTTTAACATGGTGATATAGGACAAAAGTTTCTTTAAATGTGCATAAAGAGAATTATTTTTTAGTAATAATTATGAAATTTACAAGAATTATTTATAATAGAGATAGTCAACTGGGGAAAAAATTTTGTATGTGTAGGAGACTTGCCACCCCCCTGGGGGGAAAGTCACCCCTCGAGGGGAGTAAATTTTCAAGATGGGTATCTTTCGAAAGGTCTCGTCAATACCTTTAAAACGAATGGTTGAACTATAAATCTGTGATAATTTAAAACAAAGTTATCGATTTTTTTTTACTTTTAACGAAAAAAAGTTTTTTTTTTTTTTTTTTTTTTTTTTTTATGAAATTTAACCAAACTTGGTATTTATTTGGTCCTGACATAAACTGGTGCTGATTACATTTGGGTATCAATCGCTCAATAGGTGGCGCTGTGATCTCATTTTTTCTAAATTTTTAACATGGCAGTATAGGACAAAATTTCGTATAAATGTACATAATGAGGGTTATTTTTAACTTGTGATTGTAAAATTAATATGAATTATTGATAATAGTAGTAGTTAACTAGAAAAAAATTTCTGTGCATGTGGGGATATCGCTTCCCCCCATGGGTGGGGAGTACCCCTCCGGTGGGGTGGGGGGTAAAATTTGAAGATGGGTATCTTTCGAAAGGTCTCGTCAATACCTTTAAAACTAATGGTTAAACTATAAATCTGTGATAATTTAAAACAAATTTATCGATTTTTTTTTTTACTTTTAACAACAACAAAAAAATAATAAAACTTTTTTTTTTTTTTTTTAATATTGTTACTGATTGTATATGTATAGAAAAATATAGAAGAAAGTCTTGTGGTGGCCACAACATACTAGTTTTTTCTGTGTAATAATTCTTATGTAAAGATTTTTGAAGTTGTACTTAATTTTGTAATAAAATGACTTATTATATTTGTTATATATTAATATGTATTTTTTATGATTTAATTAATTATTAACATCGTTTTAATTACTTATAGTATACTTATAATTAATGTCATTACAAAAAGTTTTCAATATTATAATGAAAAATCTCTTAAATATAAAGATGAAGGCTTTGATCAGAGAAATGAAATAATCTTTAGGATATTTTCTTAGATAATTCTATTTTAGCTTCCAATATAAATTTAAACTACTAGAGGATAATACATATATATAGGTAACAGTAATTTTCTTTAAAATAATCTGGTGTGTCACTCACACGACTTTCTCTTACCCTGAAATTTAATACTATAAATACAGGTTGGAGATTAAGAGGTAAGATAACGAGTACTGTTATGTAAACAATTCATATTAGGCTTCTGAAGAGTTTTATATGATAATTAGTTCTTTGTGAGGGGGGCTACCGCCCCCCTCAACCCCCCGTTTCATTATTGCACCTACATTTATATAGAATTTAATTCGGTTATTAAAAAATATTTCTCTTTTTAAAAAATAATTTATTAAAATTATTATTTAAAAAAATTATCTTTTATGATAAGGCAGACGATTTCCATATTAGAGAAGTAGTTTAACACCAAATATCCAAAAAAAGTCCATTTTATTCCTCAATAAAAAAAAAAAAAAAAAAAAAAAAAAAAGTACGATTTTTTTTATGTTTTGTTTTTGTTAAAAGTAAAAAAAATCGATAACTTTGTTTTAAATTATCGCAGATCGATGGTTCAACCATTCGTTTTAAAGGTATTTTCGAGCTCTTTTGAAAGATACCCATCATGAAAATTTACTCCCCTCGAGGGGGGACTTCCCCCCCAGGGGGGAGGCGAGGCTTCTACATACACAAAAAAATTTTCCCAGTTAACTGTCTCTATTACAAAAAATATATATTTGTTTCATTTGGTTTAGTGCAGTCTATAGACATTAAACTCTATTTTCCGGCAATTTCCCCCATAGACGTAATGTATTAGAATTCTCTTGATTGTCCCTGTACACGAACCATTTGCTTGATCTTAACGAAAAGCTTACTGTAACATCCTTATATGATACACATTTAGAATACCAAGTTTGAACTTTCTGCCATAATTTGTTTTTGAGATATGCTGATAACAGACAGACAGTCACACAGACACACACACACACAGACACACACACACACACACAGAGACACACAGACTATTTGCTAAAAACATGATTTTCGTATTCAGGGGACCTGAAAACGTGTAAATATAACAAAATCTCGCGTTCGAAAATTTGAGCCTAAAACAATACTTTCTCTACCTTATGGGTAAGAGAAAGTAAAAAATAGTAAATAAATGAAAATTGCTTGTAGGAATTTTGCTTTATATGAATTTAATAAGCAAGTGAATTTGAACCTAATATTTTAAAACAATATAACTATTCTTTTAATAAACTTATTTTTTCAATCGAAAAAGTTTCGTTGCTTTTAATTTAAAACATTACGTTATTTTATTTTTTAAATGAAAAAATTAAATGCATACGTTGTAACTGATTTGTAAAAGAAAATAAATTTTAGATTGCTGTGTAGTTATTTTAACCTGTATTATTTATTCTACAAAAATTTAGGGTAGATTTCATTCAGTTTGATGGAAAATAAATAAGTGAAGTAGAGTGGGTTTAAAGTTATTCTATAGCTACGCCTTAGGCAATCGGTGGTAATCTGGCATTTACCCTTATATGTGTTACTGAAATAAGCCACTACAATTTCTATCCTCAGCGAAAGGATTTTTTTTTCCCGCTTCAGCAACATCAGAATGTATTACTGGGTAAAATGAAGGAGTATATATAGTTACGACTGATTTTACGTATACCGCATATATATATATATATATATATGTGTGTGTGTGTGTGTGTGTGTGTGTGTGTGTGTGTGTATGTATGTGTGTGTGTGAAGAGAGAAAGATTTCGTAATTTTTTGCTTAATTTATAAAAATACTTGTATAATTAACATTACTTAGAAATTACTAAAATTACATTAGGTTAAATAAACGTTCTTAGCTAGTAACACATGATAACGAATTTTTTAACATTTTCTACTGAAAAAGTGTAATTATAGAATTATTATTAAAATATCTCCTAAACCTTTAGCAGACCAATTTTAATATTACAGATCAACTTGCATCATTCTAATTAATATTCATTATAAAAATTAATATTTTTGTTCCTGTTATGAATATTTAAAAGATTACGTGAAATAAATCTATAGATCCAACACGAATACATTTTAAAATTTTATTTTTATTTTTATTTATTTTATTTATATTTTTTCAAATTATTTTATAAATATTGATTATACGTATGTTAAATTAGCTTTTGGAACTATCATAATTTGTCAAAGGCAAGATTTTACAAGATTTCCGGAAGTTTTCATTCTTCTTGAAGCAAAATAAATAAGTGGACTAGAGGTAATATACATAATTTGTGATTTAGATAAAGAAATGATTAACTATTTATTTCATAGTTTGAAAGGAAACATAGTTTGACAACGACGAATATTCTAGTAGATCATAATAATAATACTTACAAATTCAGAATACTATGATGACACTTTCCTTCAAGAGTGAGTGAGTGGTTCTACGTCGCAAGAAAGTTGTACTATGGTAATTCACGACGGTATGTGACTGATCGAACACATGACATCAAAATTTTGATTCTCCATGAAGGTGAGTAATTTTTCTTTAAAACGCAGAAAGCGCAAGTTGATGCATTAAAATACAGGTATGTGTGTGTGTGTGTATAACTTTTAAAATTATAATTGGTTTCGTAGATATACTAAAAGTTATAAATATTATAAATAGGAAAATTTACTACGCCTTTTTTAAAGGTACCTTATTTAAAGTAAATAAATTTATCACGTGTTGCTTTAATAAAAATTTCATTTTTTTTTTTTTTTCACATTGCAAAAAAAAACTAATTATATTAGGTCGATTCATAAATAATTTCCGATACAGTTTAGTTAAAATTTACACCAGAAACATTATACAATGCATATAAGGCTTCAAAGATAGGCTCCTCCCCCTGCATTCATCACGTAGTGTGTTTGGGCGTTACTTGCATTAAACTAATGGTCAAAGCATGCATACTGCAAATATTAATAAAATTCTTCGAAGGTGTGTAATTTTGCATATTATGTTAATTTTTAACCGATCAGAATAACGATCCCCTTTTATTTTAATGAAATTATGCAAATATTTGGAATCCTTAGCTTTCAGCCGTCACTGGCCTTACTGTACTCATTGGTCTGATTTCATTGGGCGTGTGTCATCTGTCTTAGTATATAGTCGGTGGTTCAATTATTCTTCTAACAATCGTTTTGTCTGGGGAATGTTTGATTAAACTGTTACTCCAATTCCTAAAATGGAGAATGAAAAAGTGCATATTCGTCATGAATTCAGACAAGGGGAAATTCAGACAAGAACATGGGAATTAAGACAAGGCGATAGTGCTAAAGCGACAGCTGAAAAATATTAGATGGGATAATATTTTTAGATAGGATAACTGGCGATGAAAAATGGATTATTTATGATAATATCATCTGCAAAAAACGGTGGCTTTATAAGGAACAAAAACCCTTACCAGATTCGAAAGCTGACATCCATGGAAAAAAAAAATTATTATATGCATAGTGGGATTGTCGAGGACTAATCCATCACGAGTTATTAAAGTCAAATTTAGCAATTACTGCACACATATATGTGAAAGAGAAACTTCAGGAAAAACGTCCTAAACTCGCCAATAGCAAAAACGCCTTTATTTTACATGATAATGCAAGAGCACATACAGCAAAGGTGATTCATGAAAAAATTCTAGAGCTCGAGTGGTCTGTTTTACTTCACCCACCTTACTCCCCGCACCTTGCCCCGACAGATTTTCACCTTTTCTGTTCTTTACAAAACATTAAAATCTGAAGAACAAGTCACGCAGACTGTTGAAAATCTCTTCCAATCGAAACCAACCACATTTTACAAGGAAGGAATATATAAACTGCCAAGAAAATGGAAAACGTCATACATAATAATGGTGAATACATAATAAATTGATATAATTTTGTAACTAAATGAAAGCAAAATAAAAGCGTGGACAAAAGGAAGTTATTTAAGACTCCACCTACGAAGACGTAACATGATAAATGTGGGAGAGGCTCATTCTCGGGCAGGAAATAATACCTAATATACATTATTATATTCGTTGTATAATGTTATTGGTGTGTATTCTATTTTAACTGTATCGGAAATTATTTATGAATCAACCTAATAATATAGAAGCGGTAAAAAAAAAATAAAAAAAAAGGACGAAATTTACTTTATAGAATTAAGAATGAACATGTTAGGAGTAACTACCTAATCTTAAATTAAATCTATTTCATTAGAGTACATTCTGGCGGCTTTCATGGAATTGTGATTACGCGAAAATTCCCATTTATCTTTCGAGGACAGATTGCAATATCACAGGTAATCCTTTTAATCTTTCAAATTAAACGTTTCGCTAAATTTCCAATAGACCTGTCTTCTCACATAAATTTCCTAAGCTGAACCGTGAAAGAATCAGCTTAAATGGAAATTTTCAGAGTAAACTTAGCTGGTCAATCTGAACACAAATTAATTTCAACATGGTGGGATTTGTATATCAAATGTAGATATGTTAGTAGATTTAGATTAGGTATAACGTAATTTTTAAGCGAATATTTTATGTTTAATCTTACCATTATTTATGTTTTATATTCCTAAGTATTATATTTTATTAATAAAATCAAAAATATAAATTAATTACGTTTAACCCTTTCTTATATTTTAGAGAAATGAAATGAAACTGCATCTTAAAAATGCTTTTATTTTATTTATTAATAAAAGTACATATTGTAAAAGTCTTTGAATTTTAAATACTATAAAAATTAAATAATGTTTAAACGAGTATTTTTGCAATGAAACTCCTATATATTGGTTTGTAGTTTTGTAGTTTTATAATGCAATGACTGGCAAAAAACGTTCCACTTACTGATCGTAAAAAAAAACTTATGATCGTTCAGTGTCGTTCCCTTTGTCCAGGAAAGAGGAAATGACCTATAATAAATCGTTTACTTTATGAATTTTACAAAATGTTTTTGAAATACGGTTATAAGACTTTATTTATTTATTTATTTATTTATTTATATTATTTATTTATTTATTTATTTATTTATTTTTGTTTTATTTTTTTTTTAAGAAAGAATCTGGCAGTATAGTTTGACGGTTAATTCTCCGATTTTCATTAAAGTTCCTTAGAGTGTACTTTGGAAAGCTTCCTGCTGGTAGTGTAGCACGATGCGTTTGTGTACATGAGTTCACAAAATATATCAAATACAGACTAAAACTGATATTAAGCACGTTACAATATCTTTAAGCGAAAAAAAAAAATTAGCATTCAATTTTCAAATGAAGTAATTTTTTTTTTATTTCTTTCTTTATTTTCTTTATTTGTTTTTTTTTTTTTTTTTTGAAAAAAAAAAAAAGTGTAGGAATTAAAATTAATATTTCTTTCACTTACACACACACACACACAAAAAAAAAGCATTCATTTGAGTTGCGCTTTTTTTACTATTAAATGCTACTAAAAAAAAAAAAAAAAAAACTTATGTTGCAGCATCGATTATATAGCGATGATGCAATGTTAAAAAGTGCATTATTAAAAAGTGCAATGTTAAAAAGTGCATACATATACATGACTTCGCTAACAGTAATAAGAACTATGATAGTGATACATTCGTTAGTTTCAAGAATATCAGCTACTTATGTTTGTATCTCATAGTTACCATTGAAAAAAATGAAGTTGATGCCAGTTTTAATATCTAGAGACGACCCCCTAAGCAAAATGTAACTATACCATTATAAACTACACATTATCACAAATCGATTGATATCAACCACATGTCTCTACAACAAATTATGGTGAAATTAGGCGGGGGGTGGCGTTTTTTTTTTTTTTTTTTTTTTTTTTTTTTTTTTTTGTGGCTGTACAAATATAAAGTTTACTGTTACGAATTCGTAGGTAATTGTAGTTATTTATGTGTAAATTCATTCAAAGAGGCTGTCAGGTTATAAAATGCTTATTTTCTCAATTTCTAGTTTGTTTTCACATCAAAATATCTCATTTCCCTTTGAAAACACTTTAAAAAGTTTCACCAAAGCAGCGCCAAATGTGGCGAGTTTTTTGTCGACCTTGGCTAGAAAATCCTTTTTATCGCTATACCAAATATCTAATATCTAACTTGAATATTCTACGACTTAATGGAAAATTCTGGAATTTATAGAAGGGTATTTGAAAGATTCGGGTTTCGGCCTAAAGGCAGTTTTTTGCTAACTGCCTTACGATAAAAAGTCCTGACAAGTCTCTTGTTTGCATCGCTTTCCGGTGTGTATTAATGCTGTAATACAGTTATACTGTGATTTTGCTCTTCTCAGCTGTTATTTAAGCTGCGTTTACTAGTGAAATTGAAGTTGAATCTTGGTTTATGGACCTGTAATCGTCTCTAATTTTCTGCAAATAAACTTTTGAGCTTCTGGAAATTTTCGTCTTTCATTCAGAGACAACTCACAAATCTCAAGTACGCAACATTACTTTTCTGAAAACAATTAATATTTACATATATTTTTTATAAGCAGAAAAGAATATTTTATAAGTATATATTACCATCCCTTTAGAAAACCACAAAGATAATCCGAATATATTAAGTAATTCGTTGAAAATAACTTGAAATATATTTGAAGTATCATAATGAAGTTAGTTGTGGTTCTAAACCTTTTTGCGCTAGATTGCGAATACATATAATTTTTGGACTTATTCCAGAATATAAAATTATTGAAATGAATTTAAATCAGTATTGTAAGCTAAAACTGTCAGAATAGTTTTAAAGAATGTTGAAATTAAAAAATAGAATTTAATGATTTTTAAATATATATAACTATTTAAATTAGATGATTTAGAGACGGAATTAAGAAACTCTATATAGGAATCTATTTCAAATAAAGAAATTTCTGAAGTTATTTTTAATTGTTTTTAAAATGCATTGAAATATTTAATAGGGTACTTAAATAGGGTACTTTAATAGGGTAAAAAATAGACTAAAATGATTTTTAAGTGTAATAACTATTTAAATTAGATGCTTTACGGACGGAATTCAGAAACTCTATACAGAAATCTATTTGAAATAAAGACATTTTTCAAATTATTTTTAACTGTTTTTAAAATACATTGAAATATTTAATAGGGTACCTCACATTTTGCACTTTAAACTGTTATAAAAATTCATAGCAATGTAAGGAAAATTAGTATGGTTTCCGAACCAGATAAATTATTTATACTATAACTTCAGTTAATGACATTATTTTTTTACATAGTTAACTGATAAGAATTACGAAATTTTTCTGTCATACTAGTTCAAGAAATTATAATAATACAAACTGCTAACATAATATAATTACATACGTTAAGAATTTATCATACCATGGAATTACTTACATTCTACCGTACTTTTTTTCCCTTCGTTTTATTATCATTATTATTATTAGTATTCCGGCGTTTACTATGGTGTACAAAAAAATATATAAAAATGTTCTTGTGTGGTTTTCCTACGACTTCTTCTCACCCGGAAATTTAAGACTATAATGCAGATTGGAGTTAAACGTGTCAGATAACGAGTACTCTTACAAAAACTTACGTTGGAAAGAATTCAAATTAGACTACGGACAAGATTTATTTGGCAAATAATTTTGTTTAAAAAGGACTGCCACTCACCTCAATTCCCATTTCATTATTGTACTTATATTTATGTAGAATTGAAATCTGTTACTAAATTTAAAAACTCATTGAAAATTATTTAGAGAACTCTCGCATGCACAATTCCTTCAAACGTATCAATCTTCATCAAACTTTACAAGTAATAAACTTATATTAATTTCAAAATCCAACATTTAAACTGCCTGAAAATGTTTGTTTTTAAGTTACTTTGATATAAGAGACAGAGACAAAGATCAAACATTAAAAAATTTACTTCTGTAATCAGCAAACCACAAACGTGTAAGTATACAAAAAAGGATGAATATTTAGCTTAAAAATACTTTATTTACTGTATGACTATGATGAATTATTCCTGAGCGGTTTTTCCTGGACATGGTAAAGTATTATATTTGTAACATTGATTGTATTGATTGTAACATCCACAAGTTACTGTGGTTTAATGACGGGTTAACTATTAAAGATAAAATATTAATAACTAGCAAACCCGTGCAAAATTTTCGTGCTTTATTTCTTTTCTTATTTACCTTAAAAAATTGAAACTCATAAGTATTATACCAATTTCAACACCTTATTAAAATTTTAATTTACCAAAAGCCAAATTATAATTATAACCCAATAAATATTGCGTAATAGGGAAACCAAAATCATTCAAAGAAAAGTTTCAAAATAAAATTCCTGGTTCACGACACACTTTTTATACTTCCACAGGCAGTACAGTTTTAGTGAAAAAGCCCCATGACCTCTTTTAAATTTTTATCGACGTGAGTGCGATGACATTTTATTTATTTTGGCATAAAATTTTGTTAAAAGGAAAAAAAAAGTCCTATTTTGATTATACTTTTTATGATTTCGTTTTTTAATCAATTTATGTTAATTATTCATATTCTGTATATATCTTTAAAATAATGCTGGGTTTAAAATGACACTTAAGATTCTGAGGAAGCCACTTTTAAAAATACATTTTTCCATAAAATCTGTACTGATAAGTATAAAGGATTTAAATCCATATTCTTGATTTTTCAGGAGACGAAAAATAAAGTTAAACTAACTAAAAACTAATCAGCAGAATCGATTAGGAAAAAAGGATTATGTTGGTTTATACGTTTTATACCATTCAGTGATTGTCAATCTTCATTTAATAAGGGGAAAATTTTGAATTAAATATTTCATACCAATGATTAATGATAAATTTCAAACTTGAATCTTTTTTTACCAATGGATTTTCTCAAAGACTAAATGACATGGATTTAAATCTTTTATACCAATCGATAGAGAATTTTTTTCTGAGTCTGACTATATACTTAACTCAAAATCGGCATTTTTGGACTTAAATCCTTTATACTTATCAGTACAGAAATAATGTCATCATACAAATGTCGTCATTTTTTTCTTATTAGTTCATTGAGCTGAGTCCACATGATTTTGTTCAATTTTAAATATTATTTTTTTTTTATCTTCGCGTATTTTCTTGATTTCACCACTATCGTATCGTTTCGACCAAAAATAATTGTAGCTGATCCGCGTTAGAGAAATATTACATAGATAACCATAAAAGATTTAGGATCGATATTAATTCAGAAGAAAAAAAAAATTCTGTGGGTTTAGTAAAAGATCCTGGATTCCTTATTATCTGATAAATACTTATGTAAACAAAGGAAAGTTTCTAAGTCAATATTTTTACCATTCAGCACCAAGTAAGTTAAATAGTATCAGAGCAATATATATATATATATATATACATATATATATATATATATATATATATATATATATATATATATATATTTTTTTTTTTTTTCCCCTATCAGTGTCCCTGTTCTTGCTGTGAAATTCTTGCTGTGAAAACTTTTAATATAAATTATTTTATTTTGGTATTTTATGAAAGATGGTGTGTGAAATATATGTAACATTACACAGAAAATATACAATTTTCTAATACTTACATTTATTTATTTTTTGGGTAAAAATCTGTTAAAATATTGCAACATATATCGTAGTTCAACGTTTTCGCATATAATTCAACATATAATCCCATTTGTAAAAATAAATAAATAAATAAATAAATAAAAATAATAAACTAACATTGCAGATTAATGTAATGTATATAAGCTTGCGTAATATTTTATGACAAGTATAAGCTACATATTTTTTTTTTTTTTTTTTTTTTTTTATCTGTGATAAATTATATTTACTAGAGCCTGTATTACATATATTATATGGTAGACGTTCTTCTACATTATGCATTTCCTTTATAAACTAAGCTAAATAACCAAGCAAAGTGAAACACAAAAACTTTTAAGCTAAATAAAATTTTTGTGATAAAGTAAGAAAATTGCTCCTAGTCCAAAGCGTCGCAGGCACGAATCAAACACCCTGCCACACCCCTAAACAAGATGGTAGTTCCGATAAAAACAATTTTTACCCAAGGCTATGGGTTCAACAAAATGTGTACATTATCGTATGTTTTCAGCCACGCTCTTGAATTTAAGTTCGATTTGCTTCGATTGAAATTTTACTGACTCATTCTTTCCTTGTAAGTTAAATCTAAAAATAAAGGACACATATCTGTTTTTAAATACCCAATTTTACACTGGATAGTTTTTCAGAGTGTGGGATTTCATAACACCGCAACCTCATCTTGCCTCGAGCTGTTGGCAGTTCGCCAATATAGACTCTTCAAGACGTTTTCTCCAGCAGGAACTTTTTTCATCCATTCAGGGATTTTTTGGCAATCGCTCTTCCCTAACAAATCTTACATGAAAGAATGACTCGAGGTGGAACGGACACACAGTGTGGAAAGAGAAGTGACTGACAGAATAAGATGTATCGCCACGTCCGTATTTAAAAGATATTTAACTTTAACGGCTATATTCACCAGTAACGTCAACTCTCAGTTGAACCATAGCCTCCTTAACTAGATGCCTGTCGCGTGGCTCATAAACTTGGCAACAGTTGAAGCGGTAGATAGCGCCAGATTGCGCGAATTTTTTATTCAACTGTCACCAATAATTTTAAGAAGTGATAAATGATATATATAATCAACGTTTCATCGATCCTATTTATCTTTTATGTACATCATATCTCAATTTAAAAAAATTTTGGTGGCTGTTGAATAAAAAAAGTCTCGCAATCTGTACCAGGTGGCGCTTTTTAGTGCTTCAGTTGTTGCCAAGCTTCCGAGACACGTTAATGGCATCTAGTTTAGGAGGCTATGGTTGAACACTAAAATTTGAAAAGCGTATAGAGTCAGAAATAAACTCTTTAGTAAAATTTGACTCGTTGCATCTGCCATCTAGCGGAATTCCTATTTTCAGCTTTTTTAGCTGAAAATAACCATTCAAAAATTATGTGAAAACTTTGACGCTAGATGGTAGTAGCAGCGTGCCAAAATTTTTTCAAAAGATTTATGCTGCCTTTAGACGCTTTTTAAGTTTTCCCGTTGAACCGGAAGTTGAAGTTAATGGTGAATAAAGCCAAAAGTGTATTTGTTAATGTATAAATATGTACCATAGTTTTATATGTAATTCATTTAATCTTCAGTAAAATTAATTAATGCAGTAACCTATTCGTGCTATTTATTTCTAATGGTTGAATATTTTCAATTAGTTCTGTTTTTTTTTTTTTTTTTTTTTTTTTTTTTTTTCTGATGATTTTCTGATAAACAAATTTGATGCAAGTATACATTAGATGTAAAAAATCACTACAAATGTTTTTGAATACCAACTTTTGGTCCTGCTGTTTCTTATTTATTTATTTATTTTCACTAAAACGTGGCAAATTTATGTGTTCACCGGAACTCATCAATTATCAGTGAAAGAACATTTAAAAGGAAATTTAAGGCAAAATTGAAGAAAAACTTAAGAGCCTTTTTCTTTATTTAATCAAATTATGCGACATAAAATTGGCCTACTTATACAGGATGAATATTAAATATTTCATTAAGTAACTAACTAATACATGCGAAGAAGGTCTAAAAGGGAGTTGATGATAGAAACTTGGAATAAAATCATTAGAGCTGTTTTCGAGATACGAACTTAAGGTCCAAATTCCGGTTTCCTAATTTTTACCGAAGTTTACAAATTCATCTATTCACCGGACCTGTTCTAATTCTGAAGTTTTGTTACTTCATCTTTATTCGTTTTGTACATGTAGTAGTCATACAATTATCACTCTCTCACACACACTGGCTAATTACCAGAAAACTACAAGGAAAGAAAAAGAAAAATTAAAAACGGTTCTCAAATTCTTGCATTTAAAATTGGTAATTTAAAACTACATTGTTTTTTTTTCTATTATTATTATTATTATTATTATTATTATTATTATTATTATTTAGATAAGCTCTTTATTTTTAAATTTCAGCATTTTTTTTTTTTTTTAAGTAAAGACCTATCAAATAAATGAATAAATATAAAATATTTAAATTTTCAACTTTAAAATTGGAATTTTTATCGAGCATTTTATACCAGGACCCTTAAGAATAACGTTATTACTCATAGATAATTATTATCAAACATAACATTTAATTATATCCCTTAATGTTATTAAAATTTAATTAAACTAAACAGTAATGGTTTAATTTTTTATAACATTAAAGAATATAATTAAATTTTAATATATTTAAGATACTTTTTTTTATTCTTCAAAAACGGAATTACTCAAACCTCTAATTAATTTTAATACGATTTTCATTTCGTTTAGTTTCCTCAAATTATACTAAAACAATGAAAAAAATAAATTTTATTATTGATATGTAGAGTAGAGTGAGTGTTCTACCTTTAAAAAGCTTATTTTAATTATACGCATTAGTTTGTTTTAAATATGCTTACTAAATATGAAATTAAATAATTGAAAAGTCAAAGTTTAAAGTATATTAAAGAAGTAAAAACGTAAAAATTCATTCTTATAAGTAGGGAAAATTCTGTTTATTTTTTTAAATATAAATAAAATTGAATGTTTTAAGAAACAGTTAAAGGCAACTTGAACAATAGTCAAGTTAAATGAAAATAAAAGTATAATCGAAGGCGGAAAGGTCGCTATAATATATAGTTCATTAAATTTGCATTTAAAGATTAAAATGATACATTTAATTTATTCTGTTACTTTAGTATAGTTATTACTTTTCGACCCTATATATTTTAGTCTAATGAAGGGATTTATTTAGTTATATCAAAAATATCCAATGTCAAGGTTTTTTTTTTTTTTTTTTTTTTTTTTTTTATCTTACAACGTCTTCTTTCAACGCAAACTGTTCGGTACATTTTATAGTATTATGTTTAAAAACTATCTTGAAATTTTTCCATTTTTTGATTAATCATCCATTTTTTAATAAAAAATATTTTCAACATTAACTTCAATAAATTATAAATCAGCAGGAGAAACATATACGTTGTGTTCATTTTGAATATCGAAAAATTAGAATATCTGTAATTTTATTTTTTGTTTTCACATACGAAGTTTAATTCTCGCTGCAAGAATATGCATGAAAATTTCAATTGTATAGTTGTCAACTAATAAATCGTAACCTTTGTATTATTTTGGACAACCAAAATTTTAATACTGATTCAAACCCTCCCTAAAAGAACCATATATATATATAATATAATGAAAGATAAGTAGAAAATGATTATTTGTTTTCGAGAGCAAACATAGTTGTCTGAATTTCATTATTATTAATAAATCCCCTTTTATAGCCATTAAAAATAATATAATATATATATATATAATCCATTAAATAATTTATAATAATATATGTGTAATCCATTAAACATAATATAATCCATTCATTTTTTCTTGGTCAATACTTATTTGAACAAGATAAATAACCTAAAAAAAAAAAAAAAATTAAAAAAAAAAAAAATTAAACGGATCAGCAGACAAGTCTGAGGTTAAAATAAGGATTGACGTAGTAGAATATGTGCATATGTCGTACATAATATTGCAAGAGGAAGGTAATCAGATGGGAATAACAAAAAACAGTAAGTGCACACGCACTAAATCTCTGTATATTTTTCAAAAAGTAGAAATATTTAAATGGACTGGATTTATTACTACAGTGTAAAATGTCAAACAAGCAATCTATGAGATGTTATCTTGATGTGTGGCTTAGATCAAGTTATAAAACATTTGAAGAAGCTCTGTGTGCAACTGGATGTAATGCATACTTGGGATTCTGCACAGCCTTTGTTTTAGCTGACTGACGAATATTTAAAAATACAGAAAAAGAAGTTCTAGTATTCGGCAGTGATATTTCACGAGCTATATATGATGGATATGTGACCGATATATTAATATATATCCCCGAGAAGAAATATATTACCGATATTGAGAAAATTTTTGTGGCATGAGACATTGACGCCCCTATGTGTACAATGACCGTTAAGGTATGTGTCATTTAAGTATGTTCCTAAAAGATGTTAGTTTCAGTGGTTCCATAAATACAAGACGTAGAAGCAAAATAACAAAAAGCAATGGAATATTTTTGTGACTAGCAAGCTTCTACTCATGCACATGGAAGAAAGAAGACGTGATTACAATATTATCCCCAAAAACTTGTTTTCGCGGTCTAGATGATCAGGAACAGCGGTTATATGTTTAAAAGCTATATCCACGCAGTCCTATAATAAATGTAAAAGGTTGGTGTCTTTTGTTGTTTCTCGCGCTTCATGTGCATCTGTTAAGAGTAGCAGTAATTCCCGATTTACTGAATAAAAAGTCAGATATTACTGCTACTGCGACAGCCGGACGAGTATGCAAACAGTGTAAGTTGCAAAATGTTTATGAGAGTGTAATTTTTAAGAAAGGAATTGGTTTACAGCGATTTTAGAATTAAATTCAAAAGAACGTATGAAACAATTTCTTGAGAGGCGCTTGGTAGCACATCGCTAGACGCAACTAACGGTTTCGAAGCTGCAACAGGCTCTTTGTTGAATGGATTGCGATATATCAACAACTTTGCTCTACTGGCTGATTTTTAATATAATTAAATTCTATATAATCATATTTTTCTGTGTACAACTAGAACTATGATTTTAAGCATTGACGTTTTCATGAAGAATTTTCAAAACTGTAAATTTGATTAAATAATAAATAAAAAAAAAATCAAAACATTATTAATTTAATAAATGCAACAACATTTATTTTCATCTGCATTCTACGCATTTATATCAGCAAGCAAATGAAATTAAACTTGGTATATATACATATATTTTTTCTTAATTTTTTTTTTTTCTTAACATGTGAAATTTTCTTTAATAGATAAAAATTTAACAGTCTAAATCGAAATTCTCAAATTTATTTGTGCATTTTCTTTTAAGAAAAGAAACATTACAGATTCATTTTCCCTTATATTTAAAAACTATTTTCCAAACAATATGCTAACATTTTCTTGCTTTAATAATATTTAAAGCTTTCTAAATACTCTCGGGATTCCAAATTAGAAGCAAAAGTTTTCCATTTTAATCTTGAAATAAAATACCTCTTTAAATATTTGCATTTAGCTGTAGAGAAGTGCATTAATGCAAAGTAGTTTTACTTCTAACAGCAAACAAGTGAACGCATACAGATATTTAAGAGAATGAATTTAAACACCATTAAGCACGGAAAGTAAGGTGAGGCGCGTCACATGTTAGTAGATATTGTGCAGTTTAAATTATATTTCCAGTTCACGTATTAAGAATATTCTCTAGGAACAATTTTATTTTATTTCGTGCATAGTTAAGTGCTCGTAATGTATACTCAGAGTGTTTACAAATATAAAATACGTCAAAATGTAAATAATACGCAAGGTGTTTAAGCCAATTTTATGAAAGCACGTACATGTTATAGAAATTAATGTAACTCTCATAAATGTTAAATTTAATTACATCTATCTATATCTATCTATATATATATATATACTAGCAGACCCGGCCACGCGTTGCTGTGACTAAGTTATACGTTGAATTATACGGCTGTAAACTATTTAGTACAGTTAAATTATTATTTACGAACAAAGACGAAAACGTTGTAGCCGATGTAAAAACCCACAGGGTTGAGATTTGAAACTTAGGTCAAAATTTGGAAGCGATTGATAAAAATTTTCGTAGTGTTGATATTAAGCACAAATTAATTTTATTGTAGGGTCCTATAAATTTTAATGGAGAAGTGATATATATTATTTCTAATGCTACTTTGGATAAAATTGCTAAAATGACTAATATATAAATTAAATTCTATTAAAATTCTATTAAAATAAAAGTATAAAAGAAACAGACGATTTTAAAATCAATTTTTATGGAGGAGTGAAATATAATATATGCTATAATGGATAATTTTACTATTAAATGACCTCATCATTTTAAATATTTTAAAGAGGGCAACAGCTGTAGTTATAAAAGGGAAAACAATAAGGCTAAACCAGAAAAATAAGTAAATTTGATAAATATTTTAAAACTTTAAAATTGGAAATCTTATGAAATATTGGACATTTAAAGTAAATACATGTATCATTTTAAATACAAAAAGATTTTGGAAAAGTTTAGTGTATTTTAACGAAGTGATGAGAAGTTTTTGAGTATGTTAAAATTTTAATAGTAAATTCAAGTCAATAAAGATGGGAAACATTGAGGATTAAGATAAGAATAATTATAAGATTTAAAAAAAAAAAAAAAAAAAAAAAAAACTTTTTATATACCATGCTTTTAAATTTTAATATACTAATAATATACAAATTAAAAGGAAAATGATAAATATTCTATCATAGTTTGAAGTCAAATTTGTTTTCAAATGTCTAAATAAAATATCTGATGTAAGATACTAATATTTTGCAGCGGAATAGATTTCATTTCTGTCATCCTTGGCGAAAAAAAAAGAATATCGCCAAATTATCTGGCGAAAATATTTAATTCCTTTCAAAAATCATGGTTATTTTAACAACTTATATTAAAAGAGTAATGAATAATATGAAACAATATTTCGTACAATACATATTACATGTCATACATACGTACAATGAATAATACATATTACATTTCGTACAATGCATACATCTGGCATGTATATTTTCGTGTTACGCTTTTGATCGCCAAATAATAATAATAATAATAAAAAAAGCCAAGGGCGACAGAGTTTAAAAATTTAAAATTAAAATTTTGTCAATTTGACAGCAAAATAATTCAATCTAACACCCGCGATAACTAATACATATCTATACCCAAATATAAGGATTAAAATCGGGAAATAAATTTCCTCGATTTTTAATAATTTCTTACAAAAAATCCAGTGGGCAATTAACATAGGAAATCTTTTTCTTGGCTGCACAGACTGTCAGTGAGTCACACTTCGCTTGCGTATAGAACTCATAGATATAGTATAGCATATATAGAATAGAGTGATCATTGGGGAGAAAAAAGTTATTCCTTTTCATTTGGGAAAAGACGACGTTTTTACCAAAATATGGCCGTCTTTCCCCGAGTGAATACACACGGGAATACATACTAATATTTTAGCAAATAAAATTTATGAATAATTTATTTGCTAAAGGGGAATGGAAGACTCCATATACAGTTTCAAATTCATATTTCTTTCTTTCTTTTCTTTTTTTTTTTTTTTTTTTTTTTTTTTTTTTTCAATACCACTTAATGGCTGTTTCCAAAGCTTTTATTTTTTATCTTTTTTCGGCGTCAAAAATCTTTCTACGATAACATGGGGATGAGAGATCTATATATATTACTATATCTATGATAGAACTACATTAGCACTTTATCAATGTGTATAAAATCTTTAAATTGATTATGACGTCAATTTTCGTGAGATGCATAATTTAACTTTTTATAATTTTTTAACGTTCACGTTTGATTAAATGTATTTATTTTTATGTCGAAAGAAAATGAACTCGTATTTTTTTTTTTTTTTTTTGGCAACAATTAAATTAATGGAACTCACAGATATTTTGGAGCAACTTTAATAAAGGTCTATAATTAACAAATAATTGCAATAAAACAATATTGTGACAATAAATTGAGATAAAAACTATCCTATCTCTCAAGTTGGATCAAACTGCACACAGTGTGCAAAATTTCATCAAAATCAGTTCCTTAGTTTAGGAGTTTACCCCGGACAAACATCGTGACACGTAATTTATATATATATACAGATTAAATTATAAAGTTTTGATCAATGAAGCACAAATAAGTAAAAAACAGGATTAATTTCACTGTATTATCTTCATTATAATATGAATTCAATTTACACTTCAGTCTAAGTAACACGTGGCCGGCTATGCTAACACCAAAAATTTAAAAAGTGGAAATAATTGAATTATACGAAATTTATTAATATGTTAAAAAGTTGAAGATTCTTTGTGTAGATGGCAGCACCAAATATATTTCAGCTTTCATTTCAACCCAGTCGAAAGGTATCGACATCTGTTAGAATCATTTGGAGTTAACAGATAATTGTGACTGTCAAATAATAACAGACAAATAATTAGCAATAAATTAAAATTGCGACTATAATTTGAGATTTAAACTATCCTATCTCTCAAGTTGGATCGAACTGCACATGGTGTGCGAATTTTATTATAATCGGTTAAGTGGTTTAGGAGTCCATTGAGGACAAACATTGTGACACGAGATTTATATATATTAAGATATATATATATATATATATATATATATATATATATATATATATATATATATATATGTATATATATATATATGATACTCTTAGAAAATAACTAATTTTTTGAAAACTTGATATTAGTTTTAACGCGAGTATTAAAAATCTAAATATACATACCAAATAATTAAAATGAAAAAAAAAATCCATTTTGTGTAGTTTTTTATAAATTCAAAATTTAATAAATGTTTTGTTATGTAAAATGTGGGACATTTGAAGAAGCATTAGATAAATCTAGGAGAAGCGAAGCACAGTCCAACAGGATAATATAAATAATCCAAATAATATTTTTTTCTAAGCTATTACTGAATAAATTTGAATTCATTCCCTTTTTATGCATTCCTATTTTAATGTTGCTGTTATGCTTTAATATAAAGAAACAGTATAAAACTTCTGTACAGTCTGTCCTTCTAGTGTTGTTAAGAAAAATTGTATAGGAGAAACTGCTATTAATATTAACAGCAATAATTCTTTTAAGAACAATAAATGCACTTAAATGATATTTTTATAAGATTTTCCGGAATAAATATTATATAATAATATATCCAAAGAATTCAAATAAAGTATAAAAAATGGGGAGTATCATTGAAAAAAATTAACTTGGTGCCAGTTTTAATATGTAGACGACTCCCTAAACAAAATCTTTCTGTACCATTATAAACTATACGTTATTACAAATCGATCGGTACAAGCCGAATGTTTTTAAGAGAATTTACGGCAGAATTAGGTGGGTATATATTTTTTTTTCTTTCTGACTGTACATTGTCGTCTGCACGGTTCGACAAAAAACATCTGTATATTTTATTTTATTATGAAATGTATATTCGTTCAGTTTAAAAACGTGACACAAACCATGCAAAATTTTATTTTGCAATATCTACCAATGTTATAGTTTTATAGATGGATTTTCAAAGGAGAAGTTTTATAATTATATAATCGTAACATAAATTATAAAAGAAATATAAAGTGCACAGCATTGAATTTTCATTAAAAAGTAGCTTTTTGTTTTAATATTAAGATCATATAACACTCAAGAACGCATCCACACATATGTTAAGAAATATATTGGATATACAAGTTGGACTAATACAGTAATATAAAATTCCTTCGTGCTAGAGCGTTGAAAATGTGGGTTAACATAAATTTTCTATCCAAAAGATATAGTATATACCTCCATGTAGGTATTTCTTGTTCATCCTTTATTATTATACTAGCGAGCTTCGCCCGCTAGCGGGTCAGTATTTTCAAATGAATCACTTACAGTAACTTTTAGCCTTAAGAAAAAAAAAATGAAAAAAAAAAATAATTTATGAATGGGTAAAAAGTCGGCACGTGTCCCCACTGCTTTCGGCAGCGCAGTCCCGTGCGCGCTACGCGCGCAGAACTTAAGGGATACACACGCTGCGCGCGCGTATTCCTTCCCTGACCCTTCGTGCCTCCAAAAAAAAAAAAAAAAAAATCTGATCGGGTAAAAAATTCCCACCGTGTCCCCACTGCCTCCGGCAGCTCAGACCCATGCCAACACATCCTACAAGAAAGCCAACGCACAGACTAAAATTGAGGCACTGACGTCACGTTCTATCGTCCTCACAACCAAACCAGTCCTGCAAGCATCGTACTTGTACGTACTATGAACTAAAATCCCACCGTCGGTCGTCAGTAGTAATCGGTAATCTGTGGCCTTCTCGCGTTCGTTTGCAGGTGGATTATTATTATATTTTAATATACATTTCGTTACAAAATAAAGATAGCTTGCTTTGTGATTTTAAGATATATATATAAGAAAACGTCTTAAAAATGCCACATGAATGTACGTTACACACAAGTCGAGGCAATTAAAAAATGGACCTCGAGTAAACGTTTTTAGCTTTCCGCGGGATTAACAAGGAGAGGTCACGACATGGAAAATTCAGATCGGGACGAAATTGCGCATGATTGTAGTACACTATGAGGGTAACAACATATTAAAGCAGTAGGACCCACTATCCACAAAATTTCGAGAAAAAAGCATTTAAAGTTTCAGTAATCTTTAAATACAAGTTATTTCGCAAGCGAGTAAGCGCCTGAGTGGCGTGATCCTAAAGCGCGAGTCTCCCACCCAGATGACTTGGGTTCGAGGCTATCTGCGGGACTACATTTTTTTTTCTTCTTCTTCTTTAACTTTTTATGTAATCTTAACTTTTTATTTATTTTACTTTATTTTACAATTCAATTCAAAATTTGAAAATTTTAATAAAAAATTATTTAATTTTCTTGAGTATAAAATAACTTTTTCTATTTTTAATATTTAAAACTGAAAAATACAATAAATTTCCATAACTTAAAAAACAAAGTTTAGTTTTACAAATCCCTACATAAGAAACATAAAGAAAAGCAGACAAATATTTAAATAATTAAAAAAAATAAGCAAGCTGTAAACAAAGTGTAAAATAGATAGCAGGTGTACTTAAATCTTGATTTGAGCTTCCTGATTTGGTTTGAATGTGTATAAATTACGTAAACACTTCTAGCTTGTTAATAATAAAGGGCAGGTGGGATTTTATTTTGTGCACAGAAGATTAAAAAAAAAAAAAAAAAAAAAAAATGGAAGTCGAAAAGAAACGATGTTCATTAACATTTAAAATCTACATTTAAAGATAACATTTCTTTACCTGTAATAATTTAATAGCATATCAATCCTATACTATAATTTTTAAGAAACTATTGATTGGAGAAGTAATTATTTAATTTGGATAGTAATTAGATATGTGATTAAAATCATCATTTCTCTGTAATTTTTTTTTTTTTTTTAGTTTAAAAAATAAAATAAAATATACCTAAAATGAAATAAAATATTTAGATAAATAATTACAAACAGTTTCTTTAGTTTTACCTTATTTTAAAGTTAAAATAAAACTGAAATTTATTTTTTAAGTTATATAAATTTATTGTATTTTTAAGTTATAAATATTAAAAATAGAAAAAGTTATTTAATACTCAAGAAAATTAAATATTTTATTAAAATTTTCAAATTTTGAATAGATTTGTAAAATAAAGTAAAATAAATAAAAAGTTTAGATTACATAAAAAGTTAAAGAAAAATAAAAAGTGTCCCGCAGGTAGCCTCGAACCCAAGTCATCTGAGTGGGAGACTCGCGCTTTAAGATCACGCCACGGAGGCGCTTACTCGCTTGTGAAATTACTTGTATTTAAAGATTACTGAAACTTTAAATGCTTTTTTCTCGAAATTTTGTGGATAGTGGGTCCTACTGCTCTAATATGTTGTTACCCTCATAGTATACTACAATCCTGCGCAATTTCGTACCGATCTGAATTTTCCATGTCGTGACCTCTCCTTGTAAGAACCTCCCCAAAAAAACGGATATGGAGAAATTTAAAGCCAACAAAACATTCTAAGGTAAGCCAGATTCTTGAATTATCTCTTTAAGAATTTAATGTGAAATTACCCTATATGTTTTACACAAATTTTTAATGCCTTTATTTTATGATGTAATTTTTATAACGAAATATTATACTAAAAAATTAACGAAATAGTAATGTAATAATAACGATGTATGATAATAATTATCTTAATATATAAACTGACATAAATTAGTAAAAATATTGAATTATAACTTCAAAAAGTTCTTTGCAATCAGTCTTAAAGAAAATTTTGTGCAGAACATTTATTAATAATTTTGTAAAATAAGATAAATTTTATCTTGGTCATGAAAAGTATACTGAAAAGACAGATTGTTTAGAAATTTGCCTATAATAATAAATGATCGAAGCTTAGAAATAATAATTAGAAATAGATATATAGCAGTAAATACTTTTGAATATTTATCGGTAAAAATATTATGCTTAATTATGATAAAATAATCTTTTTAAAAAAAAAAAAATGTGTCTGTCTATGTACAAATACATGTATATTATTATTACGATACAAAATATTTCTATTTCTCATATTGTTCATTGATTTTTTCTTTAATATAAATTATAAATTATTTATTTCTGTGAGAATATACTTTTAAATTTAATTTAAAAAAAATGTATTTTATTTAGCTAATATTCTAAGTTATTTTATTATTATTATTATTTTATTATTATTTTTAATCTAAAAAATTGCCAATCAGTTACAAAAGTTATGCATAAACTTTCATTATACAATAGGGTGGGCCGAAAAAGGCCGAAAAAAATTTTTTTTCGAAATTAATTTTGGTATAGAATGAAAAAGTTGTGCAATGGACCAATTAGAACTCACAAGAATTTTTATCAAAATTAATCAATATTTAGCCGCGCCCCTCTGGCATTGAAAAACGGAAAAAAGAACGGAAAAAAGCTTTTTTTTTGGAAAAAGGCCGAAATTTTTTTTTTTCGAAATTGATTTTGGTATAGAATGAAAAAGTTGTGTAATGGACCAATTAGAACTCACAAGAATTTTTATCAAAATTAATCAGTATTTAGCCGCGCCCCTCTGACATTGAAAAACGGAAAAAAAGAACGGAAAAAGCTTTTTTTGGAAAAAAAAAATATTTTGAAAAAATATCCAAAATTTTTAAAGACATTCATTAAAAATGTTAGATAATATGTCAATTAGAACCCATAAAAATTGGTATAATTTTTTTTCATTATTTAACCGTGCCCCTCTGACATAAAAAATTGGTGAAAAATGAAAGAAATATCGGATTTTCTGAAAACCTGTACTATGATAAACTATTCATTATGTTCTAAATTAGTATTGACATAACTGATTAATTAATTAGTATTATAAAAAAAAATTCTATAACTATAACTATTACATTATTATTTTTTTACTTGGTTAATATATAAACATATTTTTTCTTGTATATAAGCATATTTTCTCTTACATAGTAACAAAATAAAGATTAAAGCAAAAATATACAAATTTATGTTGGATTTAATAATACCTGTTGCTTATTGAATATTAGGTACTCGAATAATATTGTCCTTTATTGTCAAACGTTGAGAGTTCTTTTCTTGCTTGAAGTTTGCTACGAATATAGCCATCCCTTGCAATCTCACCACAAACTTTCATTGCAGCTTCAGATACTAATTTAACACATCGTTCAGCAGATTGCGTATGACATGGTAATTTTTCGAATGTCATTAATTGATTCTCTTCTTTTTTGCACATTTCTTTCAAGTCTTTATCCTTTAAATGCATTGTAAGAGGTGTCTCTGTTACAACACAGTTTGACCAATCAATTAAATCAATGTAGTCGTCTGCTTCGAAATTAACTTGAGGAGGCTTGAAAACTCGTAAACCATTCAAGTTCTTCATTTTTATTTGTCGAGCGCCTAGAATTCGCCTAACTGCTAGTTCCCGGATGTGTTTCCTGGAATCATGCAACATTGCTACCAATAAATTTTCGGGATGCGCATAATATGCATTGTTTGACAAAACTTTAAAAATAATTTTCTTAGATTTGTCTGGAAGCTGCTTTGAAAGGGATATCATTTTCCAAAAATGTTGGGAACCATACTGGCAATGCGATTTCATTTTTATTTCAAACCACATTAGAGCATAAACCAGCATTACATATTTCACAAGTATTATAAGATTCTCTGATGGGCTTGGTGTGCTAATGTATAACCGTAACAAACGGTTTGCGGTAGTCAGCCATCGTGCATGACTAAGTTTACCTGGATTACTGTCAGTCAACATAGGAGAAATAGTACCATCTTTTATGGCTTGACAGGTGCGATACAAATATTTTTGATCTGTACTTAGCTTTCTAATATCTTGCGGATCCAAATGCTGAAGTGTAGAGTCCATTTTATCAAATTTGACCACTGGATGTTTCTCACAGTCTTTTAAAAGCAATCCAATAGGTCCAGAATATGAATATGGTCCCCTTGTGCAGCCGTCTATTTCTTGAATAAGGTGTCTTAGTGGCAACTCATTGGTATGAAGCAAACATACATTCCATTGTAGTGGTCTTCCAATGTTTGTCTCAAGCAAACGTATTACTCCACCTTTCCATCCCGTATTTACATTTGTTCCGTCACATCCGATAACTGATAGGTTCTGCAAACTTATGTTATTCTTTCTTGTAAATTCTATAATACCTTCGGCAATTCCTTTTGCACTTTCACCAGCAGTTAACGATATATGACCCATATATTTGCTATCTGGTTCCTCTATTAATGCTACATGCGCTTCTGATGTTAATTTTCGATGACCATGTGTTTGTTGAATAGTTTCATCTTTGCGCCCATCAAAATACAAACTCTTAATAGGTTCTTCAAATAGCCTTTCATCAAATAGCCTTAAATCATTTTCCCTTACTTTTTTTCTTTTCTTCTCTATTTCTCTTCTCACTTTGTTTTTATCAACTATATATGTTTGTTGCTCAGGCGAAACTAAATTGAAATCAGCCAAAACTGCAGTAGTAATTTTGGCCACTGCTCTACTTGAGGCACCAGTTAAATCTGCAGCCAATGCTGTATGAGGCATAGAAATTCTCATTTGATCTGACGATCTTGATGGCGTTTCAGTTTGTTTATGTTTTCTTAAAAGAGGATAAGACCACTTGAAATCTTGATCTGCATTTTTTGTATCCATTTCTGACTCAATCTCTAATTCATTATCTTTCGAAATGTTCTGAGAGTCTTTATTTTGAAATCCACTGGTACTGGGCATTGACATTTTATTCTTGTTTGGACAATTGGATATTTCCATTTTTCGACGTACTCGTTTTTGTAGTTGGTGGGTTGTTACTATATCCAGATTTCCAATAGACATTTTTCTAACTGTCCTTTGATCAATTAAAAATTCTTTTTCTCTCTCAGGAACTTTTAGTTTTTTTTCGCAATTGCACGAATATAAATCTTGGCATTTACAAGCACAAATGTCGAACAATTTTGCGGCATCTGCTTTAAATTTCTTCAATTTCAATTGTAAAAACGGCATATTTCTAGATTTAGCAGGTTTTATAACGTTCTTATATTTACAGTTGTAAGATAAAACCATGGCAGTAACTCGCTTTAATGATACAACAGGAATCGAAGCACGTTTCCATATATCAATAATTTTTTTTGCTACCGCTGCGGCCACGGTTCTTGAAGAAGGTTCTTGACTTTTGTCTCCCTTTATTTGCAATCTGATACTCTGATAACATCTTATTATGTCCTCATAAGTTGGGAGATAAACAGCATCAGAAGGGAATAAATCTTTCCATGTTCCAAACAGCGGACGACTTGACTTTGCTCGCGTCACTTTTTTAATTACCCGTTTTTCCATAACAACCGTTTCATTTGACAAACAAACGTAGAATGAAACGAAATCCAATATTTTATCTTATCTATTAGTTAAATTGACCTTGGAAGCAATGGGAGCAGTAGAACGCCATCTATCGTTTGAAATCTGAACGAAAAGAAACAAAAACGAAAGTAGGGTATAAGATAAGCTTCAGTTTCTTATGTGCATATGTATGCTTATTATTTTTAAGTAAGAGAATAAAAATAGAGTAAAATTATTTGAATTTTATTTGGATTGGTTCGTAGTAACGTATTATGTAATATTTTAGTTATATAGTATAACTAGTTTGAATTTTTTTTTAAATATACTTTTTTCAAAAAACCCGGCTTTTCATCTTTTTCTCAGTTTTTTATGTCAGAGGGGCGCGGCTAAATATTTGGCAAAATTGATGAAAGTTTTTCAGGGTTCTAACTGATTCATTAGGTAACATTTCTGCAATATACCAGAACTAAATTCAAAATAATTTTTTGAAATTTAATTTTTTGAAAAAAACTATTTTTTTTCTTTTTTTCAGTTTTTCAGTGTCAAAGGGGCGCGGTTAAATATTAAACAAAACTGATAAAATTTTTAGAGGTTTCTTACAGACCCATTACACAACTTTTCCGCGCTATACCAAAATCAATTTCAAAAAATAATTTTTTCGGCCCACCCTATTATACAATAGAATTTTCTCAGCAGTAACTGAAAATTGATTTGAAAAAAAAAAAAAAAAAAAAACAGGAAATTTTGAAATATGGAAATACGGTAAGTTAACAATTCCTGAAATCAAGAAATATAATAACTAAATAAATTTTTATATAAGAAAATATATTGATCAAAAAATTATTAAAAAGAAAAAAAAAATCTAACAAGCAATTACCTCTAAATGATTATATAATGATAATAATAATAATAATAATAAATCTCTCTTTTGCGTGACAGGAAATATTCATGGAAATATTTTGTACTTATTTGTATATGTGTAAATTACTATCTAGATTTGAAATTTTCACTCAGGTTGATTCCTTTACCTTAATTTTTGATTTCTTTCCTTGAAATTTTTATAAACAAATTTAATTACATACTTTCCTTGAATTAAAGTATACTATTTTGAAAGCTTTAGAAAAAATCCCATTTATATGATAGAATATGAATGTAAATATTCTGCATTTTATTTACATACGTATAAATTATCAAAATTTTGAATTTTCACCAAGGGTATTTAATTTTTAGCGTAATTTCTGATTTTGCTCGCAATTAAAAAAAAAAAAACAAATTTCACTCAGATTTTTTTTTCATCTAATTCAGTTTGTGACATCACTTAATTATTAATGGAATAATTAAATCAAATAATTTATTTGAATTAACTTTCAAAACATAAACAAAATAATTAAATTTTTTAATTTCTGCTTTTCTTTATATCTTATTTTAAATTTCAAAAACCTTTATTTTATATCAATGAAGTATGTTAAATAATTCTTGATTAACAAATATTATTCTACAATTAAAATAAACAAGTTTCATTATGCATTTTCAATTCCTTTTGAACATTTTAAAAGTAAGAGATGAGAATGAATAAGTACGATTTGTTAAAATGTAAACAGAGTTGAGTTTTGTATAATTTAATTTTAATTTGTTAAGATAGGTGAATATTTGATTATTGTTTTCCTAATATATATTTTAAAACTTTATAAAAGAAACAGAGTTATTTTATACTAAAAAAAAAAAAGAAAGAAAAAAAAAAAAGAAATCATTACTTAATTATCAAACAAGGCATATTTTTAAAAGGATCAATTAATAGAAATAAAATATTTCCATTTTATTTTTATATATAGAATATACTTTAAATAAATAAGTAAGTATATATATATATATATATATATATATATATATATATATATTGATTTAAAATATATTTTAAACATATTTCGTGATAATTTTGTAAAAAAAAAAAAAAAAAAAAAAAAAAAACCACAGAGCTGGCAATAATAAATAATAAGTAAAAAACTTTGTATAAACACCATAAAATGCAAAAATTTGCAACAGTTGTTTCAGGTTAAAAAAAAAGAAATCATGACGCTTCCTCGGGAGAACAAAGTACTTTTTTTATTTATTAATGATAAAATGAAATATAAATTCTGAATGTGACTAATGAGTTAACACTTCCATGATCATCATTAATAATTTAAAACTGGTGAGATTCTTGCATTTTCAAAAACTATAATAATTTATATCACATTAATATTGCGTTAATTTTTAGTATAATATTTCGTTATAAAATTTACATCATAAAATAAAGACATTATAAATTTGTGTAAAACACATAGGGTAATTTTTTACATTAAATTCTTAAAGAAATAATTGAAGAATCTGGCTTACCTTAGAATGTTTTGTTGTCTGAAAATTATTCCGTTTAATGCTCCATATCTTTTTTTTTTTTTTTTTTTTTTTTTGAGTTCTTGATCCCATGGAAAGTTAAAAGCTTTTACTCGAGGTCCATTTTATATTTGCCTCGACATGTGGGTACCACACATTTATGTGGCATTTTAAAGAAGTTTTCTTATATGCATATATCATAAAATCATAAAGCAAGCTATCTTTTTTTAACGAAATGTATGTTACAATATAATAATAATCCACGTGCAAACGAACGCGAAAAATATCATCTTACACAAAATTCTTCATTATAATAATAATTTATAATAATGTATAATAATAATAATAATTTCTAACATCCCTGGATAAAATTTTTGATTCGGAGATTGTTTCATAATCAGTTCTGCTTTAAATTCAAATAAATTTATTGAATTTTTTTTCAACGTTTAAACACCAAAACTTAAAAAAAAAAAAAAAAAAAAAAAAAAAAAAAGGGCGGAGGGATACGTTAATACTGTATAATTTGAAATATGAAAGAATTTTTAATTGGCAATATAAAATAATAAATGAATATTTTATATTTTTGAGAAGAAATTGACTTAACGTATTTATTTTATTCAATAATATAATTTTTCTGTATTAGATTGTTATATGTTTCACAATGAGAAAAGAATATAATAATGCTCAATGATCGGAGTTAAAGGTTAAAATACTACAATTATATAATCAATATTAAAATTCTCCTTCTTTCTTCTTAAAAATAAAACTGTCCTTATTTTATAACACTGGAATTAACCATCGCAACGAATTTCCTTTTCACTTAAGAACGGAGGTCCATTACCGTGACGTCATACACCCTGTGCGGTGGCTTTCTTGTAGGATGTGTTGCCCATGCGCGCTGCGTGCGCACGTGTGACGGTATACGTGCGCTGCACGCACATATTCCTTCTCAAATCAAAATTTTATTCTTAAGAAAATTTCAAAAATCATTTCTCTACGGGTAAAAATTCGGACCGGCTCCCCACTGCCTTCGGCATCGTTGATCCGTGCGCGCTGCGCGCGCATAACTTAAGGGGTACGGTAATTTCCCTGACCCTTCGTGCCTGAAAAAAAAAATTCTGATCGGGTAAAAAATCCCAAAGGGTCCCCACTGCCTTCGGCAGCGCAGACCTATGCGCGTTGCGCGCGCACGTATTAAAGTATATGCGCCCTGCGCGCACATATTCCTTCACAAATAAAATTTTGATTCTTAAGAAAAGAAAATAAAAAAAAAATCAGTTGTCATCGGTTAAAAAGTTGGACCGGGTCCCCACTGCCTTCGGCAGCGCAATCCAGTGCGCGCTGCGCGCGCACAAGTTAGGGAAAACGCGCGCGGTGCACGCACATTTCTTCTCCACCCTTGCAGGCTCTCTTAATTAACCTACGTATACCAATTTTGAACGATCTAACTCATTTGGCTGACATGCACAAGAAAACGTAATCAGGACACCTCAAAACGTGTAAATATTGTGAAAAATTTCGATAATTTAAAAGAACTTTAAAAAAATCTTTCGAAGGATGTATTAAAAATAATTTAATCATAATTAGAAATTGAAATATTGAAATTTGAAAATATTACAGCGCCATCTGGCGGTATGAATTTCTGTATTCCACTGTTCGATTCCAAATGAAAA
This sequence comes from Salticus scenicus, assembly GCA_963930645.1. Lineage (NCBI taxonomy): Eukaryota > Metazoa > Arthropoda > Arachnida > Araneae > Salticidae > Salticus > Salticus scenicus. The sequence continues at coordinate 90,838,959 of OZ005649.1, read as the reverse complement.
AATCTGGTGTGCAACAGCCACACGACTTCCATTACCCAGTACTACACACATTATAGACATTTTATATACATTTTTGATTTAAATAAGTAACAAAATTGCTCTATCCATCAAACAAGTTATTTAAAATAATAATTAGAAAAATAATAATGGGCGGACCTGAAATTGAGCTATTTATACAGGACGCCTATCAATTTTCCTGAACTAACCAACTATATCATTCGAAAGGACATCTAATAGAGTGTTTATATAGCAAGTTTGAAGAAAATCGTTTGAGCCGTTTTTGAGATACGGACTTACGGCCCCACTTCCGGTTTCCGATGTCCCACTTCCGGTTAAACACAATTATTGACAGGAAAACAATAATTACATACAAAAGCATATTTAAAAGTGAGTTAAAATGGCGAGTTTGAAAAAAATCCGTACAACCGTTTTTAAAAGAACGCCTTTGCGAGGCCTGAAATTGAGCTATTTATACAGGACGCCTATCAATTTTCCTGAACTAACCAACTATATCATTCGAAAGGACATCTAATAGAGTGTTTATATAGCAAATTTGAAGAAAATCGTTAGAGCCGTTTTTGAGATACGGACTTACGGTCCCACTTCCGGTTTCCGATGTCCCACTTCCGGTTTTCCAATTTTCACCAAAATTTGGAAATTTCCTCTGTACACCAGACGTATTTCAATTCTAAAGTTTCGTAGCTCTATCTTTATTAGTTTCTGAGCTATAATAGCCAGAAGATTCTCCACATACACACACACACACACACACATACATACACACTGACCAATTGCCAAAAACCACTTTTTTGGGCTCAGGGGACCTTAAAACGTGAAAATCAGGTGAAAACCCGATATCTAATTTTCAGACCGAATACAATACTTCCATTACCTACGGTAGTAGGGTAATGGAAGTAAAAAGCGTTTTAATGATGTATTGCTTATGAAATTATTTTAATTAGTAGCTGAGATACAAAAGAAAACCTAATCAGGAACCCTCAAAACGTGTAAATCGAGTGAAATCTCGCGCGCATTGCGCGCGGTATACACCTATTTCTTCCCCACCCTTTCAGCTCCTTCTAATTAACCTATGTATACCAATTTTGAATGGTCTAACTCAATTAGCTGAGATGCAAAAGAAAACATAATCAGAAAACCTCAAAACGTGTAAATGAGGTGAAAACTTTCGATAATATAAAAAAAAAAAACCTTAAAATATCTTTCAAATGATGTATTAAAAATAATTTAATTATAATTAGAAATTGAAATTTTAAAATATTAAAGCGCCATGGATCGAACCGGTGGCGCAGTCCCGTGAGCTCTGCGCGCGCACAAGATAAGGGATACGCGCGCGGTGCACGCCTATTTCTTCTCCACCCTTTCAGGTCTTCTTAATTACCTACGTATACCAATTTTGAACGATCTAACTCATTTGGCTGAGATGCAAAAGAAAACGAAATCAGGACACCTCAAAACGTGTAAATCTGGTGAAAACTTTCGATAATTTAAAAGAACTTTAAAATATCTTTCGAATGATGTATTAAAAATAATTTAATCATAATTAGAAATTGAAATATTGAAATTTGAAAATATTACAGCGCCATAAAAGAAAATTGATTCAGGAGACCTCAAAACGTATAAATCTGGTGAAAATTTTCGATAATTTAAAAGAACTTTAAAATATCTTTCGAATGATGTATTAAAAATAATTTAATCATAATTAGAAATTGAAATATTGAAATTTGAAAGTATTACAGCCTGGCGGTACAAATTTCTGTATTCCACTGTTCGATCCCAAATCAACAAAGCTTTCCAATGATGTATGACTTATGAAATTATTTTAATTAGTAGCTGAGATACTTTAAAATGTGCATCGAATGACGTATTAAAAAAAAAAAAAAAACATAATTAGAATCTGAAATATTGAAATTTTAAATTATTACAGCGCCATGAGACCTCAAAACGTGTACGTCAGGTGAAATTCCGAATTCCATTATCTACGGTAGTCTGTTAATGGAAGTAAATAGAAAAAGAAATATTTTTACCTTAAGTGTATTTGTGTCGTTTTGAAACTGGCATCCTCTTTCGACAGATAAAATGTGAGGCGTGTAAAGATAAAATTTAATTTGCAATTAAAATGTAAATCTTTTGTTTATTGACCAAAATCGATTAAATTTGAACTGTAAGTTTGTTTTGTGGTGTTAAGATTGTATACTAAGTAAAATGTGTAAAATTTGAAAAATTGAAGAAAATAGAAAATTGCAATATTTAATCGCAGTACGAAACACGTGACCTCATTATATACCAGATGTGTTTCTTTCCGTTGAAGACTTTCGTCTGCAAAGCTAAGATTCTTGTGATTTGTTGCCAATATTTTTTTATAGTTTAGTTAATTTTTAAAAAATCTAATTGTCCGATCGATAAGCCGTTGAAACCATCGGATTAAGAAAAAAAAGCCCTTTCCAATGGTATCTTGTTTGTAACAATACGACTGATATTTCTAATTTATTTTCCACTTTTTTCCGTAAAAATGTCTCTTTTTAAGCATTTAATCATGAATTCTGGGTCATTTTTCGTTAGACAATGGTCGACATTTTAATTAATATCTCCGCTAATTAGGGTCGCATCGTTTAGCAAATTAGATAACCCAGATGTGCGATAAATTTCCTGTCCGACGGTACCTGTTCGAAGTCCGTGCGACCGTTAGTGGCGGAGTTTTTGCTGTTTCAAGCCGTTTATCACAGACAGACAGACAGGCAGACAGGCACACACACACACACGAGCGTACAGATTTTAATAATATAAGAGATGATTGTAAAGAGATCGAAGAACCGATCGTAAATAAAATTGCGAAAACCGTTCTTAATTGATAGAATTAGCGAAAATCTAGACTGAAGAAAAATGGTGAAAAAGATGGTAGATCACTTTTAGTCAAACAATTAAACAAGGAAAAATTAAACTGGATTTGTTAATTAAACTGTATTTGTTTTTGGTTTAGACCAGCTCGGTGTCATTGCATGAGTACGCGTCACGCGTTGGCCGTACTTTAGCGCATATGAGGTGATGAGACGTCAAAGCGAAATAAATATTTCTTGCATCAATGCTATATTTGTTTTCAGTACTAACGTGTGTTCAGTTTTTCCGTGTGAGATATGCGAAGTTAATTATATTAAAGTGCATTTTGAATGAATGTATTTAGTTTTTAATAATAAAGTTAAGTATTTATTTAAGATTATTAATAAGAAATAATAATCTGAAATAAATACTTAATTAGAGAAGCTCACAATAGGAATTAAAATAAGATATTATCGAAATATGCTTATTTTTAAGTTATGTTGTGACTGTTGCACGAAAAATACGTAATAATACATAATTTCTTTATTTACAGTGAAAGGAATGTGTTCTGATATTTAGAATTCCATATATGGAAGAAGCCACAATCTACAATGATTGAGTGCATGCATGTAATAACTCTTGTGCGTATAAAATAACTTCTTATATATATTAACAATATATATTATCTGTAATAAGTTTCCATCATACTTATAAAAAATAAATTGTTGAAATAAATTAAAATAAATAAATAAATAAGTAAATATGAAGAATATCAATCTACTATTACTTACTCGTTTGTGAAATATTTAATTAAAAAATATATGTACATTATTATTTTAATACATATATATGCACCAAAATGAAAATTCATTTGCTAACTAGTAGATAAATTGGAATTAATTTTTTAAAGGAATTCTTTGCTACTAAATATTAATACGGACATGGTTAAAAACAAAATACCTTACAATATGTCCTAATACTAACAATAATTGTAACAAATTATACAGATTAAATTGAAATTTACATCATGTTTGCGATTTTAAAATTAAGCATTTTGTCAAAAATTAGACAAACTATCATGGAACATTTGATTTTAAAGAACTTAACATGCCATATATACATATTAAAATCGTAATTTTATTTTAAATCAATGTTCTGACGTTATTTGATTCAAAATAAAACTATGGATAAAATTAAATATCATTTGAGTTTGCTTTCACGGCATTTGGAGTGCAACTCAATGTATCTGCGACATCTTACTGAAATTTCTAGATATTTTCTGGGTTTTTTAGGAGTAACTCAACGGATTAAGCGAAGATATTTTAAAAATAAAATTGTGTTAAATTTTGCGCAAGCGCAGTTACACACATATATATATATATATATATATATATATTTTTTTTTTTTTTAAAGGTTTAAATTTAATCAGATATTTGATGTTTTTAACACTTTCCAACAACGTTGAAAAATTTTAATGACTTCGGTTTGTCTGTCTGTCTGACTGTATGTCCGTCTGTCCGTATGTCAGTCTGTCCGTCTGTCTGTCTGTCTGCCTGTTTCTTCGGGCTCTAACTCCCGTAAATATTCATGGAAATTCTTGAAACTGATATATGTTATTCAAGTTCAGAATCGGGCGTGCCCTATTGAAAATAGATTTTACACCTCTAATGGTTTGTATACAGAGACATCCGAAAGTATTTCAAAGCATTGTGTTCTATGAGAGGTATTTCTATAAACCGTATTTTTAGACCTTTACTGTACGCATATCTTAATGAAATTGAAATGTGTTATTCAAGTTCACTATTGGATATTTACTCTATAAAATGGAGTAAATACCACCACTGGTTTATGTACAGGGAAATTCAAAAGTATTCCAAAGCATTGCGTTGTATGAGGGATATTTCTATAAATCAATTTTTAATAACTTTACATTCCATGAAGTTTTAAGAAATTGAAACATGTTATTTATATGCACAAAAGAATGCTTTTCATAGAATATAGCATGATTAACATTAGATTTACAGGGTGACACAAAAATGTTCAGTTATAATAAGAGCTAATAATAAAAATTTGCTAGTATTGCACTTTCGTTTACATTATTTTTTTTTTAAACTTTTTAACATTTTTTTAAGTGTGAATAAAATTTCAATTTGTGTATCTGTCTGAATATTCTTCTGTCCGTCTGTCTGTCTCTCTTGTTATTTTTCTGCGCTCTAACTGCCGTAAATATTTATGGAATTTCTTTAAACCGATATATTTTAGTCTTGTTCACTATCGGATGTTCCCTTTTGAAAATGGAGTGAATACCTCTTCTTGTTTGCGTACAAGGACACCCAAAAATATTCGAAAGCACTGTTTTCTATGGGAGGTATTTGTATAAACCATATTTTAATGCCTTTACTATACAGAAACTTTAATGAAATTTTAGTATGTTATTCAAGCTCCCTATCGGATGTTTCCTATGTAAAATAGAGAACATTTCTAACTTATTTCTGTACAGGGACACTTGAAAGTATTCCAATGAATTGCATTCTATGAAAGTTATTTTTATGAACCAAATTTGAATAATTTTACTTTCCACAAAGCTTAATGCAATTGAAATATATTATTCGTATGCACAAATGACTTCTATATAATATAGTATGATTTCCATTAGATTTATAGGTCCACACAAAAAATATTCAGTTACATTAAGAGCTATTAATAAAAATTTGCTGGAATTGCACTTTCGTTTACATTAAGCGTTTTAACACTTTCTTATAATTTCAGTGAGACTATAATTTCAATTTGTGTATATGTCTGTCCGATTGTCTATCTTTCAATCTTTTGGTCTCCTGTTCCTTGCAACCGTAAATATTTTGAGAATAAAATATATATATATATATATATATATATATACAATTAAACTCACTACGGAATGTTCCCAATTTAAAATTACATTTACAGGTCCTGTACAATTAGTTTATTTACATTGACAAAAAAAAAAAAAAAAAAAATCCAGTGCATTACGTTTTAGGACAGAATTTTTTAAAAGTTATATTTAAAAAACTTTTACTGTAAAAATCATAAAAACATTGGCATGTATTGTTAATATTCTAAAATAATGTTTTGTATAGAATATGATATGATTAACTTTCAGATTTACAGGACTACACTAAAATATTCAGATAAATTAAAAGCTGTGATTATAATAGAAGGGATGTATTTTCTATTGCGTTAAGCCTTTTTAATACTTTCCAAAATGTCTAAGAGTGATTTTAAAATCAATTAGTCTTTCAGTATATGTTTCTGTTCTTCTGTCTGTTGTGTGATAAAGTAGGCAATGAATATTAAAAGTTATTCGCTACAACAATTACGTACAGTTGGAAAGTGTTACTAATCAATACATATTGCATGATTTTTCTTTCTTGTTATATTATTATTGCAGGTTGTGTTTATAGTAGCATGTGAAGTTTTCTGTAAGTGTTTTTGTACTAGTTTAAAAATCATTCATGTTTTAAACAAAAATTATATGAAACATAATAACATTGTAAAATAACTCTTTATAAAACTATGTAGATAAATGTTATTTACATACAGATTGATATATATAATTATAAATAATCCTCATAACCACATGCTACAGATACGATACGTTATGTAACATGTACCAGTTTTCTGATTGCTTTTAACTGTTTTAATTTTTCGTACAAAAAAAAAAAAAAAAAAAAAAAAAAAAAAAAAAAAATATTTTAATAAAAAAAAAAAAAACAGTCAGTTTAAATATTTCTTAAAAATAAATAAATAAATAAATAAATAAAATAAAGCAAAGGTCGTCGTACCTATATTATGCAAGATTTTCAGTGTTTTATATATACTTATTATTTATCCAACGATTTCCTTCAAAAAAAACTAAAAGAAGTCTGCTCGGATTATTAAATATGTTTCAGAGAACTCATCATTTTTTTTAAAGCAGTACTAAATCAATATTGGATGTTTTTATAGAATCATCCAAGCAAAAATACATGATATTTTCAAAAAGAAAAAAGTAAAATAGTTATTACTTTGAAATTTGCTTTTCTTTCAACAGATAAATGCTGTCTGTATTGATAGATGGAATATGTTTAGAAATATTTTTCATTATTTTTACAGTAACAAATGAAATATAATACTTTGGAAATAAAAATACCGTTGAAGCATCTACAAATTCATAAATCGATGGAACGTTATATCATACTACGTATCTTTATGAAGCAGAAAAAAAAATAATAGATATGACTGAATTTATTGGTTTAATAAACTGAACTATTTTTGATATTACATTATCTGAAATTCAAATAAAAAAAAAAAAAAAAAAAAAAAAAAAAAACAGAAAAAAAATGAATATAGTTGAAACGACTACATATAGTTTTGTGTGCATGAAAATCCTCAAATATTATATAACGATAAACATTTCAATTATAAATTAACGAACCTATGTACAATAAATGTGTAAACATCAGAACTTCTTCACAGAACATAAAATAATAAATATAAGCGCAACCACTTTCAAAGAACATGGCCTTTCTTCTACAGAAAAAAAAAAAAAAAAAAAAAAAAAACGAGCTTTGCCCTTGGCGGAAAAAGGAGGACTAAAAGAATTATGACGATTATATCTCATTTGCCTCCAAGACAATGCTTTCACGTCCTAAGAGGTATCATTGTGTTCCGGGTACTTCAAGGAAGACATTTTAATTAGTTTGAAATTTCTATCATCTTAATTAACGAAGTTATTAATTAAAATTTTCGGATTAATAAAGATACTTTACTTGACATCCTGAAAAAAGTTTCTTCAAATTGATGTTCTTTCAGACACATGGTGTCATTTTTCACAGGAAAAATAAAATGTGATATATGGTGAAAAAAGCATAAAATAAATATCAGTGTTGCTATTGGTAACAAAGAAATTTTTCGTCTGGAAATAAATAATAAAAAGCGTTATCTTAGGTATTTTTAATGAAAAAAAATAATTTAGGATTGTAAATTGTCGTCTGTAGATTTTTTTTTTTTTTTTTCTGCGTTTATATAATTAATTTTCTTAGTGGCATTTTTTTATATCACATATATATTATATGTTCTTAGAAAAAAAGAAATAATGATATAAAGTCATATCTGCATAATTAACTGTATCTTTTTGTCTTTAAAGTGTATTTATCTTTTTTTATTTAAAAACATATTTTAAAATACTTCGGATATATTTTGGCATGGAAAAATATTTTAGATTCAAAATCAAAATTATAAATCTTCTAATTTAGCATTGATATTTTTTTAACATTACAGAATTAAGCATTTCTATTATATATTTCGAGTTTCTAATTATGGCAAGAAAAAAAAATCATCACCTAAAATTCTTATAAAGAATCAAGTAGATTTTATAGTTTGCTATTTTAAAAAGTTAGTAGGACAGAATTAAAAATTGAAGCTGTAGGAGATATTTCGAAATTTAAAAAAAAAATAATAATAATAAACTATATTTTTTTCCAGATATCTTTGAACGTGTAAAGCTAATATCTAACTGTACATCAAAGATATATAGAGTGTATCATATACTATCCTAATTTAACTAAAAAATTCGATAGTAAAAAGTATAGGCATTATAAAAAAAAGGTAATAGATTTTTTTTTTCAAGCAAATGAATACAAAAAAAAAAAAAAAAAAAAAAAAAAATGCCAAATAGTGACAAATAGTGACAAATAGTGACAAAAATTTAAAAGTCGCCAAGGTAGTCATATGCTAAAGCTGTAACGCAAAATGTTTTAGATATTACGAATTTCTGTAGTGCTGATTTTTAGGATAATATATATATTAATTGGTATTGAATTTTTTTTTTCCATTTGGCATTGAATGTGGGGATTTGCATAACATTTTTCTGCTTTTGTCTTGTGTTATGCACTTTTAATATCCCTATGCAGTGAAAGACAACGAATCGAATAGATGAGCATAGCGCCGAAGGGGTTAACAAGTGAAGCGAGTCGGCGAGAGGTGGAGCCTCCCTCGGGGGTTTATGAGCGGAGCAAGCATCGGTCAGAGTCCCCTAGTGTTTTTTTTTTTTTTTTAATTTGTGATGTTAAGAAAATCGTCCCCTATTTTATAATTACATATTTATTGAAAAATAACTGTGTTTTATTATTATTATTATTATTATTATTATTTTATCATTATTATTATTTTATTATTATTATTATTATTATTATTATTATTATTTTATTATTATTATTATTATTATTATTTAAAATATTTTAAGTTTCCGAACACTATAGTGAGGAAAGTATTCTAATCATGTCAAAAATCCGAATTCGAGATTTTGATGTTTCTATACGTTTCGAGGTCCAATGAGTCCGTTTTCACTATTTTTGCGATGATGTATGTATGTATGTGTGTATGTATGTGCGTAAGTATGTGTGTATGTCTGTGAGTGAACACGCTAGCGTCTAAATGCTTTGTTCGAATAAGCTGAAAGTTGGTGCGTTTATTGTAAGTCGCCATAGTACGAACCCTATAGATTTTGGTGAATCTAGCACGTATATTTTTTTTTACAGGGACACAAAGAAAAATTCTTTATCATTATGGCCTATGGGACCAAAATCTTAAAAAGTGCGATATCATCTAAACTCCTAATTCAATTGAGCAAAATATTTATACACATATTATAGGTCACAGTTACTGAATCTGTATAGAATTTGGAGAATCTGGCACTTACAGTTTTTTTACAGGGGAACAAAGAAAAATTCTTTATCATTATGGCCTATGGGGCCAAATTTTAAAAAGTGTGAGAGCGTCTAAACTCTTATTTAATCTGAACGAAAAATTTGTACACATGTTATAGGTCACAGTTGCACGAACTGTATAGATTTTGGTGACTTTAGCACTTACAGTTTTTTTACAGGGGCACAAAGAAAAATTCTTTATCATTATGGCCTGTGTGACCAAATTTTTACTTTCTTCTATATTCAATAGAAGAAAGAATTGGATTCATAAAAATTTTCGTCCTCGAGTTTTTGATGGATTTACACGTTTTGAGAGCTGTAGAACACGATTTGACCATTTTTAGAAAATGTCTGTCCGTTTGTCTGTCAGTCTCTCTGTGTGTGTGACAAACTTTTGTGGCAACTGTATCTCAGGAACTACTTCATAGAATTTCATACAAATTGGTATGTAGTTGCACCTTGACATAAAGTAGTGCCTATCAACTTTTGGTAAAAATTGTCTTACAGGTTGCCTTTCCATCCCGCTTTTTCTAAATTTTTAACGTGGTGGTATAGTACAAAATTTTGTATAAATCTGCAAAAAGAGAAATATTTTTTAATAATCATTATGAAATTTACCAGAATTATTTGTAATAGAGATAGTCAACAGAGAAAAAATTTTTGTATGTGTAGGAGCTTCGCCTCCCCCCCCCCAAGGGGGGTGGGGAATCCCCCCTCGAGGGGAGTAAATTTTCATGATGGGTATCTTTCAAAAGAGCTCGCCAGTACCTTTAAAACAAATGGTTGAATCATAGATCTGCGATAATTTAAAATGAAGTTATCGATTTCTTTTTCATTTTTAACAAATATATATATATATATATATTTTTTTTATGTACTATTGACAATAATATTGACCTTTTTTTTTTTTTTGATATTTAGTGTTGTACTACTTCTCTAATATGGAAATCGTCTGCATTATCATGGAAGATAATTTTTTTAAATAATAATTTTAATAAATTATTTTTACTGAGTGAATTTGTATAGGAAAATATAGAAGAAAGTCATGTGGTGGCCACAACATACTAGTTAAAAGTGCAATAGCATCTAAACGCCTTATTCAATTGAGCTGAAATTTAATATGAATATTATAAATCACTGTTGCTCTAACTATAAGCATTTTCGTGAATCTAGCATTTATAGGTATTTTACAGGGACACAACGAAAATTCTTTATCATTATGATCTATGAGCTCAAAGTTCAGTAGCGTTAAATAAAACATCGTGTAATATATGGAGAAATACTCAAACACTTTATTATGGTTTTATCTCTTTTGTTTGTTTAACAACTCCTCTTTCTTTACTTTATGTACAAAACTGTTAATTTCTCAATGTTTGGAAAGTCGAGTGGAGTCACTCCAGATTTTTTTCTCGGCATTAATATAACTCTTAGTACGGAAAAATATTTTAATTTCTATAGATATAACGTGATTTAAACTTATTTTTACTTCATCTTAAAATGTATAAGAAAGAACGATTATTCCATACTACTTACCGATAGGTATTTGAACACTATCGAATTTAGATATTTTGTGAAATATCTAGAAAAACTCTTTAGGAATCATCCTGAAACTTTTCGTGCGTAAAAAACAGGTTGCACCTCATATATTTCGGCGAAAGCTTTTTTTTTCTGAAGAGAAAAAGGGGACCAGTAAAAAATTAACGAAAAAACAAAATGTTTTGCATCGCCCTGTAAAAAGTATTGTTTGAAATGCGTTTCGGCTATAAAATGTGATTATGGGAATTCTTTAAATTACCTGTATAGATCTGTATCGTATAAGGCTACCACATATATTTACGGAGATAGAACAATTCCTTTAAAAAAAATGCAAAAGGAATGCCACTTTTTTTAATTATAACACATAGGGTATTAAACTCAGTGCATAGCCGTTTTTAGGAAATTTGCCATACTGCAATGAAAAGGCAAAAATGTGAAATATCTTACGAAATATGAGCATTTTTACTAAATATTTTTTTATTACGCATGTGCAAGCTTTATAAAAAAAAAAATAATTTCCGTAATTTAAATTTAATAGCCAAAAGTTTTAAGCTACTTATATGAAATCCCCAAACAAATATCGTGTAAATTTAATCATTTATGAGTTATAAAAGGGACATAATTTATGTTCTTAAAAAAAAAAAAAAAAAAAAAAAGAAAGAAAGATGATAGCTTTATCAATAATTATTTACAATCATCAAATATAATGGGGATATTGGGCATTGATTGAATCAAAATAGAAATATTATTTACTTTTTATTCTGTGAGGAACTAAAATTCTGTTTATTCTATAACCCATAACTGTTTGAATTTACACGATACTTGTTTGGGTATGTGATATAAGTAGCTCAACACTTTTGGCTATTAAATTAGGCAAATGAAATTTTTATTATGCTTACACATGAATAGTTAAAAATTATTTAGTAAAAATGCTCAGATTTCATAAGATATCTAACATTTTTTATTGTGATTGCTGTATGCTGTGTCTAATGCAGTATGGCACGATTCCTAAAGCTGGCTTTGCACTGGGTCTAATAGACTACGTCGTGTAATTTAAACATATGACATTTTTTTTTTAAATTCCTTAAAAGGAACCGTTATTACTCCATGAATTTATATGGTAGTATCATAAAAAATTATACAGGTAATTAAAAGAATCCTTTTAATCACATTCTATAATCAAACCGCATTTCACACACTACCCTTTACAGTTTAATGTAAAACATTTTGATTTTTCTTTAATTTGGTACTTGTCCCTTTTCTTCTTCAGGACAAAACTTTTGCTGAAATATATGAAGTGTAACATGTTTTTGACCTTACCAAAGTTTCAAGATGATTCCTAAAGAATTTTTCAAGGTATTTGACAATACGTCTAAATTCGAAAGTGTCCAAATACTGTACATACTTATATACTTTACTTTATATACTTTATACACTTATTATTGGTAAGTTTTGTATAAACCAAAGCAAAGAAATGCAACATTCATAAAATATATGACGTTATATTCATTCTAGTTATTCCAATTTAATAATTAACAAACAGATATTACATAGAACATGTTATTGATTTCTAATCTATACAGTCTTATTTATAAAGCATTGATAAATTTTGGATACACTAAATTGTGGAGTTTGAACGTCCATTTTCGACGTATTCTGGCAATCAATTTAATGATTTCATTATGGAGTAAGATGGTTTTAATCCTGAATTATCGCAAAATTATTTATTGATGCATTCGGCGTGGCGATAATGTGATAAATAAATAGCATTCCATTGTAAAAAAGAGTGTATTGTACAGTTGTTAATACTTTTAGAAACACAGTATTACATTCAACGAATCATATGGATCAGCATCTTTCGATAGCTGCTTCAAAGATTACCATAAAAACTTAAATTTTACTTTTTGTTCGTGACGATTTTAAAGTTATAAAATTGAAAAATATAAAGACAAATTATAAGAGGAGGGGGGAGGATTGTTAGATTAAATATATATATATATATATATATATATATATTATGCGTACACAAACTTGTGAAAATTATTGGATAAATTGAGGAATATTACAAAACAGTATGTTCATCAATTATTTATTAATTTAGTTTATGAAAAATGCTTTATTTAATACTAAGTATAGTACAAAGAACCATTTATAAGTTTAGAAATACTGATGAATCTAAAATAATATGAAATAATATTTTACATATACAAAATATAAAGACAAAACATTAGCTGTCAATATTTCGCATAAGAGAGCATAATAAAAATTAATGATCCTAAATGTAAAAAAAAAAAAAAAATCTTCTTAAAAGTTCCTGTTTGAATGAAAAAAATAAAATCTCTATTACATAAATTCTTAAATCATACTTTTAATTATATTTCCAATATTATCGTTCATTACAACTTATTATTTTTAGAAAATAATTTTGTAAGGAGTTTTAGCAAAAATGCTATTTATAAATCGAAATTAAGTGATATAATACATACATGCACACGATTTCATGTTAAAATATTTAATGTGCAATTAAAAAAAAAAAAAAACTGTATTTTATTAAAACAAAAGATAACGGAGAAAACTAAAATGTCTACAATTATATGCATGTTTTTAATTATTATTGTTATTATCTTAAGACAACTTTTATTAATTCTTTTATAATGTGGGTACTTATAATTTCTTTGAATAATTATTTTTTTAAGATAGCGACGTTTTTATTTTTTATCTCAAGAATAGATATAAATAAAGTTAATAAAACAAAATATAAATATCCTTCCCACTACTTTTATAATAAATTTCAAAATGAAGTTTATTTATTTATTTATTTTTTCACATAAGAGATACTTTTTACTTTTATTACCCTACTACCGTAGGTAATTTAAATATTGTATTCGGTCCAAAAATTCGATATCGACATTTTATCTGATTTATACGTTTTGAGGTCCCCTGAGTCCAAAAAAAAGTGGTTTTTGCCAATAGTGTGTGTATGTATGTGCGTATATATATGAAATCTTTTCATTATCATATCCCCGAAACTAATAAAGATAGAACTACAAAACTTTATTAATGAAACAGGTCTGGTGTACAGATGAATTTTCCAAATTTTTGGTGAAAATTAAAAAACCGAAAGTGGGACAAAGGAAATTGGAAGTGGAACCGTAAGCCTGTATCTCAAAAACGACTCAAACGATTTTCTTAGATGTCCTTTCAAATGATATAGTTGGTTAATTCAGAAAAAATCATATGTGTTCTGCATAAATAGCTCAATTTCAGGTCTCGCAAGCGCGTTCCTTTAAAAACGACTTTACAGATTTTTTTCAAACTTTACAAATTAACTTACTTTTAAATATCCTCTTGTATGTAATTATTGTTTTCCGGTAAATAATTCAATTTTGGTAAAAGCTGGTATCTCAAAAACGGCTCTAACAATTTTCTTGAAAATTGCTATATAAATACATTCCTTTCTCATGTATTACGTGGTTATTAGAGGAAAGCGTTTACACCAATCCTGCTTAGGTAGGTCAGTTTTAGATCTCAGAAATTGATGTTTCAAAAAAGAAATCTACCCTTTTTTTTTCTTATTTTTTACCTCGCTATATGTAAGCTTCGTTTTATATGTCCTTACATGTGCATATAAAGTTTCTCTTACCGAAAACAATTTTAGGTTTCTACTTCTTTTGATCTCTTTTATGTCTTCTGATCACATTATCTCCAAAAAATGCATTTAATACGTGTAATAGTAAGTAATGGAAGTCGTGATTTTGTTTCATACCAGAATTCTTTAAATTCATTCCAATATGATAATTTAGATTAACCAAACGTTTTTGTCAGTTTTGACTGGCCTAGCAGTAATGAATAATTTAAAAAAGAACTGACGTTATTATTAATCTGTTTATTTATAATCATTCAATATAATGAATACAAGAGTTGGCTTCGTCATAATTTAGAATATTTTTTACAAAAATTCATACATATTAAAAATTCAATTTACTTCTTAAAAGACAGTTATGGCTTCTAAAATTTAGATTGTAAAATGCATTACAACAATTCGGAAAAATCACTTTGAGTTATTTAATTTCTTCCATACAAAAAAAAAAAAAAAAAAAAAAAAAAAAAAGAAAGAAAAAAAAAAGAAAAGAAATGAAAGAAAACAACTCTTACCACATTTTTTTTTTTTTTTTTTTTTTTTTACATCCACCCCATGTTTTGGACAATAACTCAATATAATATTTTAAAATTATTTTTTTTTAATTAGTTACACTTAAAGAAATGTATAAATCATGATTAATTAACGTAAGAAATATTTTATTAACTATAAAAGAATTAACTATTTACGTATTCAGAAATAGTGATGAACCTAAAGTGCTATAGAATACAAAAAATATTTTAGAGAAAAAAATAATAAAAATATTGGTCGTTAATTAACTAATATAAAGTAATGCTTTTTATAAAGAATAAAATAAAAAAAAGATCTTCCGTTACAAATAAGAAATACCCGGTGATATGGAAATACTTAAATCATATCTTTAATTAGATTTAAACTTTTTTTTTTTTTTTTTTTACATAGATATTCGTTCATTCCTTTTTCTGTTTTCGGAAAATAATTCAGTAACTAGTTTTAACAAAAATGATATCCATAAGTCATCATGATTTGATTTAATACGCCTACATAAAGTATTGTTAAAATATTTAATTATTTATTTTTCCTTAAACAAAATGTTTCATAAAAAAAAAAGAAAAAAAGGCAACAGAGAAAAAAAAATATATGACAATGTATGCTTTTTAATTATCTTGCATGTTCATTTAACTGTAATTTTCTTCATTTCTTCTAAAACGTGTACTTTTACTTACAATTTCCTTTATTGGGGTATTTTGATTTATAATTTTGAAAAAAAATCACTTTTATGTGTGTTAAATGGATAAGTAAAAGTCTATTTACATCGCAAATTAAAAAAAAAATGTAAGGATAACTACTAACAATGAATTTTAGCATGTATTACTTTGTTTCTACAGGAAAGTGTAGAAGGGATCCTGGCTATGTAGGGTAGTTATAGGTCTCGGAAATAAGTGCTTCAAAAGATGGCTCAAACTTTTTTTTTTTTTTTTAAACCATTTAAACCTTTATATACCGGGTGATCCAAAAGTTAGGACAAACTTTAAAAAAGAATAATTCGAAAACGAATCAAGATACAAAGATACGGTTTACACCAAACGGATGAAAAAGAAACCGGGTTTTGTGTGGCAAAGGAAAAAAATTAGTTCTGTTGGCGACCAACAGATGGGGCTATAGTGTTTTATTTCACCAAAATATGATTTACAAATGAAAATAAATGTTGACAAATTACAAGTCAGCTTAATTACAGTTAATTAGTACTACTACAGTAACTGTTCAATGTCCATCATTCTGAAGTACAGCTGTGAGATGATTCACCACATCGTTCACAGCATTTAGTAGCATTTCTTGCGTTATGGCAGACACATTTAGGCGGATGACATCTTTCAGTGCTGCTAGTGATGCCGGTTGGTCGCGGTACACTTTTGACTTCCAAGAATCCCCACAGCTAAAAGTCACAGGGTGTCAGATCTTGGAGGTCATGCGTAGCGACTGAGAATGCGATATTTCGATGCATATAAGCTTCGACTACCATTACCTGCTGTAGTTGTTCCTTTTTATATCATTTGTTGCTTTGCATAATCCTACATCAGAAATACGACAGCTCCCTCTGTTGGTCGCCAACAGAACTATTTTTTTTCTTTGCCACACAAAACCCGGCTTCTTTCCCATCCGTTTGGTGCAAACCGTATCTTTGTATCTTGATTCGTTTTCGAATTATTCATTTTTAAAGTTTGTCCTGACTTTTGGATCACCCGGTATATATATATATATATATATATATATGTCTTCAAGATATTTGTATCAATTTACTCTTACAAAAAAAAAGGGGGAGGGGGGACTGTTAGGTGTCTAATTTATTTAATTAGTTTTATATCTTTAGGTCAGAGCGTTTTCAAAATGAATATATATTATGTGTCGTAATGGGTAGAAGAATTCCTGTGGTTGTTGTTCACCAGGTAGTTTTCAAAGAACTAGAGAAATTTTTAAAGGCGAAACTTTTTTTTCAAACACACACACACACACACACACACACACACACACATATATATATATGTGTGTGTGTGTGTGTGTGTGTGTATGTGTGTGTGCGAGTGTGTGTGTGTGTACATTTAATGCAATGTGCTAAAATAAGAAATATTTTGATTAATATGAAGAATACAACTATTATACATTCATAGATCATCAGCAATCTAAATGTTTACTTTTAATGCCGCCGTTGTCACGAGGATGTAATTGCCAGGGTCAATGTATTCTTTTGTATGTGTGTGTGTGTGTGTGTGTGTGTGTGTGTGTGTGTAATAAACTTCAGGGGAGGTTTACATTCGATCGAAACCACTGCATAGTAGTAAGCGTCCTCTTTCCATATTTTAAGTACATTCATTTAATATAATAAATTAATCTACATATGTGTCATCTAGATGAAAAATTGGCCATCTCCAAAAATAAAAATGTTTGGGAAAAACTCATTTTTTGCCATACATAGCTAAAATAAGATTGGAGTCAAAACTCTTTATTTTTATAGTGATTAGGGTAGTATGTTTGAAAACTCATAGTAAGGTGGCAACAGCATGTGAATGGAAGGGTTTATTTATTTATTATTTTTTTATGCAGTTTTTAAAACTAAATTTGGTGTTGACCAGTTTTGCAACAAATTAGAATGTAATTTTTGAAAAATTAAGTGTTAACATTGGACCTTTAAAGTAGCAAATACACAAAATGTTTTGTTCAATCTAACTCTATTAAAAATAAATGAAAAATAATTGATGAAAAAAAAAACTGATATCCACAACAAAAAATAACTCTTTAAAATCATGAAAATGTATCACAAATGGTCCCAGATTCATTAATCACAGGCTATTCTTTATTAGAATGGAAAATCATTCCAGTTGTAAAGAACTTACATAAATACCTCACTATAACCTGCTGAATCATCATAGGTATGTTATTAAGTGAAAAACATATGATTAATTAATCACAATATCCTAACTATGATACTATCGTGTTATCTATTAAAGTTAGGTTACTACACTGAGAAAAAATTCTGTCCTATAATCTAAATTCAAATCTAAATCATCCTTATAAATCCTAGTCCCCTTCGAAAGCGAGTTCTAGAAGCCCCTAAGAGAATTCCAGAGCGTTTGCCAGTATTCTCGAGGGCAAATTTATTTAAAAATCTCTGCAAATATATGAGACTACAGGAGGCGGGTTTCTGCAACTATAATTTTGGTTTATTACTAAATTCTAGAAAATCAAGCGAGAATTTCTCGCAATATAAATGATTCAGAATATTTAGAGTATTCAGACTATTGTTTCACCATCTAGAAATGTGTACACTAGAAATTCTCGATAATTTCGTCTATTCAGTTTATTGGCGTGCCTTATGCGCATAGCTCGGAAATCTATATTTCTAGTTAAGGTATTTAGAAAATGGCCACTTATTCATTCTAGAGGAAGGCGGTATATTATTTTTCTCAGTGTACAAAGTGAGAGTACACTACCTTTGAACTTTGACTTTGTACTTCTTCCATGTCGTGCGTTCATTTTTCCTCTTCTTTGATTGATTAGAAAACTCTTCTATAATCTTTCTAATAGTTGAAGGAAACAAAAAATACAATTATTAAAAAAATTGTTTACACTATGAAAAAGTAGTCACAGGGGAGAGAAAACACCATAACACTAAATTAATAAACAAATGTGCTGCTGTAGTCGGGAGGAGCAGAATTGCAATCTCCTGGATATTGAGATGATGACCAGTTTTGTAACTCACTAGTCTTAGGATTTGACTGTTTTGCATCATATCATGAATTTCAAACGCAAATAACACAGGGATGGATCAAATTCGGCATGGTTGCTTGTTAACCAGATATTGGAAATATCTACTTAAGAAACTGAAAAAACGCATTTTTCGTAAGTAGTTGTCCTCTTTTGCAACTAAACGATACATACAAAATGTTAATTTGACAAAACGTTTTACAAATGATATATATATAAAGAAAGAAAATAAATGTCAACAATTTAATAATACAAATTAATGTTTTTTAGAGTAAAAAAAATCTAGATAAATACTACTTTTTAATCAAAATCAAAAACTTTGGTAATGTGAAAATACTTATATTAATCTTTAATGATGTTTCCCAATTTATTTACACACATTCTCGTTCATTATTACATTTTTTTCTTTTGTTCTTGGAATAATTTCTTAAAGAAATATATCTTAAATGCTATGTATAAATCATCATTAAGTGAATTAATACGCCCACATAAGATTAAGTAAGTTTTTTTTTTTTTTTTTTTTTTTTATGAAAAAAAAAAATGCCTTTTTATTCAAAGTAAAGATAACGAAGAAAATCAAGACAATCTGTTATTGTATAGTTTGTAATTTATTTTATTATCGTAAGGTAATTTTTGTTACTTTTTTTAGAATTTGTGGGCTTACTTATAATTACTTTTAAATAGAGAATCATTTAGATAGCAGTTTTTTCCTTTCTTTAACTTGAATATTAAATTTAGTCAGTTGACAAAGCAAAAGAGAAGAAATATCCCCGATACTTTTATTTTATTATGAATTTAGGAAACAAGAGGGAAAATTCATGCGGTTCGTGCTGATTTTTAACACTTTTCAGTGTTAATAATCAATACTCGTAGCATTGTTTAACCCTCAACTTTCTTTTGTTCTTTCTTTCTTTTTTTTTTTTCTATTTTTGCTTTTTTGGCTGCTTTATTACACAAAGGTTAGGCAGAAAAAGAGAAAAACACACGCATAGACTAATTTACAATATATTTTATGATTTAGATTATCAAGGAAATTAAAGAATTAATTCTCTTTAAAAAGTTACGGTTTGTGTGCAGTTTCTCAAACATAAACTGAAATCTTACTCCAATATTACAGATATTGCAAATTTTTTAAAGAGGAAAAGTGTTTTTGGCTAAAAAAAAAAAAAAAAAAAAAAAAAAAAAAAAGGAAAAATAAACAGTACACAATTATTTTTAAATTAATTCATGTATTTTATTGTAATTGGTGTGTATTAACAGAATAGTTAATTCTGTACACATACATGTAAAAGGTCAGCTTGGATAAACTAGTCTAAAAACCTTTTTGGTTGTTTGTTTAACGTGTTTTGACATCGTCTGAAACTTCTTTTAAATAATTTCATTTTATGAATTTTAAAGCGAATATTTTAATTAAAAAAATAAAACTAGTTGGCACAGGTGGACTCTGCTCAGTTCCCCATCATATGTATGTTCTCATAAATTTCTTGTACAGGACTTATTATATACATGTTAAGAGAAATGAATTTGACCAAACACTTGACACAGTGACAGAACGAAATACTTGCCTAATAGGCTACCCACCATTCAGTTCGATATCTTATTTTAATCTATTAATTTATTTTATTGGGATCAATTTCGTAGTTTATTTTCATGCTACTATTTCCAATGCAACTTTCCTAAAAATGCGTATTTTTATGAAATATCTCCCCATTTTGCTATGTTGATAAAAACTTAAATTTCGAATAACTTACGAAAGTTTCCTATTAGAATATTTGTAGTCAATCACGTTCATACAAGTATCATAAATGTTATTTTGAAATTGTCTGATATATGTATGATCCTTAAAATGGACGTTTATGCTTGATTTTGCCTTCTTATGCCATTTTAAGTAAATCGTAAATTCCAAATAACTTACGAATTTTTTAAATTGGAAAAATTACACTCTACGGTATTCATTTCAGTATCCTAAATAATATTTCGAAAGTGGTTTGACATCTTTACGAGGAAAATATCCCACAAGATTGACGTTTATGTGAAATTTTGCTCTATTCTGCCATGTTAAGAAATTCGTAAATTTCCAATAACTTACGAAATTTTTATATTGGAAAATTCATAGTCATTAATACTCATGCCAGTGTCCTAAATAATATTTCAAAAGTTGTCTGACATCTTTATGATGAAAATATCTCTCGAAATTGACGTTTATGTGAAATCTTGCCTTTACTGTTATGTTAAGAAATTCGTAAATATCCAATAACTTGCGAAATTATCAAAGTAGCATATTTATAGTTACTGATGTTCATTCCGGCATCAAAACTGATATTTTAAAACCGGTCTGACATTTTTACAGTAAAAAATTTCGATTTAATGCACGTTTAAGTGAATTTTTGTCCTATTCTCCCATGTTAAGAAAATCGTAAATTTCGAATAACTGCTGAAGTTTTTAAATTCGAATGTTGCAAATGAATAGTTTCTTGGCAGTGTTGAAAGTAATATTTTAAAACTGATCTGACCTCTCTGCGACAATTTGTTCTTGAGATATCGTGTACACAGACTAACAAACTAACGGACTAACGGACTAACACACTAACACACTAACAGACTAACACACTAACAGACACCCTACAGACAGACACCATACAAATTTTGTCATTTTCGGATTCCTCACACCTGAAAACGTGTAAAAAAGTCAAAAAACCGAGGTCGAAAATTTTCACGATTACCTAAGTTCCCCATACCTATAGTATGATGGGGAACTAAAAATAATAATTAAACTAATAAACGTTACATACTTTTGTTTGACAATTCATTTAAAAATTAGTATATTATCTAAATACTATAATTTAAATGAATATAATACTAAAGAATATAATTTGAAAACATGTCAATATATGTAATGTAATACTTTCAAATTAAGTGTTAAACTATTTAAATTTGTTATAATCAAATATAGCATAATATTAAAAAAAGTTTCAATTTTATAGAAATATTTAATTATATTTGCTTTAATAGTAATTATAGTATATGTGTGTAAAAAAAAAAAAAAAAAAAAAAAAAAAAAAAAAAATTAAATATTTATTACAAAAATGTATTTATATAGTGCTATCACGTTTCCTACGCCTAGAACTGAGGACGATTTCAACGGCTTAGAGGATGCCAAATTGTCCGACAGGTTGGAGTTTTGTAAACATCCAGTTATTTGGTGTTTTTTTTTATCACTTTTTTTTTTTTTCTTTTTTTTTTTTTTTCTTTTCACTCCTATTTTAAAACCGGACTCGTTGAGACAGACATGCGCAAAGGTTCCCATGGTCGCAAGAAACGCAGTTACAGAATAAATTGACTATCTTTTTTTTTTTTTTTTTTTTTTTTTTTTTTTATGAGAAAAAATTCCACAAATGTTTCTTTTCTAATATACACTTGTTATATCTATTATGTTTTTAAGTATTTATTAAACCTCTTATATTTATTAAGTATCTTTTAACGAAAAAAAAAATAATAATAATGAAATAATCCATACACCTAGATATAGTTTTCATGATTATTAAATAGACATTTTACAGTCTTCAAACCCGTAACCGTCATTTTTTTTTTTCCTAACAAGCACCCAAATATGCTAAAAATAATGCCTTTTTAACCCCGCGAACAAAAAGATGATTGGTAAGACTTTCTTTAGCTGTTTATTTGTGTGCATGTCAGTCTGCAGCAATGTAGCTCACAAAAAAATAGATCGATGTCAACGCGGTTTGTTTTAGTAGAATACTGATTTAACTAAGATAGTTCTTAGCTATGATTAATTAAAATCTGTTTTGTTTGAATTTTTCCTATACTAATTAAAATGGAATATTTTATCTTTGCATTAATATTACAATAAAAAATAAAAAATAATAATAACATTAAATAGTTGCATTTTCAATGCTTGAATAATGCCAATCA
Organism: Salticus scenicus; assembly: GCA_963930645.1. Taxonomy (NCBI): domain Eukaryota; kingdom Metazoa; phylum Arthropoda; class Arachnida; order Araneae; family Salticidae; genus Salticus; species Salticus scenicus. Next base: position 90,816,048 of record OZ005649.1, on the reverse strand, counting down.
GCTTCAAACTCATATACAATACCTCATGCGTTTTTGGACTATAATATAAAATACCTCTTTTTAAAAATACAGAACTTTAACTGATTTTTACAAAACATAAAAATTTGCTATAAATATTAAATAAGAATTCATAGTCCAAAAATCTCTAAATTCATTTTTAAATTAGAATTCTTATTCTAAAAAAATAATGAATTAAAATAGATATTTTTTTTTTTTTTTTTTAGGTACTGAGAATTTCAAGTTTGCAAACTGCTACAAACTCATTTTAGATGATAAGTCACGTGATTTTTGGTTTGGAATAGGAAAAATCTTTTAAAAGAATCGTAACACTTTAACCAGTTTTAAATAAGAAATTAAAAAGATAGCCATTTATAAGAAAATGTTTCAACCATGAAACACGTATTTCAGAGATCGTTAAATTCGGTTAAAAATTGTAGAATTTAGAGAAAATATTATTTAATTACATCCGTTGCCAGCGTTTGATAATTTGGGAGCTAGCGTTCTTACAACCGAAAATTCCAGATTTTATAATAAAATAATATTTACATGAATTTAAGGCGAAGTGCAATTCTTAGTTACAGGAAATCAATGACATTCAATTACAAGATAATTAAATTCACATGAATTTAATGTCGGAGAGCTTGATATTTTACTTTACAAAGCTAGAGTTTTCTTACACTAATACTTGTTTATATGTGTGATCTAGTTCAAATTTTCTTAATTAATATACCTTTCATTTTTTATCTTTCTTGATCTACGTTTACAAAGACAACATATTGTTTAGAAAAATTATTTCATAGTAAAATGGACTATGAAATTTTGGAGATCAACGATAAATTTTTCAAGTATAAATAATTAAACCAGTTTATTAAATTACCGACTTTCACATTTTAGAATATGAAAATATTAAGCGATATAAATTATATTTTTAAAATTAGTTTAAACATTTTCATTATTTGCCTACCTAAAATAATGTTAAATGATCTAAAATCTGTTTACATATTACGCCCTCAAATTTTTGAAACATGATGAATAATTTTAAGTTAAAATTAAAATAAGTTTCCGTGGGATTAAAAAAAAAAAAAAATCCAAAATAATAATTAAACTTTTTGAGAATTTAAATGTTATGTGTAATGTAAAAAAGGATATAAATGTTGTTATTTTAAAATAAATAACTAAACTTTAATAATATAGGTTTATAATATTTGCATATTAGCATTCGGGGCGATTTTTGTTTTGTTTTTTAAGTTTTAAAATTAATTATTATTTAATTTTATCAGATGCTGAAGGTAATTTTTAAATTATGTCCACATTTGTGTAAGAAATAATTTTTCTCTCGTTAAAAAGCAATTTATTGCTATCAATAAATATGTAAATAAATTAAATGCTTTAAAATTCTTCTTTAACTATAACCCATTAAATTTATTAACTTATTAATTTTTGTTACAATTATATTTTAATCTTCCATTATAATCTTAAGATGCTAAGTTGTTCTGCTTGTGTGTTTTTAATAACCATCTCTTTTAAAATTACATTATATGTAAGGAAATCTTTGAGTTGTTGGGTATAATGCTATTAATTTTATATAATCTCATATATCACTTCCTCAGAAACAAGTACTTTTATACTACTCTGCTACTATAACTGCCCTTGATAAACAAATAGCAGCTTTTTGCGAAATTTCAAAGACATTTTTCAACATCTATTAAATTTTTAATTTATATTTTACTTGTACAATGCAGCCCTTACATTTTTAATTGTTTAATGATTAATTCAATCTTATTTCTCGGTGTTGGATCACGTGGTATTTTGTTTATATAACTTCAACTATATATATAATTTTCTTAATATTGTAGAACTTTTGACTTTAATTTTAAATTTTTATTCTATATTTTTTATGAAATTCCGAAATTTTGTTCAAAATATTACTATAAAATATTTATATTCATAAAGTATTATTATTCAGTCAGATATTTTAGATTCCTTTTAACGATGCCGCTTAAAATAAATTATTTTAAAGTGTTATAAAACAAATGTTTTTCTAAAAATTTATATATAATTAATGATTAATTTAAGTAAAACAAATAATTATAATAAAATTATAATTAATTATAATACATGGATGTGCAATTCCAGCAAAATCTCTATGGCTTATTATATTTAACTATATATATATATATATAATTATTTACCTTTTGAAAACGAAATATCTGTGATTAAATGTAAAAAGTTTAAAAATTATTTCATTGAAACATATCAGGGAAAATATTAGTAAATCATGCTATGTGATTAATTTAAAATTCTACATTTATATGATGAAGACAAATCGCCATATCATATGTATTCTGTCTAATGTAAGCCTCTAAATTAGCTGGTTCAGTAAATCTTAAACTGAATCCTCTGCAATATCTAAAATTAAACACTGGAAGATTTCGGTTTAATAGAAACTTTAGAGTAAACCTTGGTGTTAAAGTTCATTTATTTACAATTAAATGACAAATATTTATTGTTAATGTAATGTTCATTTAATTACTTATTAAAAGGAATCTAGACTAAATATCCGTAGATATACATTACATACATTAAATACAATATAAAATTTTACTATGATTTTTTTTAATATTAATATTTATATGTATATCAACTAAAAATTAAATCGAAAAGTTCATAAGATTAATTTGAAAATCGATAGGAATTCGGTTTGTCTGTACGTCGTGCCGTGATCTAATTTTTGAAAATATTTTTAGAGTGATTTAAAATATATTATGTTATTCAGGTTCACTGTAGCAAGTTCTTTATTTAACAATACATTAATAGAACTATTAATTTGCAGTCAAGTATTCATAAAAGATTTCATATACATTATGCCTATGAGATATATATTTTCTAAGCTTATAATGATACTAGTATATAACCTCGTCAAAAATGACGGAATGTGAAATCAGTTAAGGTATTGAATCAACGAATGCTTTGCCAGCTTCGCTGGGCACTATATTTAAAGGAGACTAACGTGCAAGTTGCACCTGACGGGACTAATATGCAAGTTGTACCTGACGCAACTAATGTCCAAGTTGCACCGAACAAACAAACTATTCCTTTTAACGAAGATACCTACTAACCCTGGACGATAGGTCTAACATAACGTATAATATTATATATCGTATTTATCGTAATTTAACTCAGTACTTATTTCGCTTCTTTCTTCGACTCATTTTAATAAGTATTTTTTATATGCATGGGCAAATTTAATATATATATATTTTTTAATTTTTGCGTGAAAACATTATTTTTTCTTATGCCCCCCCCACCCAAATATATATATATATATATATATATAACGATTATTTTTAGCAACAATTATAAATTTAAATGTCCAGTTTTGAAATTATTTTCATATTTTAATTAATTCTAAAGTACCTAATGAAAACTTCCTTACAAATGAGGTACCAAATGAAAGGTACGATATTTGTAACGAAGTAACCTCAGGTATCTTATTTGTAACCTTATTTATTTTAAGTAATTTGATAAATATGCCGTCACAATCAACTGTTTGTTTATATCAGATAAATACATTATCATGATTGCAAGAACATGATGCAATAACTAATAGCCCATAAATTTTATCATTGAATTTTATATTACATTTTAATTTTATCCTCTATGGGTATTTTAGAATTGCAATGGTAGTTATAAACTTTCGTTGAAATCTTTTTACATCTTGAGACGAAGGGAAAAGTGTAAGCACAAAAAATGTTCTGTTTTGAAAGATCTTTCTAATCATGTAACACTTATGCCGATTAGTTAAAAAATAATAATAATAATAAATAAAAATGCATAGCATTTCTTAAAAAAAAAAAAAAAAAAAACAGGCTACCAAAAGTCTCTGTTTAGAAGCGGCCTAACCGGAATTGTTCCTGACAGAAGATGGTGATTATTATTATTAATATTCATGATACATATAATGTAACGGAACAAGGATACATTATTTACATTCAAATAAACATGTTTTAATAAAATGTGGCATGATTACCATTAAAGATTGATATAAAGTGCTAGAACATTACTTAACATACTTTGGAGGATTAGGGACGCAACGGAACAAGGGTACACTATTTAGATGTCTGTCTCCTTGTTTCAGTAATTCACATTAAATTACGTGTAGATGATATGTATCTAGGTTTTTCTGCTTTATTGTACAATGTTGCCAATTCCATTCGTGAATATAGCAAAAATGGTTTTTATACAGGAAATCCCATCTAAACATTTCAATAACATTAAGGTGTACGAAACGTACATTTAAAACATATTTCAGCATATTTATACACCATTAAACATACCAAAATTACAGATACAATAATTTACATATGGTATAAAATACATTTACTTTAGAAATATTCTCTTACAGGTATAGAAAAGAATATTCGTGTTTATATAGAAAAGGTGTAGTTCCAACTGTGCTATGCTTTTCATACTTTTTAAAAATATTCTGTAAAACATTTGTGCCTATCTAAGCCCCAATCTGCATTCCCATTTAAGTTACTAATACTAGAATTCTTTGAAGATTATATATGTCAATCTGTCTCATTAAATCGTATATTCGATTTAATATATATATATATGTATACGAGCCAGCTACGCCCGCTTCGCTGGTCAATATTTTTAAATGAATCACAATAATTTATGAATTCTCAAAAATGCATTAATTTTACTTATGTGAAAAAAAAAATTCTGATTGAGAAAAATATTGTACCGAATCCCCACTGCCTTCGGCAGCGCAGACCATTGCGCGAAGCGAGCGTGCATTTATGTTCGACGCTCTTAAGGAATCACGATATTATCGTAAAGAAAAAACAAAATATAAAATACAAAAAAATCTTCTCTAATCGGTGAAATAATCGGTCCGGGACCCTGCCCGCTGCAGCATACACACGCGCCCCGCACGCGCGTGTTCTCCCACCGTTCCCGCCATCCCTACTTATTTTACACTTTCAAAAATAACCGCAATCGTTTTCTCGGGTTTTAAACCTAATGATACTAATTTAAAACATTTTATATGAATTTCCTTATTTTTGCCCCGACGCCCGCCCCCCTTCCTGCCCATCGTAATAATTCTACAATATTTTTTTTTTTTTTCCTATGCATGGATTAAAAATAAATTTCTTAATATTTGTCTAAATCCTTTTTTATTAATTTTCTTTTATAATTATTTATTTATAAGATAATGTTTTGAGTGAATAATTATTGTTTACTTTTAAGGGAAATTAAATCATACAGTTTAAAATTTGTAAAGTTTAGATAATCTTCTATTTTTTTTTTTTTTTTTCGTTTGAAGCTTTGTAAAATTATGTACAATCTGAGATTTGTTCATTAATATACAATGAATTTATTTGCATTTGTAATGCTTTTATTTAATGATTTAAACTAAAAATAAATTAATAAACTGTGATTTCGTTGCAATTATTTCCTCTTTTTTAATCCTTTCTAGTACATCTTTTTGAAAATGAACAAAATTGAGGATTAAAAGTAAAATGTTGTCAAAATTTCATTACTAGACGTTTTTTACTTTAACTTCTCGTATAATCCTATTAAGTAGACTTCATAAGTATGTAGAGTGAGTAAAGATAAATGTTTAAATAAAAGATTTTGTCATTTTTTCTATGCAAAGTATTTTACATGAAATTTTATTTGTTTATTTATTTTATTTATTTTTATATTCTTTAATACGTTAGGGAATAAGAGCTTAAAGGAGTATTTCATTAATGTATTTGTACGTGATTAATCTTCTATCTTGATGTTTTTCATTTAAAAGTTTTAAATAATTTCAAAAATCAATGTTTCCGTTATGAACTAATATGTAATAATTTATTTAGAATAAATTTAATAAACAGGGAATATTTTGACATTATTGTACTACAAAACTGATTTTATACATATATGAAGGAAATTCATTAAGTAAGTCACAATAAATAATAAAAAATAATTTACCATGATAATCACTTGGAAACAATTTTTATTTTTCCACATAATCTCCAGCAACGTTGATGCACTTATCCCATCGTTTTATTAGAGCCCCAATTCCAGCTGCATAAAATTATTTGGGTTGCTGTCTCATACACAGTAGGACTTCATGTTGAACGTCGTCGTCATCTGCAAATTGTTTGCCACCAAGATGCTGTTTAAATGTACCAAAAAGATGAAAATCGCTTGGGGCTAAGTCTGGGCTGTAAGGTGGATGCTGTAGCATCCATAAACGGGTAACATTTCTTTATGAATATTTTTTAATCCAAGTCTTTTCGCCCACAAAATTCGGACCACAGCACACTGCTCTTCTATCGTATAATCATTCAGCACAATCGCCATTTTTGAAACTGCATTACGCATGCGTGTGAATGCTACCTACTCAATGTGAATTGAATATCATAAAGCTATATGGTGCTGCCATCAATCAACGTTCTTTGGAGTTACTACTTTAAATCATGCCGTATGCATTTGTGACATACTTAATGACTTACCCTCGTATATATATATATATATATAACTAGCAGACTATGACCGTTTCTCTGGTCAGTAAAATATAAATAAATAAATAAAAAAATGGATAAAATAAATAAAATGCAATAACTACGTTTATACCACTTTACAAATAAAAACTGAAAAAAAAATGAAATTGCTCAAAACTTTGAAACGGGTCCCGGGAGCCTTTCACAGCGTCTTTCTCCCCCACAAAATTTCGGGTTCGTGTCTATATTTTGCGACAACGATTCGCACCCATATACTTCAGTTTGGGCGCTTGTCGGATGACAGTTGTGACTTAGACAGTATAAAAAAAATCAAAGTAGTTGTTATATAATTAAATCGTAATTGCATATGGAGCAACGCTATACGTATTATACATAGTATTTAAAGTCATGTTATTTCCTATAGTTTGTTGGACATATGAAATGACAGCAATTTCACGCCAGATATAGTATTACAATATGCTACGAGCACTATTTTAACCTTGTTTTAGACAACTAATATTTTTGTGGTTATATATATTTCCCATTCTAAATATTTTATTTTTATTATTTTTTTAAACGTTAATTTGAGTTAATCAAATATTCGTGCCCGCCTCCGTGCAAGTTCACGGATATCTGGTACTTACACATAACAGCGAATTTATTTGTATGTTACATTAGCAAAGTGTCTGGTATATAGAAAAATAAATAAATAAGTAAATGCGATCAAGGTAAAGGTTTCTTATAGCTCTCTCTTGGCGACTTTTGAAATTTTGTTGCTATTATGTCGATGTTTTTTTTTTTTTTTTTTTTTTTTTAAATATAATTTCTTGTATGAAAAGGGGAATTTTTTTCAGTACCTATTTTTTTTAAACTTTTATCGATTGACCTTTTCATTAATTGATAATAATCCTTTTCCTTCTGCTTACATTTTTAATGTACGGCTAGATTTAAAATAGTAATTGTAGAAATAATTTTTCTATTTATAAGAGTGCTTTTTTTATATAAAATTATCTACTCAGACAAAAATAAATCAATTATGTGACTATTATTTCTGTTATTGTTATTATTATTTATTTATTTGATGCGCTACTTTGCTTAACACTTTCGCGACCGCATGTTCTTGTCTTTTCAACAGTACGCTCCACCTATGGGCGTTATTCTTTTATACTACACTAGCAGGCTTTGCCCGCTTCGCTGGTCATTATATTGAAATGATTTCTCAAAATATCATATAAAATAGTAATAAAAAAAAAACCATTGAAATCAGTCAAAATCTAAGTTAAAGTTCTCGCTACCTTCGGTAGCGGTTTTCCCACACGCCACAATTTGAGTCTGGAGAAACAATGCCTTCGGTAGCGCCTTGCCTGCCTTTTACTCCCCCTTCCTCGCGAGTAAAGAGGAAAGATTTGGAAAATCACATCTAAGTGCACATTAAGTACATTTAACCAAAACCCACACACCAAAATTTGCCATTCAAAGGTAATTTGGAGCACATTTGAGCTTGAAAACGTGTTTTTTTCCCCGAACACTCCTAAAGGGGGGGGGTAGCAGTAATTTCACAAAATCCCTTTATAGTTCACGTTGCATACATATACATAACCGACACATTAAAATTTTCAGATCCTGAGATTATTTGAGGCAGAGTTATGTTTTAAAACATGTTTCTTAGCCCCACCCCTGTGTTTCTTTAGCCTCATTCTTAAAGGCAAGAAGGGGGAGGAAAATTTGCAAAATCAGTTTTTATTATCAGTTAGGTACATGCAACTGACCCACACATCAAAAATGTCCTTCCTAAGATAATTTACTGTAGAGTTACGCATGAATACATGTTTTTGCCCCCTCGCCCCCTAACGGACGGAAGGATGTAATTTCACAAAATCACTTTGTAGTGTGAGTTGAATACGTATAAACAGTCCACACATCGAAAATTGCCATTCTATGATAATTTTGAACAAAGTTACGTGTGGAAACATGTTTTTTACCCACCAACCCTTAAAAGAGGGGGGTGGGTGATAACACGGAATTTCAAATAATCACTTTGTATTTTGTGTGTGTTGAGTACGCATAACCAATCGACATATCAAAAAATCGCTTTCCTGAGATAATTTGGAGCAGAGTTACTTTTTAAAACTTGTTTTTGTCCCCTTCCTCCTACCCGCCTTTAAATGGAAGAAAGAGGAAATTTCACGAAATCCCTTTATAATACATGTTGGGAAAGCATAACCAACCCACGCATTAAAAAATCGCCTAAGATAGGTCAGACCAGAGTTGCGCATGGAAAAATGATTTATCCCACCCCACCCCCAAGAGGGATATGGTGGAATTTTACAAAATCCCTTTGCAGTGTGTGTCTTGAGTACGCATAACCAATCTATAGATAAAAAAAATCGGTATCCTGAGATAATTTGAAGCACAGTATCTCTTATAAGCGTGTTTTTACTCCCCTCCCCGCCCTTAAAGGGGAAGAGGGAGAAATTTCGTAAAATCCCTTTATAGTGCGTGTTGGGAACGCATAAACAACCCTCACATAAAATTTAATCTTACCTAGATAATTTAAAGGAAAGTTATATGCTTGAAAACGTGTTTATTACCTCCCCCCCTGCCCTTAAAGGGGGAGGGAGAAACTTTGTAAAATCAATTTATAGTGCGTGTTGGGAACGCATAAACAACAAACACATAAAATTTAATCTTACTGAGATAATTTGAAGCAAATTTATATTTGAAACGTGTTTATTCCCCCCTACCCCCAACAGGGGAAATGGGGGCTTTCTCAAAATCCCGTTTCAATGGGTGTTGGACACACATAAATAAGCTACACACTAAAATTTGTGACCTTAGCTCCTATAGATTTCCACGACGAATTTAGATCTAAAGGAGGGGGTCGAATTTCCCCCCTCGTAACTCCCTCTCCCCAATATCGAAAATCGAAAAAAATCAAATGTAAGTTTTTGGAAATATCCTCAAAAAGACTCTTGCTGACTTTGTATACATTTGGGCTATTATTGGTTTTACTCAAAATCCGCATTTTGCTAAATTTGCCTCCGAAAATCGTTTTTACCCCCTCCCCCCTCTTAAAAATCCAAAACTCAAGTCGCAGAAAATGCTTTTTTTGCACTCAAGTCTAGTCTCTCTCTCTCTGCAATTTCTTCACCGTGAAGCAATTTGGAGCCGAATTATGCTTATAAGCCGAATTATGCTTTTATTTGTGCTTTCTGCCCCCCCCTCCAGGGGGAGCGGTGATATTTCGCAAAATCCCGCCTTAATGGGCGTCAGTATCCTAAAACGAACGTGGTCACCAAATTTTGCGAGTCGATCTCCCATAGAATCGCCACGGCTGTGTTGAATCAGTGAATCAGTGATTTTACTCTCTCATTCCCCATCCCACCCCCAAAGGGGTAAAGAGGGGGGGTTAACAAAATCCCGTTAGAATGGGTGTTGGACAAACGCAGATAAGCCACACACTAAAATTTGTGACCTCAGCTCCGATAAATATGTACGGACGAATTTAGTGCTAAAAGGAGGGGGTCGAATTCGCCCCCTCGTAACACCCCCCCCCCCCCCGTAAATCGAAAATCGGAAAAAATAAAAAATGAGTTTTTGCAAATACCTTCAAGAAAACGTTTGGACTTGTTTTTTTTTTTTTTTTTTTTTTTAAATCTTTAAGTTATTACTGCTATAATTTTACTCGAAAATCCATACATTGCTAAATTTCCCCTCGAAAACACTTTTTACCCCCTCTCCCCTCTTAAAAATCCAAAGTTCCTAAATCGCAGAAAACTATTTTTTTTTTTTTTTTTTTTTTTTTTTTTTTTGTATTTAAGACTGGTCTCCCCATCTGTAATTTTTTTCTCTGTGAAGTAATTTTGAGCAGAGTTGCTTGTAAAGGTGTTTTTGCCACCTGCGAATCCGAAAATCATTTTCACCCCTTTCCCCCCTTAAAGATCCAAAATTCCAAAATCGCAGAAAATGACTCTTTTGTATTCAAGTCTAGTCTCCCCATCTCCAATTTCTTCACCGTGAAGTAATTTGGAGCCGAGTTATGCTTATAAAGGTGCTTTTGCCTTCGGCACATCCGAAAACAATTTTCACCCCCTTCCCCTCTTAAAAATCACAAATTCCAAAATCGCAGAAAACGATTTTTTGTATTGAAATCTAGTCTCCCCATCTGAAATGTCTTCACTGTGAAGTAATTTGGAGCCGAGTTATGCTTATAAAGGTGGTTTTTGCCTTCTGCCCCTCCGGGGGGGAACGGGGGGGTATTTCTCAAAACTCCGTCTTAGTGAGTGTTAGGGTCCTAAAATCAACCTGCTCACCAAAAATTATGTCTCTATCTCCCATAGGATCGCCACAACCGTGTTGAGTCAGTGAATCAGTGAGTGAATCAGTGAGCGAAACAGTGAGTTTACTCTTTTATATGTATAGATTAATTTAAATCAATGTTTTCTGTATTCATATTTATCGTACAAATTAATATACATTCCAATTATACTCTTTCTAATGAAAGTAATTGTATCCATAATGTATTGATTGCACAAATGTGAATATTGGTTAAATTGTCAGGGTTCCCACGACCCGATTTTTTTTTTTTTTTCTTTTTTCAAGGACTCTTCCACCAGCATTATCTAAAAATAAATTTTTTATTGAACGTACGCTGTACATTTAAGAATAAATTTATCTTAAGATTATTCTGGTGAAAGAGTCCTTGATAAAAGGCGTGGCCGTGTGAACCCTGATTATTAAGAAATAATCTAACCTACGTAACCTAAAAAACTACCACTGGTGGAGTTACCGATTTTCAAATGATGTGAATTCATGTCAGCGGTCGGTCGCGAAAGTGTTAATATTGCTGTTAAACAAGATATAAAATAAATATAATAAATAAATAAAATAAAATTATACTTTTAAAAAATTAAAGAACACGCTTTTATTGAAATGTGAAGTAAAAAGCACAAAATATCTATCTTTATAGTATTAAAATGCAGGGTAAGAAAAAATTGTGTGGGTGTCACACCATATTACAGGGTGATTATAAAATAATTTAGAATTAAACAAAAACTATTTTTAAAAAATCTCCCCTGACTGGGCTCGAACGTTAGACCTTTAGGTTCGTAGCCCGGAGCTTTACCTCACAGTCACAGCGTTCACGTAGGGAAAGTCTTTTTTTACAATATCGATTTTTTGTTTGCTCCCAGAGCGGTTACAAACATACATACAAACATACATACAAACATACATACAGGAGAAGCTAATAAAAGCGTGTTAATGAATAAAGATTTCGCCAACAAAAGAATGGATTGAATATAGAAAATTAAGTAGTGTAATATATAAAGAAATAATAATTAAAAGAAAAAAATAAATCGTTGCTACAGTTGATAAAGCCGGAATTAATTTTGCCTTTTTGTAAAGGTTTTATAAAATGTTAATTATAAAGAAATATTCTAGTAATAGTTTTCACAAAAAACTAAATGATACCCTCCTCAGTTCTAAGAAAAATAGTTTTGGACTTTGGTAAAAAACAGAAACAGTTTTAGCTTTCCATACCTTTCTATTAATGTCAAATTTCATAAAAAAAAAAATCCCATTGAATTTCGTTTTGTTTTGTGGTGCTTTTTAATGTAATTAAAAAGCAGGTAAAAAAAACTTTATTGTTTGCTCAACAATATTATAAACTTTAGAATCTCATGATAACTGTCATATCATTAAAAAAAAGAAACTACAAAGTTGTAAAATATTTTTAAAAAAATTCAGAAAAAATAAAATTGACAATCAATACTTATGATTTTGAAAATCTCTTCGGTAGTATACCACATTATTTCGTTTTCGTGATATTTGGAAATATTTACGATGAGTTTTCTGAGGTGATTAATTGTAAAAAGAAATTTCGGATTAACCTTAGAAAATTTTGTATTTTTGAAAATGTTTTGTTTAATGGTATGGAATATTTTTTACAAATTCGGTGAATTCTGACTAAACTAGCTACTCTAAGGCTTCTGCAAACCATTTTCTGTATATTTATGAGAGAAAATGTAAAGACATTATCTTATTCAGATACATTGATGACGTAATAGTAATTAAATGTGAAAATTTTGGTTGGTTGGTTGGCTGATTGGATAGATTGCGCAATAGGCAATTGACGACGCTCTGGGACTCACCCCTAGAGGTTGTCTGGAGACATACCATCACAATTTTGATCATCCACGGAAGGGGTGTGAAGGCTTTGTGAGATATGCTACTGAAACTTATCCCTCTAATTTCATTTTAAACCGAACTGATAAGAATGATAAACTCTCTTTTCTGGACTAAAAAAATAATAATTACCTGTCGACATACATCGTACAATACTTATTAAAGATACGCAATATATATAATTAATTCTTAAAATGTGCTCATATAGTATATATGAAATATATTTAAAGGGGACTAATGTGCAAGTTGTACCTGACGGGACTAAAGTAAAAGTTGTACCTCAAAGGACTAATGTGAAAGTTGTACCTCACGGGACTAATGTGCAAGTTGCACCGAACGATCAAACTATTTCTTTCAACGAAAATGCCTACTAAACCTGGACGATAGATCTAATATATCGTATCATATTATCTATCGTATTTATCGTAATATAACTCAATACTTATTTAGCTTCCTTCTTCGACTCGTTTTAATACGCATTTTTTATATGCATCAGCAGCCCCCGAAAAACAAAAACATTCAATCATTAAATTCATTTTTTTTACTTATTTTTATTTCATATTATTTCACGCGCACTTTTTATTTCCTAATTCAAAATTATTAAAAAAAAACTTCTTTCGATATCGCTTGTAACGATACTGATTATTATTATTAATTTTCTTTTCTTTTCCTTTCAATAATAATAATAATAATAAAAAAGATTTTGATGAAATTTTGGCAAAAGCAGAATTTAGTTTAGGACGGAGGACTATTAGTTTTTTTTTCTTTCTTTCTTCTTTTTTCAAATTATAACATCGCTTTCAAATTATTTAATTATATTTTCGATAAATTTTAGATTTCGATAAATGTCCAACTATCGAAATCGACAACGCAAAAATCCCAGATTGAGACTAATAGGCCCTCAGTCCTAAAAAAAAAAAAAAAAAAAAAAAAAAAATCTTAATGAAAATAGTTAATTGGGGAGGGGGGGGGGGATCATTCTTCATTTCTTTTGTTTTATGAATTTTTCTTTATATGTTTTTATATTGATGTATTATGTTAATGTACTTTATTTTTGAATATGTTTTGTATTAATTCATTTTAATTTTTAAATTCATTGGCTATACATTTTTGTGCTTTCATCTTTTAGAAATTGGTGGCTAGGAATGTATTTTTTGCGTAAAGCATAATTCCCTTCGACTTCTCATACATGTAAGCAAAAATATGTAGCAAACTAATTCAAGATTAGAACTGAATTAATACAAATCTTTAAAAACCCATTAATTTCATAAATAAAGTACAATACTAAATATATGAATATAAATATATAAATTTGTAAATATATAAGGATACATTTATATGACAAGTACAGTGAAAAACATTGAAAAATCCCTCCACCAAAATGGGAAAACCCTCTTCATTACTGCGTTTATAAAAAAAACTTGATACTATATTTTAATTTTTATTTATAAAAATACAGAGTTTATGTGTCTTCTGATTTTCAAGATTTATTATATACTAGTATATAACCCCGTCAAAAATGACGGAATGTGAAATCCATGAACGTAGTGAATCAACGAGGGTTTTGCCTGCTTCGCTGATCACTATATTTAAAGGAAACTCTTTTATATCGCTTTATAAAAAAAAAAAAAAAAAAAAAAAATACATGAAATTGCTCAAAACCTCGCTTCTTGTCCCCGCTGCCTTCGGCAGCAATCCACTCAATCGCAGACTTTCGGGTGCCTGTGACAATAGCTCACCAGTGGGCTTCCATTTGGGTGCTTATCAAATGACAGTTTCGAAACGGGCTGTATTGAAAAGAATTGAAGTAGAAATTTTATATTTAAACCCCAGTTACATATGAACAACACGATACGTGTTGTACATAATATTTTCACGTTACTTTCTACATTTATTTGATTCATTCGATCAACTATAAAATGACAACAATTTCATGCCAAATATTATATTATAATATGCTATGATCGGCTACATCTATTGCATGAGGCAATTAGTTTTTTGTGTTTATAATAGTAGTTTAGTTAGTTAATAGTTGTTGGTATATAGAAATATAAATATGTAAATATGTAAATATGTAAATCTGATCATAGTACAGCCGTAATATACACGACGTTTGAACTTTTATCGCCATTTTAGACAAAAATACATAATTTATATGATTTTTTTTTCTCTCTTTCTTTTTTTTTTCCTCCTTTCCTTTTCTTTCTTTTCTGTTTTTCAATATTTTAAAATTTATTTATATTTTTGATGCGCTAACTTGGCTTAAAGTGGCTTTCAAAAAAGGAGAGTTCTTGGCGAAAAATGTCCGATCTATTTCAATATAAAAAATTTAAAATATTACTCAGGATTATCAATGAATTAGATTTTATGCCAAGCGCGATTCATCCGTGCCAAAAACGTTTAAAAAAAACTATTTAAACAATACTAAAAGGGGAAAAAATATTAAAACTGAAGTATATTAAAAAAGCTCAGAATTATTTTTATACACCATTTTTATATTTTCATATACATGAGCAAATTTAACGTGGTCCATTTACGATTATTTTTTTTAGAAACGATACGATAGTGACTTAATAAAATACGCGTGGATAAAAAATAATGCATAAGCAACATTTAAGCACGCTAACTTAGTTCAGTGGTCTATTAAAAAATAACGACATTTGTACGATGAGATCATTTTATAGAAAAAATGTATTTTTAAAGGTTGCATTTTTAGAATCTTTGCAAGTGTCATTTTAAATCTCGCAATATTTTATTGATATGAACTTTTGTCATAAATTGACAAAAAAAATCTGGAGTGACTCCACTCGACTTTCCGAACATTGAGTAACTAACAGTTTTGTAGATAAAATAAAGAAAGAGGTGTTGCTAAACAAACAAAAAAGAGAAAACCATAACAGAGTGTTTGAGTATTTTTCTCCATATATCACACGAGGTTTTATTTAACGCTACTGAACTTTGAGCCTTAGATCATAAGGATAAAGGATTTTTCGTTGTGTCCCTGTAAAAATCTAAAAATGCTAGATTCACCAAAATGCTTATAGTTAGTGCAACAGTGATTTATAATATTCATACAAATTTTCAGCTCAATTGAATAAGGCGTTTAGATGCTATCGCTGGTCTCATAGGCCATAAAGATAAAGAATTTTTCTTTGTGTCCCTGTAAAAAAACTGTAAGTGCTAGATTCACCAAAATCTATACAGTTGGTTCAAATGTGACCTATAACATGTGTACAAATTCTTTGCTGAGATTAATAAAGCGTTTAGACGCTATCACACTTTTAAAAATTTGGCAAAGAATTTTTCTTTGTGTCCCTGTAAAAAAACTATAAGTGCTAGATTCTCCAAAATCTATACAGATTGAGTATCTGTGACCTATAATATGTGTGTAAAGTTTTTGCTCAATTGAAGAAGGCGTTTAGATGCTATCGCACTTTTAAGATTTTGGTCCCTTGGCCATAATGATAAAGAATTTTTCTTTGTGTCCCTGTAAAAAAACTATAAGTGCTAGATTCACCAAAATCTATAGGGTTCGTACTATGGTGACTTACAATATACGTACCAACTTTCAGCTTATTCGAACAAAGCGTTTAGACGCTAGCGTGTTCACTCACAGACATACACACATACATACACACATACATACACACATACATACACACACACATACATACATCATCGTAAAAATAGTGAAAACGCACTCGTTGGACCTCGAAACGTATAGAAACATCAAAATCTCGAATTCGGATTTTTGACATGATTACAATACTTTCCTCACTATAGTGTTCGGAAAGTAAAAAAAAAAAAAAAAAAAACGCAATAATATAAAGTACAATCAAAATAGGTACTAAGTTTTCTTAACACAAAATTATGCAAAAAGAAATTACTTAATTAATAAAAGTGTATCGCCAACATGGTAAAAAATATTTAAAATCACCATGAGGTTCTTATACTAAATCTGTCCTGCCTCACGAAGTATGCAAATTAGGTCGTTAAACATGAATTTTATTTTTAAGTCTTTCGTTAATGATATTGGTTTGTTTCTAATAATCTATTAATTTGTTTCTAATAATAATTTAGCTTCTCATGAATTAAAATTTGGCTTAAGGTTTATGAGTTTCAATTTTTAAAGGTAAAAAAGAAAAGAAATAAAGTGCGAAAGTTTCTCATGGGTTTGCTATTATTTTATATTATTTTATTTTTCGCGTGAATGCATATTTCATTTTATGCTAAAAAAATAAATAAATAAATGACTGGTAAATTTTTTTGGCAACAACTATAAATTTAAATGTCCAAATTTGAAGTTATTGTCAGGTTATTATTTTTATATTTTATTTTATTTTAAAAACCTAATCAAAACTTCGTTACAAATAAGGTACCAAATGAAAGGGGCTTTTTCTGAATCCGTCGGACTAAACAGCTTATCGATCGGACAATTATATTTTTTAATATTAAATAAAGTATGGAAATTAGGTCTCACCTTGCTATGTAGATGAGTACGAACCGGAATCGTCATCTCTCATATGTTAGTGTTGTGTGTGTTTGTGAATAATCATAACTGTATATCAGTACTGATAAGTATAAAGGATTTAAGTCCATATTTGTGATTTTTCAGGAGACGAAAAGTAAAGTTTAAAAAATGCTGTATAAAAACGTATCTGTTTAATACAGTTTTAACCAGGATATTATCATAATATACAATTTTGTGAATAAACTACATGCATTTAATTTTGAAGTTTATTTATTTTTAACAGACTTATAGAGTTTTGAAAAAATTACTGCATGACTTAATCTTTTATACCAAACATGAATGCTAAATTTCTGACTTGAATATTTTACCAATGGATTTTCTCAAAGACTAAATATAAGACCTTTACACTAATCGATAGTGAATTTTTTTCTCAGTCTGACAATGTACTTAACTCAAAATAGACATTTTTGGACTTATATCCGTTATACTTAATAGTACATATATATATATATATATATATATCAAACACTCAATCAATCTTATAGAAAAATTGGTTGTTACTATGTTTTATTCCCGGACAGATTACGGTTTAGCATCCAAATCTAATTTTATGGTAGATGAGGATGATTGAAATTGGTTTGAAACCTCACAAATTTATTTGTGTTAAATTTTTATCAATGTCTTTTCGGTAAATCAAATTTCTATTATATTTTTACAAGGACGAAACGCAGATTAACAGCGTAAAATAATTTTCTTGATGCTGTAGATAAGTCTAACCGTATTGTCTTCTGAAACAGATCTAGACCGTAACCTTTTATAAAAATCGTAGATCCATTTCTGAAAAATCCAGGATATCCATCCAAGATTATGTTTTTAATAATAAGGATGAGTTTACAAATTTTTTTATATTAAACTTATAAGAGGAATGTTCACAGAAGAGAGAATATATTTCTGATGATGGTTGCTAATGAAATTATTAATTAATTTATGAAAAGCGATTGATTTTTTAATAATTTTATTAGCCTTCAAATCTAAAAAGAAAAAATAACAATAAATAATAACTTTTGTCGATAGAATATCGAAATTAAATGAAGAGTATTAAAATTTATTCAATATCACATTTTTCGAATAAAGTATGATTTTATTTATTTATTTATTTATTTAAATTAATAATACATGTATAATTTATCAAAATAAACATCAAAATTCTAAGTTATTTATTTTGATACATTACGGCTTGAGCATATATTTTTATAGGAGTTATACATGTATTGAAAAATGTACCTGGTATGGAAAAATTGGAAAAATTGTATGGAAAAATTGGAGGGTGCGAAATCACTTAAAATATGCTCTAAAAGAATGATGTTAACGTATAACAAACGAAAGAAAAGCGCGTAATATATATATATTGTTGCGTACTTGGGGGTTCGTGAGTTGTCTGAGAATGAAAGGCCAAACGTACAAAAATTCAGTAATTTATTCACAGAAAATTCCAGAAAAATGCAGGTCTATAAACCAAGTATCAGCTTCAATTCAAACAGTAAACACAGCTTAAACAACAGCTGTCAATAACAAATCCACAGTACAAACTGTATACCAATAACACTTGAAGCAAGTCTCTCTCAAAGAGGCTCAAGAGCAATGCAAGCACTAGCGAAGCTCGCTGAGATCTGAACTGAACTGACTGCCCTTGGCGAGGAAGCGCTCCTTATATGCTGTTCCATGGAGCCCAGATTTTTCGAGAAAACTCTAGAAAGTGGTCAACCAATCAACTTACAGCTTCCATATTCGGTATATCCCATATAAGGATTTTCTCGCCAAGGTCGCCAAAAAAAATCGCCAAGGTGGGAAAAAGTCGCCAAATTTGGCGCCAAATCCATTACGTGCATTACTGGGGCTTTTTAATGCGTTTTTAAGGGAAAATAAGGCTATTTCAACGCTAAAACGACTAGAAATGCACAAAATTAGCACTTTATCAACTTACTAAGCCTCTTTGAAAGAATTTATACAAAAATAAACACAATTATTTACAATTTCGTAACACTGCCCCCCTCCCAAGGACTGCACGTCCCGGGCAGTGCAACCCTTGGTCAAGAGGCGAAACTAAACAAATTTACACAATCTAAAACACAAAAACTAAGTTGCACATAAAGATAACATAGAAATATAAATTAAGTGGGAAATATTTACAAAATTCACAAATATGTACAAATATTTATATACAAATATTTACAGTGCGCATGCGCAAATTTTACAAGTATTTACATTTTAAATTTTAATTTTACCGTTACTTGTGGTACTTGGCTAGCCTATTATAGTGCACCACCTTCGGTTTTGACGATGGTGTTTTAGTGATCCGCACCACTACATCATTCAGCCTTTTTAAGACTGTGTATGGTCCGTCCCAGTTGCACTGTAACTTGGGAGAGAGTCCTTTTCGACGAACAGGATTCCACAACCAGACCTTCTCTCCTTCCTGGAACTCATGTTGTGTAGCCTTTAGATCGTACCTTGTCTTCATTTTCTCCGTTGCCATGTTAATCCGCTCCCGAGCAAAGTTGTGTACGTCCTCAAATCGTGCCTGGAGATCTTGGATGTACTCCTCGGGCGATGAAGGCGCATCGGGTGGACAACCAAACAGGAGATCACAGGGGAGACGAAGTTCACGTCCAAACAGCATCTGGGCTGGAGTATAGCCGGTGGTTTCATGGACAGCACTTCGATAAGCCAGCAAGAACAATGGCAACTTCAAGTCCCAATCTTGCTGGTTCCTTGATACTAGCAGAGAGAGGTTATTTAGGATGGTACGATTGAACCTCTCGACCATGCCGTCCGACTGGGGATGTAAGGGTGTTGTCCGGGTTTTGTCTATGCCGAGCAGTTGACACAGTCCTTTGAAAACATCAGAGGTAAAGTTCCTACCTTGGTCGGTATGAAGTTGTAGGGGCGTGCCGTACCTTGACACCCATTGCTGCACTAGGACCTCTGCGACTGTGCATGCCTCTTGATTGGGAATGGGATATGCCCCAGGCCACTTGGTGAAATAGTCCATCACGACGAGGATGTATTTATTTCCACTGGAGGTCCGTGGCAAAGGACCCAAGATGTCGATTGCAATCCGTTCAAATGGTGCTCCCACGTTATACCGTTGCAGTCTTCCTCGACTTCGTTTCTGCGGGCCTTTACGTGCCGCACAAGCATCACAGGATTTACACCATTTCTCCACATCCTCCTTTGCCTTGCACCAGTAGAAGCGTTCCCGAACTTTCTGCAGAGTCTTCATAACCCCAAAATGGCCTCCGGTAGAGCTACTATGCAGTTGTTCTAAAACAGCCGGAATTTTTGATCTTGGTAATAAAATCTGCCATCTGAAGCTTTTCCCATCATCAGATTCCCACTTTCTGTATAATACGCCGTTTCTGATATGAAGAGAGTCCCAAAGTGCCCAATAACTTTTCGTAATGGGACTAAATCTGGAAATGCCCTGCCAGGTAGGTCTGTTGCTGGTCGTCTCCTTCAGCTGTAATATTGGCTTTATGTCAGGATCTTCCAACTGGGCTTTTCTAAGTTCTTCGTCACTCCATGGATCGGGATCTTGATCTGATGATGTTGAGACAGTAACTTGGCAGGCAACCGGATTTATCGGCAGGTATTTCTGTTCGGCTCTAGAGCAGTACTTGCAGCTTTCCGAGCAGGGCTTCCGTGACAAGGCATCTGCATTACCATGTAGAGTCCCTTTACGATGACGTATCTCGAAGTCATATTCCTGCAGGCGTTGTATCCACCTGGCAATCTGTCCTTCCGGGTTCTTGAACTGGAGCAACCACGTTAAAGATGCGTGGTCAGTCCGGAGCAGGAATCTTCTGCCATAGAGGTAATGATGGAAATGTTCTACGGCTTTTACGATGGCGAGTAGCTCTTTCCTGGTGGTACAGTAATTTCGCTCCGGTTTAGACAGGCATTTACTCCAATAGGCAATGACATGTTCTTGACCATCAATTTCCTGCGACAGGACAGCACCGACACTCTCATGGCTGGCATCTGTATCAAGTATAAACTGTCTGTCGGGCTGTGGATACGGCAAGATAGGCGATGATGTTAAGTCCTCTTTACGTCGCTTGAACGTTTTTCACATTCATCTGTCCATAGGAACTTCTGTTTGGCTTCCGTGAGCTTGTGCAGTGGTCTGGCAATATTTGAGAAGCCCTTGACAAACTTCCTGTAGTAAGTGCATAACCCCAGGAAACTTCGTAGTTGGTGTACATTTTCAGGGCGACTCCAGTTCTCGACTGCAGAGATCTTCTCAGGATCAGTTCTCACACCTTCGGCAGAGATGATATGGCCGAGGTAGCTCACTTCACGACGGAACAAGTTACACTTGCCAGGATTCAATTTGAGGTTAGCCATTCTGAGTTTCTCCAGCACCTTTCGGATGTTTCGTAGATGGTCTTCAAAGGTGCGCCCCACAATGATAATATCATCCAAATACACCAGACAGGCTTCATAGGAAAGTCCTTTTAGCACTGTCTCCATCAGGCGTTCGAAGGTGGCAGGAGCATTACATAATCCGAACGGCATAACTTTAAATTGCCACAGTCCTTGTCCCGTGGTGAATGCAGTCTTCTCACGATCATCAGGATGTAATTCTACTTGCCAGTAACCGCTCTTCAGATCCAACGTCGAGAACCATTTATTGCCAGCAAGTGTGTCTAAGGTGTCGTCAATTCTGGGAAGAGGGTAACTGTCTTTCTTCGTGATGTCATTCAAACGACGATAATCCACACAAAATCTTGTTGAACCATCCTTTTTCCGCACCAGTACTATGGGAGAGGCCCAAGGACTCGTTGATGGCTCGATGACATCATTGTGCTGCATTTCACTTAGAAGTTCAGTGACCTCTTCCTGTTTAGCAAAGGGAAGTCTTCTTGGACGTTGTTTGATTGGAGGATGATTTCCTGTATCAATTCGGTGCTGGGTGATGTTCGTTCTCCCGACGTCTTCAGGTGTTCGAGAAAAAAGGTCTTTAAATTCTTGGAGTAGCTTCTCCGCAGCACATCTCTGTTCCTTTCCTAACTCTGCATTCTTGAGTAATTCCGTCATTAATTGTTCGGAAGACTTGGATTCGGTTGATTGCGTGGGGCGGTTGATGCATGTGACAGGAGTGCAGGTTGCTAACACCTCATCCTTCTTCACTGTCCGGACCTTATCGCTGATGTTTGCGACTCTCACAGGAATAGTACTCTTTGAGAGATCAACTAGAGATGAAGCTACCAGAACTCCTCTTGGGCTATTGTCTGTGTTCGGGTATTCAATCAGTCCATAGCGGAAATACTGCTTGGTAGGAGGTGTTCCTGAAACTATTGTCTCTGTATGTGGAGGGATGGAAATTTCCGACTTGGCTGTTATCTGGCATATTGGCTGAATGTCTTGATTTTCAGTGTTGAACACAGCTATGTCTTCCGAACTCGAATGCAGTTCATTATTCTTGAAGTCCAATTTAAAGTTAAATTTTCTCAGGAAATCAATTCCAATGATTACAGGATCTCTTATATCAGCCACATATGCCATATGATGGTAACTGGCATTCCCAAAAGTGATGGTCAAGTTCATTTTTCCATATATTTTGATTTCGTCTCCGGTCACAGTTTGGAGTTTAACACAGGGCGGCGTCCAGATGATCTTCTCTTTTAGTTCTTGATCCAAATCCGTTCTAATGATGGTCACGTTGGCTCCCGTGTCCAGAATCATCCGGCAGGTGGCGTTGTTGACTTGGCCATAGACGTGAAGTCCATTATCGCCGCCACTCATCGATGAAACATGATATACTGTAAATTGGGGCTCTTTAATTTTAGGCAACCTCCGCCCCGCGAGATGGCCTCCTCTTAGTTTCCCTGCAGTGATGGTGAAGCCGGGTGATTTCCTACAGTTGGTCGTACAGGGCAGTTCCTCTTCACGTGACCATCCCCTCCACAGCCCCAGCACTTTATCTTCCGGTCCTTTATTTCCTTTTTATTCTCCAGGCTGCGCAGTCTCTTTAAGATCTCTTCGATACTTCTCTTCATTTCATTTTCACCAGCAGGCGTATCGTTTAATGAGACTGCTCTTATGGTATGGCGGTCTTTACGGGAGGCTTGTTGGGCTGCCTCTATCCTAAGTGCATAGCCTAAAGCTGATTCTACGTCTCTGATGTTGGAGAGTCTCAGCGCTTTTTGAATTTCTGGATCACGAACAGCATCGATAAAGTACTGAAGAGCTAAGTCGTTTCGAGTGTCAGCATGACAGTCTGAGAATGCTAGGTGTGACAGTCTCTGAATGTCCGCTGCCAGCTCTTGCAAACTTTCGCCCGTTTTCTGGTAACGGGACTTTAGCTGGAGGCGACTATAGTCCTTAGAACACTTCTCTCCGAACCGTAGCTCCAGTGCTCTAGTCAAGGCCTCGAAGTCGTTCCTTTCTTCTTTAGAAACATTTCTGAGGATTTCGGCTGCATCTCCCCGTAATGCTGCTGCTAAGTGGACCGACTTGGCGGTAGAGTCCCAGCCGTTAGCTTCAGCTACGATGGAAAACTGCGTCTTATATACATGCCAGGAGGAACTGCCGTCGTAGGTAGATAGCTTAATAAATTCGTGATTCTGGTTTCTTCTCTCTTTCCTTTCAGTTTCCTGGGGCTTGGATTCTAACTTTTCTTCGAAATTCCGAATCTTGCTCTGCAAATCATTCCCTATTACCTCTCCGCTCCACTCTTCTCTCATTTTTCTCTCAAGATCTTCCTCCATTCTCTTAAACTTGCTTTCTATCTCTGAAACCTTTCCTTTCAGCTCTTGATCAAAGTTTTCTTTAAATTTCTCCTCAAAATTCTCTTCTATCTTCATAAATCTCTCTTCAAAATTCTTTTCCACTTTCAAAACTTTCTCTTCAAAATTTTCTTCTATCTTTATAACTTTCTCTTCTATTCCATCCATTCTGTTTTCCATATCCGATAATTTACTTCCAATCACTTCCTTTACTGTCGAAAGTTCTCTCTTCATCTCGTCTTGATTAGATTTAATTTCTTCGGTCAAACTGTCTTTCAACTCTCTTTGCGATGTTTCCATTTTCTCTTGTGCTACCTTCATTTCTTCAGTCAAACCGTCTTTCAACTCTCTTTGTCCAGTTTCCATCTTTTCCAGTCCTGTTTCCATTTTCTCTATCAATCCGGTTTCCATCTTTTCCTGTCCGGCTTTCATTTCATTTATCTGGGTAGCTAAGGCTTCTAGAAGTTTTTTCATCTCTTGCTCCATAGCCCTCGTTATCACCATTCACAGACAATCCCACTTCTGACACCAGAAATGTTGCGTACTTGGGGGTTCGTGAGTTGTCTGAGAATGAAAGGCCAAACGTACAAAAATTCAGTAATTTATTCACAGAAAATTCCAGAAAAATGCAGGTCTATAAACCAAGTATCAGCTTCAATTCAAACAGTAAACACAGCTTAAACAACAGCTGTCAATAACAAATCCACAGTACAAACTGTATACCAATAACACTTGAAGCAAGTCTCTCTCAAAGAGGCTCAAGAGCAATGCAAGCACTAGCGAAGCTCGCTGAGATCTGAACTGAACTGACTGCCCTTGGCGAGGAAGCGCTCCTTATATGCTGTTCCATGGAGCCCAGATTTTTCGAGAAAACTCTAGAAAGTGGTCAACCAATCAACTTACAGCTTCCATATTCGGTATATCCCATATAAGGATTTTCTCGCCAAGGTCGCCAAAAAAATCGCCAAGGTGGGAAAAAGTCGCCAAATTTGGCGCCAAATCCATTACGTGCATTACTGGGGCTTTTTAATGCGTTTTTAAGGGAAAATAAGGCTATTTCAACGCTAAAACGACTAGAAATGCACAAAATTAGCACTTTATCAACTTACTAAGCCTCTTTGAAAGAATTTATACAAAAATAAACACAATTATTTACAATTTCGTAACAATATATATATATATGGAGTCCTTGCGAGAAGAAATGATTACACATGGACCACCAAAGTTCTCTTTTGGATACCAAGAGATAAGAAAAGACTGAGTTAGAGACCCCTTTGTCATTGTAGAGACGAAATTGTGAAGTTTAGACGAACAGAATGGAGAAGAATTGAAGAATAAAAGGGCAGTTTGAAATCACCTAGGAGAGGTCTTCATCCTGCAGTGGATTCATAAATACTGAAATTGACTAAAATAATTATATATAACACTAAAGGATTAATTTTGAGTCTTAAATTTCACACACGCACACACACACACACACACACACACACACACACACACACACACACACACACACACACACACACATACATATATATACACACACACACACATATATATATGTATATATATTGTATATATATAAATTATTTAATAGCGTTATAAAATTTTCTTTAAATATATATATGAATTGTTCTAAAAATTTAAGTATATTATTTGTCAATCAACAATGCATTAGATTTTAAAAGAATGTAAATGTTAACAACTTTTTCTAAATATATTTTTTCTATTTTAAAACAAAGATTTTACTCATTAGCCTCAAAAACAAAATGCTCTGTAACTTTCAATACGTTCGAAAGTTTTGTTAGAATTTAGTCTTTGCGCTTCAGGCTATCCCATTCATTATTTGCTTTCGAAAATAAAATATGAATCAATATCAAGGATAAAGATAAAGAGGGTGTTTTTTTTAATATGTTTGTTACTTTTTCAGTGCCGAACATATTCAAGTACTTTAGTACTTTACTTTTTACTATTCTACGTATGACGAGTGATGTGAAAAATCATTAAATTAAAAGATTTATGAATGTGACGTTAATGCAGTTTTAAAATCAATATTTAAAAATTATATATAAATATATTTTTTAAATATACATATTGAATGCATTTAACTTCTAAGGTTGGCTCACCTTAAATCTCTTGACTGAGTATGCTGATAACTGGAATCAATATATCGTGCACAACTTATAACTTGGGAAATAAAACTAAAATAATAAATAAAATAAATAAATAAATAAATAAATCTAAACCTTAATGCGGGTTGATTACCACTAGATACAAAGTATTGAGCTACGACGACTGTCATAGAAAAATATACGGAAAGTATTCATGTCTACATTATCTGGCGATAAGGGAACATTAATTATTGCAAATCATACGTATTTGCTTAAAGCAATTATTTTATATAAATTACTTACAGCCAAATTACACAGAAGCTGGCCAAAAAGAAAACTCTGTGGAAAACAACATTTTGGAAGGAAACTATAAACTGAATTCCCTGGAACTGAACTGCCTATCTTGAATATCTCGGTACTTAAATAATTATCTTGTGAGTTTCGTTTTAAATATCTGTAGCATAATACCTTCGGATCCAATCATACACTTCGCCAAAAAAAATCACTGTAAGCTAGAATGTCTATCTCTCACTGTAACTACTATCGAAAACTTAACCAGAACGATTCAATTCTAACTAACAATTTGCTACGAACGACAGAACCGTGTAATCTAATTAAATCATTCTCAAAAATTCCCAATGTTAGACATTCTTGCGAAATAGTGCATAAAATTGCTTTCGAATTTATTAAAATTATTCTAGCATCTTCCAAATATCTTTATTTTAACTAATTACATTTGTTTCAAGTGAGGCTGGGCCTATTACTCATTTAATTTGCTCGACTGTACGATTAGTGCTTAGTTACAATCATTTTTTTTAATTGAGTTAATCGGTCCAACTATTTCAATTAAATTTTTCCAAAATTCGATTTTTTTTTTTTTTTTTTTTTTTTTTTTTTTATTAATAATTTTTCTTGCCAGCTTTAAAACCTATACTTTTCTTTGAATCATGTTTGACTGTTGTTGGAACAAACATGCAGGTGTGTTTCATTCTCATTTTCCATTATTCAGGTTGATTCTCTATTACACCATCTGACTTAGTGGGGTAATAGAAGAACTAATATGAAGCATAAAAATGTATATCAACCCTGTTTTATCATTAAATCGTTATAATACTTCCACAAATAGAATGTAAAAATTAAATATTCTTTAATATCCCTCATTTTCTGAAGTTTCTAAAAATGAAAATATACATATATAATAATAAGGACTAATTTAAAAAGAACAAAAAAATTTTTACAAAAGAACATCAATAGTGTCAGAATATCTAGATTTAGTTACGAGTTACAAGCGCTGATACAATTTTAAAAAATGCAAAATAAACAGTTACCAAAATATTTAATTAGCTTTTCCGCTAAAACCATATCAGCTACAATAGATAAAATTTACTGAAAATATGCCCATTTCAAGACAATTCGAACGAACTTAAAATGGTTGACATTGGTTGACTAGTTCCGGAGAATTGTAGCAGTTTGTATCTGATATACCATTCTTTTTCACGTTTTGAAAAAGGGAGACTCATCCCATCATGTTTTGAAATTCCATGTACTAACTGTCACTAGGGGTTCGTTACGATACTTAAACTATTAATTTGTGTGTGTGTGTGTGTGTGTGTACGTGTGTTCCTTTCTGATTGGTCCAGCCCTGCATGATGCTTCCTATTGGTTGTTTGTGTGGCTCCTCCCCCTCTGGATTTTGCCCTGCTTTCAGTCTTGCTTTTGCCTCCAAGGCAGTAGCACGTGTTTGCACCAGAAAAGAAAGGCTACGTCCTTTCGAAACCGGTTGTGCTGACTTAAAATTTATGGTGTGTGAAGAAGTTTAAATACTTTTCTACATTAATATACAGTTTATGTTTTGGACAATAGCTGATGCAGGGGTCGTACTCTACGCCCTTTTTTCAGGACACTATCAGGGTTAAGACATTTTTAATTTTTTTGCCACCACTAATTTCATGCAGAAATATTTATAGAATTTTTACAGTTATGTGTCTTGATTTAATCGGATAGAGATTATTGCATAAAAATTGTGGTAGCGATAAAGACAGAAATGTCTGTTTCCTGAGAGTGTACTGAAAAGAGGGCGGATAGTACGACCTCTGCTGATGTTTATCTTTTTCATAATATTATGACATAGGTGCCAACTTTTCTGGTTTTTTAATTCCAGTATTTCTTTGCAAAAATTTCATTGCGTTTAACCAAGAAAAAAAAAAAAAAAAGAACTTACTAGAATTTTCCATAAAAATTCCCGGTGGCAAAAAACGTTCAAGTTGCCAGCTTTGTTATGATATAATATGCATATATTTGTATTATAATTTAAAAAAGAAGATAAAATAAAATAAAATATAGAAATTATTGTGATTGAAAACACGAGGAGTATATCTTTCAAAACACATAAAACACCAGCAAACAATGTATTAATTTTTACTCAGGATTAAAAGGAAAATTGCGGGGGTAAGCTTCCCGGTGCATTCGTACTTTAAACCTAGATGGGTATATGTCGCTTTGTTCTTTCTTAATACTTTTTTTTGCACTGTTTTATAAAATAAACACATTTTATACTGATGTTTTACGAATTTTGAAGTGTAAACGCCTCGAATGTTTCATTATAATATTTTATATACTTACTTAAAAAAAAAAAAAAAAAAAAAAAAAAAAAAAAAAAAAATGGAATACAAATGAATGCATATCATATTTAAATGCACATGAACAAAAATGATTATTTATGTAGTAAATAAACAGTTAATTAATAAATATAAGTTTAAATATGATCAAAAGCGAATTACTAATGGCAGTTTTTAAGGGGAGTTTTATAACCTGATGGGAGGAGTCTTGGTTTATGACAACGTAAAAATGAATGGTGTATATGCATAAGTGCCAACATTTTTATTTATTATGGAGCTTTTTTAGCTCCGCCATTATTTCGCACCACTTTGCTTATAGATTAACTTACTCCAATGTATAATTAAAATTAAAAAAAAGGTTAAAAATCTTCTTAATAAATATGTCGTATGAAATAAAGTTGGGGCTAAAAAAACTCAGAAATTAGTGTTGTCATATATGGCGGAATTTTTATTCAATGATCATCAATAATTTTTAATTGTAACGGTTGCCTAATCACTTCGAAGATTTATATTGTGTTATGTACTATTTCAAACATCAAATCTAATAATTATTGGCAATTATTGAATAAAAAATCTGCTAGATCTGGCAACACCATCGGAATAAATTAAAATGTTGACAACTCTGTGAACGAAACAAATTGCAAAATTTTCCTGCACTAGTCAACTGACATGGATCACTTTAATCTTATTCGAAAGCTAGTAATAGGAGTAAATTTTTAAGAAATTTTAACTACTAAAGCTAGAAACGTTTATGTGGTTATCGCATTTTCAGCACGTCATTAAATCGATATTTTTAACACAATGGATGTCGATTTGTATATATATATATATATATATATATATATATATATACTAGCAGACCCGGCCACGCGTTGCTGTGACTAAGTTATACGTTGAATTATACGGCTGTAAACTATTTAGTACAGTCAAATTATTATTTACGAACAAAGACGAAAACGTTGTAGCCGATGTAAAAACCCACAGGGTTGAGATTTGAAATTTAGGTCAAAATTTGGAAGCGATTGATAAAAATTTTCGTAGTGTTGATATTAAGCACAAATTAATTTTATTTTAGGGTCCTATAAATTTTAATGGAGAAGTGATATATATTATTTCTAATGCTACTTTGGATAAATTGCTAAAATGACTAATATATAAATTAAATTCTATTAAAATTCTATTAAAATAAAAGTATAAAAGAAACAGACGATTTTAAAATCAATTTTTATGGAGGAGTGAAATATAATATATGCTATAATGGATAATTTTACTATAAAATGACCTCATCATTTTAAATATTTTAAAGAGGGCAACAGCTGTAGTTATAAAAAGGAAAACAATAAGGCTAAACCAGAAAAATAAGTAAATTTGATAAATATTTTAAAACTTTAAAATTGGAAATCTTATGAAATATTGGACATTTAAAGTAAATACATGTATCATTTTAAATAGAAAAAGATTTTGGAAAAGTTTAGTGTATTTTAACGAAGTGATGAGAATTTTTTGAGTATGTTAAAATTTTAATAGTAAATTCAAGTTAATAAAGATGGGAAACATTGAGGATTAAGATAAGAATAATTATAAGATAAAAAAAAAAAAAAAAAAAAAACTTTTTATATACCATGCTTTTAAATTTTAATATACTACTAATATACTAATTAAAAGGAAAATGATAAATATTCTATCATAGTTTGAAGTCAAATTTGTTTTTAAATGTCTAAATAAAATATCTGATGTAAGATACTAATATTTTGCAGCGGAATAGATTTCATTTCTGTCATCCTTGGCGAAAAAAAAAGAATATCGCCAAATTATCTGGCGAAAATATTTAATTCCTTTCAAAAATCATGGTTATTTTAACAACTTATATTAAAAGAGTAATGAATAATATGAAACAATATTTCGTACAATACATATTACATGTCATACATACGTACAATGAATAATACATATTACATTTCGTACAATGCATACATCTGGCATGTATATTT
Organism: Salticus scenicus; assembly: GCA_963930645.1. Taxonomy (NCBI): domain Eukaryota; kingdom Metazoa; phylum Arthropoda; class Arachnida; order Araneae; family Salticidae; genus Salticus; species Salticus scenicus. The sequence continues at coordinate 90,785,380 of OZ005649.1, read as the reverse complement.
TCGTGTTACGCTTTTGATCGCCAAATAATAATAATAATAATAATAAAAGCCAAGGGCGACAGAGTTTTGAAATTTAAAATTAAAATTTTGTCAATTTGACAGCAAAATAATTCAATCGAACACCCGCGATAACTAATACATATCTATACCCAAATATAAGGATTAAAATCGGGAAATAAATTTCCTCGATTTTTAATAATTTCTTACAAAAAATCCAGTGGGCAATTAACATAGGAATTCTATTTCTTGGCTGCACAGACGGTCAGTGAGTCACACTTCGCTTGCGTATAGAACTCATAGATATAGTATAGCATATATAGAATAGAGTGATCATTGGGGAGAAAAAAGTTATTCCTTTTCATTTGGGAAAAGACGACGTTTTTACCAAAATATGGCCGTCTTTCCCCGAGTGAATACACACGGGAATACATACTAATATTTTAGCAAATAAAATTTATGAATAATTTATTTGCTAAAGGGGAATGGAAGACTCCAGATACAGTTTCAAATTCATATTTCTTTCTTTCTTTTCTTTTCTTTTCTTTTCTTTTCTTTTTTTTTTTTTTTTTTTTTTTTCAATACCACTTAATGGCTGTTTCCAAAGCTTTTATTTATTTTATTTTTTCTGCATCAAAAATCTTTGTACGATAACATGGGGATGAGAGATCTATATATATTACTATATCTATGATAGAACTACATTAGCACTTTATCAATGTGTATAAAATCTTTAAATTGATTATGACGTCAATTTTCGTGAGATGCATAATTTAACTTTTTATAATTTTTTAACGTTCACGTTTGATTAAATGTATTTATTTTTATGTCGAAAGAAAATGAACTCGCATTTTTTTTTTTTTTTTTTTGGCAACAATTAAATTAATGGAACTCACAGATATTTTGGAGCAACTTTAATAAAGGTCTATAATTAACAAATAATTGCAATAAAACAATATTGTGACAATAAATTGAGATTATCCTATCTCTCAAGTTGGACCAAACTGCACACAGTGTGCAAAATTTCATTAAAATCGGTTCCTTAGTTTAGGAGTTTACCCCGGACAAACATCGTGACACGTAATTTATATATATATACAGATTTATATTTTTTGCTTTTTTTCTTTATGTGCTTGATTTTAGTGTAACATGTTTAGAAACATAACGCGGATCCGAAATGAAAAGGTTTGCTAGAATTTGCAAGTGGGCCTTTTAATTTACATGTATAGTATAATGTAGAAAGATTTTATTGGATTTTTAAGTATGTGTAGAAAGTTCAAAAATAAAATATATTTTAAGATTTTTAGCTATTTCATTCTATTCGCAATAGCCTAATTCGCAATAACTTTGGTTTGAGATTGAAAAGATTGATGTACATTTTTATGTTTCATATGAGCTTTCCTACTAACACCACCCTCCGAGTTTGACGGTGTAAAAAGAAATCCCTCTTTGAGTAAATATGATTTTTAATTGATTTCTGTAATATTTAAATGTTTTCAATTGTATTTTGGAATTATTACACATCAATAAAGCGTACGAAATATTCCTATCAAAAATACAGTCGGTGACAAAATCTCCGAACACTAGCAAAAATTCCTATATAAAAAAAAAAATAATAAATAAATAAATAAATAAAATAAAAATACACTTAATACTGTTTTGTTAAATAAATCCTTGTCCAATCCTGTTCTTAGTCAGTCTAAGAACAGGATTCGACAAGGAATTATTTAGCAAAGCTGTATTAAGAGTACATTTTTTACATAAGAATTTTTGCTAGTGTTCGGACAGAGTGTTATCCTCGTATCTTAAATAAATCTTTCATTTATGAGAAAAAAAAAAAAAAAGTTAAAAGGTTGTCGTTTCATTATTTATTTGCCTTTTTAATTTAATTTAACTTTTTTAATGTATTTATTTATTATTGAAGTATTTCTTAAAAATAATATCTATGTGCATATATATTTATGGTATTTGGTTATCATACATGCCAACTGTATCTCATTATCAAGCGTAAAATGCTTAGTACCCGCCGTTTTTTTCATATTAGTCAGTTTTTAGACCAATTTTATACTTATTTAATCTTAAGAACATTTGGAAAGAATTACTCTAAAAATAAATTGGTGTGGGAGAAAGGGCGTATTTTTTAGGGGAGTTAACAATTTTACGCTTATTTATGCATACTTGCCAACAGTCTCATTAATAATCGTAACACTGTTACGAGCCTTTAAAACATGGCCTTTTTTATACACCACTTTAATTTTGGAGTAAATTTCTCCAAATGTAGTTATGTATCTGAAAAAAATAAAAAAAGATAAACATATAAGAGTGTATATTCATTGCTCACATAAAATCATACAAAGAAAAATGATAACCAATTAAAAATCCGATTAATTAATTAGTATAAATAATATTGATATAACCGATTAATAAATTATTATAAATATATCAATCATGATATGCATGCACACACTTATTTATAATAAAAAGGCTGAAAATTATCATAAGAAAAATAATTAAAATTAAAGGATTTTTAACGAAATTTTAATAATTATCGGGATTCGATTTTCAATACTATTTTAAACTTTTTTATTATCTTTATATTGTGTTGCAAAATTCTTAGGCTATTTTTTTCACCTAAAATAATACTGTACGAAATGACATACAAATTTGGACATGCAAAAAACATTTACAAACTCATATTTTTCACTATTGCTTTTGTCACGTGTGCAAATAGGAGACCAACCACAAATTGATGAAAAATACAATCATTTTGTATTACCCTGCATCAAAAGTGGTACAAAATGGTAATCGAATGATTATGTAGAAAGATATTTTCTTCCTTTAGTTCTTTTTTTTTTTTTTTTTTTTTTTTTTTTTTTTTCAAAAATTAGTTGTTTTGTTTTATTTTATTTGTACATTTTTTACTTGTAAAAAAGGTGGACTTCAAGAAAATTTTACAAAACTTTCCGAAAACTTGACAAAAAAATAAGAAAACATTATTCGAAAGCAAAAAATTCACACCCATAAATTTCGCTGAAATATCAGTATTTTTAGCAAATATATATTTTTTTACTACACATGCGCGAATGATAGAATTTGTTTTTTATACAACACATCGAAAGATCGATATAGTAGGCAACTTGCGTCAAAATTTATTTGAATAGTGGAAAAAAATAAGCAAAATATAAGCAAGATTTTAAATGTCTGTCAGAGTTAAAATTTCATAAATGGTATTTTCTATGTCATGCGTTTATTTTGGTAATTAAATTATTTCCCATAAGTTGCAACAGTTCTTTTTTGTGAAAAACCCCTTTATGAACTCATAAATTTTAGCAAATAAATAAAATTAAATTAGAGTTAACAGCTCATAAGGATTTTATAACAAAACATTGTTTTGAAAGTTTGAGGAAAGGAAGTCTAAGTTCTAATCTGCATTAATTTTTACACAAAAAATTAGCACTTTTTATATATGGACGGTTCATTGTAAAAGTGGTGTAACTCCATATTTTTGAAGTGAAAACTTTTTTAGGCGCGTTGAGCACTTTTGGGTGAACAAAAATCATTGAATTCCCGTCATCGTCAGCTAACGCTTTTCATTTGAAGTGAAAACTTTTGGGTGAACAGAAATCATTGAATTCGCGTCATCAGCAATCGCTTTCCATCCTTGTATGATACAAATAATGGATCATACAATTAACTTGCTAATGTGAAGTTTTAATAATTATATACTGTACATTGTTTTAAAATCTGGTTCGGCTTTACACGACTTCTCTCATCTCCGGTCACTGTCTCTATTGCAGTTAGACCTCACAAAACCGTGAGAAAGCCCAAAGCCGCCATTTTTCTCACGTTTACAATCTGGTGCGGCTCTACACGAGTTCCCTCATCTCCGGACACTGTCTCTATTGCAGTTAGATCTCACAAAACAGTGAGAAAGGCCAAAGCCGCCATTTTTCTCACGTTTTTACAATCTGGTGCGGCTCTACACGACTTCTCTCATCTCCGGACACTGTCTCTATTCCAGTTAGACCTCACAAAACCATGAGAAAGACCAAAGCCGCCATTTTTCTCACGTTTTTACAATCTGGTGCGGCTTTACACGACTTGTCTCATCTCTGGGCACTGTCTCTATTGCAGTTAGATCTCACAAAACCGTGAGAAAGGCCAAAGACGCCATTTTTTTTCACGTTTTTACAATCTGGTGCGGCTCTACACGACTTCTCTCATCTCCGGACACTGTCTCTTTTGCAGTTAGCGCATTAAATAAAATTGTAATATAATTTTTGTAGTAGTAGTTTATATTATTGAATAAAAAAAACACTTCATTTAAAAGTATTTCCTACACAATAAAATATTTCCTGACGATTCAAGAAATACACACGTAATTGTTCACGTTTTCACTTCTGTCGGCACTCCCGAAGTGCAACTTTTTTTTTTTTTTTTAATATATATATTTTTGCGTAATTGTATCAGTCACATCATTTATCATAAAACTTAAGAAACTCCAGTAATTGCATTAAAACCCCATAAATGACATTCTTTTTTTTTTTTTTCTGAAAACTGAAACTTCAAAATATTCATTAAAAAAATGAAATTTTCAATCTACTTCAAGCTATTTTTCTTATAATTTATAAACTCTTATAAATCTGATTTGTTTTAAACACTAAAAATCCGTAACACTTACTGAAACTTGATTTTTTTCCCCTACACATAAATTTACAAAAAGCGACTATATAAGGGTCTGACCGATTTTTTTGCTGCGATTTGTCACCATGGATGAGACATGGGTCCACCATTACATGCCAGAAAAGATAGAATATGCCAGAAGGTCCGTAGATGAATATTATTTTCACAACCTTTTTTTGTTCCAGGAAGGAATACTTATGTTGGAGAAACACTGAACGAAGTGTGTTGACGTCAAGAGAGAGTATGTAAAAAAATAAACTATTTTCAAACTGAAAATCGCAGTCTTTCATTGCCAGGCCGAGAACTTTTCACCTTACCCTAGTATATATATATATATATATATATATATATATATATATATAATACTTGAGAAACATTATAAGCTAGATAATATTCATATTATTTGTCGATATATTTGGTAAGACATTTTAATTCACAAAGACAAAAAATATAACAAATAAAACTCAGAAACAATTACAAATCAATATCGCAAATTAAGGATATGTTATAAAACTCACTAAATCCCAATAATTTTAACTTAATATCTATAATTAAACGGAAGTTGAGAATGGAAACTTAAAAAAAATCATATATGTCAATAAATATTGTTACATAAAATATAAATACACGTTATTTTATTATATCATATATTTTAGGTAAATATAGTTTACCTCTGTTTGTACAAGGAGCGCCAATCATTATTTTAACATTTATATGTTTCATTGTAAATCTATGCAGCCGGCACTTAGATGTATGAAGGGTTGTCGTAAATGTTGAAACTATTTGTTGTTGAATTTCAGTTACTCTAATATAATATGAAAATAACTGATTTTCGGTGCACCTCACAATTCAAATTATCGTGTGTAACATAATAACACTTGTAACAGTCTATGTTTTATTTGATGGGATTCAGATCTGTGCATTGTAAAGTACTCTTGTAGTTTTACTATTTATTCAGAATTTATTACATAACAAACATTTATTTAAATATGCTAATTTTAGTTGCATTAAGAATAATATGATGTTTGACAAGTATTTGTAATAAATATTCATTTTAAGTGTTTATATTTTGTTCCACAATAATTATACCATTGTTCATAAATATCTATTAACATAAAATTAAATCTGTCGTAATTTTTTACTCTATAACACTCGCTCTGATTTCATTTTTTACTTAAACATATGAAAAACATTTTAAAAGTATAGAAAGTTATTTTATTAATGTCTTTTTAAACAATAAAATATTGTATAGTGTATTTTTTTTTTCCCCGTGTGTGTGAGAAATACCTGAATGAGAATTATTTCGTGTGATTGCATTCGAGAATAAGTCTCAATAACAATAAAAAAATATTAGACGAGAATTTTTAAAATAAAATACCTGTTAATTACAATTTTAATGAAATATTTTATGGATTTTTGTATAGTGTTGTTAACATTTAACATTTAAGCAGTTTCAAAATTTAACATGCATAATGCAGGTTTATGTTGAATTCGTAAGAAATATGTTTAACGAATAATTGTAACAAATATTCGTTTACATATTTCCCATGCTCAATGTTAGTTTATATTACATTAGGAAAAATATATTTTTTAACAAATATTTGCAATACTTATTCAATTTAACTTAAGAATTTTGATTTTGTTGTACAATTTTACTTTAAAACACTCGCTTTAACTGCTTTTTTATGACAAAAATTTTAAAATTATACAAAATTATTGTATCATTATTATTATTATTATTATTTAAACAGCAGATTATAGTACGGTGGACATTTATGTTTGAAAAATATCAGCAAAAATTTCATTACTTGCTTTGCGAGAATAAGTCTCAATAACATTAGAACACGTCCTACCGGTTCATTCGGAAAGATAGGTAGATTTATTTTTACATAATCAAGGAGCCGCCATTTTGTTCCAAAAAGTCGCTACAAATTGCTAATGGACACTAGCATCGCAGTGTTTAAAAGTTAGGTGGGCAAAGACCATCTAGGGGCCCTCATTTTTCCTCTTTGAAGAGGTAGGGGTAGAGTGGGGAGCGTCATTTGCTCTTCCCCTGTTAATAACAGCAGTTCAATTTTCATTTATCTGAAAATACTGCTGACATTTTTGTTTAAATATTAAAGTGATAATAAAATTTCTCATGATTTTTTTCCCAACCTTCTTCTGAAGTTCCGAAGCAGAAGTTTACGAAACATATTTATTATTATCAATATTATTATTTCATTTGTTGCCGGACATTCGGCTCTCTAAAAAAAAATATCACTTTTGTAAAAACTTTCAAAAGCTCCACCCATTAAGGTCCTGCCTCGTGTCAGGAAACCATGGTTACCGCTTTGAGAGTTGGGTGCGTGTCGGGTTTGTATTAATTTTTGACCTGCGAACCAATCGCACGTCTACCCGAAAGAATTTTCTTTGGAGAATTTTTTTATGAATATAATCCATTGAATGCAGATATTGAATGACATTTTCTTCCGTAATTGCATTAAAGCAGATGACTCATAACATGTTTAATTCCTATTACATTAATGCTTAACGTTTAAAACTTTATATGCGAAAATTGTCTATCATTGTATTTTTGCTTACTTGCGGTTTTATTATGAACTAGCCGCCTTCTGCGACCAGCTGGTTCGCGATCCTTCAAAAATCCAACCGTACGAAACACCCACTTGGTAGTGCCTGAGGCACCCTCTTCCCGTTTCAGTGTCTGAAACAGCTTGTTCGCGCGCCATTTTATGGTCTTATCGTAGCAAAGTCCCGCTCAAAAGCCGACAAAGATTTCTGACATGTACTCTTGTCAATTCAAATAACTTTTAATTTGATATATTACTTATGAAATTATGTTAATTAGAAGCTGAGATACAAAGATAATATAAACATTGCTATAAAAAGATTTGTGTCTGATTTTTCCATGGTTTTCTTCGAAATTTTCGTAATTGAGGGATAAATAATGTTAAAAATCTTTAATAAGAAATGTGAACTGAGTATCGGAATTCGATAGTCTGTAAAATAAAAAAGAATAGAGTTGTTACCGGTTTTATGTGTTTTTCTCTGAAATTCCCTGAAGAATTTAATGACTCATATCAGTTTAAAAGATCGCAATAAAATTAGTGTAAAATATACTTCAAATGATTTATAATAAGTAATTTAGTCATAATTAGAATTGGGTATATTGGAAAAAATGCGTTCTGTATTTTCTGTTGTTTTCACTGAAATTCTCGCACGGAATTTAACGGCTTATATCAGTTCAAAAGTCCGCAATAAAACATATTTCAAATGATGTATTATAAGTAATTTAATCAGAATTAGAAATGGAGATACTGACATTTTAAAATATTAACGTGCAATCTGGCGGCAGAGAATTGCGATCTCTTCTCTTTATTCAATTTAAATAAGTTTTAAAATGATAAATATACCGTAATAAAAGTACTTTTAAATATCTTTCGAATAATGAGTTATGTGTAATATTAATGAATATCACTGACATGTTTTAGACTTAAAATGGCTCAAGGGCGATTACCGATTTCTGTTGAAATCTGTCTGAAGTTTAAGAAAGTCCAGCAATGCTTATTTACAGCCGAGTTCAGAAAAATATATATATACATATATTATTCTGTTAAAAGTATTTTTTTTTAATGTTGATTAACATATGAATTTAAAATGAATTTAAATAAATACATATAATATACCTTTTTTTTTTTTTTTTTTTGAAAGCTATACCCTAGATTTTTTAACTGCAAACAAGTGAGTCGTAATGACATGCGATTTCTAATTTCTGCTTAAATCGATTTAAAATTGAAAAAATTCAAAAACTGTTTTTTTTTATATCCAGTACCTTGAATCACGTGATAGAAAAGTCATTATTCCTGACCGGAGGAATAGTCAGCCAATACGTCTGGCACTAAAGAATTGATGAATGAAATAACGAAGTTTTGCCACTGAATTACTACTTTAGTTAATTTTTAAAAAATCTAATTGTTGTATTGAAATGGTGCTTGCACCCCTGAATTTCGGAAAATCGCCCCTTCCATTTAGCATCAAAATTTTAAAGATTGGACAATATCTCTAATTTATTTGGGCCTTTAATGCTGCTTAAATTTTGAATTATTTCATTTATTAATTGACGCAGATTTACATTTTAATTGATATCTTCGCAACTAATTAAAAATTTTACATTCTGTTTTCACTATCCTCTGGGAAATACTCTTGAGCATCCGTATGTCATTTTTTGTACTTCTACGTTCAATAGGGGAGGAACATATAAATGCTCAGACAGACAGACATCTTGTCTTATTATCGATACTAGCAGGCTTCGTTCGCTTCGCTGGTCGGTATATTAAAATGAATTTATAATAACAATAATAATAATCGCAACTTTTTACATCACTTTATAAACAAAAACTTAAAAAATTATATCGAAATTGCTTTAAACCTCACTTTGGGTATCCACTGGCTATAGAGTTTTTTTCCATCCGCACTGCATCTGGTCCAGGTTCTCCCTATCACCAGAAATGACTTTGCCAAGCGCTTCATTTTGGGAATTTACTTACAACAGGTGAAGCTGCTATTATTCAAAAACTACAATGTTAAATATAGAAGTTGTTCATCATTTGTTTAATATTTCAGTTTTTGCACCATGTATATTTAAATCTCTTTCTCTTTACACTAAATTACCATTTAATTCAAACTAATATAAGAAAAAGTAGATTCTCATTTTAAAATAATTAAATCTTAAAAAATTTAATTTAATTTAAATTTTAGTAAGTTAATCCTTTGGGCAATATTACCATTTTTTTCAATAATTGCAAAAAATAAAAGAAGAGCGAAAATCATGCAGTGCGCATTGATTATTAACACTTTCTACCTGTACCAATTGTTGTATCATATAACCTTCAATGTCCCATTCCTACGTTATCACACAAACGGACAGACAGCAGTTCTGAAAAGCACACAAATAGACTAATTGAATTCTTAATCTTTTTTAAACGTTGTTAGAAAGCGTTAAAAAAGCTTAACAGAAAAGGAAAACGTAGCACTTAGTTTCTGATATCAGCCCCCAATGTGCCTGAATATTTTAGTGTAGCCGTGTAAATCTCAATGTTAACAAAACCGTATTCTCTACAAAACATTATCTTCACTGCAAATAAAAGGGTCTTAAAGTAAGACATAAAAACAACTTAAACGGCTTTTAAGACACGTAAATGTCTTAAAATGTACCTTAGACGTTATAGATATTTTAATTTAAGACAGAAATATGTCTGAAATATCAATTCAGACACAAAAATGTCTGAAACACGTAAATACGCGAGTTTTCAGACAGCAAAACGCGTTTGAATTTTCAGACACTTTAGAAATTCAGACACTTGCATTACTTAGAAAATTTTTCATATGGAATCTATTTTAAGAAAATATGCTTATCCTACTTCTTTCCACATTCAATAAATATAATATTATTTTATATAACAAGCAGCTAAACTACTTAAATTATGGTAGCTTTATGAAATTATATTTTTATGGAATAATACTCTAGGGATGTGAATGATATTTGCATGCTATTATCTTTAACACAATTCATAAACAACATATTTAGACACAAAGCTTAATTTGTTCCGAAAAAAAAAAAAAATTTGTCTTTAAAGCTTTCTTATATTAAAAGAAAAAGTGTGAAGGCAGATGTAGCAAGTACTTTGTACAGAAGAAAGCGAATTTATAAGTGAACAATCATGAATAATTTGTGCATATTTTTTTTTTCTTTCTTCTTATTATTATTCATTTAAAAACTTTTTTCTTTCACAGATTCACCTCCTACATCTAAATGCAAAACTACAAATTTTCTTGTATTCATGATTACAGTTCGTTTTTATTTAAATATCACTTTAAGGAAAGAAATCGTTATCATCGAGGGATGCAACCTTCACATACTTGTTATGCATTATTAAAAAAATCTGTTCTTCTAAATATGAAATTTAAGATAATAATATTTATTAAGCTTAATATACCATACTATCAATAGTTTTAAGGAAGAAAATTAGAAGTAAAACATAACACTGCGATTTGTTTCACGAATACTGCAGTATATTATACAATAAAAACACGTATTGCTGTATTCGACGTTAGCGTGATCGGTAAATGCATCACCCCGTCGATGTTCGGCTGGAGGTTTCGGTTTCCTTAAACAGTTTGATTTCGAATCCCAACGCCGGAAAATGAGACTTTTTCCTTTTTTTCTTATATAAATATTTCATTAATGCTCTAAACAATTCTAAAATATATTTTTAACAGAAAAAAAATAATCGCTCGCCATATTTATTTATTTATTAAAAAGCCTTAAAAACGGTAGTATTTTTAAGCCTAACATGGCGGTGTTTTTAAGCCTAAAACATTTTAAGACGCTTGCAATATCTTAATTTCTGATGCAAAAAGGTGTCTTAAAAAGTAAGACATTTCTTTTTCACTTAAAAAATGACCATCCTTTTAAGACACTTTTTAAACTGAATTTAAGACATTTACGTTTACAGTGTTAGCATATTAACAATAAATGTCAATTTCTTTGTGATTTTTACAGTAGAAAGATCTTTAAATGTAATTTTAAAAATATCAGTTGTAAAATGCTATGCATTGGCACTTTTATAAGTGTCCCTGTACACAAGCTACTCGCACAGGACCGTAATTAATGGGGCAGGATATTAATGCCATTTTACATAAGGGACATTCTATAGCAAATTTCAGTAACATATATAAGTCTTTTTTAATTCTCAAAATATTTACGGACACTGGGTCGGGCAGACGGACAGATAGACATTTGGACAGTTGGAAAGATAGAGAGTTGTTAAAAATTGCTAAATCGCTTATTGTAAAGAAAATGTAATTCCAGCAAATTTCCAATAAAGCCCTCAACGTAACTAAATACTTTTTGTGGCCTGTAAATCCAATGCTTATTATACTACATTTTGTAGAAAACATTCTTTTTTTTTTTTTTTTTTGCATATGAATAACATATTTCAATTTCATTAAGATTTGTGAAAAGAAAAGTTAATGAAATTTAATTTATAGAAATATCTCTCACAGAACGAATATTTTGAATATTTTTGGGTGTCCCTGCACACAAACCACTGGTGGCATTTATTCCATTTTCTATAGAAGACATCCAATAATGAATTTAAATAACATATCACAATTTCATTAATTTTTTTGTAAAATAAAGGAATTAAAATATATTTTATAGAAATACCTTGCACAGAACACAATGCTATGTAATAATTTTGGGTGTCTCTGTACGTAAACCAAACGAGGTATTAACTTCATTTTCAATAGGAAACATCCGATAATGAACTTGAATAGCATATTTCAGTTTCAAGAAATTCCATGAATATTTATTTACGTTAGAGCGCGGAGAGACAGACAGACAAACCGAAGTCATTAACACTTTTCAATCTTCGTGGTAAGTGTTAAAAACATTATAAATGATAATGCGATTCCAGTCTTTGCTTATATTTAAGTTCTTTGTTCACATTTATGATCTTTATTTAAATATCAAGGTCCTTATTTTCATTCAAGTATTTCGTTTACATTTTTAAATTTTGTTTAAATTTATAATCTTTGGTTTCATTTAAGTTTTTTGTTTACATTCATAGTTTTTGTTTACATTTAGGTTTTATTTACATTTAGGGGCATCGTTTACATTTTGTCTTTGTTGACATTTAGTGTCTTTGTTTACGAATAGGTCCTAGTTCAAATTTATAGACTTTGTTTACATATAGGTTTTTGTTTACGTTTTTTTTCTTCTTTTTTTTTACATTTAAGGTCTTTGTTTACATATATTGTCTTTGCTTATATTTAGATTATTTGTTTAGTTTTGTTGACTTTGATTATATTTTGTTTCTTTGTTTACATATATAGTCTTTGTACATATTTAAGATCTTTGTTCACATTATGGTATTTGTTAACATTTATGTCATTTCATTTAGGTCTTTATTTAGATTTAGGTTTGTTTACATTTATGTCATTTCATTTCGGTCTTTATTTAGATTTAGGTTTGTTTACATTTAAAGTCTTTGTTTATATTTATAGTCTTTCGTTACATTTAGGGTTTTTGTTTACATTTATATTATTTGTTTACATTTATATTATTTGTTTACATTCAGGTCTGTTTACATTAAGGTTATTTGTTTACACTTAGGTCTCTGTTTACATTTAGGTACTTGTTTATATTTGTTGTATTTATTTACATTTAGGTTCTTTGTTTACATTTAAATCCTTTGTAAACATTTAGGGTGCGTGTTGATAATTATAATATCAAGGAACTCGGTAGCGTTACGCCCCGCCAAGCTAAAACAAACATTAAAAGAAAAACAAATGAAATTTAAAAAGTAGGAAAGTCAATGGTGTTCAATGGTCAATGTTGTTCAAAGTTCAATGGTCAACGCTACAAGTGTATATTATGTCGACATAGCATCTAGGACTTTTCGACTACCTGTATCTCAGCTCCCTGATCCCCAAGACCCATGATTTTTTGCACAGACCTTAAGCAGGCCCTTAAGACAAAACATACAAATTTGCATGTCGCTCCAAATTAAGGGGCCTGAGTTATATAACTTTGAGAACCCGAAATTTGCCGGTTAGATTCTTCTTCTTCTTGTAATTGTTAAGACAAAGAATGTTGACAGCAATTGAGCATAGAGTTCTACAGCTAATGAGCTAAAAATTTGCATGGGCGTTCCTTTTGACCTGTAATAGTGCCTTCTGCTGCGTAATAATATTTTAATCTTTACTAACTAAATTTTTTATTAATTAAAGCTTCTACATAGGAGATACATCCCGCCATAAAAATACTTTAAATTATAACTTTATAATGCAGCGAAAAAAACTAACACATATAACAAAGAATGTTGAAAGAGATTAGGATTTATTAGAAAGATACATGCAGTGTTATTGGCAGATCTTCATTAAGCTAGGCATTGAGCACCCGAGATTCAATAGCGGCGGAGAAATTTGATAGCAATCCTTTTTTTGGCTGAATAAGAAAGGTAAGAGTTTTTGCTGGGCGGAGTGAATTTTACAATAGTATTGTTTTTTATGAGATTTTGTTTAATTTTTAGGTCTGTGTTTGCATGCATTTTATGTTTACATTTAGGTCCGTGCTTAAATTTAGAATCTTTATTTACATTTGATGTCTTTATTTCAATTTAGGTCATAATTTGCATTTAGGGTCTATGATTAGATATAATTCCTTATTTACATTTAGGGTTTTTTTTTACATTTAGGTCTATTTATATTTGTAGTTTGTTTTTATATTTAGTGTCTCAGTTTACATTTATAGCCTTTTGTTTAAATTTAGTTTATTTGTTTACTGTTAGGTGTTTGTTTAAATGTGTAGTCTTTGTTTACATTTATTGTATTTGTTTATATTTATGTCTAAGTTAAAATTATGTCTTTGTTTAAGTTTAGGTCTTTATGTAAATTTGCAGTCTTTGTATACATTTAAAATCTTTATTTACATTTAGGGACTTTCTTTATGTTTACACTCTTTCTTTGCATTTATTGCCTTTGTTGGCATTTAGGTCTAAATTTATATTTGTGTCCTGTATTTACATTTTTAGTTTTTAATTTCATTTAACGTCTTGTACATTGACTCTTTGTTTATATTTTTGAATTTGTTTAAATTGAGGTCTTTGTTTTCCTTTAGGTCCTAATTTACATTTAGTTTCTTTTTTTACATGTATAATCTTTGTTTACATTTATTATCTTTGCATATATATATATATATATATATATATATATATATATATATATATATATATATATATATATATATATATATATAGTCTTAGTTTATATTTAGGGTCTTTGTTTAGATTTATATTCTTTGTGTACGTTTAGGTTTTTTGTTATATTTGTAGTCTTTGTTTATGTTTATAGTTTTTATTCCCATTTAGGGTCTTTGTTTATATTTGTAGTTTGTCTTTGCACTTATAGTCTTTATTCACATTTAGGGTCTTTGTTTATATTTGTAGTTTGTCTTTGCACTTATAGTCTTTGTTTGCCTGTAGGTCTTAATTTATATTTGTAGCCATTGTTTACATTTAATGTATTTATTTACATTTAGTTCGTTATTTACATTTAGTGTCTTTGATTACAATTTTGTATTTGTTTTCACTTACGGTCTTTGTTTACCTTTAGATCCCCCTTTAATATTATAGTTTTGTTATCGTTTGATCTTTTATTCCTATTTAGGTTCTTATTTACATTAATGTCTTTGTTTACATTTTATCTTAGTTACATGTAGGGTCTTTTTTACATTCAAAAGTTTGTTTATATTTATAGTTTCGGTTTGCATTTACGGTCTTTGCTTACATTTAGAGTTTTTGTTTATATTTTGAGTATGTTTATATTTAGATTATTTCTTCACATTTATAGTCTTTGTTTATATTTAAATTCTTCTTTACATTTATGGTCTTTGTTTATATTTAGGTCCGTATTTTCATTCAAGTATTTCGTTTACATTTATAGATTTTGTGTATACTTTTTTTTTACACTTAGGTCTTTATTTACATTTAGGGACTTTGTTTAAATTTTTGCCCTATTTTACATTTAGTGCCTTTGTTTACAATTAGGTCCTAGTTTAAATTTATAGACTTTGTTTATATTAAGTTTCGTTTGCGATTTGGTTCTTATTTACATTTAGGATCTTTGTTTACATTTATAATCTTTGTTTGCATTTATAGTCTTTTGTTTACATAGGTAGTCTTTGTTTACATTTAGGTCCTTGTTTAAATTTATAGTCTTTCTTTACATTTAAAGTCTTTGTTTACATTTAGGTCTTCGTTTAAATTTGTAGTGTTTGTTTACATTTAGTGTCTTTATTTACATGTATAGTTTTTATTTATATTAAGATTCTTTGTTTACTTTTGAAGATTTTTGTTTATATTTTGATTCTTTGTTTATATTTAAGATCTTTGTTTACATTACGGTCTTTGCTTGCATATATATGTCCTTATTATCATTTGGGTTTTTTTACATTTAGGTCTGTTTACATTTAAAGTCTTTGTTTATATTTATAATCTTTGGTTACATTTAGGGTTTTCGTTTTCATTTATAGTCTTTGTTTACATTTAGGTCTTTTTTTCTTTATTTTGTGTCTTTGTTTACACTTTTGTCTGTTTTCTTTTAGGGCCTTCGTTTGCAGTCGTCGTTTAAATTTATTGTCTTTGTTTATATTTAGGGTCTTAGTTTACATTTATTATTTTTGTTTACATTTAGGTCCTTACTTACATTTAAAGTCATTCTGTATACTTAGTTTTTTTTTCAACATTTATAGTCTTTGTTTACATTTATGTTCGTTGTTTACGTTCATAGTCCTTTTCATTTAGGTGTTTGTTTACATTTAGTTTCTTATTTATTTATTTAGGCTCTTTTTTATTTTTAAAGTTTTTGTTTACATTTATAATTCTTGCTTACGTTTAGATCTTTGTTTACAGTTTGTGTCTATATTTATATTTGTAATCTTTGTTTGCATTTGGTGTCTTTTTACATTTATAGTCATTGTTTACATCTATGTCTTTACATGTAGGGGGTTTGTTTACATGTATGTTCTTTGTTTATATTTGTTATCTTTGTTAACATTTATGCCTATATTTATGTTTATATTCTTTGTTTACTTTTATAATATATGTTTACGTTTAGGGTCGTTGTTTTTATTTAGGTTCTTGTTTAAATTTATTGTATTTGTTTACATTTAGGGTCATTGCTTATAATTATATTCTTTTTTTCACAGATTAGGGTCTTTGTCTGTACATGTAAAAAGAAAAAAAATTCTGGGCCAACTAAATTCATAATTAAGAGAGCTCCAGTTTAAAACTGCGTTTGTCAAATTTTAATAAAAATCGAAAAACTTGACATCGGACAGAAATTAGGTATCTAATAAACGACTCTAAATATTTTTCTTTCATATTTTCTAATGAACAATTTCTTACGCCTTCCTCTTTAAGTATTGGTTGGTTATTGCAGTAAAATATAATAAGCGTCCTTATTAGGCAAATACAGTTTAGATTTTGGAAGTGGGTATCATTAGAAAGGACTTTATTCAAACTCACTTTGTTAATTCCACATTAAATGTATTTTTTAAATTAGATGGATATATCCTTAGTTCATATTAGTTATTCATATTCGTGTTAGTCTATTACTTAATTATTACAGAAAAAAAATATTAGAAACTCCTATTGTTTTTCAACTACATGTCTTCTGAACGGTGACAAACGACTGAACATCAAATTTCTATATTTATTTCATGCCTGGTGTTTAGACTAAACTGCTAAGGTTCAAAAGATTACTATTAAAAACAGAAAACAATTATACTGAAACTTAACTGTAAACGAGCGTGATAGTCATCATTTTAGCTACAGAGACGTAACTCGATGATTGTTGTTCATTGTTAAGACTTTATACTTTTTATTTTAATAGGTAATTTGAGTCGTGTGGTTGTTATTCAACAATTTATTTATTTCATAGTTTATTTCACATCACTAATTGTTGATAAAATCTTTACGTAAATAAACTATCTCCTCATAACTTTAAATGATTACAACAACGTATTTTCTATGTATGCAATATAGAAAAAAAGAAAATATAACGCAGTTCATCTAAAGCTGAAAAAGTCGGGTTATAAGAATAGCTGCCAAGTTTCTTAGCTTATATGTCGTTAGGCGAAGTGCACGATAAACAAATTTTGTTTTAATCATACATTTGAAATTGATTTATGCATTTAAAATACTTTAAATTTACTTGAACAGGATTAATATCAATCTAATACATTTTGGAAAAACATTTGTGAAAGTCACTTATATATTTTTACATTTATAACAGTTTAATGTCTTCCGATAAAATAAATGGATCTAGGTTTAATTACAACTTTTTGGAATATGTAATAACACGCTAGCCATTATATATTTATTAAGTAAATAATCTTTAGACATCTGAGTTTGGCCTTACGAAATTTTTATATTTTTTCAACAACTCACTATAGTATTTGGGGTACAGTTATACCGGTGGTCAAAGTTTACACATGTACAGACACCCCCCCCCCCAAAAAACGCTACCCCCACATATAATTTCGCTGTAAATTATCGTAGAAACATGTGGTTGGTACCAATCGATTTGTAATAACGTCTAGTTTATAATGATATAGTTAGATTTTATTTAAGAGGTCGTCTACATATTAAAACTGGCATCAACTTCATTTTTTTTTCAATAGTAACCACCATTTTTTATAATTCATTTGAATTCTTTGGACAAAATAATCGCGGAAAATGGTATAGTTTATATATTTTGCTCAATTCTTCACAGAGTTATTAACTGTCAAACTATGGGGGCGCTAATGTTAAATGAATGTGACAAACATTAATTCATATCATCCAAAATAATTATGATATTCAAATTCTGTTTTTTTTTTATATGATAGAATGAAGTGACCCAAACATATTCCATGCATATTTTTGATATATATATATATATATATATATATATATATATATATATATATATTTTTTTGAAATATGAAAATTATTAATAATTTCATATTTGAAAAAATTATGATTTATGACCTGTGTTAATTTTTGTATAAATAGAACGGGCATCATCAAAAACATGGGTTTCCAAATTTACAGCTCGTTCTTAACATTATTTTTTGAGTTACAGTCATATTTCATTTTTTACTGTTGTTAAGCGGCCGTCACTAATTTGTATCCTCTGTGAATAAATATCTGTATATATTTTGACGAAAAACTAATTTAATTTACCTTCATGTTATTCTAATTGTTTTCTAAGCAACATTTCGATGTTTATGATACAAATTGGATCATTTTTATACAATTATCGCAATGCAAGCGAGAGATTGTGAAAAATTTCCAAAAGAAATGAAGCCCAGCATCTATATTACGGGAACAATATTAAAAAAACTAGTTTCTGTATTCGTATATGACTCTCTATGTGACGCTGGTATGCATAAATGTCAATGGCATTTACTACATCGAATGCTGAAGACAAAATTTAAATGATTTTTTTGGAAGTATGTAAAATAATTTTGTTTTATAATGTGAAGTTTGCGAAAAACTGTGTAAAGGCGTGGCGTTTGTTGCAAAGAGGTTTATACTCGATTCTCAAATGTTAAGTCTTTGTTCAGGGATGGAACACGGGCGCAGAATTCATACCACTGTCAATGTAAGAAAAATTTCTACTTCTTAAATCAACGATATTATAGGCAGAGAAATTTCTTAAACAGATTCCGGTATGAATTCTGCGCCCGTGTTCCATACCTGCTTTGTTCTTAAATATTACATAACGTTTCCTAGTTTCTCACTGCGAAAATTCTATATTGTCCCTTTTGTCTTCTGTTTTTAACTTGGATATTCTAGGATTCGTGCACCTCAAGTTAAGTATCATGACGGTAAAAAAACGTGGTAAGACGAGGACTATAATTTGAAAGAGCAATACGCAGAGAACATTTCCTTTGTTTTTTCCTTTTTTTAAATTAATATAACTGATTTTTATTATTTTTATCAGATTTTTTAAAACAAATTTTCTGTTTTAATCTTGTTGTGACATTTTCGCATTCGGTTACTCTACCCTTTATGCTATCGCATGACGTAACATAATAAAATATAAAATTTTTATTAAATGTTTTTTTAATACTGAATAATAAAGTGGTATTTTTTTTTTCAGTTTTTAAAATCTATTATTGAAACAAAGCGCAATATTATTTTTTTCTATTATTCTAATCACGGCGTAAAACTGGCGCCACATTTATCACGAAAAAGAATTTTAAACAAAGTAATATGTCTTATTACTTTTAAAGATATAGATTTTACACATTTAAAATTAAGAATTCAAGTACAGTAGACGACTGCAGAACGGGGAATATTCGTTCTAGGCAATAGGAAACCATTTTTTCTATATCCATATTTCTTTTCACGTGGATATACATAATAATTATACTCTTTCTAGTGAAAGTATTTGTATTCATACTATTTTGTTTATATAAATATGAATGTAAGGAATATTCTTACGAAATATCGTAACACACAAATTGTGAAAGAAACGCCCAATGAAGGAGTTACAGATTTCAAAATGACGTGAAACTACGTCAGTGGTCGTGAAAATGTTAAATATTCTTTCTCAGATTTTAGTTTAAATCTTGTTATCTATATTTTTGTATATTATCTATTGTTGGTTTGTACGCCTAAAATTAAATGTAAAACTTTATAGTAACATTTTCATGCGAGGCTTACTGTATAAAATAAAAATATACCCAACAAGAAGTAGATAATTGTTAGTTAGTAGATTTTAATTGTTTTTATATACATTTTTTGTTTTTTAAATGTATTTTAACGTAAATTTTTGTCTCTTAAATAAAACATTTTTTTGCTTTTAAAAATTAGATAATTCTTTTTCTTAAATATTTAACACTTTTTTTTTTTTTTTTTTTTTTTTTTTTTTAACCGCTATTGATATTATTATCATTATTATTATTGTTCCTTTACCTTGTATCTAGACTTTTGTAATTCAACATTGTAATGTTCATATGATTCAAGCTATTTAATTTTCTTCGTATGAAGTGATGTATTTAACTATTTAATGTTTAATAAATTGAAACCAATAAAAATAGTTTAATTCATAAGCTAACAGAGAAAGTTCTACGAATTTGAATCGTTTTTTATTTTATAATTAACATTTCTGAACTTTTTTTCCGGTGTGAAATTTAATAAATAATGTATTTTCGATGGTAGACAGCGATTTATTTTTTCTAAATGTATAGACGGTCCCCTAACACATTTTCACGTGTAACTCTGTTTAGAATCGATTTAAAGTATATAAATAGGTAAGTTTTCCGAGCTCCCTTGATCTCAGAAATTTGAATATGAGGTCAAAAATAGGGGTCGTCATTGAAAAAAAAATGAAGTTTATGCCTGTTTTAATATGTAGATAATCCCTTAAGCAAATTCTAACTACACCATTAAAAACTAGACGTTATTACAGATTGATAGGTACCAGCCGCATGTTTCTACGATAATTTACGGCGAAATTAGGTGGGGGGTGGTGGCGTTTTTTTTTTTTTTTTTTTTTTTTTGGGGGGGGGGGGGTGACTGTACATAAAAAGTTCTACATTATCTATTCATTTCTCACTTATTACCAGAATGCCAAAATATAAACAAAATTCGTTGAAGTAATTTCTTATAGGTTTTTAAGCAATGCTATATAATTATTCATAACTTATTTATTTAATTTTGCAGCTTTAACTTTTTATATGTGTTGAACGTTAATTTTTTCTGCCTCTTATGTACTTTCTGTATTTAAGTATTGATTATATTGAAAAACACTGATGCTGCTAGAATTACAAATATTTCTTTTGTACAGTTAAAGAAACTTTAACTATAAATTTAAGATATTATTTCACTTGCAAATTTTACGATATTTTGAATAAAATATAAATATAATCAAGCCTTAATATTTATTTATTATGCATGCATATTAAGTAATATCCACAATCTTATTGTTTAATTTATTATAAATTCATACTAAATAATACGCCCGATTATTCTTTATTAAAATTGTAATATAATTAAAAATAATAAATATACTATAACAAATATGCTAATGTTTATTTTAAACTTGCTAATTTTATATCTTAACTCACAGGTTTTGTCTCTTTCACTAGTCACTATATTTACATGAATATAAAAGGAATCACTATTTTTATACTGCTTTATAAATAAAAACTAAACAGAAAATCTGTTAGTGTTGCTCAAAACCTTACGTCCGATCCTCATTGTCTTCGGCAGCAAGTTTTCCTCACTCTCAAAATCTCGTGTCCGTGTCCCTATTACTTGCGACAACCCGTGAGTCAATTTGGGTGTTTATCGGATAAAGTTTCGAAATGGACAATATCTAAAAAAATTTAAGTGGAACTATTGCAATTACATATAAGAACTATGTATACTCTACATAGTAATTATTGTTACGTTACTTTCTCTAATTTATTTGATTTATTCTATCGAACATACAATGATTCAATTTCACGCCAAACAAAATAGTACAACATGCTATGAGCGCTATTTACTTTATATAAGACAACAACAATTTTTTTTGTATTTATATATATTTCCTTTTTTAAATATTTTATTAGTGCAACAAGTCATACTATTTCTTTCAGTCAGCTGTTTTTGCGTCGTTGCAAACTTTTATCTATCACCTTAAATGAACGTGCAAACCTTTTCCTTTTTACCTAAATATATAGGGATGGAGCGTGGGGCAGGTTGTAAAAGTTTTTGGAAATTTAAGTATATTTTGAAATGTATTTACGTTTTCCTGTTTTCCATAGCATACATATTCCTCTATCATAAAAAAAAAAAAAAAAAAAAAAAAAACTTTCGTTAATTTTGCTAATTTTAGCACAAAAAATATTTTTTTTCAAAATTATTTGTCTGTTACAATACGCCTCGGATTTGGGACAAATTGCAACACACGTGGGGCAAATTGTAACGGATATAAAGGGAACCCTAACAATAAAAACAAGAATATTTCAAATTGTTTTTTGTTATCAGTCTTTGTTATATTTTACTAATTTAATAAAAGAGGCAATTAATAACTAATATTAAATTATAACTTTCTTGGTATAGAAACAATGAATTATACCAAATAGATAATAGTAAAATAAAGAGAAAATTGGAGATAAAATCAACATAGAAGTCAATCTTAGTCAAAGTTTAAATTAATTCAAGCAGATGATATTTTGTTCCCTCTCATGCATTAATGTGTGCTCACATTTTTCAAATTAAGCATTATACCCATTCTTCTGCCACCGAGAGGGTTTAACAGAGCTCGAATTCCATGCCCTTTTTTTGGACACTCTCGCTGTTGAGAAATTTCTGCTCTTTTCTCTACCACTATTTTTATGCAATATTCTCTAATCCATGATTAAATCGTGACGATACTTCGTGTTTAAATAATCACGGCACTATAATATAAAAACACAGAAAATATTTCTGTATAAATACAGTATTGGCATAGAAGTAAAAAATGTTTCATTTCTGAAAGTTTCCTGAAAATGGGCGGAGACTTCGAGCTCTGGCTGTAGGCATCTCCTCAAGCCACTCCTCTAACATGCTACAACTTGCCCCATCATATGATTTTGGACATTTTGTTTATTTATAAAAATATATAACGATTTATACCAAAAATTAAACATTCATTTTATAACTCAACACACAGACTAAGTAAATAACTATAAACATTTCGTTAAAGTATAAACTAATATACCATTATTCAAAATTTACGAAATATATTTTTTTTCCCACTAACTAGCTAAAATGAAACACGTGTACAGAACCTCTCATTAACCATTTTGTGGAGCACCGATTGTGCTTACATTTTAAAGCACGTCGGTTTAATATGTATATGCATATATTTATATTAAAAATTATGAAAATGAAATTAGATTAAAGAAAAAATAAATATTCACTTAAAGCATCATTATTTATTTATTTATTTATATTTTTTTTAATTTATATTTATTTTTTAATATTGAATACTAACAAATGTGAATAAAGTTTAAATATTAATACTCAGAGCTGCCAACATTTTAAACTTTTAAATCAGAATTGACACCAGTATTTTTAAATGGAATATGTTATATACATTTTCGACGATTACTATTACGGAAGACAGTTGTAAAAAAATTCCGGTTTCAAGTCTCCCTTGAAAAACGGGAGACTTGGCACCTATGAATACTTATAATTCAATAAGTTATATCATTAGAAAAAGAAATATTTTTAAAACTATAACGACATCAATTTTACTGGAAAATCAAACAAATTTTATATCAGTTTCAACTTTATTTAGGGGCAGATATATTTGTTTTCTTTTCATGTCAAAACATTTAAAAAAGACAATGTACTTGCAAAAATTTGTTTTATATTGGAAGCAGCTAATTTTTTTAACATTTTATTATATTACTGCTTTTATGGAGATTTTAATTAAAATACTGAAATTTTAACCTAAAAAACTTGTTTTATCAAAATTAAATATAGACTATAGCACACAGAGATTGTGTAGCCTTTAATCAGTAAAATAAGTTTTAAAATTAGTTCTGTAGTTCCAAAGATTACCCTCCACAAACAGATAAAGCATAGATTTAAAAAAAAAAAAGGGGGGGGATAAAATTAATAATTGCATTGAAAAAAAAATATAAATAAATAAGCAAAGAACACGTTAAATATTCATTTTAGAAAAATCGATAACTGCAAACGCTATAGGATCATCAATTTGTAGTTAATTTATCACGAAACAATATTTCCCGTAAACATTTTCATTTATATAATTAAAATTTCCAAAAATAATGTTAATTATTTCATTATATTGTTGTCAGCTGCAGCATAAATCCTCTTTCTCTAAAATATTTCTGTATACTTAAAAAACAGTTTTCCACCTAATCCTCATTTTAAACTGCCTTTGACAGCAGTAATATGATAAATGATATTTGGTACGAAGAAAGTTTTGTGAATTGTCAGACATATATAGTAAAACGTGCACTTGTTTTTCTTTACTCTTTTTTTACTTAAAAACCATGTCATAGTTATTTCTGAAATAGAATAATGTTTGTCATTTAGTTGTTTATATGCTTAACATAATTACTTAGAATTTTATCAAAATAAATAATTTGGTATGTCATTCACACGTCTTTCTCTTCCCTTGAATTTCAGTACTAAAAAGACAGATTGCAAATTAAGACGTAAGTTCAATAAAGTAAGGTAATAAAGTTTAATCTACTTTAAAACAATTAAAAATAGGTTTAGGAACAGTATTATTTTACATATAATTCTGTGTGAGGAATATTACCGCCCCTTTAACCCCTATATATAATCAAGGCTGTTATTAATTTGCCTTGATTCATCAATCTTGATCAAACCTTTCAAGTGACAACCTCAAACCAACTTCATAATATAAAATTGGAATTTCCTGGAATTATTAGTTTTAAATTATGCTGATAAGATATATTTATACAGATTAACCGCTTAAACTTTGACTTTCGTATTCAGAGAACCTGAAAACGTGATATACAATAGAAAAATAAAACTCAGTTGTAAAGTTGAAATAAGTGCTATGTTTAAAGTATGAGCATGACAAATTAATGTTCCTTCTTAAACAGTATTTCTTGAGCAATTCCATCAATTTAATCGACAGAGTAGAATAATTAGCATAATTTTTGTTAGCCATGTATATTGTCTATAAACTTTATACTCACCACATTGTGTACACTGTAAAAAAAATTAACACATTTTGCTGGTCAGTGACCGCTAAAATTTTTACAGTCACTGTTTATAAAATAAAGTTGTGCCCGTAAAGTTTCCATAAATTTTTTTCTGAGCGTAAAATTTAACGGTCAAGTCTCTGAATAATACTGAAATTTTTACTTTCTTCTATATTTAATAGAAGAAAGTATTGGATTCGTAAAAATATTCGATCTCGGGTTTTTGGTGAATTTACACGTTTTGAGAGAAGTAGAACACGATTTGACCATATTTAGAAAATGTCTGTCTGTCTGTGTGTGTGTGACAAAATTTTGTGGCGACTCAGGTACTACTGCATAGAATTTCATAAAAATTGGTATGTAGTTACACATAGACATAAATTAGTACCTATCAATTTTTAGTAAAAATTGTACAAGATTTTGCGTTGCCATCCAGCTTTTTCTAAATTTTTAACATGGTGGTACAGGACAAAATTTTGTATAAATGTGCATAAAGAGAATTATTTTTTAATAATCATTATGAAATTTAAAAGATTTATTTGTAATAGAGATAGTGAACTGGGAAAAATTTGTGTATGTAAGAAGCCTCGCTTCCCCCATGGGGGGGGGAGGCACCCCTCGAGAGCAATAAATTTTCATGATGGTTTATCTTTCAAAAGAGCTCTCAAATACCTTTAAAACGAATGGTTGAACTATCCATCTGCGATAATTTAGAAAAAAGTTATGAGAATAAAATTGACGTTTATATATATATATATATATATATATAGTGTTATACTACATTTCTAATATGAAAATCGTCTGCATTATCATTTTTTAAAATAACTAGGGGGCTCTGCCCCCTGCTCGCTCCGCTTCGCCTCCGCCCGACTCACTTTATTTATTAACACATGCAGAGCTCTACCCGCCTATTCGCTGCTTTTCTTTCACCGAATAGGAATATTAATAGTGCATAAAAGAGGACAAAAACCGAAAATTATTATAAATGTCCCAATATTCAATGTCAAATTGAAATATATAATATTTAATAGCACATTATTTACTTTTATGAAAACCATGCTAAAAATAAGTTTTTTTTTTTTTATGGAAAAAAAAAAAAAAAACATAATATCTAGACTATTTTGCATTACAGATTTAGTATATGACACTTTTTATTTCTTTTTTACAACCATAGATCCGGACCACGAAATCCCAGTCGGTAAAGCGCCGAGATCATAATTGAAAGATTGCGGGTACGGTACTCGAGCTGGCCAAAGACCGTCGTGTACACTAATGGTGGCTGGTGCATGTCAAACCTGTCATGGTCGCAATGTTCTCCATGTTCCTATAAAAATTATACCTTTCGGGAAGTGGGGAAGCCATGCCCTCCGTGTAGGATAAAAAATGTGGTGGCATGTCTCCGGAACATCCCTAGGGTTGCGTCCGAGATTGTCACATATTATTCATAATGCAGTAATGGTACGACGTCAAACCCAACCTACCTAACTACCTACCTACCTACATACAACCATGGATCATATTTTAATTTTCTAAATGTAGAGAAAATATGTTACTAATACCAACATTGATATTTCTTTCTTTTTCTTTTTTTTTTCAACTATAGTTTCGGGCTGTTCTACCGCAGTATGTAAAACACCGAGCTCATAACTGGAAGATTGCTGATTCGATACTTGAACCGACCAAAGACCGTCGGATACATTAATGGAAGCTGATGCACATAAAATCAGCCGTGTCCGCAAAGTCCTCCATGTTCCCATCAAAACTATACCTCTGGGGATCAGCAAAGCGGGGGAGCCACCCCTTCCGTGGAGGATAAAAATTGTGATGGCAAGTCTCCGGACAATTCCTAGGGGTGTGTCCCAGACCGTCGCCAATTAGCCATAGCTCAGTACTGGTGCGAAGCTAAACCCAACCTACCTGCCTACAACCATGGATCATATTTTAATTTTCCCGTTTAAAATGACTTCATGACAGAAGAATAACGTCACTGGGAGAAACTTTTTTCAAGGTGGCAAATAGAGTACCTTCATAAACTTGTCGTTTTTAGTTAATAACTTCTTTAATTAAAATGATAGAAATTTCTAAGCAGCTGAAATGTCTCCCTTAGAGTATTCGGAACACATTGATACCTCTGATGACACGAATGATCCTGCCCTCCGCGAGAAGATGCTGTCGCAGACAAAAAAATTTGACGCCAGCGACGGTAACTTTTTTTTAATATATATAGAGATAATTTTAATAATTTATTTTTACTGGGTTATTTTGTGTAGGAAAATATAGAAGAAAGTCATGTGGTGGCCTTACAGTGTAGATGAATTTAGTGCAACATGAAAAACACATAACACAAAACGAAATACACTTCTAGCAGTTTTGAATTATTCCTCCAATATATCCAAATACTTTCGGTAGTTCTGTAAACGAATGACGAATTATTTCCATACCACAACCCACTTAAAATATCCTTTTGGGCATACAAAAAATATGTTTATTCCATTTTCTTTAAGGCAGCCTATATATCTTACACGGTATTTACCAGAAATATCGTAACAGACGTAATGTATTTGACTGCTCTTGGATTTCTTTGTACACGAACTGTTTTCTTGATCTCAATGTAAAGTTTAGTGTAGTATCTCTATATGATATAAATTGAGAATACCAAGTATGAATATCCTGAATTCCTGTTGCTATTTGCTCATGAGATATGCTAATAACTGACATACACACAGGAACGAACCGTGGAAAACATGTTTTTCTGTTTCAGGGGACCTGGAAACATGAAAATATGATAATCATTCAGTTTAAAAGTATCGAACCCCAAAACAATACTTTTTCTACTACATATAGGAGAAAGAGAAAGTAAAATAAATAAATAAATAATTAAAATAAATTATCGAACACTATTTAAGCAATACTCTTTTTTTGTTTGGTTTAATTAACTAGTGATTTATAACTCGAAAATAATTTTCTCTCTATATAAAAAAAAAAGTAACTGTCGCTGGCGTCATTTTTTTTTTTTTTTTTTTTTTTTGACTGGGACAGCAACTTCTCGCGGAGGGCAGGGTTCTCCGCGTCATGAGATATATCAGTGTTTTCCGACTGCTTCAAGGAAGGCATTTCATCTGCTTACAAATTTCTATCATTTTAATTAACGAAGTTATTAAATAAAAACGTTGGGTTTATAAAGGTACTCTATTTGCCACCGGAGAAAAAGTTTCCCTTATGAGGTTTTTTTCGGTGTCTCTGACGTCACTTTCCAGGAAAATTAAAATGTGATCAATGGCGTAAATAGTAAAAATTGAATAATTGGCATCTTTGAGATGCTCGAGAAAAGAAAAAAAATTATTTAGAATAGCAAAACGTTTGAAAATAACCGGTATTTTTAAAATATTAAGTAAAAATTTAATAAAGATGAAACGAAAATTAGTTTATATGAGTTCCCCATCATACTATAGGTATGGGGAACTTAGTTAACCGTAAAAAATTTCGACATCGTTTTTTTTTTACTTTTTTACACGTTTCCTGGTGTAAGGATTCTGGAAATGATAACATTTGCATGGTGCCCGTCCGTAGGGTGACTGTTAGTTTGTTAGTCCGTTAGTTTTATTTTAGTTTATCTTATTATTTTATATTATTAGTTAAGTTTATATGGTGGAATCTCAAAATCCGGTACCCCTTGGCACTTTTTGGCGACTTTGTTTGGCGCGATCCCCGCCAGCTCGTAGGCGTGGTAGGCGTTATCGTGGTAGGCGCCTGTGGGCGTTATCGCCAACTTGGCAAGAGGTACCGGATTTTGGGATGAAACCCCACGATTATGTTAAACAACTATTGGTATAGAGTTAGAGGTTAAGCTCAGAAATTTTTAAAATAAAATTTACGAGATAAAAATTCATATTAGTTTATATAAACATTTATTTTTTTAACTCAAAACATATTTAAAAGGATAAATCTTTACTATGACCAATTTTGCGATTTTTAAAATTTAGAAATGAAGAAGCTCGTACGTTTTTCGACAAGGAATTCATTTACGCTACCACAATAGCCATTTTAACGCTAGCCATGCCTTAAATATAGAGATAAATTATAAATGGCGCAATAATAATGATAATAATAATAAAATCCGCAATCTATTTTTGTTTTTTAAGCATTGATATAAAACATTGCAGAACACAGAATTTAATACGACAGGACATTTTTTATCTTTTGGTCTATTTTTCCATATAAAGGAATGTAGTAACTGCATTGCTAAAATATAGTTACAGCTAATACAGGACCTCACTGGCTGATTTTTAATTTTTAATTTATTTTGACGATGACTAAAATTATCTATCGCAATAATGCATGTCAAGATTTTCGCGATAAACGTCTAAGCTACTTCGGAACCAAATTTAAAATTTCGCCAAGAGGTTAAACTGTATCATTGTTTATCACAATTTTTTTTCAATTTTATTTTAATTATTTTTAAACTTAATTCAAGACGGCAAAAATGAAGAACATTTGGAACAACTATAGTATATCCCCACAACTGGATTTGGTGATTTATTTTTGGCGGCTAAATCATAAATCTAAAAATCATAAAGGATAAAATTATAAGCTAAATCATAAATCTAAACATCATAAATGATGAAATTATAAGCTAAATCATAAATCTAAATTAAACAGCATTCCAGAACGACATCGTTATCGTTCTAAACGGCGCCAAAGAAAAATCGCCAAATCCAATTGTGGGGAGATACTAAGTTATACCGAACACTTTTTATTTGGTCTAAATGTACAAATTATCTCCAGGTGAAATATTATACATTTTTCGTTCTGTTCATTATTAGAAAGAAAATGGCTGAAGTAGTTTTTCCTGTACCATTCCATTGATGTCTCTATAAATTAAATTACATTAAATTATCCAGTATCATTATATTCCTTTCTCCACGCTCATTTTTTATTTTCTAAATTTTATATTACTTAATATATATGTAAAAAAATCAAGGTGTAATCAGTACATATCCAGAAGATGTAGCCAACAAATATTCAGAACCATCATCAACACAAGTTCAGGAGATATCGCCAACAACTATTAAGATGTCATGATCAATATATATCCAGTAGATATCGCCAACTATAATAATTATTCAGAAGATATCGCCAACAGGTATTCAGGAGCCATCATCAATACTTATTCAGAAAATATTGTCAACAAATAT
Source organism: Salticus scenicus (assembly GCA_963930645.1). Taxonomy (NCBI): domain Eukaryota; kingdom Metazoa; phylum Arthropoda; class Arachnida; order Araneae; family Salticidae; genus Salticus; species Salticus scenicus. The sequence continues at coordinate 90,755,209 of OZ005649.1, read as the reverse complement.
TCAAAAGCCCTCTAATTTATGAATGGTGATGGTCTATCTCGAATACTTCAAACCGGCAATTCGTTTGGTACAACTATAGTATTTCCCCTCAGCTAGATTTGGCGATTTTTCTTTGGCGCCGATTTAAACGATAACGATGTCGTTCTGGATTGTTTGAGATATAATATGGCAGCCTGCATGCTATTTATTTTGGATTTATGATTTTATGATTTATTATTTAGCTTACGATTTTATCATTTATTCTATATAATTTATGATTTTTAGATTTATGATTTAGCCATAATCGCCAACGAAAAATCGCCAAATCTAGCTGAGGGGAAATACTATAGTTGTTCCATTCGTTTTTACAATACAATCAAGGATGAATTTTTCACTTATCAGTAGGTTTCAAAAAGTGTGATTTTTTTTTTTTTCGATTTAACTTAGTATTTAATATAGTTTAAAAAAATAAATAGTAAAATCAGATATTGACAGGCAAATTCATGGAGTAATACAATAAGTGGCGATAATGCAAAATCGCTATCTGAAAGAAATTGTCATGTCGTACTACTACTACTACTAATGAAATGTTTAAAATAATTGCAATAATCACATAATATATTTATTTTCAACCTGACTAAATCATATTCTAGAAAAAATGCACTTCAAAAATTTGCCGCTTTACTGTTGGAAGCACCATTTTAAACCTTGCTGTACATTGGAAAAAAATGCAGAGTATTACATATTGTCGTAAATTGACTAAAAAAATTCAATAGTAAAAAAATATAGGCATTAAAAAAAATAAGTTCATAATTTCCTTAATCAAGCAATAACACCCAAAAAATTCATCATCAAACAGTAACAAAAAATTAACAAGTCGATCATATACTAAAGCTATAACGCTAAATGGTTTAGATGTTAAGAATTTCTCTCTGTTCTAAATAATTAGTGCTATGATTGTTTATATTGTGTGTCTAGCTGTCTAGCATACGTTTTCTCTCAAAATAATGGCAAATTGTTATTAAATTATCCAACGTTATAACAAATTTTTTACATATTATAAACGATATAATATTAAATATTGTGTATTTCAATGCGATACCAAATTTGGTGGATTTCTATAATATTGTTCAACTTTTCTCTTCTGTTATGTATTATTAATATTCCAATTCAATGAAAGGCAAAGTTGCGAATAGTTGGGTTGAATCCCGCAGGGATTAATGAGCGCAGCAAGTCGGGGGGAGGCGAAGCCTTCCTCGGCGGTTGGTGAGCGGAGCGAGCCCCCTAGTGTATGAAATAATACTAATAATAAAAGAAATAATAAGTTCTAATATTAAGTTTAAAAGAATGCACAAGCGTTCATTTTTACCTTTAATATTATAAACTTTAAAAATAATATTTTTTCTTATGATATAAAGGAAAAATCATTAAAGAAATAAATTATAGTACAAATAAGAAAAACCCAATTTATAGGAATATGTTTTCAAATATAATGTGATTTTATATTGTAAGATTATTATAACTAATTTTTATTCATGTGATATAATCTCAGAAATAAATTGCAATATGTAAAAAGTCTTATTTTTATTTTTAAACTGAAAAATTTCGATTTAAATGGAAAAGAATTTTTACTGAATTTGAAATTCCTTGTTGGAGAAATTACGATGTCGAATTCTCACAACAACCTATGGGAAAAAAAAATAGTTTTTTATTAGACTTCCTTGTTTATACATTGTGAAAAACCAAATTTGAATGATATTTGCCAAGGAAAATGTATTGCAAATTAAAGAAAGAACTCGTAAGGGCAAATATTTTTAGAACCACAATTTTCAAATAGCTGTATTTTAAAAAATTATTTTCTAAATTAATTTAAGTAAAATATTTTTCTTCAAGATAGTGGGTTAAAATATATGAATCTTGTTAGAATACATTATTCTGAAATATAAATTTTCGTATATTATTTCTGAAAAATGTGAGATTATTTTGATTACTCTCGTTTTAGGAGGAAAAAAGAGCAGCAGTTTTTACAAATATTTTACATTTTTAAAGATTTACAAATATATGCATTTTTAAAGAACACTTTCTATTATTAGAAGAAAAAAGAATGTATTTTTTGGCCATTCTTTTCTCTTTTTTTTTTTTTTTTTTTTTTTTTTTATTGAACAATATCCAATATATCTAGAAATAAGCAGCAAAAATTTTCGTTCTGTGCATGGTGTATTTCCTTGATAACGAGAAAATGTTAACCAATATACATGGTACAATTTCGGCTAGCCAAGAAAAACTTCTGTTCAGGTAGAAATAATGAAAAAAAAAAAAAAAAAAAAAAAAAAAAAAGAGAGAGAGAGAAGTTACACACAGCTGATAATCCTCCAAGGATTACTTAAGCAAACAGAAACTAACTTCTGTATCATATTATATTGACTTTTTCTTAGGTAAAATAAATATTAGAAACTTATTTTATGTATTTAATAAAAATACTTACATTTACATATATGGTTTCTATATTTCTGTATGTTTCTACATACCATTTATGTTTTGTGATCACATTTCATAAAAACCGAATATTCTTGTTTTAAGAATTAAAACCTGAATAAAAGAAACATGAAAAATAATAGTATTTCTTAAATTGCAATAGAAAATAAAAGTAATAAATATATTTTATAATTCATTGCGCATTTTTTTGAGAAATACCCGAATGAAGGCTATCCCGTTTTGTCAAATAAAAACAAGAGCAGCAAAAACAAATACAACAGAAAAAGAAAAAAAAAAAAAAAAAAAAAAAAAAAACCGCATGTCTGATAATCTTTAAAGAATTTTTAAGTAAAAGGAAAGTAACTTTTGTATCATTTCATTTTTATTTTTGTTTAGATATAATAAGTATCAGAAAATTATTTTATAAATTAAAAAAAAAAAAAAAAAAAAAAAAAAAAACGCATGTCTGATAATCTTTAAAGAATTTTTAAGTAAAAGGAAAGTAACTTTTGTATCATTTCATTTTTATTTTTGTTTAGATATAATAAGTATCAGAAAGTTATTTTATAAATTTAAAAAAAAAAAAAAAAAAAAATTGCTTTTATAACTAGTTTCTATATTTATACTATTATTTATTATTCTTGTTTTACTCTCATATTTCAAGAAAAAATTAATTTCTATGTTTAAGGCATTAAAAAATACATAAAAAAAGATTTAAAATTTAATAATATTTATTAAATTATAAATAATAATATTAACAAGAAAAATGAATGCTTTTTTCAGATAAAGAGACTTTTCTAGAAATCGCCAAAGAATAACCATTTCGTTTTGTCCCCTGAAATAAAATCCCTTCAAGATACAGTTCTAAGGGTGTGTTGGTAACATGATGAATAAAATAAATGTAAAAAAAAGGTAATACAGACTGGATAAATCTAAACTAAATAATTTTACAATAAAACTGTATGCATTGCAAACGGTCTGAAGGCTCAAGATAATAACCAAAAGAGATTTATTGACATTTGAATTGTCATAGAATCCAAGATTCACGTACTTAGTGTAAAAAGAATGCACCTGTAATAGCTAAATTTGAAGCCGCTGTCATTAACGTTGATATACAACAATTATGAACTGGTTCTTATAAGGATAGCAGTTTTTTCTACTTTAACTGAGCACAGAAAACTCTTATTGAAATAATCATATTTTTATCAGTTAGAATTATATTAACAGAAAATATTGATAAAGTTTTATTTAGAAAAAAAAAAAAAAAAAAAAAAAAAAAAAAAAAAACATTTTTTTTTTCCATGTGTTCACAATTATAAGGACAATTCGATAGGTCAACTTTTCTTTCAGATAGTCTTTGAATCAATAGTTTGCGGGACCAATTGAACTTTTGGTAACCTTTGAATCAATAGTTTGTTATGGTGAAGAATTTAGACATTATGTCTGAAATATATGTATATATATATATATATATATATATATATATATATATATAGCTTTATTATTCTTTTTTAATTCAGTTTCAGTACTATTTCATACTGCATATATGATATTCTCAATACCTTCAAATGAACTAAAACTGTCTCCCACTTGCATGTTTTTATTATATATATATATTCAACATTTGTCAATTTTTTGATCACGAGAAAGGTAAATAATTATAAGATAAAAAAAATTTTATATACCATGTTTTTAAATAGCTTAAACTTCTCTTTAAAACGCATTAAAAAGCTCCAATAGGCAGGTAATGGATTTGGCGCCAAATTTGACAACTTTTTGCCCTTGGCGACTTTTTTGGCGACTTTTGGCGAGAAAATTCTTATTATCGATATTCCAAAGATTGACGTTCTAATGTGATTGGTTAAAGAGTTACCGAAAATTTGAATTTAAAAGAAAAAAGGTGGTTTTAAAAATAAAATAGTAATCCTTTCCGAACAACATATATTTGCATCATGAACTACATTAGCACTTTATCATTGTGTAGAAAATCTTTAAAATGATAACGACGTCAATTTTTGCCAAATGCATAATTTAACTTTTAACAATTTTTTAACGCTCACGTTTAATTAAATGTATTTATTTTTAGGTCGAAAGAAAATGAACTCGTAAATTTTTTTTGGCAACAATTAAATTATAGTTAATATTTTAATGGCTATTTTTATTGCTATTAGGAGCTTATCATTTTCACATTTTAATTAATTAAAAGAAAACTATTCGAAAATTCGAAAATCTGACTTCGAAGTATTGTGTTGTCACCGGGTTCTGAGCTACTGTGAAAGTTTCAAATGTCTAGCTAGTCGGGAAGTTAGTTAAAAATCGATTGCAAGATTTGTCCCTGACAAACACACAAGAATCGAAGTTAATAAAAACATGGTAAAATACTGAAACATTTATCGTCAAGCCATACTTTACTCATATAGAAGTAGAGCAAAATTCTGTCTTCTTGGAAAAAAAAAATACTGAAACATTTATCGTCAAGCCATATTTTACTTATATAGAAGTAGAGCAAAATTCTGTCTTCTTGGGAAAAAAAAAAAAAAAAAATATATATATATATATATATATATATATATTACCCCCCCCCTCCACTTTCTTAAAAGACAAGAACAATCTAAAAATCACATGTTTAAAATTTGTAGATATTTTGTTAATGTTCATAGTAGTAGGAAAATTTACTAAATTCATTCAGTCTTTAGCTAAAATTGTTCCCCATAGCACCATAGATCTACCTTTAAACTGCCTGTTTCATATCTGCCTTTAAAAGACCTGCTTTGCCTTCCGCTATTCTCAGATCATGCCAATAACTATTAAAACACCTGTGGTCAAGTAAGAATGAAATTAATAATAAATGCATTATTTTATTATTCCATATTGTTTTTATCACACTTTAATACTGATACCCCCCCCCCCATTTTATATTATGGTTGTTCCTGTTTTTTTTTTCATTTATTTTAACACATTGTTTGTTATTTTCAAATCGTATAAATTTTGAACTCAAACTTTCGATAAATATTAAGAAGAAATTCAGAAGTAGATGTTTTAGCAGAGCAGTAAGATGAATTGTGAGTTTTCGATCTTCTTTAGATTTTGCACCAGATCTCTCTTCTACCAAAGCAGAAGTTCCACGTCCGATAGAATTTTGTTGGACAGTTTTAGATCTTCAAATTTCGTTATATATATATCAAACTGATATTATCCTTCCACTTGACAATGAACGTTTATCACACTACACTTTAAGAACGTTCTTTTTTTTTTTTTTTTTTTTTTTTCAAAACAATATCTGTTTGAAAAAAATTTAAAGGTCATACAGGGTGGTTATAATTAAACTTCCCCTATAAACAGGATCCTACAGCGCAAACGGGTGAACGGAATGCAATGAAATTTGTATGTAGACTATAAACGAAAAGCTCTCATAGAACTTCGAAAAAAAAAAAAAAGTTCCAAAATGTTCACCAGAGGGCGCCTTTTCCGGAAACACACATTAAATTTAACACAATAAAACGACTAAAACGGAATACAGAAACAATATTAACATTGATTGACTAGTTTCGGATCACCTTGTCATCTGTTTTGGTCGTTTATTGTGTTAAATTTAATGTTTTTTTTTTTCGGGAAAAGCGCCCTCTAGTGGACATTTTGGAACTATATATATATATATTCTGAAATTCCGTGAGAGCACTTCGTGTATAGTCTATAAACCAAATTGCGTTGCATACCTTTCACCCACTATAGCTGTAGGATGCTGTTTATAGGGGAAGTTTAATTATAACCACATTGTATATGAATCTGTCTAATTCTGAATTTAACAAATTGGAATATCATATATAATTTATTCACTCTTAGGTTAAATAAATCGGAAAAATCGTGATTTTGCCTATAATTAAAAAACATCTAAAATCGTGAAGAAAAAAAATATATATACATTAATTTTTAACACCCTTTTATTAGCTTCACCTGTATGTATAATTGTATGTATAATGTATGTTTGTAACCGCTCTGGGAGCAAACAAAAAAAATCTATATTGTAAAAAGAAATTCCCTACGTGAATGCTGTGGCTGTGAGGTAAAGCCCCGCGCTACGAACCTGAAGGCCTAGCGTTCGAGCCCAGTCAGGGGAGATTTTTTAAAACTGGTTTTTGTTTAATTCTAAATTATTTTAATGAAAGATTTAAATGTATGTAAATACTATGGTGTGTCACTCACCCGATTTTGTCTTACCCTGCATTTTAATACTAAGATAGATATTTTGTGCATTTTAGTTCACATTTCTATAAAAGCGTGTTCTTTAATTTTTTAAAACTATAATATTATTATTAATATTGTTTTGAAAATTTGTTATGATGTTACAAAATTGCAAGAGTTTTGGTGTTTTAGAATACTAAATGTATTAAGTGTGCTTAGCATAATCTCATTCACAATTAATTTTGCATTAAATATATAAAAGCATCAAGAGTCCCTATAAATATGAAAAGGTTCGTATGTTATCTGACGCTTAAACAAACATTTGAGGAGTGGATTTAGATATCTGTATCTGATTTCATTTTTTCCCAGTCCACAGTTAACTTTAGATTTATTGTAACATAAATACTGTCTCTGGAGTATTCAATATTACTTTTAATGCTTACAGACTATAAGCATATAATTAGCCTTTAAATAATTAAGTTTTATTTAAACTGTTTTTTTAGCAGTTACTTTATATGGTATTTAAACATTTTGAAATTTATATATATATATATATATATATATGCGCATATAATTAAAATTTCTTTTATAAATGGTTTAATATTACTTGTAGCTATGTATGAGCATCGGGTAATATTCTTCTGTATAAGTCTCCTGTACGCTCAAACAGTTCATTTTACAAATAATTATTTTTAAATGTTAATTTTAATATGTATTAAAAAAAAAAAAAAAAAAAAAAAAAAAAAAAAAAAAAACAGGATATATATATATTTTTTTTTTCTTTCTGCTCAAAAAATTATGTCTTTCTACATAATGTTTTAAACATTTTAAAGGAGGGTTAATCGTAAGGAATAAAATATTTTTCGATTAAAATTTAATAGTTTTAGCTATTAAGTAGCTAACAATTAAAAAGAAATATTTTTCAAAAAATATATCGCACAAAAAATTAATTAACCTCAGATAAGAAGTTTTAAAAGAAAATATTAAACTTCGTTAATTTATTTAGAAAATCTCATTTTAGTTCGCTTACAGATAGTAAAATTTGTAAATTATCAAAATATACTTAAAAATTCTTAACAAACTTAATATGTTATAATTGCATACGTCTTATTTTTTTGTACCAGATTAATATTTGATTACTTTTTTAAAAAGGCCACAGTAAATAAGAAGTGTTTACTTTTGTTATTTACATAGGCAGAAAAAAAAAAAATGAAATTAGAAATATTCGTAATAATCTTTAAAAATATATTTCAGATCTGCATTTAATAAACAACTTACAAAATACATATTCAAATTCATAAATATAATTTCTATTTTCTATTATTAAATTGAAAATTAAATAGTTTAGTCTACATCAATATTTTCCAAATGATTTTCCACATTCCCATTATAATGCATAAATAGTCTTGTAGTATACATAGTAATAGTATATTTGCAATATATAGATATATATTGATATTTGTAATTTTCGATGCATAATTTAGTAACCAGTTTGTATGCTTTCATAATTAACTTTAAACTGAAGAGGGAAATATGAAATAACTGATCAATTTACTTTTAAAAATAAATTTGAGAAAGTAATTTATACATATAAAAGTACATTTTTATTCTAAACAGTGTATAAGAATACAGATTTTTACATAGATTTTTAAAAATTCGTATAATGAATGATATTTTGGAGAGAAATTACTTTTTAAGATACATTCAGTCTTAGATAGCTTAATTGGCCTTATCTAACGCCAATAATTAAATAAGATCTCATTTCTGAAGATACATTGAATTTTTCAATGATATTTTGTAGTTTAGAACATTAAAAAAAAAAAAAAAAAAAAAAAAAAAAAACTTGATATGCAGTTTATTTCGTTATTTTAAAAAGTTCACTATCCTTCTGCTTGAGAAGAAAAAATGTGAGTTCATGAATAGTAATTGGTTACAGATTTATACCTCTTATGATTTAAAAGGAACAAGTTAAAATCTAAAAAGCTCATCACAATATCATTTGTTAAATGTTGGAAAAGTAAATATGTGTGTTAAATTGATTAAAAAGTTTGTCACTGTAAGAATAATTTTTTGAAAATATTGGGAATTTGCAATAATTTTTTTCATTAAAATCAAAATTAAAGGGTTCTTAAGAAATGGTAAATAATTTGATTTCTTGTACAGGGTGGCCATAATTAAACTGCAAGTGTTCAAGGGGTGCTGGAGAGAAAACTACTGGGAATATTCCAGTAAAATTGGGTATCTACACGTGTCAGAACATGCTCAAGTCAAACATGAAAAAAAAAAATGAAATAAATAAATAAAAATCGCCATTTTCACTCGATAGTTGGCGCTTTGCAGTGTTTCAATGCTTATCGACGGCATATATGCACATTTTAAGCTCACCGAACAGTATAAAAACCAGACCACATTGAGTTATGGCCAATCATGACTCTGAATAAGAAGGAACGTGCATTGTTAGAGAAGATATTCTATCAGAATGGTAGCAATTATTCAGCTACTCTGAAAGAATACCGGCGTATGAAACGATTAAGAAGCGGTCCAATGAGTGTCAATGGATTGAAAAATATGATTTCTAAATTTGAAGAAACAGGAGAATTGGGCGTTATTCCAGACACATGAGGGCGACGTCCCGTAAACCCGGAAGCAGTGCAACACATTGATGACGCTATTGCTACTACGAGTAGCATTTCAGCAGCCAGTATGCTGCAGCAAGTGAGCGCAAGAAGTGTGGCTCTGGTATCTCTTCTCTGGTCAACTGTGCATACTGTGTTGCGCCACATTCTTCGACGTTATCCGTATAAAATTAAAATGCTTCAAGAATTGAAACCTCATGATGACACCCGAAGAATTGATTTTGCAAACTTTGTCCCGTCGAAAACCAGTGAGGATGACACTTGGATACAGAGGATCTTGTGGACAGACGAGGCGCATTTTACACTATCAGGTAGTGTAAAATGCGTAACTGCAGTGTAACTTCAGTGTAACTGCAGTGTAACTGGTAGTGTAACTGCAGGATATGGGGAACGAGCAACCAATACGCTAAACGTGAAAAAACTCTCCATTCCGATTATGTAACTGTATGATTTGGAATTACTTGAGATTTTCTTTTGTTCCCATATTTCTTTGAGACTCCAACTCCAAGTGGTCCCAAACACTGTAGTGTTTCAGGGACAAGCTACGGTGTGATGTTGAAAAAACAATTGATTCCAGCATTGCAAGAGAGACATTGTTTAGAAACCACGATATTTATGCAGGACGGAACACCCGTCACATCGCTAAGCCTGTTAAAAAATTGCTACATGATACCTTTGGTACGGCCCGATTCGTAAGCAGAGGTTTCGAAAACGCTTGCCCCCCACGTTCAACGGACCTTAAACCTTGCGATTTTTATCTGTGGAGACATCTGAAAGATTGAAATCTATCATAACGAGATACGTGAGGTGTGTTACAACAGAGATTTTAAATGTGACGGTGAACTATGCTGTTTTACGTTTTCCGCATGTGGTTGCATCTGGTGGTTCGCATATTGAACACATCATGTGATAATTTCATTGAATAAATAAAGGTTTAATTGTTTTTCAAAGCGTCTTTATGGATTGTTTAATTTGTGATCTTAATTTAAGTTAATTTTTGATTACATGATACTGCAAAAATTTTATTACTGAAGCGAATTGTATGGAATTTTGATAAACTGTAAGTGATGTTTTATATTTGTTTATATACCTCTTAGAATATCGTTATGCTCTGTCTATCAGTTTTGGAAGTTGTATATGCCACCGGTGAGAGTTGAAATACGTTGAAAATGGCGATTATTATTATTGTTACTAGCTGGCTTCGCCCGCTAGCGGGTCAGTATTTTCAAATGAATCACTAAAATTAATGAATCACTAACAGTAATTTTTAGTGTTAAGAAAAGAAATAAAAAAAAAAATCATTTCTGATTGGGTAAAATGTCGGCCCGGGTCCCCACTGCCTTCGTCAGCGCAGTCCCGTGCGCGCTGCGCGCGCACAACTTATGGGATACACGCGCTGCGCGCGCGTATACCTTCCCTGACCTTTCGTGCTCCCTAAAAAAATCATTTCTGATCGGGTAAAAACTCGCACCGGGTCCCCACTGCCTTCGGCAGCGCAGACCCATGCGCGCGCACGTGTGAAAGTATACGTGCGCTGCGCGCACATATTCCTTCTGAAGTCATATTTTTATTCTTAAGAAAAGAAAACTAACAGTAACAGAAGCAAAAAGTAACTTTTAGTGTTAAGAAAAGAAATTTAAAAAAATCATTTCTGATTGGGTAAAAAGTCGGCCCGGGTCCCCACTGCCTTCGGCATCGCAGTCCCGTGCGCGCTGCGCGCGCGTATACCTTCCCTGACCTTTCGTGCCCCCTAAAAAAATCATTTCTGATCGGATAAAAACTCGCACCGTGTCCCCACTGCCTTCGGCAGCGCAGACCCATGCGCGCGCACGTGTGAAGGTATACGTGCGCTGCGCGCACATATTCCTCCTGAAGTCATATTTTTATTCTTAAGAAAAGAAAATTTAAAAAATCATTTCTCATCGGGTACAAAGTCGGACCGGGTCCCCACTGCCTTCGGCAGCGCAGTCACGTGCGCGCTGCGCTCGCGTATTCCTTCCCTGACCCTTCGTGCCCCCTAAAAAAAAATCATTTCTGATCGTGCAAAAACTCGCACCGGGTCCCCACTGCCTTCGGCAGCGCAGTACCGTGCGCGCTGCGCGCACGACTGAAGGGATACACGCGCTGCGCGCGCGTATTCCTTCCCTGACCCTTTGTGCCCCCTAAAAAAAAAATCATTTTTGATCGTGTAAAAACTCGCACCGGGTCCCCACTGCCTTCGGCAGCGCAGTCGCGTGCGCGCTGCGCGCGCACAAGTTAAGGGATACGCGCGCGGTGCACGCCTATTTCTTCTCCACCCTTTCAGGCCCTCTTAATTAACCTGCGTATACCAATTTTGAACGATCTAACTCATTTGGCTGAGATGCAAAAGAAAATTTAATCAGGACACCTCAAAACGTGTAAATCTGGTGAAAACTTTCGATAATATAAAAGAACTTTAAAATATCTTTCGAATTAAGTATTAAAAATAATTTAATCATAATTAGAAATTGTAATATTGAAATTTGAAAATATTACAACGCCATAAAAGAAAACTGATTCAGGACACCTCAAAACGTGTAATTCTGGTGAAAACTTTCGATAATTTAAAAGAACTTTAAAATATCTTTCGAATGATGTATTAAAAATAATTGAATCATAATTAGAAATTGAAATATTGAAATTTGAAAATATTACAGCGCCATGAAAGAACACTGATTCAGGAGACCTCAAAACGCGTAAATCTGTTGAAAACTTTGAATTATGTAAAAGAACTTTAAAATATCTTTCGTATGATGTATAAAAAATAAATCAATCGTAATTAGAAATTGAAATACGCGTATTAAAATATTGCAAAAATGTCCGGCGTGTGAAGATAAATTTTAATTTGCAATTAAAATGTAAATCTTTTGTTTATTGACGGAAATCGATGAAATTTGAAATGCAAGTTTGTTTTGTGGTGTAAATATTATATACTAAATAAAATGTGTAAAATTTGAAAAATTGAACAAAATAGAAAATTGTAATTTTTAATCGCACTACGAATCACGTGCCCTTAATGAATACCAGCTGTGTTTCCGTTGAAGACAGCTGGAGACTTACCGTCTGCAAAGCTACGATTCTTGAGATTCGTTGCCAACATTTTTTTATAGTTTAGTTAATTTTAAAATATCTAATCGGCCGATCGATAAGCCGTTTAAACCATCGGATTGAGAAAAAAAAGCCCTTTCCAATGGTATCTTGTTTGTAACGATACGACTGATATTTCTAATTTATTTTCCACTTTTTCCGTAAAAATGTCGCTTTTTAAGCATTTAATCATGAATTCTGGGTCATTTTTCGGTAGACAATGGTCGACGTTTTAATTAATATCTCCGCTAATTAGGGTCGCATCGTTTAGCAAAATAGATAACCCAGATCTGCGATAAATTCTCTGTCCGACGGTACCTGTTCGAAGTCCGTGCGACCATTAGCGGCGGAGCCTTATCCGTTTCAAGCCGTTTCTCACAGACAGACACACAGACACACACACAGACACACGCGTACAGATTTTAATAATATAGGAGATTATTATTATTATTTTGCATATTTGATTTGCGCATGTTCTGAAACGTGTAGATACTAAATTTCACTGGAATATTCACAGTAGTTTTTTCTCCAGCACCCCTTGAACACCTGCAGTTTAATTATGGCCACCCTGTATTTTAGTTAAGAAATGACAAAAAAATAAATATTTAAAGATATAAGAATTTGTTAAAAAAAAAATGTTTATCAAATTATATATATATATATATATATATTATATATTAGAACTTTATTTTATTTATTTTTTTTTAAATTCTTTAAAATCGCGAATGTTCATAATTAAGGATTACACATTAACTTACTCTGTAAAAACATGTGTGACAACATATTCTGTTGCACAAAAATAGAGTAATTTTTACTTCCATTACCCGAATACCGCAGGTAATGAAAGTATTGTATTCGATAAAAAAATTCGATATCGAGTTTTCACCTCATTTACACATTTTATGGTCTCCTGAATCGAAAAAGAAGTTTTTCGCAATTGGTCAACGGGTGTGTCATTTGACTATCATATCTCCGAAAAGAATACAGAGAGAACGATGAAACTTCAGATTTGAGACAGACCTAGTGCACAGATGAATTTTTCAAATTTTGGTGAAAATTGGAAATTTTGAAGTGGGACCGTAAGTCCATATCTCGAAAATGGTCTAACGATTTTCTTCAAAGTTGCTTTATATACACTCTATTAAATGTCCTTTCAAAGGATATAGTTGGTTAGTTAAGTAAGTTCTGTATAAACAGCTCAATTTCTGGTCTCGCAAGTCCGCTCCTTTGAAAACGGTTGTACGGATTATTTTCAAACTCGCAGTATTAACTCCCTTTTAAATATATTTTTGTATGTAATTGTTCTTCGGTCAATAATTGCGTATACAAAGCTTTGGTAAAAATTGATATTTCAAAAACTGCTCTAATGATTTTTTTTAAAATTGTTACATAAATCCTTTTTAGATATTTTCACATGTATTACGTGGTTATTACAGGAAGAAAAATAATTCAAGAAAATTAAGTCATCATGCTTAGATATGTCATTTTAGATCTCGTAATTTGATGTTTCAAAAAAAAACATTTTTACTTTCCGAACACTATAGTGAGGAAAGTATTGTAATCATGTCAAAAATCCGAATTCGAGATTTTGATGTTTCTATACGTTTTGAGGTCCCCTGAGTCCGTTTTCATTATTTTTACGATGATGTATGTATGTGTGTGTGTATGTGTGTATGTATGTGTGTATGTCTGTGAGTGAACACGCTAGCGTCTAAACGCTTTGTTCGATTAACCTGAAAGTTGGTACGCATATTGTAAGTCACCATAGTACGAACCCTATAGATTTTGGTGAATCTAGCACTTATAGTTTTTTTACAGGGACACAAAGAAAAATTCTTTATCATTATGGCCTATGGGAGCAAAATCTTAAAAGTGCGATAGCATCTAAACGCCTTATTCAATTGAGCAAAAAATTTATACACATATTATAGGTCACAAATACTCAATCTGTATAGATTTTGGAGAATCTAGCACTTATAGTTTTTTTACAGGGACACAAAGAAAAATTCTTTATCATTATGCCTATGGGGCCAAATTTTTAAAAGTGTGATAGCGTCTAAACGCCTTATTAATCTGAGCAAAAAATTTGTACACATGTTATAGATCACAGTTGAACTAACTGTATAGATTTTGGTGAATCTAGCACTTACAGTTTTTTACAGGGACACAAAGAAAAATTCTTTATGATTATGGCCTATGGGACTAAATTTTTAAAAGTACGATAGCATCTAAACGCCTTATTGAATTGAGCTGAAAATTTATATGAGTATTATAAATCACTGTTGCACTAACTATAAGCATTTTGGTGAATCTAGCATTTATAGGTTTTTACAGTTACACAACGAAAAATTCTTTATCATTATGATCTATGGGCTCAAAGTTCAGTAGCGTTAAATAAAACATCGTGTAATAGATGGAGAAAAATACTCAAACACTCTATTATAGTTTTCTCTCTTTTGTTTGTTTAACAACTCCTCTTTCTTTACTTTATCTACAAAACTGTTAATTACTCAATGTTCGGAAAGTCGAGTGGAGTCACTCCAGATTTTTTTTTTTTTTTTTTACTTGCTATGTAATCTTTATAATTATAACCTAAGTGATATAAACATATTTAATTTTTATTCAATAAAAAATGTATACTTCCCTCTTGAGGAATCTGAATTCAGTAATACTTATTGTTTCCATTTGAAAAAACCCTCAATGATGTTAGATTTATGTGTTTTTATTTTATATACAAAAAATGTTATTTTTTTTTTCAAATTTTCATTAAAAAATCTGTCTTATATTAAACTTTTTCTTTTAAATTTTTGTTGTTAGTTTGTTGTTTGAGTGTTAGTGCGGTATAGTTCTAAAATATTTTTCTACTTGCACTGTATTTCGTTGTCATGGAAATGTAATGTAAACTAAGCCCCGTTTTCATTTTTGTGCAATGTCAGTAATATATTTATATTAGCACTTAAAGTTGTTTATGGCATACATTTTCATTAAAGCCATTGAAAAAATAAACTACAATTAGAAATATTTTCACTAAAATGACAAGAAGAGCATAAAATTCTCCTTGATTGAATTCCTGTTAAAAAACTTTCCAATGATAAATTCCTCGTAAACATATAGACTCTTATTATTTCATAACACTTGCTACATCTCTTACAATTTATATAGATTCAGAATCAATGTGATTCCACCATGTTTATAATATGCAAATGATTTCAAATGCTCAGTAGCTGGATAATTTAAACGGGATTCTTGTAGCAGTTGTCGATGCCTCACTGAGGAAATAATAAATTTGTTTCTCCATAGAAGAATGTATTTCTTATGGACGGACATGTCGATAGATTTAGTTTAAAATACTTCAAATTGTAGTTTTTTTTTTTTTTTTGTTCATACTCTGTTAACCACGCGACAACATTATTATGTGATAATATTTTTCTATTGATTCATGGGTTCTGGATAAATTATCCTCTGAAAAAAAATTATTTTGATATCATCATTAAATGTTTCATTGTTATTTACATTTGCTTTATAAAGTTTTGAATAAAGTACCAGTTTTAATTCTAGTCTCTCAATACATAAAATATCACAAATTATAATCAAATTACAAAACTTTTCATTTAGACTCTTTTCCTAAATTTCAAATGGATATAAAACTGAAATACAGAATGATAAAAATATCCCTTGTTGTTTAATAACAATTTTTCAAAGTTTTTTTTTTTTTTTTTTTTTCCGTTTTGAATTATGTTAATGATTATATGTATGTATCAATCTATCTCTCTCTCTTTATATATACAATACATTAGAAATTCCTTCTCAAACATTCACAAAAAAAAAGAGGGTGAGCGATTAAAACTATATATACTTTATAAATTGTTCATTCAAAACACGTTATTTACTTATTAAACTTATAAAAACTCTTTGTTGATGACTTTTTAATGCTTCAATTTATGGACAAATGATACGTTATCATATGTAAGACGTTATTATAATCGACGTTTGTTTAAAATATAAGTTACAGTTAACTTTCATTGTTTACCTATTAATATTTCTATATGAATATTTATTAAAATTAAATAAAGAGAGAAGCATTTTTTAACTCAGGAATGTAGTTTTTTTTTCTTTCCACATTATTTATTTTAATATTTAAAACACACTAGTTTATATAGTGAATAAAACCTGTGTAACTTGAATATAATTTTATTTTACAATTTAACAATTGACATATAACGTATCCGAATCCATTAAAGATTTTTAAATATTTGATCCATACGAAAAATTATGTGCATAAAATCAGCTTATGTTAATTAACAAGTCGGTACTTTTACATATCATATATATATATATATATATATATATATATATATATATATATATATATAATGCACGGTGTAAAGGTATTTACAATTTGAATGTAAATTGTATAGACGATTGCAGTTAGAAATACAACATAAAAAAGATATATTTTAATGATAAAATATTTAATTTTTTTTTATATAAAATTTTAAATATAAAGCTCCAAAAAACATATTCTTTTTTTTTTCTTTTAAGTAAATTAAATTAAAACTTATGATTTTACAATTTATAACATGCTCTTGCATTTTATTTTATTTGGAAATTACGACTGAAGCTTTTCTTTTTAATTAAATTTTAAACTTATAAGCACATTAAAGTCATTATTGTAAAACCATTACACTTTAAAAGTGCAAATTTCAATTAACGACAATTAAGCAGAAGTAAAATACTTTATGAATCAGTAAAAAAAATATATTTAAATATACAAGACATTTTTGAATTAGAATTTAAACATAAAATAACTTATTTAAAAATAATCTCCATTTCTGACAAATTCACTTATATCTTGATGTCTGAAAATTTTCACTTTTAATCGAGTAAACTACTTAAATGAAGAAACATTAATGGTCAAAATGCATTATTTAAGGAAAGACGTTTTTGAAAAAAAGCGTAAGCAAAAACCTTTTTCGTGTAAAAGAGGGAAAATATTAAAATGATTTATTATAAAAATAAATTTTATAATTGTTCCCCTTTTAACGCAAACTACGGAATTTACATTTTTCCCCATTATATAAATTACTTTACAAATAGCAATTAATGAAGTTATAGTGAAATAAAGATTTTACAGAAATTAAGCATTTCAATGATTATTTAATGAGATGTATTTAAAAAAAATGAAATTTGAAACACTTTCATAATTATTTGTTCATTAGATAAACATTATTATTGTGTTTCTGATAATGTTTTATGCAATTTAGGAACTCCAAAAGCATTTTAAAAGTATATTTTGAACTCACATCTTTGTACACAGTACGTTTAAAATACAATTATGCTATTTGTTTTTTAAATGTAATATAATAACTAAAATAACTTTTTTTTTTTTTTTTTTTTTTTTTTGGGGGGGGGGGGGGTTATAGTTTTAAAAGCAAATAATTAAACTGGTTTTTTTTTTTTTTTTTTTTTTTTTTTTTTCTGACAAGGAGACATTCAAAAGGTGTCGTCTTCAAAAAATATTAAAAAAATATATATGTGTGATTCTACTCTTCATAAAACACCAGAAAGTGAAAAAAAAATATCGGCTGAAAGTGAATTACAGCGACCACAAAAAAATATCAAAATTAAACATATTTGGTGATTTCATACTGTTAGGCGATTGATTTTCAGTATTTGGCGGAGAAGTAAAACACGGTTCTGTTCATACACGGCAATCTCAGTGCTAGCAAACTTATCGCCTAATAGTGCTAAATCGCCAAAAAATGCTTAATTTTGATAAAAAATTTTTGTTACAATCAAATAATTAAATTTATGAAAAATGAAGTATTAAAGCCAATATTTAAAATCGAAAAAACAGTTTAAAAATTTCAATTTCGAAATTCGAAAAAATCTCGATGAGGTGCACAGCTGCAGAGTCCCATGTACCCATATGCCAAATTTGAAAGCTCTACGATCAACAGTGTGAGCACCAGAGCGCAAACACATACACACACACAGAGACACTTCTCTTTATTTATATAGACTATCCATTCAATAATTATTTTATTCAATTCCTACTATTACTTCACACTCTCCCTATATATATCTTGTACAAATCTTGCAATCGATTTTTAACTAACTTCCCGAATAGCTAGAAATTTGAAACTTTCAGGATTGCTCAGAACACGGTGACAACACAATACTTCGAAGTCCGATTTTCGAATTTATTATTATTTTTCTTATAATTAATTAAAATATGAAAATAATAACATTCTTATAGTGTTAAAATAGCCATTAGAACATTAGCTATATTTTAATTCTTGCCAAAAAAAAATTACGAGTTCATTTTCTTTCGACATAAAAATAAATACATTTAATTGAACTTCAAAATTAAAAGAATATAAAGAGTTAAATTATGCATCTCACAAATATTGAAGTCATTATCATTTTCAAAATTTTATGCACATTGATAAGAGCTCTATGACTCATCAGAAAATTTAAAGCATGGGATATTAAACGTTTTTTTTTTTTTTTTTTTTTTTTTTTTTTCTTTTTGTAATCTTATAATTATTTTTATTTCATTTTGCACGCGCACTTCTTATTTCCTAATTCAAAATTATTAAGAAGAAACTTTTTCCATAGCGTTTGTAAGTAGGAATTGACTTTAAAAAAAATATATATATATATATTTTTTTATATTACTTGTATTTTAACTATGAACATAAATGAACTTTTTCTTTTTCTTTTACTTTTGATTTCGTATTTATGAAACAAATAACAAAATTAAATGCTATAACATATTTTAAGGATAAAATAAACTAACTACAATTCTTTGAAATTATAAACGCAGGTTTCAGATAGTTTCAAGAGAAAATATACTTCCTTTTGTCTGTTTTAGTAATATATTCATGACCTTGATAAATTCTTATATTCTATACTTCATCTTTATATTCTTTTGCTAAATAAATAAATAAATAAAACTGTAATGTAGAAACTCTGAAGGTATTATTTAAAAAGTAATTTACAACGAATGTCAGAAAATGAGGCTGTAAGTATATGTTTAGTGGAGATAAATATAGGAAATTTAAATATTTTAGAAATAGCTGTTATTATTATTATTATTATTATTAATTTTTGTGTTTATTTTATTTTAAACAAATTAGTTATGTAAAATAAATTTAAATACAGCACTGTATTTCTTAGCACAATAGTCTAACTCATTTAAAGAAAGAAAAATCACAACTGCATATAAACCTCCATTTACAGGGTGATCATAATTAAACTTTGCCTATTCATAGCATTCTGTTGCTTTAAATAAAATGCGGATTCAGTCAAAACTTTGCAGATACACATTTCAAAAGATGTGCTATAAAATTCTTGAAAAAAATAAAATCCACTCCCAAGCGCATTGCACTCAATTCTTGAAATAATATGTAATAAATAACTGGGGTCTATTTTAACATTTTCAAACATTACGCCATTAAAATTTGTTATTTCCCCAGTGTGAATCAGGGAAGACAACGTGGAGGTGAAGGTCCACCCACGACTGTACCACTCCGGGCACCTTCCCCTAAGTTATGGGTATAAAAGAAGAAGATCAAGTGAGTAGTATTCATTCAGTTACGATGTCTGTTAGTTTGAAAATATTTTACGAAAACATGGCCGACGTGAAAGACAGGTTGCTATAGATCATAAATGATTAGCTGTGGTAGGCTGTTGATCTGTCACTGTTTATTGATTACACGCAAATAAATGATGGTGCTCCACATTGAATAATATTCTTTACAGCATCTAAGAAATAAATTACAGCTTCTAAGAATTTTACAGCTTCTAAGAAATTCTAAACAACTTCTAAGAAATAACAAAAAATTCCGTAATAAATTCTGATGCTTTTACTGAAATTTGTAGCTTGTTTTTATGCTAATTTATTGCGCCCCCCCCCCTTTTTTTTTACAGAATCTTTGAACGCACTCTTTGAATATTGTCTGTATGTAATTTTTGTACCCAATCAGCACTAAACACTCGACTGTCTATTTGTTTTGACACTGCTTTTGTTAAAATCGAATTATTTAATTTTTACATCGTAGATTAATGCTAAAAACACACACTAGATCAGCGAATATTGATTTTCATTAAAAGAGCACATTTCTTTTTATGATTCTAACATATTTTTTTTTCAAAATACCTTTACCATTCTTATCCTTTTCTTCATATCATCGACAGTTAACTAATAGATCTTTTTCTACTTATAGATATTCGTTTCCAAACTCATGGGCAAAAATTTAAGGGGTGGTAGAAAAAATCTAAAGAAGCCATTTTCACCATATAATGCATGGGCGGAGAGCAAGCGTTGATCGCTAGAGGGCGCTGTAATGGAAAGTATAAAGCGCGCGTTTTCTTATGCATTGTCATTTCTACCGTGGATTTCAGTAGACATGGCGACATACGGTAAACAGAAACTGGTGGACATGCATTTTATGTGTGGTCTGATGAATGGGAATGATCTGGTAGCTGCAAGACTATTGTGGTGTTTTTCGGTCTGGCACGTGTCTTCTTGGGAAACGCTGCCTGTACAATCTTGCGGTTTCTAGGGCATTCACATTCATCAGACCACACATAAAATGAATGTTCGCCTGTTCCTGATTACTGTACGTCGCCATGCCTGCAAAAATCCATGGTAGAAACGACGATGAGTAAAAAAACGCGTGCTTTATACTTTCCATTACAGCGCCCTCTTACGGCTACTGCTTGGTCTCCGCCTATGCATTCTATGGTGAAAATGGCTTGTTTAGATGTTTTCTTCCACCCCTTAAAGGGCCGCGGTAGCCCAGTCGGTAGAGCGCCGGACTCGTAACTGGAAGATTGCGGGTTCGGTACTCGAGCCGGCCAAA
Source organism: Salticus scenicus (assembly GCA_963930645.1). Lineage (NCBI taxonomy): Eukaryota > Metazoa > Arthropoda > Arachnida > Araneae > Salticidae > Salticus > Salticus scenicus. Next base: position 90,733,959 of record OZ005649.1, on the reverse strand, counting down.
GACCGTCGTGTACACTAATGGTGGCTTGTGCACGTAAAATCTGTCGTGGCCGCAATGTCCTCCATGTTCCCATCAAAAATTATACCTCTGGGGGTCACCAAAGCGGAAGAGCCATCCCTTCCGTGGAGGATCAAAATTGCGATGGCATGTCTCCGGACCATCTCTAGGGGTGAATCCCAGACCGTCGCCAATTGCCCATCTGCGCAGCACTAGTGCGACGTAAAACCCAACCAACCAACCAATCCACCCCTTAAATTTTTGCCCGTGAGTTTTGAAATACCTTATATATGTAAGGGCATACAATTAACAATATTTAAGACATTATTTATATATATATATATATATAAATCACATCTTATCAGAGAAAAAAAATATTATGCAATTTTAACGGTAGTTGCTGTTAATTATGGGAATAGGATTTTTAAATTTAAGTTATCCTTTATGTCAAGAAAACTTTGTTCCTGTCTGACTAAAACTCATTTTGTAAATAGCTTTCTTCGTTTGTGTGCTAGCCTGAGTTAAGACAAATTCGAATCTAAAATTTCGCTATATTTTAATAGATTATCGATATTAACTCAATCACTGTAAGGTTAACAGGTGTAGTGTTTCATAAATTTGTTTCTTTAAAATTTAAATTATTTTTTATGGGTTTTTTTTAATGTAATTTTTTTTATTTCATGTACTTTTATTAAATATTAATCAAAAACACGCAATGAAGTTTGATGATACAGTTCAAATTACTTAATTAAAGAAACCAAAGATTTAGAAACAGAGTCCCTGAACTAAATGAAAAATTCACTTAATCTTTATTTTAACAGAAGTTAATGTACCTTTTTTTTTTTTTTAATAATATATATTATATCATACCAAATATAAATTTCAAATTGTTTTCATACTCAAATAAATTTGTTTTAAAAGACAGTTTTTTAATAAAAAGAAAACTCCTAATTAAATTTGAAATATAAACCTTAAAACAAATTTAAATTAGCAAAGATTAATTAATGAAAGAAATTACAGATAAAATTGTAGTGATTATGCATAGAGGAGAAAAAGCAAATATATGTTAAAACGTCTGGATTCGGCAAATGTCAGAAAAAGATGAATGTTAAAGGTTTTTATACGGTAAGGTAAGTAGATTGTACACAGAAAACAATTTCGGACAGTAAAAAATAATTATATTTCAAATAATAAAGAGAAATGTATATTATATTCGCTAGTATTTTTTTCATTTTAGTATATGTGAAATATATATATATATATAATAAATAAATAAAAAAATTTATTTATTTCAGCAACCTAAAGAGTAAAGATAAAATCATATATCTCAGAAAATATACAAGTCGCTTAAGAAATAAAAATAACAGAAAGAAAATACAGTAGAACCTCGATTATCCGAAGTAATTGGGAGCAAACGTACTTCGGATAATCGAAATTTTCGGATAATCGAGAATTCATCAATAATCATCTAAAATATTTATTAGCACTCGTAGTTTGGCAAGGATGGCTTGCATACAAAAGGAATATGGAAAAAAAAACTTTAAAAATACATGTTTGTTAAGAGAAAATTTTGGATGATAGTAGAAAGTGAAAAAAAAAAAGTGAAGAAGAAACCGACTTCGGTTAACGGAGAGTTTCGGTTAATCGAGGTGAGTTTCGGTTAATCGAGGTTCGAATAATCGAGGTTCTACTGTAGTTCTGTAAATGACAATATGTTACAATAGTGCTACGCAAAAGGAAAATCAACAAGTAACAAGACATCTCATTTTAAAATTAACTTAAATTTGAGTATTTTTACTAGTAATTAAATAAATTTTCCCATTATATGTATATTCGTATTTTCAATGTTATAGAGCGTTAGTTTTTCTGAGATTTCAAGTGAAAGCAACCAATATATATATATATATATATAACTTTATTGGCGAATATAGGTACATATTTATGGTACATTCCTGCGTGTTTATTGTGAATGATTTTATATTTCTTTTAAATACTTTTGGCCATATCTATTTTGGTTCTTATGGATATTTTGTTTCACTTGCATTCTACAGTCTTATAACATTATATGTACGTAACACTTTTTTTATGCCATTCATTCACATTTTATAAATGAATTTGCAGCGTTTCTGGACAATAAAGCAAAAAAAAAAAAAAAAACTGTTAAATCTTGAAAATTAGAGCTAACAAACGATAAGCGTTTCCCCTTTTTCCTATCACGCATACTGAGAAAAAATTATGTGACTGACAACTAGAATCTAAATTGTGGTTCTAGTAAAAATAGTTCCATGTCATTCTTATAAATTCCAGCCTCCTTTGCTAGCGAGTTCAAAAAAGCCTTTTTAGAGTTCTAGACCATTTTCCTGTATTATGGTGCTCAATCTCATTTAGAAATCTCTGTAAATAAATGCGAACACAAGTGGCGTGATCTAGCAACAATAATTTTGTTTTGTAACCGAATTCACATACTTCAACGAGAATGTCTCGCAAAGCAAGAGATTCATATTATTCATAAAATTCATAATATGGTTTCACCATCAAGAAAAGTGTATACTATAAATTCATGATCATTTTGTCTATCCGGGTTATTTGTTTACATTATACGCATAACTCAGAAATCTATACTTCTAGTTTAGGGATTTAGAAAATGGCTATTTATTCGTAAAATTCGTTAAATATATGAAAGCATTTTTTTTTTTTTTTTAAGTGCAATGACTGTTTTGATATTAGAGATTAAAATAGAAACAAAAGTATTTGATGTAATCACAAAATTAAAATTTTTTGAAGAGAGTACTAGTTAATAGTCACTTAGGTGACAGGACCAGTAAAGGACACTTTAAAGACAGTTTGCGTCTTTTTTATGTACTACTATATATTTTAGACACAGTCACTATAATAATAACTTTACTATGTGTAATTTACTAATTTTTGTATATGACTCTACATTTATATGCTATATGAAGCAATTTTATGAACAAAAGTATTTTTTAGAGAGCTTATAATACGCAAAAAGTAGATTATGTAAAACCACAGTAATAGGGGTCATTTATTTTTTTTCAGTAGTAGAAAACTAAAATGCAATCAGTAAATTTCAATATATATTTTGATTGGCATATAGATTTGAAATTATATATATCATTGATAAAGGTAATTTCTATTGTATTTATTTTTTAGAAGAATAAAATGCTATATTTTTATGTACATATAAACGTGTATCATTAACTGAAAACATTATTACCATAGAGTATCTGTTCTAATTACGCACACAAATTTTGGCTCTTCAGTCATCGTAATTCAGCTATGTTGAGTTTACATTTGTAAGAAACATCATCCATTATTGAGATAATAGTAAATATTCCACTAATTTTTTCATTTTTTCATTTTTTTTTTTTTATTGCAGGTTTGGTTTCTAAATTTTTAGTGATATGTTCTTTATCTGGGGAATACATTCAACCCAAAAAGCCAATAATACATTTGTTTCTGCTATTCAATGACTCCTCGAAATTTGCTTCAGCACTAAAATCGATATATATTTTCGAGCAGTATCTAGGATGGTTTTCGATGAGGAAAATTTCACCAAAAACAGATATCGAATCGATCAAATCTTATGAAAACTCGATGGAAATTATGTCTTTCGATCGGAATTTCATTAGAACTGTTTATAAAATTTATCTGATTCCGATCATCGGTTTCAAATATTCCAGATAAGAAATTTCAGATAAATTTCAAATGAGATTCTTCGCACTCAATAAGGTTCCGGTTATCGGCTGTTCATCAGTTCATCAGTTATAGAAGAGAGTTCATTCAAAATACGATTATATTTTGCTGCTAGGGTACCATATGTGTCTCTTAGAAATACATAGAGCACTTTGTCTACGTCTGCTTCTGCACTGTTAAAAAAAAATGAAACTTTGCTGCCAGAAATGCTCTGTAATTTGAGAAAAAAATCGTAAATTACGTTTACAAAACGTATTTTTCTGTAATTACAGAGAATTTTTGGCAGTAAAGTTGCATTTTTTTAACAGTGTTGGTATGTGCTCAGAAGCTGTAGTATATCCAAACCTTTCTTTAGAGCCCATCAGTTTACACTTCCGTTGTGCCAAGAACAAACGTATATGAGGTTGGCAAAAGGTAGTTCAAAATCGTTTCATTCCTTTCAATTCTCATTCAGGAACATGCAACTGTTTTATGAAGAGGGCATTTTTTAATGCATGTATTGCCGCTACCATCCACCTTTTTCTATGTACACCACCTGGGATTCTTAAACTGAAGTTGATTTTAGACCAAACTCCTAGTTCCAAAAGTGAGAGTTATAGTAACTCTTTGTACTTTTATCTTTTATGAATTCCTTCTTTTAAGACATATTGGATATAGTTAACCATTTTACTCGTTGCTCTTCTAGAGAGCCTTGAACGGGACTTTCCTCATCGAGCATTACCGTGCATGACTTATTTCAAGCATGACTTATTCCCGCAGAATTTAAAAATTCTAAAAAATTCAGAATGAAATCTCCGCCTAATAAGCTATCTACCGTTCACTTCGATATATTTATCTTATTCTAATCTACTAATTTATTTTATCAGTGTCAAGTCTGTTGTTTAGTTTTCATGCTACTATTTCCAATGCAATAATCCTCAAAATTTCTATTTAAATGAAAAATTTTCAATTTCGCTATGTTGATAAAATCGATTTTCCTATTAGAATATTTGTATTCGATCATGTTTAAACAAATATCATAAATGTAATTTTAAGTTGTCTAATGTATTTATGATCCTCAAAATGGAAGTTTATGCTCAATATTGCCTTATTCTGACATGTTAAGTAAATCATCGTAAATTCCAAATAACTTACGAATTTTTTAAATTGGAAAAATCATAGTCTATGAGATTCATGCCAGTATCCTAAACAATATTTGTTTGAAAGTGGTTTTACATCTTTACGATGAAAATATCCCTAAAGATTGACGTTTATGTGAAATTTTGCTCTATTCTGCTATGTTAAGAAATTCGTAAATTTCCAATGAGTTACGAAATTTTTATATTCTAAAATTCATAGTCATTAATATTCATGCCAGTGTCCTAATAATATTTCAAAAGTGGTCTGACATCTTTATGATGAAAATATCTCTAAAAATTGACGTTTATGTGAAATTTTGCCCTATACTGCCATGTTAAGAAATTCGTAAATTTCCAATAACTTGCGAAATTTTCAAAGTAGCATATTTATAGCTACTGATGTTCATTCTGGCATCAAAACTGATATTTTAAAACTGGTCTGACATTTTTACAGTAAACAATTCCATTTAATGCACGTTTAACTGGAATATTGTCCTACTCTCCCATGTTAAGAAAATCGTAAATTTCTAACAACTTACGAAGTTTTTTAATTCAATTTTTGTAAATGAATAGTGTTTTTGCCATTATCGAAAGTAATATTTTAAAACTGATCAGACACCTCTGCGACAATTTGTTCTTGAGATATCGTGTACACAGACTAACATACTAACGGACTAACACACTAACGGACTACCTTCCGTGGAGGATCAAAATTGCGATGGCATGCCTCCGGACCACCCTTAAATTTGAGTCCCAGACCGTCGCCAATTGCCCACATGCGCAGCACTAGTGCGACGTAAAATCCAACCATCCATCCACTAACGGACTAACAAACTGACAGACACGTTACAGACGGACACCATATAAATTTTGTCATTTTCGCATTCCTCACACCTAAAAATATGTAAAAGAGTCAAAAAACCGAGGTCGAAAATTTTCACGATTACCTGAGTTCCTCATTCTTATAGTATTATGGGGAACTAAAACTTTCAGCTATCTGCTCATAAGAGACTTTCAGAGCAACATATACGCAAAGTAAATGCTCAAAATCTTTGACTATTTACTAGAACTGCGTATCTATCTTCCAAAGTTTTGACACTCTCATTGGCAACTGAGGGAAACAATTTACATTCCCAATTCACGACAAAATGAGGAGGATTCCAAAAGAGTGAATCTTCGATTTTCTTTGCCCTTTTACATCTAATTATCAACCGAGATCTGCAAACTGTAGCTGGGGTTACGGAAAATTTTCAAACATCGTAGCAAAACCTCTTTGCAGTTACTATAAAGAAAGTATTGTTTGTAAAATAGAGAGTTGATCTTGATCCAAATTAGTCGTATGTGTCTGACAAAGAGGTTTGAATTTAGGAGTTCGATGTAATTTTTTCGTTGCTGAAGGTGAAAATTTGGCGATGGAGGATGATGGAGATGAGTCTTCCAGTGTAACTGTCTTAATGATTGCAGCTACAGCTTTATAATATTTATTCATATATGAATCATTTTTTGTCTTCTTTTATACACTTAGTTCTTTTTTTTTTTCGAAGAGAAAAAATTTTACCTCACTCATTGACGAAGATTATCCCATTGTGACAAAATAAAATCTTTATCTTATTGTAATACGTTCATAATGCGTATCACAATTTGCCGGGAAATGTTAAAAATCTCGATGAGATCACTTTTCCAAATTGATCTCATTGATATGCTGTTTCTTATATTCTTTTCCTATATTTCTTGATTTTTCTTTACCCAGATTATGGTATCCTTTGAATATCTTCTGTATACCAGTATGAATATTTATCCTCCACCTTAACAAAGATATTTGTTTTACCCTACACTTCCGTTCTGGTAGATTTGGCATTAAAGTGTTTCTCAATTTCTATGTGATAGAAAATAAAAACTATAAATACATATTTAATTCATTAGATAGGTTCTTATAAAATTTTCCAAAATCTTATAACTAGGCATCCTGACAGCAGAATTCCTCACCTGACTCCGTTTTTAATGTCAATTACCAAACATATGTAAGAAATAATGTGAGGCCCATCAGTGCTAAGCATTTCAATGATTTAAAAAAAAAAAAAAAAAAAAAAAAAAAAAAAAAAAATCACTAATTTATTACGATAAAAATGATTAATGTATACTATTCTAATCTTCTTGAAATTTGGCAGATACATCTTTTAGATCACTGAAATTTTTCGCGCAAACAAAGATATATTAAAATAGCATTCTTGGAAAGATGAAGCACTCCAATATATATATATATATAAACTTTATTAAAAGAAAAAAATCACTATGTTGTAAGTCGTTTAAAATTTAAATCAGTTTTTGAAAAATGAGGTAATTTGTCAAAAATTAATCAAAATAACTTTCTGCAATTATGAACTTAAAATAAATTACATTATCTCTGAATTTAAATTATATTTAATTGGAACTCAGACACGATTATATTATAAATTAAAAGAATATTATGAAAACACATTTTTCTTTTATCTGTAAATGTCCAAGTATTTAGGCTTTCTAATTAAAGTATTCATTAAAGATTTACATTTTTTTTATATAATTAATAAAATTTAAATATTAACATTTAAATAGAATTCATCTATTAAAATTATGTATTTTTTCAATAGACAACTTAAATATTAAAAGATATGACATTCAATAAGATAAAATTTTTATCTTTGAGAAATAAATTTCGAATTAAAACGAAAAAAAAAAGTATATATATATATAAAAGTATATATACTATATATATATATATATATATATATATATATATACATATATGTATACACACGCATGTGTGTATAAACCTGTGTTGTCATTGAGAAAATTATTTCCATATTAAAGAGAAAAGAAGTATAACTTTATTAAAAACGAATATTTTTGCCGTTAAAATAAATTAACTCACATATGACATATTTAAGATAAAAAAAGCGTTTACATTTATAACTCCAATTATATGAATAATTTCATTTGAAATTATATAATTTAATATATTTGTCATGCATTTTAAATCTCTATTTTTTTTTTTTTTTTTTTTTTTTTTTTTTCAAAATCTAGTTATATTAAGTTATTAATTTTAAAAATATAAACTAAAAATACTATTACCTTTCAAAGGGATATTTTAAATTGAAATATTTTAAGAAATTTTAAATGGTATAATTTATAGATTTTTTCATGAATGTCTCAATATTAGTTTTAATACTATTTATTGATATTGTTACTGTTATTACTGTTATTTTTTCTTATGTAAAAGTTTTTAGATTTTTCTTAATTGTTAAAAATAAATGCAAATGTAAAGCAAATAACTAACAATGACAGTTTGTTTTATTTTTATTTTCACAATATATATATATATATATATATTTATTTTTAGTCTAATATTACTTTTTTTTTTTTGTAACTCTAAATATCATATTGTGATTTTTTTTTTTTTTTTAATGAACTTTCCTGTTAATATTACAGTCATAATATTAAAAACTGATACACTCCTGTTATAATGAATTTACTTCCTGTTACGCTCTTAAAATTACTTTAATTAAAAAATTAAGTAAACCCTGAAAATGATTGAATAACAGAGCCACCTATCTGTCGATATGTCCCTATAATCGAGTCAGTGTATTATATTTTTTCCTCATAAAAGTCATCTCACATGCAGTGGTGATCAAATTATTAGATTATATATATATTCGATTTTCTAAGGAAATACTAGACAAAACGGCCTGGAACTTCACACATGAAAAGAACATTTAAAACTCATTGTTTCCATTTTCGATTTAGTCTAGAGTGCAATAAGGAGACCAAACACAAATTGAAGACGAGCGAAAATACTTCGGATCACCCTGTGTCATAGAAAGCTACAAATGATTTGTAACTTTAATACATTATTTCACATACTATGCACAATATTTGTACGTTATGGTGCGAGAATTGCGTAATTATTTGGACGGGTACAATTTATTTATATCAAAAATTTTCAATTTTTTTTTCACTTTTTTTGAAGATTCTTGCTTATAACTAAAACGGGTTAACATAAAATTTTACAAAAATTGCAGAAAAATTGACAAAACCTTAGAGAAATAATATTCTGAAACATAAAATTCACACATTTGATAGTCGTTGACATATGAGCATTTTTAGTAAATATAATTTTACTGCGCATGCATGAAAGTTACAAAAATATTTACTGCATAAGTTGAAAGCTAGCTATATTGAGCAACTATTGCCAAAAGCTCATTTGAATAGTGTAAAAATTAAGCGAATTGTCGGGAACAAAAGCTTGATTTTTGGTATTTTACAGACTTGAAATTTCATAAGGGGTTTTTCACAGGCTGCGTACTTACTTTGAATATCCAATTATTTCTACCACATTGCAAAGGTTCTTTTTTGTGAAAAACCTCTCATAGGCTTGTAAATTTAACATACTTTTATTTATTGACTAAGATTTTTGAGTTTATAAGGGTATTTTCACAAAATAGAACTTTTGCAACGTGATTGAAGTAATTCGATCTCCAAATTAAATACGCGGCATGTGTAAAAAAAGAAATTTTTAGAACGTAACAATTAATGAACAACGTCTGTCAAAAATACATGTGAATTAATCTTCCTTTAAGGTGAAAAAAAAAAAAAAAAAAAAAAAAAAACAAGAGAGAATTGTCACTGCATCTTCATCTTCTCTACATGCTTGTTTTTGCAAAGTAAACAATTCAAAGTTGCTTCTTTGGTGATAAAACTATTCGCCAGTTGAGATTGAAAAACAAAACGCACATAATTTCTGTTTATTTTCAGACAAAAGTAATTAAAAAAGAACGATGTATAATTCTGTCTATGACAGAATTGAATTTAGTACGACAAGACTAATTATATTTGTATTTTAACACCCGGAAATATTCAGCCGGAACCCGTTGGCTCTGTGGTCAGAGTACACAACGACGTCAACGAATGTTGCGAGTTCGATCCTCACCTATAGAACGTGAAAAAAAAATCTTAAAACACTAGTCTAAACAATCAGGAAATATTCAGCCAAGACCCGTTGGCTTTGTAGTCAGAATACACAACTACGAACCCGAAGATTGTGAGTTCGATCCTCACGGATAGGAAGTGAAAAAAAAAAAAAAAAAAAAAAAAAAAAACATGTAAAAGTTTTTACGGATTTCACAAAATATTTTAAGATAGAGTAAGAAATTAAATGGTAAAATTGGATATTAGAAGGCATTTTCGAAATGGAACGCTATAAATTGGTAATAACGCAAAATGCTCAACTGAAACAAATATTCCTGCCGTACTAATAAAATTTTTAATTCCTTTCATTCTTTCTTTTAAAATTAAAAACAAGAATTTTTTAACTCATCAGTATATTTTAATGGTAATTTGATCTATAAATATAATTATATTATGAATTCTCTAATGTATATGTAAAGTTATAACCAGAGTTGATCCCTTTTAAAAATTTGTTCGAAGCATTGGTTGCCCCGATTTCTTTTAATACAACTTTCTTCCTTTCTTTCTTTCTTTTTTTTTTAAGTGGAATATGTTTCTAATTTTATAGTAGTTAATTAATTATCTTAGTAAATTAATTATTATAATAAATTATTCTATAAATAAAGTGGCGTGAAAAAAAACAAAGAAAAAAAAAAAAGATTAAAATTTTCTGGAAAAAATTATAAAAGCTGGTAACTCTGAATAACTTACAATTGAATAATGAAAAAATATTTTTAAATATATATATATATATACACACACATTTAAGAAACATGTATTATATATACATAAATGCTATTTGATAAAAAATGCTGTCTAGGAAAGAAAGAGGAATTGTACGTGTTAATATGCATTAACTACGTAACATACGTTATTTTTACTATCTAAAAAATGATTGATGAAATGTAATCCGGTTTCGTATGAAACATAAAAAATGGGATTATATATTAATACATCTTTAGAGTGCCATTTTTTCTTCAGACATGTTTTTTACACCTATTATACGGGTGCGATTTTTTTTAACCATTTCTTTTTTGAAGGAATTAGTCATACTTAAGTAGTCTTTCTATTAAAAATTAATATTTAAAATTTTTTTCTTAGTGCAATATTATTTTGTAAAAGTATTTTTTTTTTAATCATTATTTTAAATTAGTTTTTTCTTTGATTCTAACAGCATACGCTTAATGTATAACATATCCTTGGCATTTATATACATATACTACATATAAAGAATCTTTTTTCAAATATGTTTAGAAAATATATTAAACTCTTGTAAGTTTTAAATTAAACATAAGATAAATACAGAAAAAAAATAATAAATAAATACATATATATATATATATATATATAGGTAAATTTCTTTTACTTAAAGAGCAAATTTTATTTAAATTTGTAGTATATACTGCTGAATCAAACTGATTTCATAGAAGCCATATACTCCATTTCTATTCGTTTCTTGGAAAACGAACAATTACAAAACGATGCGTTCATTTATTTGAAAATATAGTGCTATAATTTCCTCAAAGGTTATTCCCTATGTACGCCTACTTTAAATAATGAGATACTGAATTTTTTTATATTGTTTATTTAACAAAAAGGAAAACATGCACAATAAGTGGGATTGATTATATTTATATGAAGAATATTGTGTAATTTTTTACACAATGTATTTTATAGCACTATTAAAAACACACTAGTTAATAAAGTATACTCAGTTAACATTGCATTTGTATTATTCATGAAGTTTCCTGGTATAGTTACAAGAAAATATATAATTTAAAAAGAATCTTTCTGAAAATAGATTTTTTAAAATATGAATCCATAATCTTAAAAAAAATTCACATTAAAAGTTAAAAATTAAATTTGCGTGTATAAAAATCAGATAACTGACGAGATTGCAAGAGATAATTACAACTTATTTAAAATGTGTTTTAGATTTTTAGGTGGACATTTTATATTTATTATGCAATTTTTCTGGTGATTTTAAATTATTTATAAATGTAAACTATGAAATAGTAATAGGATAGATAAATAAAAAACGCATTGTTTGATAATTTTAAATACACAACAAATAATTTTATTGTATAACATGTAATAATTTTTTGATTTTTTAAAATTTTAAAATTTACTTTATTTATTTATTTATTATGTTTTATGCGATTTTAGTGTTTTTCCCGGACTTGTTTGTTTGATTTTGTAATTTGAAGAAGATGATAACAAAAACAAAATGCGTACAGCTTATATATATATATATATATATATATATATATATAATGAAAACCTTTTCAAACATTGAATAGGCTAAACCAAAAAACATTGAATAAGATGAAACCAGAAGAAATACAAAAAAAAAGATTACGAATATCAAGCAACCTTAAGTTGAAACATGCAAATTCATTACGTTGTCAAGGGTATAGAATGAATATTGCATGTAAAATAGGTGCTGTTTCTGTCTTGTTGTATGCAAATTGCTGATCATTTACAACAAGCTATACCCCATAACCCCCCCCCCCCCAAAAAAAAAAAAAAAAAAAAAAAAAAAAAGGTTAAACTGAAAGAAAAATATGTGAAAAACCAAATGAGAATCAAACTTATTTAAATTCAAGCAGCAATTTCAAAATTATTAAATGAAATACTAGTAATAATTACTAAAACTAAAATTTAACTTACATTACACATGAAAGACTGGTATAAGTAGCTTGATCACTAAACAAACATGTGGCTGTATACAGTTAAATTCGCAGTTAATTTTGGAATCGTATTAAATAACTGAACGATTAATTTACTTTTGGAATCGTATTTGTCAACTGAACGATGAAGTTGAGTAAACTCTTTGATTTTTAATAATTAACCTAAAATTGATAATTTAAAATTAAATTTTGATTAAAAATTGAGATTAGTCTGATTTACGAAAATTCGGAAATCCAGAAGTGTCCTTTTGTTGAAACACAAAATCAAACAAGTTAGCGACCCTTTACTGAGAGATACGACAAGGTGTTCATACTTTTTGATTGGTGGAAAGCTCCCTTTGACCGCCCGAGGCGATTTCGCGCATCGCTACCATAGACATAAGGCAGGGAGAAATTGTGACTTTCAAAAATGCTTATAATTCATATTAATTAAATGTAATTAAAAATTTTTGAAGCAAATTTTTATGTTCCTAAATGTTTTTCCTATTAATAAAAATAAAAATTTTCATTGATTTTCGTCAATTCTTTTCTAAATAAGTACTTTTCTTAAAACAGTTTCGTATTTGGTGATAACTTCAATAATTACACAGCCAACCTCTTTCGGAAAAAATCGCACTTTTAATGTGCGGCGTTCGGTTTTTTCCCCCTTCTTTTTAGAACAATTTTGAAAATAAATTATGCAAGTTAACATTAACTAATATACACTTATTATTATTTTATTTATTTATCTATTTATTTTTGTTTTACCTGATCTTATTAAAAATTATTTTGATTAATATAACAAACATTTAGATATAAATACAATTAATAGAGTAAAGCATATTTTTGGAAATTTTAGTGTTAAAAATACATAACTAATAAATAAAAAGGCCTTTTAATTATTTAGTTTTTTTTTTTTTTTTTTTTAATTTCTTCAGGAGTATATAAATAAAGGCTAGTACATTCATTTAATGCATAAAGCTTAAACTCAATAGGTGCCTTATATTTTTCTTATATTTATTCAAAAATACGGAATATGAGGGGGAAAAGAATAAGGTTAAAAGTATTAAAATGCTTATTGTTCTCTTATTTATTAATTTAAAAACATAAAATTATTTGTTTATCTATTTTATTTTATTTATTTATTTTTTTATTGAGAAATCAAGGCATTAATAGAAGTAAATACCTCTATGGTGGCCAAGCGGAACTGCGGTCAAAGTTGGTAGATGGGAAGTGCCGGGTTCGATCAAAAAACGCGTTCATCGATCTAGCCGTTCGGAGTTTTCCGTAGTTCTCTCTAAAACTCGCGTAAATACGAACTAGATTCACTTAGAACCCCCCCCCCCACGGAGGGCATTTCTCCTGTAGGCCTAGGCCCCTAGAGTAGTCAATCAGTCTTAAGCCATACAACCAATCAACCATTCTTTATGACATCAACATATGTTAGAATTTTATGTTGTAAAATTATAAGTGCTAATTTCTTTAGTTTCTTTATTTGTTTATTAATTAATTAATTAATTAATTAATTAATTTTTTAGTGTCATATTTCTTTTTATCACATACGTTATTTCTCTCTCTCTCTCTCTCTCTCTCACTCTCTCTCTCTCTCTCTTTTTTTTTTTTTTTTTTTTTTATCATACTTTATTCAAAGGTACAAAATACGAAAAAAAAAAAAATGTATATATATATATATATATATTTGTATTACATTTGAAGAAAAATAAACTTTTGACATGAACAATAAGGATGTATAAAACTTTTAAAGTTAATAAATATTTTTACAAATATTAATATTATCAATGATTATGCATTTAACTATAAAACTAGCGAGCTTCGCCCGCTAGCGGGTCAGTATTTTCAAATGAATCACTAAAATTAATGAATCACTAACAGTAACTTTTGGTGTTAAGTAAAGAAATAAAAAAAAAAAAAAAAAAATCATTTCTGATTGGGTAAAAAGTCGGTCCGGGTCCAAATAAAATTTGATTTCTCAAATCAAATTTTTATTCTTAAGAAAAGAAAATTTAAAAAATCATTTCTCATCAGGTACAAAGTCGGACTGGGTCCTCACTGTCTACGGCAGCGCAGTCCCGTGCGCGCTGCGCGCGTTTAAGTTAAGGAATACACGCACTGCGCGCGTTTAAGTTAAGGAATACACGCACTGCGCGCGCGTATTCCTTCCCTGACCCTTCGTGCCCCATAAAAAAATCATTTCTGATCGTGTAAAAACTCACACCGTGTCCCCACTGCCTTCGGCAGCGCAGACCCATGCGCGCTGCGCGCGCACGTGTGAAGGTATACGCGCGCTACGCGCACATATTCCTTCTCAAGTCAAATTTTTTTCTTAAGAAAAGAAATTGAAAAAAAAATCATTTCTCATCGGTTAAAAAGTCGGAACAGGTCCCCACTGCCTTCGGCAGCGCTGTCCCGCGAGCGCGGTGCACGCCTATATCTTCCCCACCCTTTCAGCCCTTCCTAATTAACCTACATATATCAATTTTGAACGGTCAAACTGAATTAGCTGAGATGCAAAAGAAAACCTAATCAGGTTACCTCAAAACGTGTAAATCTGGTGAAAACTTTCGATAATATAAAAAAACTTTAAAATATCTTTCGAATGATGTATTAAAAATAATTTAATCATAATTAGAAATTGAACTATTGAAATTTGAAAATATTACAGCGCCATCTGGCGGTAGAAATTTCTGTAATCTACTGTTCGATTCCAAATCAACAAAGCTATCAAATGATGTATTACTTATGAAATTATTTTAATTAGTAGCTGAGATACAAAAGAAAACCGATTCAGGAGACCTCAAAACGTGTAAATGAAGCGAAATCTTGAATCCCACTTTCGATAATATAAAAGTACTTTAAAATATCTTTCGAATGATGTACTAAAAATAATTTAATCATAGTTAGAATTTGAAATACGCGTATGAGAATAAAATTTAATTTGCAATTAAATTGTACATTTTTATTTATTTTGGAAACCCGGTGAAATTTTAACTGCTACTTCGTCTTGTGATGTTAAAAGTGTGTAGCAAGTTTGAAATAATTTTGAATAAAATTGAAGCATTTTGAAATTTGCAATTTTTATTTCCAGTACAAAATCAGTAAAGCAGGAAGTAAAATCTATTTATTCTTTCGCCCGGTGCCATGGTAACCGAAATACGTCTATTGCGAAATTAATAAAACTCTTGTGATTTGTTGCCACCTTTTTTTTCATACTTTAGTTAATTTTAAAAAATCTAATTGCCCTATCGATAAGCTGTTTAAACCGTCGGATTCAGAAAAATCGGATCTTTCATTTGATACCTTATTTGTAACGATACGACTGATATTTCTAATTTATTTTCCACTTTTTCCGTAAAAATGTCGCTTTTTAAGCATTTAATCATGAATTCTGGGTCATTTTTCGATAGACAAGGGTGGACGTTTTAATTAATATCTCCGCTAATTAGGGTCGCATCGCTTAGCGAATTATCGCGATGTCGAGATGAAGAAATTCTGCGTCTTTTGACACCGGTTTCGAAGCGATGCGACCATTAGCGCCGGAGCTTTAGCGGTCACAAGGCATTTCTCACAGACAGACAGACAGACAGACAGACAGACAGACAGACAGAAAGACAGACAGACAGACAGACAGACAGACAGAAAGACAGATGCGCACAGATTTTAATAATATAAGGAGATATTGGTATGTTTTTAAGCATTCAACTAATTCAATTTTCCTAAACTGAATTATTTTAAGAAAAACATGTTGGTGTTGCCTACAAAAGAAAGGCCGAGGTATGGGTTGAATAACTTAAGTAAGGGGTGGTCTTTTTAAGGTGTTCTAGCCCATATTTACGCTTGTTTCGGAGAAAACTGCAGATAATTTCGAAAAGTTAGCCTGATGAGCGCTACCTGGTATCGAACCTGATATCTCCCGTCTACCAGCTTTGAGAGCAAAGTTAATTTTACAGTCTCAAAAACATTTGACCCCCTGAAAAACCTTTTATAAACCAACTAAAACTATTTTTAACCATTTAATGTGCTGAGAATGTATATATTTGTAAGTTATAGCAATAAATAAAATTAATCATAAAGCTAAACGGTCATCTCTCAAATGAATATATCAAATCAAGTTAACTGTTAAATAATCAAATTTTTACAGATTAATCTTAATATCGATGAACTTTCTTACCAGTAACTACAAGGACAAATTTGATAAAAAAAACTATTTTTTAAATAAATAAAAATAATTTTATTATTATTTTTTTTTTTTTATCAGTTTGTATAAATATATATTTTTAGACTACAGTTGCATAGTATATTATTAAAAACTAAAGAGTATTAAAATTCAGAATTTTTGATATGCAGTATGATAAGATGGTGTAAATTATTTCTATGAATATAGAAATGTAATCTAAATTTAAATAATAATTATAATAATAATAAAACGAATGTAACGTAAAGCATAATGTATCTTAGTTGATTGCAAAGAAAAATTTTTTTGCATTACTTTAGAGAATATCTTTAAAAACTTACACCGATAAATCACCAAAATGCGCGATCAGCGCCAAGCATTGTAAAAGGTTACTGTAGCAAGAGGGAATCTGGACAAGCGTTTGTCCACTGAGCATGCGTACTAAGTACCTGTCGTATCTCTGAGATTATCCAGGGTTTCTAAAACAAGTGAGTAATGAGCGCCATCCTTTGGAGTGTAAACAAAGTAATGGCTCTTTTTTTTTGTGTGTGTGTGTGTGTGCTGAATAAAATCTAATCAAATGTTATTATTTAAAAATCCAATTTAGAGTTAATAAAAGAACACAATGCAATATGTAATTATTAAAATTAAGGTTATTAATTAAAAATCAATAGTTATTTTTTTAATTAATTTAGTTTTTTTTTTTTTTTTTATGTAGATTTGATAAATGTTTCCATTGTCAAATTAACTAATTTGAAAGTCAATAATACAATAATAAAAAATATATAAGTTTAACATAACACTTTAACATAAAAAGAAACTTTTTTTTTTTTCTGCGAGTGAATTAAAAAGAAAAAAAAAAAAAGAAAATGAAAGGATAAACATATATCATTAAAAATTTCTAATATAACTGACATCATAATAGATTTAAAATTTTTATTTTTATTTATTTATCATTTAAATATTAACTTTAATTGAGTGAATGATCCTCGATTTTACAATTTGCAAACTAATATGTGTGCATATTTAGTTTATTTTAAACTATCCTTGTATTCTTTCCTAGTCACTATATTCATAGGAATTTTTAAAAAAACATTTATCACTATACATTTTAAATTATTTTATAACATCGAAGTTACTTAAATTGTCGATTCCTGTCCTCGCTGCCTCTGCTATCTTCTCCCCTGCCTACACTATATCTGTTTCGGGTTCCTACTGCTTGCATTAAATGGCAGTGCTATTTATCAAGAATTAATGTAAACATTTCACGGACTGAATACCATTTTCCCCTCTATGACAACAGACAGCAACTCCAGACAATCTCCCTAGCTGTAAAAATTTAATTATTAAAAAGAACTAATCAAAAGTCGAAAATCGGATAGGGACATCGGGACAGGTCAAAACGGTTCTCCATGTAAAATTATGTAACTCTACGATCAGATGTTTATTTTAAAATCGACCAATATACCTTAGAGATTAACTTTGTTTTTTGTCACGTTCACGTCTTCGTTACAGCTTAGAATATTGTGAAGACATTGAGGAATTTTCTTTTATGAATTGGTATCTTTTCTATTAATTATCGCCAAAAAGTAGCACACTTTCTTTTGGAGGATTGAAACAAATATGTTTTAAAATAGTATTTAAAAGCTTATAAATGATAACATACTGCAAAAGAAAAAAAAAAAAACTGGGATAAAATCTTATTTACATAAATAATTGTATTTATGTATTAAAAAATAGATAATTTAGTGAAGAATAATCCAATGAATAAATATTTTGTTACTAGCATTATTAAAAACGAAATTAATGTCATTTGAAGAAATTATTTCCTAAAACTTTTCACATATATAAGAATTAAATCTAAATTCTTACAGAATTAAAAGAGTTAAATAATGATAATAATAATAATAATCTGCTGTGTCACTCACACGACTTTCTCTTACCCTGAAATTTAATACTATAAATACAGGCTGCAGATTAAGAGGTAAGATAACGAGTACTGTTATGTAAACCTGTGTTAAACAATTTAAATTAGGCTTCGGAAGAGATTTATATGATAATAAGTTCTGCGTGAGGGGGGGCTACCGCCCCTCAACCCCCCGTTTCCTTAATGCATCTATATTTATATAGAATTTAATTCGATAATTAAAAAATAATTCTGTTTTTAAAAAATAATTTACTAAAATTATTATTAAAAAAAATATCTTTTATTATAATGCAGACGATTTCCATATTAGAGAAGTAGTATAACACTAAAAAAAAAAAAAAAAAAAAAAAAAAAAATATATATATATATATATATATATATATATATATATATATGAAGTTATTCTCAATATTACATTTTAAAAAGATTTTTTTTTCTTTTTTTGTTAAAAATGAAAAAAATCGATAAATTTATTTTAAATTATCGCAGATCGATGGTTCAACCATTCGTTTTAAAGGTATTGGCGAGCTCTTTTGTAAGATACCCATCATGAAAATTTACTCCCCTCGATGGGGGACTCCCCCCATGGGGGGAGGCGAGGTTCTTACATACACAAAAATTTTTTCGCAGTTGACTATCTTATTCCAAAAAGTATGTATTCGTTTCATTTGGTTTAGTACAGTCTATAGATGTTAAACTCTACTTACCTGCCATTTCCCCCATAGACGTAATGTATTTGAATACTTATGAGTGTCCCTGTACACGAACCATTTGCTTCATCTCAACAAAAAGCTTACTGTAGCATCCCTATATGATACACATTTAAAATACCGAGTTTGGAATTTCTGCTACTATTTGTTCTTGAGATATGCTCATAACAGACACACAGAAACACAGACATACACACAGGCCATTCGTTAAAATCATGATTTTCGTATTCAGAGGACCTCAGAACATGTAAATATAACAAAACTCACGCTCGAAAATTTTACCCTAAAACAATACTTTTTCGACCCTATAGGTAAGAAAAAGTAATAATAATAATAATAATAAATTAATTTTAGTTTTAGTTGTCATTGGATCTTATTACTTTACAACATTAATTTAAAACTAAATACTGCGTCAGAATTGTTTTAGAAATGATTCCTAATTATATGAAATTATCTCTCTCTTTTTCTCTTTTCAATTTATACGTGCTTGTGAGTAATGGCTGCTTTTATTCCGTTCGGAGCATATTCAAATTATGAAGAACGTTATATATTCGATATTCTAATGCGTATTTAATTATATCGTTAGAGGCTCTTCAAATGCTTTATTCTACCACTTTCAGATAATTGAAAATTGAAATATCTTCTATAATGGAATTGTTAGATGAATTGTCCTTGTCGTTCGGAAACGCATGTTCCGGAAAATAATGTACAGTACGCATTTCTAATGATTTATAAACAGACTCAATATGAAATCCTTTTAGTATTCTAGATTTAAAATGTTGATTAGTTTCATACTTGGAGAAATTTAACTAAATACTATATATAAACTTGCTGTATAGATTTCTACTGTGGTTGTTATATAGAATAAATTTTCAAATATACATTTTTTTTTTTTTTTCATTTACGTGCGATAAATCCTATCTAAAACATTAAATTTTATTAGAAAATGGTTTCGTTTTTTTATACATCAGTTATAAATAGTCAAAATATAAAGCTTATATATATATATATATATATATATTTATTAAAATTAAATGTTCATTACAGACTGTAAGAAAGTCTTTAATTAAAATTAGGTTTATCTGAATATTGTAAATGTGCTTAATGAAATTAAACTAATGAATTAGGACAAAAAATAGGGAACATTCCATAGTGAAATTAAATAACATATATCATTTTTAAAAAATTCTGAAAATATTTACGGTCGCTGGGTGCAGGCATACGGACAGACAGATACGCAAATTGAAATCATATTTACATTTAAAATTGTTAGAGAGTGTTAAAAATGCTTAATGTAAAGGAAAATGCATTTGAAGCAAATTTCCAAAAATAGCCCTTAATGTAACTGAATATTTTTGTTTGCTACCGTAAATCTAGTGAGAATCAAACTATATTCTATATAAAGCATTCTTTTGTACATATCAATAACATATTTCAATTTCATTAAGATCTGTGCAAAGTGCCGTTATTAAAATTTGGTTTATAGAAATACCTCTCATAAAATCCAATGCTTTGGGATAATTTCAGGTGACCTTGACACAAACCAGTAGAGGCATTCAGTTCACCCCATTTTCATCAGGAAACATTCGATAGTGAACTGGAATAACATATATCAGTGTCAAGAAATTCCATGATTTTTTACGGGAGTTAGAGGTCGGACAGACGGACAAACCGAAATCATTAACATTTTTCAATCTTGTTGGAAAGTTAAAAAACTGTTGATATTTTTTTGTGTGTGGCAAGTAGGACATTCTACAATTATTGATGTTTTATTTATTTATTTATTTTTACTGTGACATCCAAAATTTATCTTTAGGAGGGAATAATATATCAAAACACTGATTTTTTAAACCTTGATAACATAGGTCTAGGATAAAACTTTTCCTTTAAAAGGGATGTGATTTCCTAATGTAATTCTGGATGCTGATTAAGGAAAATTTTTCAAAAATTTCCATAACATACAGTTTTGACAAAAAAGGGAATTTGTGAAGAGAAATTAGCTAAAAATTCTACTTTTTCCAGTGTTATCTCAGTTATTTCTCAGAAAATCTAAGTGATGTGAAGGAGTATTAAGAAAAGCTATTCCATCGAGTTGAAGACAGGAAAGAAATGTAAAAGAGATATCAAAGCCGGTGAAGCGTTAGTACCTTAGCAAATTATTTTTTTTTTATGCTGCACCACACCCGACACCCCAGAACACCTCCATACTCAAGAGAAAAGCTTTATATAGAGCTTCGATGTAGAGCAACATATTCAAAAGATAATGTGTATAGAGTGCCCTATTTTAATGTATTTTATACATAAATAGTTTTTAATTTGTTATAGACTCTGTGTGAATGATTTCGATTTTTAACATTACTTTGGGAAAAACCCTTACGTGTTAGGAAGAAAAGACAAGTATTTTTGGATTTAGTGTATCAAAGTATTTTGGAGAAACCCGATGCTGTGGGGAAAAAAATGAAAAATATGATTTCGCAATTCTGTGTAATTAACAAATAAAATGTCTGTAAAGATATAAACTTTATACACAAAAGCAGTAATCAAAAATGCTGGAATAATTTCTACTAAGTATGACATCATGCATAAGGTTTAAATACTTTTTTTTTTTTTTTTTTTTTTTTTTTTACAAATTAAAGTTAAAAAAACAATAAGTTTGTATATCAAAATATTTATTATCTTTCAAGCATATATTTTATTTGCTTTTAAAAAATAATATTAAAAATCAATCTAGTGTTTCAGCATGCAAGAACTAGGCAAACGGAGAACAGTAAAAAATATATAAATATATTTTTGACACTCATTGTAAATTCTATAGAAACCTCTATAAAATGATTTTATTGTGTATATTTTTAATTAAGAACAAAATATCATGCAGAT
This sequence comes from Salticus scenicus, assembly GCA_963930645.1. NCBI lineage: Eukaryota > Metazoa > Arthropoda > Arachnida > Araneae > Salticidae > Salticus > Salticus scenicus. The sequence goes on along the minus strand of OZ005649.1, from coordinate 90,711,775 downwards.
TGCATAAATCATAAACACTTTCCGAATGTAGGTACTCTTGTATTAACACCTGAAAAAACTTTTTGTTTCTGAATAAGAAATATTACATCTTACATAAAGTATATACATTTCTCTTTATTTTAACAAAAGTCATGTAATAGGTTCCTTTTGTGTAGCCCTTACGTAATTTTTGCATTTTTAGGCTATACACAGTCATTTGCAAAAGTTTAAGACCACCCATAGAAAAATCAGATTTAATGGAATTCCGCAAAAATCCCATACATATTTCACATATAAAAGAACAAGATGGTTATTTACATGGTTAAGTGCATGGTTATTTACTATAATTAAAGTCAGTATTTTGTAGAGTCTCCATTTTTTTTTTAAATAACTTGTGCAATTAGGCACGCTATAAATAAGAGACTTGTAGTATGCTTTAGAAATGTCTGTGCACCAGGCATACTTTATTGCTGCAAAAAGTGCCGTAGCGATGGATGTTTCCTTTTTGGCGACTTTATTTTTCACAAAACACCACAGATTCTCTATTTGATTCAAATCTGGGCTATTACTTGGCCAGTCAAGCACTTTGATTTTCTGTGCCTTCAGATATTTCTTGACAATATTCGCTCTGTGACACGGAGTCCCATTATGCATGAACATTGAACATTTATGAACACGCATGTGAAGCTTCAACTTCTCACGTAACAAATTAAGGTACAGCTTTGCGTTCCTATTGGTTTGAGGTGGCACAAAATTCAGACTATCAGTACCGGATACAGACATTGCACTCCATATCATTTGGCTTGGAGGATATTTCACAGTTTGAATCGTGTATCTCTCATCATATATTTTTGCTCTTCGATGGAGAACACTTGAAGTATTTGCAGAAAATTGCTGCACACTTGACTCGTCTGAAAATAAGACCCTACTCTACTGCTGTACTCTTCAATTCTGAAATTGTCTGGCAAAAGTCAGTCGTTTAATTTTCATGCTTCCAGTAAGTCCAGGTTTCTTTTCAGATTTATGGGATGATAAACCAAAATTTTTGGCCAAACGTCTTGAAATAGTACCTCAAATGGACATTGGTGCCTTTTGCAGCCAGAGAATGATTAATCGTATTGAAGGAGGTTCTTGGATCCCGTACGACCATCATTCTTATTACATGATCATCACGTGCTCTATGTCTGTTGTGTTTGGCTTAAAAATACTACTATAGTTTAAAATCTTGCAATTTGTGTTCTCTCTCTGACAAAGTTTTATTCCCCAAAGAAAAAACTCTTCCGTGTTTGGCCGTTTTTCAATTTTTAAATTAAATTATCGTTGTTTCTTCTTTGATGTTGAAGAATTTCATACGAAGAAAAGTTCTTATTTCTTGTCAGTTTGATATTCTTAACAGTTCCTTAATAGTGATTACGAGTAAGTATGGTTTGTTATAGTGAGCATATTGTAGATTATTTTCATGTATTTCATCAAACTATATTTGGGTATCTCTATTTTTTTTTCTGTAACTTTGGCATTTGGTCATCGAATTTTTTTGCATATACAACATTAGTTATTAATATATATAGAGAGAGAAAATCACTTTTCAACACGTTTTTTAATACAGGAATCCAAACTCATTAAATCATTAAAGAGATTTTTTGGTGTGACTACATTTTTTTTTCCACTTTATCAAGAGTCGTATTGGATTACTGTGACACGAAACAATTCTATTTTTATTTTTATTTTATTTTATTTACATATATATATATATATATATATATTAGAATTATGGCGTCAATTTGTAAAGTTTTCATTTCCCATTATTTAATATCAGTATTTCGGTGTCATTTTAAATATGATTATTAATTTTATGAGTTGCAATACAGAGAGTTGTATTTAGAAAGTGTATAAATTTTTATTTGCGCAAATTTTTAATAGTTTTTTATTGTGTAAATAGAAACTTGCTTTTTTTCAGAGTTACAGAATATTTAATTTTTTTTTTTTTCTTTTTTTTAAGAAAAGGTATATTGAAGAATTTTAAAACTGTATAAGTAATACTTTACACTACTAAAAAATAAATTTTACGATATCATAACTTTTTACTAATATTTTAAATTAATAAAATAAATATTCCCTATTCTATATTTTTTATTTATCTTAAATAAGAATTTCTTAAAAAGTTATATTAGGTAATAATCATATATTTCAGTATGAGTGTATTATCGCTCATTCTAATACAAAAGGATGTATTGCTCCAATACTTAATGCTAGCGCATCGGAAATTTATATAAAATTTTCAGATTATTTAGATGTTCTGAACTGTTAATTTCCGGTTACCAAATTCGCATCTATTAATTTTGTTTAAAGTGGATTTGTGAGTATTATATTGATACTTATGTAAATTATACTTGTATATTTTCAATACGCTGTTGACAGAAAAGTCAATTTAAAATTAATCGATAAGTTTCGATTTGAAGTAGAGGTATATGACAGAGACTCAAACGTAATTGTTGACATTTTATAAAGAGTCATTTCTAAAAAAGAAAAGAAAAAAAAATCTTATTTATTAAAAAAATTATTTACTTTTTTTTTTTTTTTTTTTTTTTTTTTTTTAAGTAAAACTTACATATTTTATACTAATGTTGAAGTTTTTATTAGTGTTAAAGTATAACTTCACCTAAAGTATTCATTATAGATTCAATCAGTTTATATTTTCAGAAATATCACAAATATATCATTTATAGCCGATAATTGTACTCAACACGGGAGTAAATAAACTTATAATCGAGATATAAGTCGATATATTCATTTATTTATTTATTTTTTTACCATAACAGTTCAATTCAGTATTTTACTATACATATTAAAAAATTAATAATAATAATAATAATAAGCAATATATATGTAGTGTAGACTCCCGTACAGCGTAAGGGAGAGGCCGCCAGAAGAATGCTACAATTTTATCTTTTAACACCACTAACTTTATATCCACGCCAGTGCTGCCAGATTAGAGACTTAAAAAAAAAATATTATTAATTCAATATCCATCACTAAATATTAATTGTGACGGTTGACGAATTACTTAAAATATTAATCATCTATTATGTATATCAAATATAATTTCTCAAATTTATTTATGATTACTGTAAAAAAAAATAAAAATCCCCAATCTGGCAACAGTGATTCAAACAACCGCTTTGTACAAAAAATAATTAGGTGTTATTGTGCCAATAGGAATATTATTCCAAAAATTTAGTGGTGTTAAAAATGAAACTGTTGCACTCATCTGGCATCCCTGCCCCCGCGGTGTACTGGTTTCTACTGTATATATATTTTTTAACGTTAAATATTCATTTTATTTTCTCTTTTGTATTGCATTTTTAGTTTTTTAGGACTGAGGGCCTATTAGTCTCAATCTGGGATTTTTGCGTTGTCGTCTTCGATAGTTGGACATTTGTCGAAATCATTTTTCGCTAGTTGTACATTTATCGAAGTCTAAAATTTATCGAAAATATAATTGAATAATTTGAAAGCGATGTTATAATTGGGAAGAAAAAAAACTAATAGTCCTCCGTCCTAAACTAAATTCTGCTTTTGCCAGAATTTCATCAAAATCATTTTTTTTTTTTTTTTTTTTAAGAAAAAGAAAAGAAAATTTATACAGTATTTTTACAAACGATATCGAAAAAAGTTTTTTTTTTTTTTTTTTTTTTTTTTTGAATTAGGAAATAAAAATTGCGCGTGCAATAATATGAAATAAAAATAAGTAAAAAAAAAATGAATTTATTGATTTAATTTTTATGAAAAACACAAACGCGTGCTATCTTAAAAAGCAGATGTAAAATTTAAAGTTTAATTTTTTGGCAAGAATTATAAATTAAAATAAATAATTTAATGAAAGTTTAGGAGTTAGAATTTCTAATTTTATCTTTCTGTTGATCTCCCTTGTATTATTCTAAGGTTTACCTTAGTTTTTTGAAAGGAAAAAAAAAAAAATCTTTACTGTTTACAACCGTGTACAAAAAGTAAAGCTTGAGTTTTTGAAGGAAGAATTTTTATAATATTTAGGATTAATCTTTCTGCGTAAATATCTCACGTATTTGGACTGAAAAAAAAATAAAATTTTATCGAATGATCGCCCTATAATGTAAAGATTAAGAGTGCTTTAAAAATGAATATTTTGTGTGTTTTTCTATATTTTTATCTTTAAATATACTTAAAATGCACAAGTTGGGTACATTTATTTTGTGTTTTAAGTTAATGAAAATTTAAATATGTAAAGTTTTTTTTTTTCTTTTTCTTTTTCTTTTTTAAGAGATTATATTAATCACTAGAAATAGTTCATGATTACAACGAATTAGTATAATAATAATTTTTTTTTTTTTTTTTTTTTTTATTCATGATATTCTTAAAATTTTATTAGTAGAGAGAAATATAGATTGATGTCATATTTCGTATTTTCATTTTTAAATTTCTCTTAATAATAATCTGGTAGATTTTACATCTGATATGTGGATATGTTAAATATTTATGCAAATATATTAAGTAATACATATGGGGATAATGTTCAAATATGCCACTTATTAGGTAAATTTTTATTTGCATTTAAATTGATAATTATTTAAAAATTAGACTAACCTTTAGCAATCAAATGTAGTTAGCCATTTGGCAATCTCTCAACGAACCAGATGAATAGATGAGAGGCCAAAAACCGGAATCTAAATGAGAAGGGTCAATCTCATAGGGAATCAATCTGAAATTATTCATCCGGGATAGTTGTATTCGATAATCAAAATCTGATCCATTTTAGATACTAATCTAATCAAAATCACATGATATTCATCGTGTTTAACGTGATTATTTATCGGCTTGATATATGATTTCGATTTTTTTATCCATATGGAAAACCAGACTGAGATACTGCTAGAAATTACATGTTAATTTTGTTACTCGAGCAAATTTCAAAGAATTGATAAAATATGAATGATTAGTGCTACAGGGGTAATAATAAATTATCCCGTAAACAGTGCGCTGTTAAAAAAAATGCAACTTTGCTTCCAGAAATTCTCTGTATTTTGAGAAAACAGTAATAAATTATGGAAAAATTACGTTGACAAAACGTATTTTTCTGTCATTACAGAGAATTTCTGGCAGCAAAGTCGCTTTTTTTTTTTTTTTTTTTTTTTTTTTTTTTTAACAGTGTGTGCTTTCCATATAAATAAAATATTGAATTCTATTTACCAATAAATACTTGAACTTTTTCGAATTTAGACCTTTTGTCAATTATCTAGAATATATATATATTTTTTTTTTGGAATATTTTAAAACTTTCTGAGTACAATGAACATGTCATACCTCATATTTTCAGAAAGAGTTTTGTCCTCAAGAGAAAAAAGGAGAAGTGAAAATGTAAAAACAAAAATATTTGGATCAACCTGTTAAAGTGCTGTAGCATGCATACAGTTTTATTATTCCAATTATCTTTATAAATGTGTTTGAGGTAAATATCATGTAAATATGTATGTTTCCATAAATATCACATGTATTCATGGAGTTATAACGATTCCTTAAAAAAAAATTTTTTTTAATGTCACTTTTTTAATTATAACACGTAGGATATTAGACCCACTACAAAGTTATTTATAGGAAATTTGGTATATTGCATTAGACACAGAGTATTGCAATCAGGATCAGAAAATATTAAATATCTTATGAAATATGAGCATTTTTACTTAATAATTTTTAACTACACATGCGCAAGCTTTAAGGAATTTTGTCTCCCTAATTTAATTTAATAGCACAAATTGTTGAGCTACTTATATAAAAACTCTAAACAAATATTGTCTAAATTCTAAAACTTTGCGAGATAAAATAAACATTATTTCAGTTCTTCTCAAAAAAAAGAAAAGAAAAAGAAGATGATAGATGATTTTTATCAACATTTATTTACAATCAGCAAACACTATATGACCATTGAATGAATCAAAAAAACATATGAGTAAAACCTCTTATAATTTAGTTTTTAATTTAGCAGGTACTGAATATCAGTTCATTCAATAGCCTACAACTTTTTGAAATTACACGATATTTGTTTGAGATTTTCATATAAGTAATTCATTGGCTATTAGATTATGCAAATGAAATTAAATTTGCGCATGCGAAGTTAAAATTATTTAGTAAACATGGTCATATTTAACTTTTTTTTTCATTATGATTGCAGCATTCTGTGTCTAATATAATACACCAAATTTCCTAAAAATGGATTTGAACTGTGTGTAAATCCCTATGTGTTATATTTAAAAAAGTGACTTTTATTTTTATTTTTTTAAGAAACTTTTATATTTCTATGAATATATGTGATAACTTCATAAAAAACTATAAATGTAATCAAAAGAAGTGTCATAATAACTTGCTACAACCAAAATACATTTCAAGTATTACTTTTACATTGTGATCGAAAACATTCTTATTTATTATTTTTAACTGGTCCTCTTTTTCTCTTCGGGACGAAACGTATGCTGAAAAATATGAGGTATAATTTGTACACAGAAAGTTTTAAAGTAATTCCTAAAGAATTTTTCTAGACATTTGACAGAATATATACATATATATATATATATATAAATGTCCAATTCGTTATTGATAGATAGAGCATATTATTTTTTTTATCAGTTTTTTATCTATTTTTGGTCAAACAATCAGATAAAATAATCGCAGACAGTCCTGATTACTTTTTTGGTCTTCTTCTAGAGACCGATATTTACCATCTCATCCACTCAATAAATAAATATTTATGATTCCAAGATATTAAATTTTCGTGTTATATACAACTCAGTATCCAAATAAACATTTTTCTCTATTATATGAGAATATTTTAAAACATGTGTAATAAGTAAGGTATGAAAACTCACTAGAAATCACTTAAAGAGGCACTCATTAAAATGTGTACATAATCTTTTAATTGGTTAAATTTATATTTTAAATGTTTATATTACACGAAGCTTTCGTTATGAATGCGTAGCAAAACAATTTTTGCAATGTTTTTACAATGCAGTCAACTATATGTAGTAGGTATAACGGTGATGGTCACAAGGAAAAGCTTCATGATGCGCAGGCAGATTCACCAGAAGGAGCCACCCAGAATGCCTCTTGAAAAAGAAACACTCCGTAACGAAAGCCGTCATAACACCATGGTGGGAAAAAAAGCAGAATGCTGGATCCAGAGATACTTTTTTCTGCCGAAGCAAAAGCAGTATAAACTAGGGGATGTAGGTTGGACTTATAAAGTTTGGAATAAGGAAACAGGAATTTGTACAACTGCAACGGAGACCTAAAATGTTCTTGTTTTCTAAAAGTATATTGGTAAAAAAATACAAATTAGTTACCTATTGGATTCAAGGAGGATATTTTGATTTTCTAATGACTGAATCTTTATTAATACAGACTCTCATAAAAATTCATCATCAGATTCAGCCATTTTACAGAATTTCTATCTCTATTTTATAAAATTTTTATTACAGAATCTTTATCATATCAATCTGTGATTTAGATAGAGATTTTAGTGTGAAAGTATAAAAACTAAATATAATTACACAGATTCGATACATATAAGAGTTATAAAAATACCTATTATAAGAATTGTTACAATACGTTGTCACAAGAAGAGTTAATTATAAGTGTAAGTAAGTGTAAGAATGTTGTAAAAAATATCTATTAAAACAGAGAAAGTTTCTGTCTGTCTACTGTAAGTTAATGGTGGTAGGAATCATTCGCATAGCGCGATCATTCGGTAATATTTTAAATAAAAATATAAAACGATAAAATTTATTTAAAAGTCATGACATAACATATAAAAATAATTTTTAAAAAGAAAGAAAGAAATGAGTTCATGTCTAATTTTAATTTCTACATTTTTTAAAGATATTAAAACCATAAAACCATATTTTAATAAAATAAAATAAACTGATAGATTTAGGTATGTTAATTCATAATGTTCAAGTGCTAGTTTCAATAAAAATTTAGATACACTAAATAAAAATAACATATATACTAGTGGATCTGCAGATCAGGAGCCTCAACGTCCTATTTGCATCAGACATTATTCAATAGGTCATTTTTATTTATTCCTTATTATATAATAGTATATATTGATTCGATCGACTTATTACCAAAATCAAATACATTCCTGAGGGGGGCGGCAGCCCCCCTCAAACCCCGTTGTATCTCTCTTTGTATACCTATTTGTATATGATATAAAGTGTTACGAAATTGTAAATAATTGCATTTATTTTTGTATAAATTCTTTCAAAGAGGTTTAGTAAGTTGATAAAATGCTAATTTTGTGCCTTTATAGTCGTTTTAGCGTAAAAATAGCCAAATTTTCCTTTAAAAACGCATTAAAAAGCTCCTATAAGGGAAGAAATAAATTTGGCGCCAAATTTGGCGACTATTTCCCTCCTTGGCGATTTTTTTTGGCGATCTTGGCGAGAAAATCCTTATTAGGGATATACCAAATATGGAAGCTCTAATCTCATTAGCTGATGTGATACGAGAATTTTCCAGAACAGTCTGTTTTCGATAAAAAAATTATAAAAGGAGCATTATTTTCGCCAAGGCGGTCAGTCTCAGATCTATATCAGTTTCGTCAAATGCTTGCTCAATGGGCTCATGAATATGTGTACCAAATTGCAAGTCAATAGCGTTATTTTGGGGGCCGCTATTGCGGTACATACAAATTCTTCCCATAGGCCGTAATGGTAAAAAAAACTTTGGCGTGTCCCTGTGCACGAACTTACAAATGGAATGCACACCGAAAACTATACAGCTAATTTCGTGGGCATCATGAACATGTGTACAAAATTTCAAGTCAATAGCGTGTTTTTTGCGGCCGCTATCGCATGACAGACAGACAGACGGAATCCAAAATCCTTTTGAGTCTCAACAGAGGGCCTCCATTCACATTTCGGCAAAAATTGGAAGTCAATAGCTTGATTTTTGCGGTGGCTATCGCGGTACACACAGATTCTTCCCATAGGCCGTAATCATAAAAAATCTTTGGCGTGTCCCTGTACACGAACTACAAATGGAATACACACCTAAAACTATACAGCTGATTCAGTTGGGCTCATGAACACGTGTACCAAATTGCAAGTCAATAGGGTGATTTTTGTGGCCGCTATCGCGGTACATACAAATTCCTCCCATAGGCCGTAATGATAAGAAAAACTTTGGCGTGTCCCTGTACACGAACTACAAATGGAATACACACCTAAAACTATACAGCTGATTCAGTTGGGCTCATGAACACGTGTACCAAATTGCAAGTCAATAGGGTGATTTTTGTGACCGCTATCGTGATACATATAAATTTCTCCCATAGGCCGTAATGATAAGAAAAATTTTGGCGTGTCCCTGTATACGAACTACAAATGGAATACATACCAAAAACTATACAGCTGAGTTCGTGGGGCTCATGAACATGTGTACCAAATTTCAAGTAAATAGTGCTTTTTTGGCGGCTGCTATCGCGCGACAGACAGACAGACAGACAGACAGACAGACACAGCCCAAAACCGTTTTGAGTCTCAACAGAGGGCCTCCACTGACGTTTTGGCAAAAACACAATCTGTTATTTAAGATTGGTTGGTAAATTTTCAAAATAAATACCTATTTGTAAATGACATATTTAGAAGAACCACTATAGATATCATATGTGTATATAAAATGTATTAATACCAATACTCTAATATCTAAACGCAATATGTAAGGAATATCGGTTAAAAAAAATCCAAAAAAAATATATTTTTAAACATTCTTTTTAGATAAACATTCATGTATATTCATATATTTGTACATTAAATGTATAAATATTAATACTGTCATTTGTAAGAAAAATAATTAGTAAATATGCATTTAAAAATATCCAAAGTGAATAAATATTTATAAATAATACGTTTGGATAAATAGTTAAACATATTAACATTAACATTAACATTAAATGTACTAACAATATTACTATATTTTTAAAAAAAAATTGAATATTTGTATACTCATGGGACAAGTTTCAAATATATATTTGATACAATCGTGTATCGTACAATGTATAATATTGTGTAATCATTGGAAGTATCATCAACATTATTCAATAACAGGACACAATATACGGAGAAGAATAATTGATTTACCTTCTAGCATAATAAACATTATGCAAGCGGAATGGTACACGATTTTGCTTTAGTAAATCAAATATTCCTGCATAGGAGGATTGAATCAGCAGAAATATATAAATAGATTTTCTGTCGTTAAATAAATAAATGCTAGTTTGTTTAAGAATTAACTCTAAATGAAATAATATTTGTTCAGAATGCGTTTAGATCTCTCAACATATTAAATTATATTTTGTCATATTATATATATATATATATATATTTACTAGCAGACCCGGCCACGCGTTGCTGCGGCTAAGTAATAACGTTGATAATTTGATAAGGTATATAGTATTTCCCCACAACTGGATTTGGCGATTTTTTTTTTTTTTTTTTTTTTTTTTTTTGGCGCCTTTTTGAACGGTAACGAAGTCGTTCTGGATTATTTGCAATGAAATATGTTAACCTGCATGCTTTTATTTTAGATTTATGATTTAGCCATAATCGCCAAATCCAGTTGTGGGGAAATACTATAGTTGTTACCCACAACTATAACTTATAATATAACTTCAGTAATTATATTCGGATAATTATAACTTCAGTATATCCGCACAGCTGAATTTGGCGATTTTCCTTTGGCTCCGTTTTGAACGATAACGATGTAGCTCTGGACTGTTTGTGATATAATATGGCAGCCTATATGTTGTTTATTTTGGATTTATTATTTTATGTTTTTGATTTATGATTTAGATTATCATTTATGATTTATAGATTTATGATTTAGCCATAATCGCCAACAAAAAATCGCCAAATATCGTTGTGGGGATATACTGATTAATATATTACTGAAAAGATTAATATATTTTAACGAAGTGGTGAGAAGATTCTGAGTATGTTAAAATTTTAATAGTAAATTCAAGTTAATCTAGAAGGAAAGCATTGAGGATTAAGATAAGAAAATTGCACGATCGCATTTTCAGCAATAAATATGAGTCAAAATTTAATGCAAAATACATATATAAATCACAAATTTATTCAGGAACGTTAAATTGGTAAGTTATAAAAGAAAAAGTAAAGAAAAATAAGAGAAATAATTAACTAAAGTTTCGAACATCGGTCATATAGATTAGCGTTACAAAACAAATAAACAGACTTAAACTCTTCCAGACTTTTAAATAAGTTTTAAATTAACTTTTAAAATTTAATGTGAAATAAAACAGACTTTTAAATAAGTTTTAAAATATTGAAATAATTACTTTTTATTTAGAACGTTATGTATAGATCACAAATTTCTTAAAGAAATCGAAGTGATACAGATTAGAATAATGCAACAAAAATTGAAAAAGCAAGGTTATGTCGTCAATAAATTTTTAACACACGTGTCACGTGAAATAAATTGTAGCATATACATAATGTTACTGACATAAGATATTAACATGTTGCAGCGGAATAAATTTCATATCTATCATCCTTGGCGGAAAAAAAATAATATCGCCAAATTATCTGGCGCACACATTTAATTCCTTTCAAAAATCATGGTTATTTTAACAACTTATATTAAGAGAGTAATGAATAATATGAAACAATATTTCGCACAATACATATTACGAAAATATACATCTAGCTTGTATATTTTCGTGTTACGTTTTTGATCGCCAAATACGAAAAACTCCAAGGACGAGAGAGCTTTGAAATTTAAAATTAAAATTTTGTCAATTTGACAGCAAAATAACTCAATCTAACGTATGCACATGATAAATAATACACATATATACAAAAATATGGGGATTAAAATCCGGAAATAATTTTCCTCGTTTTTTAATAATTTTTTATAAAAAATACAATGGGTGATTAACATAAGAAATCTTTTTCTTGATTTCACAGGCGGTCAGTGACGTCACACTTCGCTTGTGTATAACTACATACTTTATCAATGCGAATAAAATCTTTAAATTGATTATGACGTCAATTTTCGTGAGATGAATAATTTGACTTTTTATAATTTTTTAACATTCACGTTTGATTAAATGTATTTACTTTTATGTCGAAAGAAAATGAACTCGTATTTTTTCTTTTTGGCAACAATTAAACTTATGGAACTCACAGATATTTTGGAGCAACTTTAACAAAGGTCTATAATTAACAAATAATTGCAATAAAACAATATTGTGGCAATAAACTGAGATAAAAACTATCCTATCTCTCAAGTTGGACCAAACTGCACACAGTGTGCAAAATTTCATTAAAATCGGTTCATTAGTTTAGGAGTTTATCGCGGACAAACATCGTGACACGTAATTCTTATATATAGTATACAGATATCTATGATAGAACAACATTAGCACTTTATCAATGTGTATAAAATCTTTAAATTGATTATGACGTCAATTTTCGTGAGATGCATAATTTAACTTTTTATAATTTTTTAACGTTCACGTTTGATTAAATGTATTTATTTTTATGTCGAAAGAAAATGAACTCGTATTTTTTATTTTTTTATTTTTTTTTTTTTTTTGGCAACAATTAAATTAATGGAACTCACAGATATTTTGGAGCAACTTTAATAAAGGTCTATAATTAACAAATAATTGCAATAAAACAATATTGTGACAATAAATTGAGATAAAAACTATCCTATCTCTCAAGTTGGACCAAACTGCACACAGTGTGCAAAATTTCATTAAAATCGGTTCCTTAGTTTAGGAGTTTACCCCGGACAAACATCGTGACACGTAATTTATATATATATACAGATATTATTTTTTTATCTTAAAACATCTTTTTTTATAATTCATCTTGACGCTTAGTAATTTAATAAATTTCTATTTATTGCCGCATACGTATAATTTTATCATTATTATTATTATTATTATTATTATTACATTTTTTTTTAAACCTAACATTTAATAAAAATAAATTTTATAATGTAAAAAAAAAAAAAAAATCCGCATACGTATGTTTAAATCTATAATAATAAAAGGAAAGGTTTGTCTGTCTGTCTGTTCATTTATACGTTCAGCCCCTACTGAACGCAGAAGTACAAAAACTGACATACGTATGCTCAGTAGCCTTCCCGAGGGGCTCCTGAAAACAGAATTTAAAAATTTTAATTAGTTGTGGAGATATTAATTAAAATGTGAACTCATGTCTAATCAGAAAGCGATTTCAATGACTGAGAATTCACTGCGATTGCATAAAAATAGATATTTTAACGGAGTTAAATGCAGAAAAAGTGGAAAATAAATTAGAAATAATAGTCCGATCGTTACGAATTTGGAACCAAATGAAAGGGGATAATTTTTTGAATCTACGAGTGGAAGCGGCTTATCGGTAGAACAATTAGATTTTTAAAAATTAACTTAAGTATGAATTTATTGTGGCAACATCATTTCTAACGCCAGACTACTATCTGAGATGAAAAAGGAAATGATTGTAACCGATCAAGATGTCACGTCTTTTACAGTGAGGAGAAAAATTGCAATTTTCAATTTTTTTCTAATTTTCATTCACGTTACATTTGAATTAATATTCGGCCTAGACAGCATATTATAAAGCTACTGTTCAATTTTCATGAAAATATGTGGATAAACAAAAAAATTAGATTAAATTTTGTATTATATTTTGCACTATTTTAAATTGAGATAAGCCGTTGAAATTTCGTAATATTTGGTTTTAACGCACGATAATTCGATTCTGAATATTTTTGAAAGTCTCAGTGGCGGATTTAAGGGGGGCGCTAGGGGGCTGAAGCCCCCTCCCCCCCCCCCCAAAAAAAAAAAAAAAAAAAAAAAAAAAAAAAAAAAAAAACTGACATTTACAATTGAATATTGCAATTTTAAATTTTTTATTGGTCTAGAATAACACTTTGAAAAATCTTAGCCCTCCCCGTAAAATTATTAGAAGGGACGGAAAGGGGGGGGGGGGCAAAAACGTAGAAAAGGTACGGTTGTGTGGGAGAAAACAACGGAAAACCCAGAACGCCTTTATTCTTTTATATTTTGCAGAGTTTCGAATTCAGATACTCCTTTCGCATTTCATACTGTGGATTTTTAAAAGTATTTAGAACGGAATTACGCAAGTTTCGGAGAAAACCACGAAAAAGTCAGACATAAATCGTTTTATAATATTATTTATATCATTTATGCATCTCAGCTTTTAATTAGCATAATTTCAAAAGTAATATGTCATTTTGAAAATTATTCGAATTGAATTTCAAGGGTAGACGCCACAAATTTCTGTAAGTAATGAAATTCGAGATTTCACGTGATTTACACGTTTTAAGGTCTCCTGATTAAGTTTTCTTTTGTATCTCAGCTACTAATTAAAATACTTTCATAAGTAATACATCATTAGAAAGCTTTTTTTATTTGAAATCGAACAGTGGAATACAGAAATTTGTACCGGTAGATGGCGCTGTAATATTTTAAAATTTCAAAATTTCAATTTCTAATTATGATTAAATTATTTTTAATACATCATTCGAAAGATATTTTAAAGGTCTTTTAAATTATCGAAAGTTTTCACCAGATTTACACGTTTTGAGGTCTCCTGAATCAGTTTTCTTTTGTATCTCAGTTATTAATTAAAAAAAATTCATAAGTAATACATCATTTGAAAGCTTTGTTGAGTTGATACACATTTTAAAGTACTTTTACATTATCGAAAATGGAATTCGAGATTTATCCCGATTTATAGGTTTTGAGGTGTCCTGATTAGGTTTTCTTTTGTATCACAGCAACTAATTAGAATAATTTCATAAGTAATACATCATTAGAAAGCTTTTTTGATTTGGAATCGAACAGTGGATTACGGAAATTTCTACCACCAGATGGCGCTGTAATATTTTAAATTTAAATTTCTAATTATGATTAAATTAATTTTAATACATCATTCGAAAGATATTTTAAAGTTCTTTTAAATTATCGCACGTTTTCACCAGACTTACACGTTTCGAGGTTTCCTGAATTAGTTTTCTTTTGTATCTCAGCTACTAATTAAAATAATTTCATAAGTAATACATCATTAGAAAGCTTTTTTGATTTGGTATCGAACAGTGGAATACAGAAATTTGTATCGTCAGATGGCGCTGTAATATTTTAAAATTTCAATATTTCAATTTCTAATTATGATTAAATTAATTTGATGCATCATTCGAAAGATATTTTAAAGTTCTTTTAAATTATCGAAAGTTTTCACCAGATTTACACGTTTTGAAGTCTCCTGAATCAGTTTTATTTTATATCTCAGTTATTAATAAAAAAAATTCCATAAGTAATACATCATTTGCATGCTTTTTTGAGTTGATACACATTTTAAAGTACTTTTACATTATCGAAAACGGAATTCGACATTTCACCCGATTTACACGTTTTGAGGTGTCCTGATTACGTTTTCTTTTGTATCTCAGCTTCTAATTAAAATATTTTCATAAGTAATACATCATTAGAAAGCTTTTTTGATTTGGAATCGAACAGTGGAATACAGAAATTTGTACCGCCAGATGGCGGTGTAATATTTTAAAATTTCAATATTTCAATTTCTAATTGTGATTAAATTATTTTTAATACATCATTCGAAAGATATTTTAAAGTTCTTTTCAATTATCGAAAGTTTTCACCAGATTTACATGTTTTGAGGCGTCCTGAATCAGTTTTCTTTTGTATCTCAGCTACTAATTAAAATAATTTCATAAGTAATACATCATTAGAAAGCTTTTTTCATTTGTAATCGAACAGTGGAATACAGAAATTTCTACCGCCAGATGGCGCTGTAATATTTTAAAATTTCAATTTCTTATTATGATTAAATTATTTTTAATACATCATTCGAAAGATATTTTAATGTTCTTTTAAATTCTCGAAAATTTTCACCAGATTTACACGTTTTGAGGTGTCCTGAATTAGTTTTTTTTTTCTGTATCTCAGTTATTAATTAAAAAAAGTTCATAAGTAATACAATATTTGAAAGCTTATTTGAGTTGATACACATTTTAAAGTACTTTTACATCATCGAAAATGGAATTCGAGATTTCACCTGATTTACGCGTTTTGAGGTGTCCTGATTAGGTTTCCTTTTGTATCTCATCTACTTATCAAAATAATTTCATGAGTAATACATCATTTGAAAGCTTTGTTGATCTGGAATGGAACAATAGATTACAGAAATTTCTACCGCCAGATGGCGCTGTAATATTTTTAAATTTCAATATTTCAAATTCTAATTATGATTATTTTTTTTTTAATACACCATTCGAAAGATATTTTAAAGTTCTTTTATATTATCGAAAGTGGAATTCGAGATTTCAGCTGATTTATAATTTTAAGGTGTCCTGATCAGGTTTTCTTTTACATCTCAGCTAATTGAGTAAGATCGTTCAAAATTGGTATATGTAAGTTAATTAGGAGGGGCTGGAAGGGTGGGGAAGGAATAGGTGCGTAGCGCGCACGAGACTACGCAGCCGAAGGCAGTGGGGACCCGGTCAGACAATTTACCTGATGAGAAATGATTTTTTTAAATTTCTTTTCTTAAGAATAACAGTTTGATTTCAGAAGGAATGTGTGCGCTCACCGCACGTATATCTGTTGTAAAATTTGTTCCCTTTCCGTGTGGATTCTCAAATTTAAATTTAAATTCCTTTACTACTTAAATATAATTTAAATGATTTATTTTATAATTGATACTGCCATGGAGTTAAAGAAATATTAAAATTAAAAACAAAAGCTTAATGATTAAAAGTTATATTTCTTATTAATATAATTTTGTTTAAGTCATTTGAAATAACTTTAATTTACTTACCTCATATTTAAAAGCATATTTTGTTAAAATTAACTAAAAGAAAATATGTTTAAATCCTTTCACGGATTGTTCATTGTTTTATCGCTACCTAACACGGAGATGTTGTATCTTTCAACTGCAGAGTCTTTTGCTTAGCCCATAGATGGCGGCAGACTCGTAGCGTCATGTTGCTATGGTTATAGTAGGCGTTGCCGAGTGTACAGCATCGAGTAGCTGTCACTTTGAATCCGTTCGCTTCAATAAAAGGAGGTAAGGAATATGTAATAGCTCTCTTAGCTCTCTTAAGCTCTTAGGCTCTTATGCTCTTATGTTTTTTTCAGTTTAGCTCGAAGTCATGAGCTGGTATTTTAATTTAGTTATAATGTGTTTAGTTTTATAATGATTGTAAATTACGTTTCTGTAACTTGATATTTTCGACGATACGTTTAGTGTATCTAGTTATGTCACAAAGTAAACGTCGTTTTCTATTTAAACTCAATTAATATACATGGCAGTATTTTAAAGGTCTTTAATCTTTCATCAGCAAAATATCTATTCAACTATTGTTTCTACTTATTTAATGTTACTCATCATTTTGTTTCAAGTTTAATAAACAGTTTTGTTAAACTTATTTGTCTTCAATGAATGCCACATATATTTATCATTTTTATAGTTTATTAGAGCTGAGCAACTATCGTATATTTCACTGCTAACTCTGCTAATTTAACATATGTGATAATTGATTTTTTCACAACAAGTGGTTATGGGCAATTTGGCTCGTTGTCAGCTCATAGCATTTAAAATTTGATAGTAGTATTTATGGCATTCTAGTTGTTTGAAAATAAGAAACTGAAATGGCAGTCAGTTTAAATCCCACTATTGATAAATTACGGATGAATAATTATATTACGTGGGTCAAGGACATTAAATTTATTTTAATTGAAAGAAACTGCTGGAATATAATATGTAAGAAAGAAAAACTGCCTGTGAAGATGCTGAGGCTGGAATAACTTCAAAACAAGTGGAAGATTTTAAATCACGTAGTCGAGTTGCATTATCTACAATTTATCTTAATACATCGCCTGAAGTCAGAAGCATTATTAAAAATTGTGATTGTGCTTTTCATGCTTGGGAGACATTGAAGAAGACCTTTATATCAGACTCAAGAGCTCATCATATGGGACTGTTTACAGAGTTCACTAATTGTAAAATGTCTGAGAATGAAACAGTGAATTCTTTTGTAAGAAGGTTATCAAGAATACTGGACCAGCTGCGTGAAATTGGCCATGCTATGGAGGATGTGTATTGCTGTTTCCAGCTCTTGCAACACTTACCATCCAAGTTTGAATGTGCAGTGCAATATTTGTTGCGTTGGAAGAATGAGCAGTTCAAGTTCCAGAGTATTGTGTCAGAGTTAACAGCGGAAGAATCACGTCTACAGCTTCGAGAAGGTGATATCAAGAAAGATGCCAATAACAGTATTCAGATACAGAATGTTCAACATAAAGGTAAAAAACCTTTAACTTGTTTTAGTGTGGCCGTATTGGTCATTTAAAAAAAAACTGCTTTTTGAATAGCAATGTTAAATTTAAACCTAGAAATTTAAAGTGTAACTCCAACGGTCGTGACAAATGCAAATCTCCCCCCTCCTACTACATAGCTCAAGCTAATTTTAGTAATTTAAGTGATGATGACAGCTTTATTTTTGATACCGCTGCTTCAAATCATTTTCTAAGAAATTTAGATCTTTTTGAGCATTATACTTCTGTTGAGGGAGAGGAGCTTTTTGTCGCGATCGATGGTATTAGTTTTCCTATTACTGCTAAAGGAACTGTCAAGTTAAATTTTGGTAAAAATGTATTGTATTTAAAAGATGTTTTATATTCCCCAAAGTTACGAAAAACTTTAATATCAGGTCCTAAATTAGATGTGAACGGTGCCACATACACTGGCGGTAAGGGTCGAGTGTCGGTATTCGGTGAAGATAAAAGACATATTTTTACTGCTAAAATTAAAGACGGTGTTTACTACTTATATCCTAATGTTTCTAAAGTTAAAAAGGGGAGTAAAGTGAATGGGGGGCACCCAGAAAATCCTTCAGCTTCTCTTGCAGAAGTTAATGAAATTGGGTATTGGCATGCTCGTTTTGGGCATGTAAGTCCTGATACTATTGTAAATACTAGCAAGAAAAACGGGGTGAGGGTCTTCCTAAACTTAAGTTTAAGAAATTTTTTTGTGAACCTTGTAGGATTAGTAAACAAAACCGTGTGTCTTTTAAATCATCCGATGTTCATGGCGTTATGTCACCGTTAGAGAAAGTATTTATGGACGTTTGGGGCCCAATTAAAGTAACTAGTAAAAATGGGGAAAGGTTCTTTTTGTCCATAATTGATGGATTCTCTAAAAGGGTTGCTGTTTATCCTTTAAAGGATAAGTCTCAGGTTTTTGGTGTATTCGAGAGACACATTGCACGGGCAGAACGTAGTTTGAATAAAAAATTAAAAGCTATTCGTACGGATAATGGATCCGAATTTGTAAATGACAACTTCAAATCATTTTGTAGTAAAAATGGAGTTGTTCATGAGTTTACTAACACGTTCACACCTGAGCAAAATGGGTTAAGTGAGCGGTTTAATCAAACTTCTTTAAATTGTGTTAGAGCTATTATCACGGATAGTGGTTTACCTTTTTCTTTTTGGCCCGATGCAATGTTGTATTTCGCGTACACTTGGAACCGTTTAATCCACAGGAGACAAACTAAGACTCCTTTTGAGTTATATACTGGGTTTAAACCATCCGTAAGACACCTTAAGCCGTTTGGGTTAATTTCGTATGTAGGGATCCCAAAACAACATAGAAACCACAAGCTTGAACCTAAGGCTAAAAAGGGAGTACTGATACGTTATTCACTAAGGACTAAGGGATATAAAATTTGGTTGGAGGATGAGGATAAAATAGTTGAAACTATAAACGTAACGTTCTCTGATCAGCTATTTAGTAAATGCAGTGGAGCGGTGATGGACACCTCACTGGAGGAATTGGACTTACTTCCGGAAAGTCCAGTTGATTGTCAAGCTTCCGATCCTGTTGACATTGTTTTCGAAAGTGAGCCCGATGATTCTAGTGGCGAGTCCGTCGATGAAACTCCTGTAGATAAATCTTATTTTAAACCTCTTTCTTCAATTACTTGGAATAGGAAACCCGTACCCAGAAAAATGAGTGACAGAGTTGACATCTTCTATTACCCGGACAACACTAAAACTAGATTGAGATCGATGAACGATGTTAAACAATATTGTGATAAACATAATTTAATTTTTGACTCTAATTTTTTTTTTATTTCTCTAGTAGTAATAAGTTCGAGGGGGTAGTTGATCAGCAAAACTCGGATAACCCAACTTCAAGTTTAACTCATAAAAAATCATGACTAGTTATCCCTGTACCTAAAACATATAATCAGGCCGTTAAATCTTCAGAATGTGTTGAATGGAAAAATGCCATGGATGATGAGATAAATAATATGAAAACCCGTAAAGTTTGGCATCTGGTTAATTTACCGGAGGGGAAAAAAGTTTTGGGAAATAGATGGGTATACGCCGTTAAAAGAGATGAGCTAGGAAACGTTGCCCGCTTTAAAGCGAGGCTCGTGGCCCAGGGCTTTCATCAGATAAAGGGGGACACTTATGACGAGACGTTTTCACCCGTCGTTAATTTCTCAGTAATACGTTTCTTTTTTTCATTATTGGTCTCATGTTATAAATGGCATAACGTTTAATACGATATAAAATGTGCTTATCTTTATGCACCTTTAAAAGAAGAAATTTATATGTCTCAGAAATTTATATGTTGTAAAGGGAGGGGAAAATCTCGTTTGTAAACTAAACAAAGCGTTATACGGCCTTCATCAGAGTGGTCGGCTCTGGTATTATGAGTTAAATAAAGTACTATTAGATTTGGGGTTTAATAAATTTAACTGGTGTAATTGTTCATATTATTTTGAAAATTATATTGTTTTATTAGTTTATGTAGATGATTTAGTTTTGTTTGGTAGAAATCAATTTCAAATAGATAAAATTCTCAATTTATTAAAATGTAAATTTGATATAAAATTTTTAGGTAAAACCAAGAAATTACTTGGTGTAGAATTTAATTATGAAAATGATTCAGTACAAATTTTTCAGGAATTATATATTAATGAAGTGTATGACAGGTTTAAGTCGTTTAATATTCCTTTTTGTTCGTTACCTATTGTAAAAGGCATTAAGTATTCGAAAATAGATTGTCCTACTAATCAAAATGAAATTGATAAAATGTCTAGATTTCCATATCGGAATATCTTAGGATGTTTATCTTTCATTGCAAACAGGACACGACCTGATATTGCCTACGCAGGTAATATATTCAGTCAATTTCAATATTCACCGGGGTTTAATCATTGGAATGGGTTAATTAAATTACTTGGGTATGTTTCGTGTACTCGAGATTTAAAATTAAATTTAAATTGTTTTAATCCATGTTTAACTGCTTTCTCTGACGCTTATTTCGCGATGAATAGGGATGACTTCGTATCAATGGGGGGACAAATTTTATTTTTGGATAATAGCCCTATTTCTTGGAAAACTTTTAAGCAAAAAAGTGTTTGCCTTTCAACCATGGAAAGCGAATTTGTATCCATGTGTGATGGGGTTAAAGAATTAATGTGGTTTGATAATATATTACGAGATTGTATTGATTTTAAATAAATTTCTATTTCATATGAACCGCCAATACTTTTTGCTGATAACCAAGCGGCTATTAATTTTACGAGATCTCCTATAGAAAATAACAAATCTAAACATATTAATATAAAATTATTTTTCATCCGTGAATGGTTATTTGAGGAACGGTTCGATTTAAAATATGTAAATACTAAAGATAACTTTGCCGATCCCTTCACAAAGCCCCTTATTAAAAGTGATATGTCCAAATTTGTAAATAAGGTATTTATTAAGTAAATGTATATAGAGTAACTTTAAAATTTTTTGAACGTATAATATATATTTAATTTTTTTTTTAATTGAAAATGTTTTTTAGAGGGATATGTATGCATTTTCTTGGTGGCTTTTTTCTGCGTTTTCCATTGTGTAGTGATGTATAGTTTAGTTTAACTTTTTGTATGAGAGAAATTCGTGGCACCACGTGTAATTAGTTATGTATAATTGTTTCATATATTTGTGAATATCATCTTGTTTTCTTTTGACAATGGGGAATGGGGGAAAAAAAGGTTTCCTTGAAATGCTATTCATATTTGCTCTGTATTAATATATTTTTCTTTTTTTAGTAGATGTGTATAGTATATTGATAATGCTACTTGTTGTTGAAATTGTGATTTGGACTATTGGACTTATGATTTACAAGAATGACAAACCTTCCAGTTTTGTGTGAAGTATATTCTGTAGAAGATATGTGGATAAGATTATATCTGTCGTCAAGTCACTAAATATCCAAGGAATTTTTGTTTATTTACTTTTTTTTCTAATAAAGTTTATATTGTAATTACTGACGTTTGTGTTTGTCGAATCAACACGGTGGGGGGCCTTGTTGTAAAATTTGTTCCCTTTCCGTGTTGATTCTCAAATTTAAATTTAAATTCATTTACTACTTAAATATAATTTAAATGATTTATTTTATAATTGATACTGCCATGGAGTTAAAGATATATTAAAATTAAAAACAAAAGCTTAATGATTAAAAGTTATATTTCTTATTAATATAATTTTGTTTAAGTCATTCGAAATAACTTTAATTTACTTACCTCATATTTAAAAGCATATTTTGTTAAAATTAACTTAAAGAAAATATGTTTAAATCCTTTCACGGATTGTTCATTGTTTTATCGCTACCTAACACGGAGATGTTGTATCTTTCAACTGCAGAGTCTTTTGCTTAGCCCATAGATGGCGGCAGACTCGTAGCGTCATGTTGCTATGGTTATAGTAGGCGTTGCCGAGTTACAGCATCGAGTAGCTGTCACTTTGAATCCGTTCGCTTCAATAAAAGGAGGTAAGGAATATGTAATAGCTCTCTTAAGCTCTTAAGCTCTTAGGCTCTTATGCTCTTATGTTTTTTCAGTTTAGCTCAAAGTCATGAGCTGGTATTTTAATTTAGTTATAAAGTGTTTAGTTTTATAATGATTGTAAATTACGTTTTTGTAACTTGATATTTTCGACGATACGTTTAGTGTATCTAGTTATGTCACAAAGTAAACGTCGTTTTCTATTTAAACTCAATTAATATACATGGCAGTATTTTAAAGGTCTTTAATCTTTCATCAGCAAAATATCTATTCAACTACTGTTTCTACTTATTTAATGTTACTCATCATTTTGTTTCAAGTTTAATAAACAGTTTTGTTAAACTTATTTGTCTTCAATGAATGCCACACACATTTATCATTTTTATAGTTTATTAGAGCTGAGCAACTATCGTATATTTCACTGCTAACTCTGCTAATTTAACATATGTGATAATTGATTTTTTCACAACAATATTTTAACATGTGCGCACGCAGCGCGCATGGGTTTGGGACCCGGTGCGAGTTTTTACCCGATGATAAAAGATTTTTTTAAATTTTATTTTCTTAATAATAAAAGTTTGAGTTGAGAAGGAATATGCGTGTACAGCGCACGTATATCCTTAAACGTGCGCGCTGCGAGCGCACGGGTCCGCGCTGCCGAAGGCAGTGGGGTCCCGGTGTAAATTTTTATCCTATGCTAAATGATATATTTTTTAATTCCTTTCTTTAAGAATAAAAGTTTATGAGTAATAACATGGAATTTTGAGAAGTCCTAAGGATGCTGAAGGAACACGTGCGCGCAACGCACGGGTCTACGCTGCCGAAGGCAGTGGGGACCCGAGGCGACATTTTTCCCGATCAGAATTTTTTTTTTTCTCTTTTTTTATCACATGATAAAAATTAATGCAATTTTCAGAATTCATTAATTATTGTGATTCATTTAAAAATAGTGACCAGCGAAGCGGGAGTAGCCTTCTTGTAAATAAATAAATAAACAAGAAATATTCAACAAAGTGTAATTTAACAAAAATAGACTTTTTTTTTTTTTTTTTTTTTTTTTTTTAGGTTGAATCCTTTAGAAATCAACCTATTGCAATCACTTCGTTTATATCTATCTATCTATCTATCTATCTATAATGAAAATTTTGTCATCACGATAACTCCCGAAATAATACTCGAAATGGAACCAAATTTGGACAGTGAACTAATCTTATCAATAACTTGGATGCGTTTGTTAACCAAGTTGCTCCGACTTTTTGTTTTCAAGTGGCAGCCACTTGAAAAATTCAAACCGACATTGTAAAAAGCATATTTAAAGCAAGATTTGCTTGAATTTTGATGTAAATACTGGCCCCATAAAGGTCTCGATGAAGTTTATTAATGAAGTTTATCCGCCATTTTTAATAAAGTGGCAGGTATTTTAGGTTAAGCGGGACCACTTGAAATCAGGCTAACACTTGAAAATTTTAAATCACCATAACTTCCGAAATAATGCTCCAAATCGAACCAAATTTAGACAGTGTCTTCACTTATCTTATAAAAATCTTAGATGAGTTTATTAACCAAGTTGCTCCGCCATTTTATTTTCAAGTGGAGACCACTTGAAAATTTCAAATTCAAATTGAAAAAAGCGTATTCCGAATTTTATTCAAATTTGATGTAAATATAGACCACATATGGGTCTCAATGATGTTTATTAATGAAATTTATCCGTCATTTTTAATAAAGTGGTAGATATCTTAAGTAAGGCGGGGCCACTTGAAATCACGCTACCACTTGAAAGTTTAAAATCACAATAACTTCTGAAATAATACTCCAAATCGAACCAAATTTGGACAGTGTCTTAACTTATCTTATAAATAACGTAGATGAATTTGTTAACTAAGTTGCTCCGCTATTTTGTTTTCAAGTGGAGACCACTTGAAAATTTCAAATTCAAATTGTCAAAAGCGTTTTTTTTTTTTTTTTTTTTATATAATTTTTATGTATACATAAATTATACAAGTGTCTCAAATAACTTTATTAATGAACTTTATCCGCCATTTTTAATAAAGTGGTAGATATCTTAAGTTAAGCGGGGCCACTTGAAATCACGCTACCACTTGAAAATTTAAAACCATGATAACTTCCGAAATAATACTCCAAATGGAACCAAATTTGAACAGTGTCTTAACTTATCTTATAAATATCTTAAATGAGATTGTTAACCAAGTTGCTCCGCCATTTTGTTTTCAAGTGGAGACCACTTGAAAATTTCAAATTTGAATTGTAAAAAGCGTATTCTGAAATTGTTTGAATTTTGATGTAAATACAAACCACGTAAGGATCGCAATGAAGTTTATTAATAAACTCTATCCGTCAATTTTAATAAAGTGGCAGATATCTTAAGTTATGCGGGGTCACTTGAAATCAGGCTCCCACTTGAAAATTTAAAATCACGATAACTTCAGAAATAATACTCCAAATCGAAACAAATTTGGACAGTGATATTATCATATAATTATCTTGAATGTTTTCACTGGACAACTTGTCCCGACATCTTGTTTCTAAGTTCCAGCCACTTTAAATCACACTGCCACTTGAAAATATGCCATCACGATAACTTTTAAAATACTAAACTGATTCAAATAAAAGTTGGATAGTGAACTTATGGTTCAAATATCTAGGATAAGTTCACTTGGTGACTTGATCCGCAATTTTATTTCCAAGTGGAGGACACTTGAAAATTTGTTATTATGGTAACTTTAGTAATACAGAATAAATTCGCATCAAATTTGGGTAGTGGATTTATCATTCAAATATCTCAGATAAGTTCGATGGTTATCTCACTCCACTTTTTTTACAAGTGGTGCCACCTGAAAATTTCTCATGACGATAATTTTTGAAATACTGATTTAGTTTAAGCTAGAACTGGACAATGAACTTATACAAATACACTGGATGATTTCGATGGGCAAGTTGTTTCGCCATTTTGTTTCCAAGACGCAGTCACTTAGACAGCCACTTGAAAATTTGCCATTATAATAACTTTTGAAACACGGCACTGATTTAAACAACAGTTGGACAGTGAACCTATGCTTAAAATATCTTGGATGTGTTTGCTGGGCAACTTGATCCACTGTATTGTTTCTAAGGGGCGGCCACTGGAAAATTTGTTATCACGGTAACTTTAGAAATACTTAATCAATTCAAATCAAAGTTGAAAATTGGATTTATCATTCAAACAAGAAAAGTCTAGAAAATTCAGGTAACTCGTGAACCAATCACGTTATTGCATCCATCTTTGGTATATTGATAATAAGTATTTTCTCGCCAAAAGTCGCCAAAAATGTCGCCATAGAGAAAAGTCGCCAAATTAGTTGCCAAATCCATTACCTGCGTTACTGGATCTTTTTAATGCGTTTTTAAGGAAAAATTAGGCTATTTTAATGCTAAAAAAAACTAGAAATGCAGAAAACTAACATTTTATGAACTTGCTAAGCCTCTTTGAAAGAATTTCTACAAAAAAAAAAAAAAATATTTTAAAATTTGCAACGATATCTTAGATGAGCAACTTTCTCTGCCATTTTAATCGAAGTGGCAGCCACTTAATTTTTCAACACGATGACTTTTGAGATTTTGAATTAATTCGAACTATATGTGTACAGTAGACTTATCTCACAAATACAATTCATATGTTTGTCAACTTAACCCAACATTTTGTTTCCAATCGCCGGCCACTTGAAAATTTTAAATTTACATAAAAATGTATTTATGAACCGATTTGCTTAAAACTCCATATGTGCATAGCCTACATCAATACTTCTACCAACTGCATTAATAATTTGTAGCCGCCATTTTGAAACAAAATGACGGCTACTTGATAAGGAAAAAGAAATCAACCTACCCTTCCGATTAAGCCGAAAGGAATTTTTTTTTTTTTTTTTTTTTTTTTTTTTTATAAACCAAAGTAACATTCAAAATGTAATAAAGAATACTAAAATTTTAAAACTTAAAAAATACATTTTAATAAAAAAAAAAAAAAAAAAAAAAATTAAAATACACGACAGGCGTTTCTGCTAAAACAGTAACCCTCCTCAGTGTCAAACATACAAAGCACAACAATTACAATAATTCATAATACATCAGAAAAAGATTATATATTCCCGTCTTTAGCCTCGTTCAAGGCAGAATGTTGCAATTTAGTAAAAGCGCCCTCTAGAAAAATACGGGATCGTATATATTTACATTAGAAGCTAAAGTTTTAAAGTTGTCAAAATCAGGAATATGATCACTATTGAAATTATTTATCCCGTATTTTTTATTTTTTTTTTCTATGTTTATGAGTGAAAGAAAGTTATGTTTCTAATATGAACATTTTAAACTACAAAAGAAAAAAAAAAAAAATCTGAGATTGCGTTTCACATGGCCAACCAGAAATCTGTAATACTAATTAGCTCACTCTAATATCATAAAACCCCAGGTGATATCGTAGTTGCTATAATATGGACATTTGACCATTTATTTGACATTTATTGAGATCTATAGTTAGAATGACTTTCATCTCGATTACTCCATATTTTTACAGAAATTCACAAAAATACGTGCACACAATATTGTTGAAGACATAGGACAGCCCGCACCGAGATTTGAACTCGGAACCAGGAGACTGAGAAGGCAGCGCCCTGCCGACCAAGCCACCAGGCCGGCTGATATTATGGATATATTAAAATATTGCATAAATAAATATAGAACTTTAGTCAGACAAGCACATATTTATAAAAAGATTAACATTCTATAAGATAAAATCAAATAGTTATATAATGTTAAAAATGTTAAAAATCTGGTGTGAAACAACCACAGGACTTCCATTATCCACAATTACACGTATTGTTTTTTTTTTTTTTTTTTTTTTTTAGATAATACGATCAAAAGACATAAAATTGAGCTAACGAATTATAGAAACCTAAAAGTTTTCCGGTATAAGAAGCTTAATTCACGAGTAAAGACATATAAAACAAAGTTTACATGACAAGTTAGAAAATAACACAAAAAATGTTTAAGTTATTTTTTGAAACTTCAATTTCTGAGATCTAAAATTAACCTACCTAAGCAGGATGGCTGTTGATTCTCCCGTAATAACCATGTAATACATCGGAAAGGACATCTAAAATTGATTTTGTAACAATTTCCACGAAAATTGTTAGAGCCGTTTTTGAGATACAGGCTTTCACAAAAACTTGACAAACTCAATTTTCGACTGGAAAACAACAATTACATATGAAAGGATATCTAAAAAAAATTTATACCGAATAATAATAATAATAATAATAATAAATCTGCACAGCCGTTTTTAATGGAACGCACTTCCGAGACCTGAAATTGAGCTATTTATACAGGACGCCTAGCAATTTTTCTGAACTAATTAACTATATCATTAGAAAGGATATCTAACATAGTCGTTACAGAGTAACTTTGAAGAAAATTGTTAAAGCCGTTTTAGAGATACTGGCTTACGGTCTTGCTTCCAATTTCCCATGGTCCCCTTCCGGTTTTCCAATTTTCACCAAACTTTCGAACTTTCATCTGTACACCAAACCTGTGTCAATTCTGAATTTTCGTCGTTTTACCTTTATTAGTTTCGGAGATATGACAGTCCAGAGGTTCCGCACATACATACATACAAACACACACACATACACACTGACCAATTATCGAAAACCATTTTTTTGTAATATTCAGAGGACCTTAAAACGTGTAAATTAGGTGAAAACTCGACATCGAATTTTTGGACCGAATACAATACTTAAATTACCTACGGTAGTAGGGTAATGGAAGTAAAAAGGTGAGCGAATATATTTTACGTCGCTTTTGTGCTACACTATGGACAACTGGTCACGGTCTACGACAAACTCATGAGTGGGTGGTTATCCCGCTAAAGTGAGCCCCATAGCATGGATAGGAACAAAGGTTACGATAATTCTGAAAAATACTTTCATATATTCATTACATAAACTCTATTCAATTAACGACTTCATTTTGCGGATTGAAGCAACGAAATTACTTTGTTATTACAATTTAAAGAACAACCGTTTAGTGACCGTAAAAGTAGAATCGTTTAATGAAAAATCATGCCTATAATTCAGCTAGAAACCAATTCACATTTAGAAGAAAACAAAGGTTTTTCATACCATCGTTATGCTTAAGAAATATAAATTCCAACAAGTTGTTATTAGACTACCAGAAATAATATAGAAATTACATGTTCTTGAAACCAAAATTTTGAAAGCGGTAGTGCACCTGAAATTGTGTAAATAAGTTTTTTTAAACGGCGTCCACTGTAAAAAAAAAAAAAAAAGTGCTGCAAACTTGCGAGTTCTTGCCCGTCAGCAAACGTTCCGGCCAAATATCCATTAAATAAAGAATTTTCCTTATTTTCACTATTTTGAATACCCCGTTACATACAAATAATTTTTTGTATGATTATTTCGAAGATTGTACTTCAAACAATTTATAAAGAGTGCTATTAAAAAAAAAAATCTGGAGTGACTCCACTCGACATTCTGAATATTGAGTAATTAACGGATTTTTAGATAAAGTAAAGTGAAAGAAGTTGTTAAATAAACAGAATAGAGAAAATTATAATAGAGTGTTTGAGTATTTTTCTCCATACAGTACACGATGTTTAATGTAACGTTACTGAACTTTGAGCCCATAGATTATAAAGATAAAGAATTTTTCATTGTGCCTTGTAAAAACCTATAAATGCTAGATTCATTAAAATGCTTATAGTTGGTGCAACAGTGACTTATAATATTCATACACATTTTCAGCTGCATTGAATAAAGCGTTTAGACACTATTGCATTTTTAAAAATTTGGCCCCATAGGCCATAATGATAAAGAAATTTTTTTTGTGTCCCTGTAAAAAAAACTGTTAGTGCAAAATTCACCAAAATCTATACAGCTCGTGCAACTGTGACCTATAACATGTGTATAATTTTTTTTTGTTTAGTTTAATGAGGCGTTTAAACGCTATTACACTTTTAAAAATTTGGTCCAATAGGTCATAATGATAAAGAAATTTTCTTGGTGTCCCTGTAAAGAAACTATAAGTGCTAGATTCACCAAAATCAAAATGGTTTGTGCTACGGTGACTTACAACGTACGTACCACCTTTCAGCTCATTCCAGCAAAGCGTTTAGACATTAGCGTGTTCACTCACAAACATACATACATACTAGGGTGGTTCGATAAAAACTTTTTTTTTTATTTCAAATCGCTATAGTGCGGAAAAGTTGCCATTGGTATAGACATGAAAAAAGCACTAATTATTATTTTTTTATTAATTTGTCTTCCGGTCGCGCAATGCCATTGAAGTTAGCAAAAAATTGTGAAAAACCTTAATTTTTCATAATTATTTTAAGCACGCCAGATGGTTTAAATTGCGTTCCTATCCCATGAATTAACTACTAAAAGTATGTAAAATCAATATATATGCACTTGTTATACATTTGTTTCATATCTTCCGGTCGCGCAACATAGTACAAAATGAGTAAAATTAATAGTTTTTTTTTCAAAATTTCAAAGTTTGACTATTTAGTACATTTTAATCATACGACTTCTAGAAATGCTATAGTTTAATTCTATTACAATAATATATTTAAAATCCAAGCATTGTAGATAAACATGGCTATAAGATAGACGTGGCGTACGTGACGAATGCCAGCGATGCGCGCGCAGCGCAGCCAGTCACAGCCATTATCGTTTCCCGCTATTTCCTTTTGTCTGCTTATGCCGCTAGCTCGAATCAGTACTAGATTGTGTTGTACTTAAGTCCTTATTTTTCTGTCTACTTTTGCGTTCAATGTTTGTACTTGAATACGACAGTTATTGATACAATGGATGTGCCAAAGAAAGTTGGTATAGGTACAAAACCTAGAAAAGGTTTTAAGTTCCCTATTTTTGGTCACCTACGAGACTTTCTACACAACAAGCTTCCTATCATGAAGATGTCCTTCGTTGCTGCTTTCAACAGAGATTCAACCTAGCTGTGACAATAAACAACAAGAGTGTATCTTTTTTAAGAGAAGCCTCAACACACTGTTAAAAATTTCTGTAAAAATACAGAAAAAGTATTGAGAATCTCCATAAATGTGCATGAGTTCACTGTTAAAAGCAGTGAATCAAGAAACTCGGTTCACTGTCAAAAAATTATGTAAAAGTACAGAAAAAGTATTGAGACTCTCCGTAAATTTACATGAGTTCTCTGTTAAAAGCATTGAACCAAGAAACTCAGTTCTTAATTTACAGATATTCCCCTTTTCAAAACAACGTTTTCCCTGTAGGGATTTTGATAGATACATCAAATAAAAAACTATATAAATGCATAACCTTAAATTATTTTTATATTCAAGTAAATACCTATTTATATATATATATATATTTAACTAGAAGTTTTGTAGGTAGAAATATACTGAATAGTTTGTTTCATTGCAGTGTACTATTACGTAAAAAGGGGGAAAAGGGAACGTTAGGGAAAATTAGATTGTTTCTGCGGAATGTTTATCTTCGTATCTACTCATTAAAATTTTGTTGTTGTTGTTGACTGTATTGAAGAACTTAAAGCAATTTGTGTTTTCATTTGGAATTCATATTAGGTAAGTTAAATTTTATATAATCTTTTATCCTATTTTAATAATCAACACAAACAATGACTGTTTATGTTAGTTATATTAGTGGTTATTTTTTTATATTTAAATCCTGAAACTTATAAACAGAGTTATTCAATTTAAAGATACTTAGAATCTAGTATGTAGTATCTAGCTACGCATTTCGGTTACATAATTCTTTATGTATTTACTGCGGAGGGCGAAATTATACAAATGCAGCAGAAATCAATTAAATTTTATATGTTAATACACAAGTCTTTTGTCGAAGTTAAATGTATGATACTGCTGCTAATTTTATATTAATAGTTTACAAATATTGCATATGTATCTTTAATTTTATTTTTACATGCGTATCTTCTTTAATTTACAATGGAACAAAATGATGAGAATGTCACAGTTACAGAGCTGCCAACCTAATCCGGCAAATTGTTAACGCCTATTGAAAAACGCCCCTTTTCTACACCGCTTAATTTTTAGAGTATTTCTTTTCTTCATTCATCGTAAATATATTTGAAGAGAATTACTCTAAAAATTAAATGGTGTAGAAAAAGGGGCGGTACTAACAATTTGCCGGATTTGGTTGGCAGCTCTGCAGTTATATCAATGCAGCGGTTCGGGATAGATAGTCTTATCTGCGTATGATTTTGTAAAGCATTTAGAAGAGCTTCCAAAAGAAGTTGTAATTGCATTCGTTCAGTTCAAAGAATATTTCCATGTGGGAGAGAGGGTAAATGTTTCATAATACCGAAAGAGGCCATTTTAGTTAATAATAATAATAACAGATGCTTTCTTCATAAATTGCTCATAAAACAAAACTTTAGAAGACTGTTATTTTCATTTTCCTACAAATTCCGACTATGCAAGGTACACAAAATCAACAGGGGAGGAGAATTCTTTTGAAGCGACATAGACGTTTGACATTTTGCACGGTAGTAAATAAGAACAAAATAAATTAGAAGTCCGTATGAACAACAAGAATAGCAAAAGCAAAGAAATCATTAGAGATGTAAAACTACGGCAGTATACGCTTATAACACCTGACATAAAAAAGCCTACATTCAGCTTGCAGAGAAACCTGAGAAAAAAACAAATAAATTGGTCTAAAATTTTTTCATGGATTAAAAGAAACTTAATTTAGATGTTCTCGACAACATGCATTCATACCGGTATGAGCTTTTAATGGAAAAGGACGAATTTTCGATATGTTAGCCGGGTGAGGGGGGGGGACTTTCTTATAATTTGAGCCGCCTTTTCTTCTAGAGTTTGGAAGAAAATTGCTTTAGCAGAAGATTTACAAAATAAACATAGATATATTAATTTGTTAGAAAGCAGTTATTGTAAAGGATGAAAAAAGTGTGTGTGTGGGGGGGGGGGGGGGGGGGGTTGTTAAACACAGTTTAGCACATCCCTAAAAACAGAGAAACATTATTACAAATTATATATAAGTATTTGATGTTAAACATTATTTTCTGGGGGGCAGGGGAGTTGTACATCAACCCAGCAATGTTTTTTTTTTTTTTTTTTTTTTTTTCTTTGCCGACTGTCAACGTTTAATATATAAATTAAGAAACAATGCAAGAAAAACGATAAAATTATTTTTTTAACACAGCGACAATACTGGATTGGGGGGGGAGGGGAGGGAGATTAGATTAAATTTTCAAACTATTAGCACAATCTGCTCACAAATTGATGTTTAAAGATTAAATGTATATTTTATGAGTCATTCTGAGTAGAGAAATGTTTTATACTAAATTTTACACAGGCTACATTCTGTGAATAAATTCAAATCGAAGTTTAAAAAAGTTCAATTTAATGCGGAATTACTTTGAAGTATAAAAACAACTGGATTATCGAATTTACGTTGGTCACAGGTTAACTGCAATTAAAAAAGTACTTTTTTGATGAAGTAAGTCAAACTTACTGTCTCATCTACATACTAAGTGCGAACGCTTTCCGACAAGATTTTGGTATGAATTAAAACATTTTTTTTTAAGCGTTTCTTTTCTTTTCTTTCTTTCTTTACTTTTTGAGAAGAACAGATGTCTAATGGCCAGAAAAGTTTATTAAATGAGCAATGTTTTTCTCCGATAAGAATAAGGTTAAATTTTAATCAGAACCTTAAAGACCAGAAATATTATTGAAAATTATATAGATCTTTGATACTAAACATCTTTTAGTGTGTGTGTGTGGGGGGGGGGGGGGGGGAGAGGGGCTGATGGGAATGATTTGTATGGATACCAACACAATATTGTCAGTTTTGTTTTCTTAAATGTTTAAAAATCTGTTTGTGTGTTCAATATTTTATATATTTGATATAACAAAACAGAAACAAGCAACATAGAAAAACTAATAAAATTGTTTCTTTACCCGCAGCGGGAATGAATGGAAGAAGTTAAATTACACTTTCAAACTTGTTAATTTTCTGTGTACAAACTGAAATTCAAAGATTGAAAACATAACATTAAGTTGTGCGAAGAAATGTTTAAATGAATGCGCAATTTTATCAAGGTTACATTTTTCGAACCAATTCAAAAGTACAACTAATGAATGCACAAATGTTTTTTGTACTTTTGTGCCGTAACTACAGTCATGACAATATTTCGTCAACGAATTTATTTTGTAAGTCAGAGATAGCCGAAATGACAATTGGCTGTAATTTAAAATTACTTTTTCGCTAAAACGGATCTAATTGATACTATCCTATCAAAACTGGGCCAGAAAATAAGCAGATAATTTTTACTTTCTCTTACCCATAAGGTAGAGAAAGTATTGTTTTTGGGTCAAATTTTCGAATGTGAGATTTTATTATATTTGCACGTTTTGAGGTCCCCTGAATACGAAAATCATGTTTTTAGCAAATGGTCTGTGTGTGTGTCTGTGTGTGTATGTATGTCTGTGTGTGTGTGTGTGTCTGTTATCAGCATATCTCAAGAACGAATAGTAGCAGACATTCCAAACTTGGTTTTCTAAATGTGTATCATATAGGGATGCTACAGTAAGATTTTCGTTAAGATCAAGCAAATGGTTCGTGTACAGGGACATTCAAGAGAATTCTAATACATTACGTCTATGGGGGAAATTGCAGGTAAGTAGAGTTTAATGTCTATAGACTGCACTAAACCAAATGAAACGAATATATATTTTTTGTAATAGAGATAGTCAACTGGGAAAAAAAATTGTGTATGTAGAAGCCTCGCCTCCCCCCTGGGGGGGAAGTCCCCCCTCGAGGGGAGTAAATTTTCATGATGGGTATTTTTCAAAAGAGCTCGCCAACACCTTTAAAACGAATGGTTGAACCATAGATCTGCGATAATTTAAAACAAAGTTATCAATTTTTTTTTTTACTTTTAACAAAAAAAGAACTTAGAAAAAAAATCGTTTTTTTTTTTTTTTTTTTTTTTTAATATAGAGAATAAAAGTGACTTTTTTTGGATATTTAGTGTTATACTACTTCTCTAATATGGAAATCGTCTGCATTAACATAAAAGATAATTTTTTAAAATAATTTTAATAAATTATTTTTTAAAAAGAGAAATATTTTTTAATAACCGAATTAAATTCTATATAAATGTAGGTGCATCAATGAAACGGGGGTTGAGGGGGGCGGTAGCCCCCTCACACAGAATTAATTATCATATAAAACTCTTCCGAAGCCTAATTTGAATTGTTTAACATAGGTTTACATAACATCGTTATCTTACCTCTTAATCTGCAACCTGTATTTATAGTATTAAATTTCAGGGTAAGAGAAAGTCGTGTGAGTGACACACCAGATTATTTATATACGCAAAAAATAAATAAATAAATAAATAAATTCATGTTAAGCATATTTTTTTTTCTTTTCTTTGTGAGGTGTGTGTGTGTAGGGGGAGGGGATTTTAAAGAACAAGAAAATTTTGTTCTGAGGATTAGACAGTTTAGGGATGCTTTTGAAAGTGTGTTTACTTACAGGCGGTAATTTTTCTAAATATTTTAATCTGTTACCTGTGATTTTTATTACTTTCTTCTACATGTATATATAGAGAAAGTACTGGATTTGTGAAAATTTTCGAACTCCAGTTTTCGATGGATTTACACGTTTTGGGATGCCCTGAATACGATTTGACTGTTTTTAGAAAATGTCTGTGTGTGTGTATCACAAATTTCGTGGACGTTGTATCTCACGAACCAATGAACGAAATTTAACCAAACTTGGTATTTAGTTGGACCCTGACATGAACTGGTGCTGATTAGATTTATGGAACAATGGCTAAACAGGTGGTGCTATGATAGCATTTTTCTAAATTTTTAACATGACAGTATAGGACAAAATTTCGTATAAATGTACATAATGAGTTATTTTAATCGTGTGATTGTAAAATTAATATGAATTATTGATAATAGTAGTAGTTAACTAGTAAAAAAAAAATGCATGTGGGGCCATCGCTCCCCCCCCCCTGGGGGGAGTAAGTTTTCAATATGGGTATCTTTCGAAAGATCTCGTCAATACCTTTAAAACGAATGGTTGAACTATAGATCTGTGATAATTTAAAACAAAGTTATCCATTTTTTTTTTAACTTTTAACAAAAAAAAAAAAAAAAAATCTCTGAAAAAAAAATCTTTTCTTTTGATTTGGAAAAAAAAACTGACATCTTTCGGCATTTAGTGATAATTCTATCAGATAAAAATCGTCTGCATTTATAATTGAAAAGAATTTGATAATTTAATAAGTAATTTGTATTGAATAAGTTTTGTGTAAAATTATACAGAAGAAAGTCATGTGGTGGCCACATCATACTAGTTTTTAGTTTAATATCGTCTGAAACTTCTATATATTTTCTTATATATTCGTTTTACAGCCTCTTCCTGTCATTAAAAGTGTTTGCTGGCATTTGCTGAAAGACTGAAAAATAATCTAGATTACCTTAAATCAAAATAGTAGGAATTGAGGAAAAAGTATGTTATTTCCACATTATATAATTAATAGTTTAAATAATAAAAAATAAGTAAATTTAAAAATCGAAATACAAAATAAAAATTTTATAGATGGGAGTTTTATTCGACAATTTTTTTAATTAATGACTTTTTTTTTCCCAATGTTTTTGATTTTGCTTTCTGAAAATTTTGAAAATCTGCTTGCATGTGTGTATGTATGCATACATATATATATATATATATATATGCACAAGTTAAAAAACCACAAACTAAAAAAAAAAAAAAAAATATTGTTGCTGTTGCCGATCAATGGTAATAGAGAGGTGGGTTGGGGGACAAATTAAATTTTCTGCCAAGTTAAGATTTTACAGAATACAGTTTGATATTTAAGGATTCAAAGTACAAAGTGTATATTAAATTGAGTGAGGAAATGTTTAAATTAATACGAAATTTTATCCAGGTTGCTATACGTTGCGGACTAATTTTGTATCTCAAAATAACCGATCCACATAAAACGTTACTTTTAAGTGCAAAATCCAACTGTATTTTCGAATTATCCTGGATGAATATACCATAATCATAAGCATGCCAAGACTGCGGTTACATGTTTATGAAGGGAAACGAACGCAGACGATTGTGGAGCAACTGCAATTTAAAAATTCAGTTTCACTGAAATATATCTAATAGATTCTGCTTAATAACACATTGTCAAAAAAATTTCAAACAAGTTTTTGCATTGACAGAAATAATTTTTGTTAAACATGTTTTTTCTTTTCATTTTATGTAAGGCGAAGATTTTAATAACTGGACAGTTTTTAATTCGGAGTATTATAAAGTTAAGAGAGTGCTTGGAACTAAGGCCGAGTCCCAGGCCTAGGACTCTCGAGTCCTAGGCCTGGGGTAGTTATGCCCTCTGAGGGTGATGTTTTTTAAGGGGGCCCAGCCCATATTTATGTGAGTCTCGAAGAAAACTACCGAAAACTTCGAACAGCTAGGACGACGAGCTAGACCTGGGATTAAACCTAGCACTTCCCGTTTATCAGCTCTGAGCGTAGAATGGCACGGCCACTCATGGAGTCATATAGTTTAGAGATGATTCAGGAGCAGTTCTCTCTCTCAGGAGACAATAAATTGTTTTATTTCCATATTCAAAGGGTGAAAAACAACCTAACATCCCCAAACCCTAAAAACTGCTATTTGTATTCAAAGTTAATCGTGGAAGAATAGATTAAGGTTATTATTACGTGGCTATTATTTAAAATGTTTATTTGTACCCATAATGAATGATATTTGTAGAATTCTGAAGGCCTTGTAAGGAAAAATTTAGAAAGGGGGGTGGGAGAATCTGGAATTAAAGATAGCCCCTGAAAACTTTCACCTCTGATATTCGTTT
Organism: Salticus scenicus; assembly: GCA_963930645.1. Lineage (NCBI taxonomy): Eukaryota > Metazoa > Arthropoda > Arachnida > Araneae > Salticidae > Salticus > Salticus scenicus. Next base: position 90,673,882 of record OZ005649.1, on the reverse strand, counting down.
ATAATCTGCTACCGGTTGTTTTCGATTTTTATTTTAATATTCTTCAAGTTTTTTCATGTTCTTTGTACAACTCTCTATGCCATTAAAAATGTTTACCATTATCTTCTACGTGAAGACTGAAACATTATCTGAATTTTCGAAATCAAAATGCAAGAATTTGAGTACAATTGAAATAAATCGCCTACATCTTGTATATAACAATAGTTTAAATATTGAAAATTTTATAAATTTAAAAACCGAAATACAAAATAAAGATTTTAGATTTATAGAATTCTTATTTATCAAGTGATTCAATTTTATTTATTTTATTTTATTTTTAACTTTTAATTTTCTTTTCTTTCTTTTGAGGGGTTTGGGGAGAGGGATGGAGTTAATGTTTCAACACCAGAAACCGGAAAGAGTTTTCATTAAATATTTAAATTTTTGGAGATAGAATATTTAAATAATTATCATAATATTAGTAATGTAAATAAAGAAGGATATTAATTAAAAGAATTTACCTGTAGCGTAAGACCACAAAAAATTACTCTAATTTGCATTTATGTAATTATTAAAGACCAAAATAATATTTAGAAAATAATTTTTAAATATATTTAATAAACCGGAAATAGTTCGTAATTCAATTGTGTAAAAAAGAATCTGCTGCAGAACTATGTATTAATTCATATTACTATAATGATCCAATAGACAAAAGTGGGTCTAGGGGACAGGAGTATCTGTTCTTGAAGCTGGTAGACAGGAAGTGATAAATTCGATATGTAGTCGCGCATGCTGTCCTAGTCGTTCGGTGTTTTCCAAGGTTTTCTCTGAAATTCATGTAAATATGGACTAATACCTCTTAAAAGTTAGCCCACGTTGGGGTTTTAGGTAATAAATTGAGGCTTACTTAAAAATGCTTAAATTATTTTCAATAATTTTTGAAAATGTCGTAATATATAGTTATCAAAGTCCCACTCTATTCCTTGTACCATGGGAATGTCTCGGAATTTCTGAAAACATTAAGGCATTTGTTAAAAGAAAAAAAAGGGGGGGGGGGGCTGGGGAACACAGGGGCAAACTTTAAAATTTCATATAGGAAGGGGGGAAAGGTCTTTTAAAAGCTCGGGGATAAAGCCTTTTCAAAGTAGGCCTAGGACCTACAGCTGTCAATCGGCCTTATTCCCAAATCCAGTCCAATTCATACTTGTTTTTAATATAAAATACTTCAAAAATATTCCTGTTACACTGGCGTTCATAAAATGGTGCTTAAATATCTTATGATTTCATTATATAAGTGATTTTTTCCTGTATTAATGATTTAAAATACCATGTATATCTACTTTTATTTTCTTTAGATGATTTTTCATTAGATTCTATTTAGATGGAGTATATAAGATACACTTTAAAATTCACTTATGTATACTTAATTTTCTTTTTAGTGCCATGGAATTACAATCCTTTCTTTTCATCATTTGCTTAAAATATCATAGGATGTAGATTTTGTTTTAAAAATTTATAGTTGAAGTGTTTACCTATAATAGTAATTTTTCATCATTTTTCTTTTTTCTAGTTATAATGGAAATTGATCCTGATATAAGAAACGAAACAAGTTGTCTAAGAAATATGAAAATAGAAAGTGCCGTAAAATACCCTCATCAGAGACATTTACAAATATCAAATATTTATCCTGTTAGACTTTTTCACCATTTATCTTTTATTAATCTCATTTAGAAAAAAAAGAAAGATACTTTCAGTGTTATGTTAGTAAAATAAAGTTTAATTTAAATCTAATTCAGTATGTTTTATTTTTTAATTATTTTTAATTGTATGTTTTCTTTGCAGCAAAGATGTTTTTCTTCTTAGTGAGCTTTTTTCAATGATTCTAGTAAATTACCGGGATGCTGCTTTCATGTGTAAAAGCGCAGAATTTGTTTCTTCTTTAGATCCTATTTTGTAGAAGAAAAATGTTTTAAAATTTGTTTTTCTAAAGAGAAAAAAAAAAAAAAGTCGAAATTTTTTTAATTCAAAATAATCTAATGATTTCTTTAACAAAAAGTTAGATATTTTAAAGATTTGAATTTATGGTATTAGTGACGAAAACCAAAAGAGTACCCGAATTTCATCTGCATTGAACCCTAAATTAATATTTAAAAATATTAAAAGCTCTATATTTCTTTATATACTATTTAATAACTCCACTTGCCGTCTATTTAAAAGTATTTATATCCCAGAAACTGCAATAATTATGGAAATTATTCGACACACTGCAATGAATTAATTATAAAAAAATAAAATTATTTAGGTATCAAACCTTTAATATGTTCCTATACTTCTACGATTACGTATTAGAAATCTGATCTGAAATGAGAATTTTTATTTTCAAATAAAATAACTTTTAAAAACCAATTTTATTAAAAACAGAATATTGAAAAATGTTCAAAATTTGTTACAGTTTGAAATAAAATTTGCATCAGATTTGTTAGTCTTGGTTTAAGTGACAAGTTATGCATTGAATTAATAAGTTGCACAAATTTACTTTTTTAATAAACTTACCAAAATTGTATGCATAGTTTTTAAGAAACACCTTTATATGGAAATGAATTAGTAATTTTTTTTCTTTAGCTAATATAAAAATCAATGTGAGTATTTAAAAATTCAAATTCATTTAATACACTACCTTTCCATAAATGACCGGACACTTTCAGATGTGTTTTAAAATGACTCAAAAAGTACTCAACAAATCATCTTGAAACTTCAGGAGTGTAATAAACATGTTATACCTCACGTAGTTCAGTTATTTGTTTGTGCCAAAAGTGAAAATGGGACCAGTAAAAAATTAAAGAAAAATGAGAGTATTTGGCATCACTCAGTATAAAGTAATGCTCGAAATACAATCTGGCTGTATCATATGATGGTTATGGGGCTCATTTTCTGTATAAATTTTTAAGTCTCTACCGCATGTAATCAGAGAGATATAAAGATTTCTTTAAAAAAATGCCGAACAATTTTTTTTTTTTTTTTTTCTGCTATAACATGCAAGGTATTAAATCCAGTACAAAGCTATATTCCGGAAACTCAATATACAACATTAGACACAACATACTGCAATCAGAATGAAAAAAATATTAAATATCTAATGAAATGTGAGCATTTTTACTAAATAATTTTTAACTGTGCATTACTAAGTTTTAGCTAAATTTCATTCGTATGATTTATAGCCAAATGCATTAAACTACTTATATAAAAACCCCAAACAAGTATTGCGTAAACTCAAAAAGTTCTACGCCAAAGAATGAACTGGTCTTCAGTTTCTCTCGAAGAAACGCTAAAGTATAAGGAGTTTTACTCACATTTTTATTATAATTCAATGAACGGTAATGCAATTTTCTGTGATTGTAAATAAATATTGGGAAAACCCTCTTAACAATTTCTTTTTTGGGGAACAGCTGAAATTCAGTTTATTCTATGACGTAGAACTTTTTGAGTTTACACGATTTTTGTTTGGGGTTTTTACATAAGTAGCTCAATAAATTTGACTGTTAAATTTTGAAAATGAAATTTCACTGAACATTTACGCATGCGCAGTTAGAAATTATTTAGTAAAAATACTCATATTTCATTAGATATTTAATATTTTTTTCATTCTGATTGCAGTATGCAGTGTTTATTATTGTATGTCGAGTTTCCTGAAAAATAATTTGCACTGTCTTTTCATACTTTGCGTGTTATAGCTAAAAAAAGTGAAAATTCTTTTGAGAAATCTTTATCTCCCTGATTATATGCGGTAGAGACATATAAACTTAAGAGTTAATGAGAAAGAGTCCTATAATCACATGCTACTGCCAGATCGTATTTCAAGCATTAATTATTACAGGGTGAAGCCAATACTTTCATTTTACTTTAATTTTTTTTTACCGGTTCTCCTTTCACACCCCTGAAGTTTCAAAATGATTTGTTTAACATTTTTTGAAATACTTTAAAAAATGTCTGAAATCGAAAGTGTGCGGTCATTATGGAAAGGTAGTGTACCTAACAAATTTTTAGTACGTCTTTCTTTCTTTCTTTCTTTTTTTTTTTTTTTTTTTTTTTTTTTTCATTTAGAAAGTATTTGTGAAAAATTTTTCTTTAAGTGTATTTACAAAGTTTATGTATTTTTTGAGTAAAAGAAACTGAGGTTGTTAACACAGATCTACAAATATAATGTTGGCAAAATTTAATTTATTTATTTTAGTTGATATCTATATTTTCAATGCGCTGAAGCCGAAAATGAAGCCAATTTTCCTCTGTTACACATAGCTTTTGCCAATACAGGGTGTCTACCGACACAATTCCTTCTCTTTCGGTAGTTTCTAGTATGATTCCATGATTAATTGTAATTAATCATGGAATCATACTATAAAAGTAACCGTATTGGTGGAAGAGTCATGAAAAAATAGCGCACCCTGTATTGATAAAAATATGTATGTGATAGAGTAAAATCTAGTTTCGGTTTCAGCCGAGCAAAAAACACCAATATCAGCTATAATTATCAAATCAAAATTTTAGATTTACACCTGTGAGATCTTTCACTATTGAGTCATATAAAATGAGGGAATTAAGTTTTTATTTTGGTATGGACTAAATATAACCTAGCAATATTAAGCAAACATATGACATATTTTGCAATTATTTCTGATCATTTTATTAGAAGTATCATAATATAAATCAGCTTCGTTTTTAAATTTTATATTAAAAGTTTAATGTATGCAAAATGTACCACAACATTAATAAAAATTGTAGTTAAAAACCTGTTACAGCGCATCATTACAAATCCTACCAAAGGTGATACAAGCTTAATCAACTTTATACGTCTGAATTTTAATGTAGTTTTGATAAAAAAATATATAGCATGTCTATATACATACTAAAGTTCGGTCTTGTCCCACCAATTTCCGAGGAGTTCTTATCTCAAAGTTTGAAGGTGGGAGGTGCAAAGTTCGATCTCAGGTTGAGATTTTCAGCCTACCCATTCGAAATTTTCCAAGGTTTTCTTAAAAAACTTTTGTAAATAAGGGATAAAACATCTTAGAATGACCTACACATAAGGCATTCTATACAGGCCTAGAACTCTGGAGTAACCAATGTGATTTTACCACCACAATATTATTAGTATATTTAGAAGCCAATTCAAGACACTCTAAACTGACGCGCATTTAAAATAAATCCCAAGGCTATGAATTTACAAGTGCAAAAACATCCAACTTTAAGTTTCTTTTCCTTAAGCTGTATAAGAATCTGTACTTATGTAACGTATTTACTAGATTCTTACCTATATTCATGAAGATAAACTTACTGTTGGATTTTTCTGTACTTGTAAATTGATAATAATGGAATTTATTTTAAGTATATGCCAATTTAGAGTGTCTTCGATACGCTTGTAAACGTACTAATATTTAATAGGCGTTAGTTAAAGCCGATTGGCTGTGCTAGGTTTCTAGACCTGTGGGGATTGCCGAAAGTGTAGGTCTTTCTAAAATGTCTTATCCCGTATTTATACAAGTTTTGGAGAAATCCGCGGAAAATTCCGAATGGGTAGGTCGAAAATCGCAACCTGGGATCGAACCATGCACCTTCCGCCTTCAAGCGTTGAGAGCAGAGCTTCTCAGCCAATGGTGTGGCCTTCAAATATTAGGTATTTTTACATGGATAAATTTACTGAGATTTTCATAATATTATATACGAAATTTACAGAGACTTGGATGTTCTTCCATATGTAATTTTACAGAGATTTGGACGATTTTACATATGTAACCTTACAGAGACGTGGTTATTTTTACAATGGTAAATTTACAGAGACTTATATGCTTTTACATGCTCGAATTTACGGAGACTTGCATATTTTTACATATGTAGATTTACAGAGACTATGATGTTTCACAGATTTAAATTTACAGAGACTTGAATATTTTGATCTATGTAAATTTACAGAGACTATGATTGATTTACAGAATAGTTTCTCTGCATTTTGACAGATTCTCTTTTTTTAATTCTTTGTAAATTTACGTAAGACTTAATATAATTAATTACCAATAGATTCTCTGTAAATTTACAGAAAAATTTTTGACAGTGCAGTGGCAAAGAAAATTATCAGTTTATATGACAAAGCCTCGATCCCAACCGTTACGGAGTACAGAGTCATCCAGCTAATTAATTCTTACTACGAATCATACAGTAAACTCAGAAAGTCGTTTCATCGTGACAAAGATAAACCAGCATTCAAACTTAAACTTGACAATTTGAAGAAGAAAGAATGCTCTCTTTTTGATATCGCGGCGTGTAAATGTGTAATTGTTGCTAATGACTGTTCATGTAAGAAATCTTCAGATACATGTGTATGTCCTCTAAGTGTGAACTGCATTTGTGAAAGAGAAAAAATATTCCACTCTTTGAATTAAGGTTTACGTACTTGCACATTTACACGCCGCGACATCAAAAAGGGAGCATCCTTTCTCCTTGAAATTGTCAAGTTTTAGTTTGAATGCTGGTTTATCTTTGTCACGATGAAACGACTTTTTGAGTTTACTGTAAGATTCGTAGTAAGAACTAATTAGCTAGATGACTCTGTACTCCGTAACACTTGGGATCGAGGCTTTGTCATACAAACCGATAATTTTCTTTGCTACTGTTGAGGCTACTCTTGAAAAAGATACACTATCTTGTTGCTTATTGTCCCAGCTAGGTTGAATCTCTGTTGAAAGCAGCAGCGAAGGACATTTTTATGAGTAGGAAGCTTGTTGTGCAACAAGTCTCGTGAGCCACCAAAAATAGGGCACTCAAAATCTTTTCTATTTATTGTACCTATACCAACTTTCATTGGTACATCCATTGTATCAATAACTGTCGTATTCAAGTACAAACACTGAACACAAAAGTAGAATACGGACTTAAGTAAACACAATCTAGTACGGACTAGAACTAGCGGCATGAGCAGACTGAAGAAAATAGCGGGAAACGATAATGGTTGCGACTGGCAGCGCTGCGCGCGCATCGCTGGCATTCGTCACGTACGCCACGTCTATCTTATAGCCATATTTATCTACAATGCTTGGATTTTAAATATATTACTGTAATAGAATTAAACTATAGCATTTCTAGAAGTCGTATGATTAAAATGTACTAAACAGTCAAACTTTGAAATTTTGAAAAAGCTACTAATTTTACTCATTTTGTACTATGTTGCGCGACCGGAAGATATGAAACAAATGTATAACAAGTGCATATATATTGATTTTACATACTTTTAGTAGTTAATTCATGGGATAGGAACGCATTTAAAACCATCTGGCGCGCTTAAAAAAATTATGAAAAATTAAGGTTTTTCACAATTTTTTGCTAACTTCGATGGCATTGCGCGACCAGAAGACAAATTAATAAAAAAATAATAATTAGTGCTTTTTTCATGTCTATACCAATGGCAACTTTTGCACACTATAGCGATCTGAAATTTAAAAAAAAGTTTTTTTCGAACCACCCTAATACATACATACACACACACACAAACACATACATACATCATCGTAAAAATAATGAAAACGGACTCAGTGGACCTCAAAACGTATAGAAACATTAAAATCTCAAATTCGGGTTTTTGACATGATTTACTTTCCTCACTATAGTGTTCGGAAAGTAAAAATAGTAGTTGACTGCTGGAAACCTTGCGGTATAGTGGAAAATATCAAGTCATATAAAAAAAATACGGGTTTCCTCGCTTTAAAGGTAAGTACTGGTCTTCACCGTAAACATAAAATGGTCAAAACTACGTAAATTTAAGTGATTTTATTATTATTATTATTATTATTACTATTATTATTTAACAGTGCGGTATTTATTCAGTCAATAAAAATATTCCAATAAAACTTAATAAAGTCTTGGAACAAAGGGTGTAAAATAACTAGAAGTCCATGCAAATTTAGTAAATCAAAAGGGTCTTAAAGACTGAAATAAAGGAAGTAGGTGGTTTTTGATAGTCAATGGAAAATAGCTTATTTTACTTTTATTACTATAAGCTTTTATTAAATAAAAATTCATGACTAAACTTTACGTATTAAGTTCCTTAGAAGAAGAAATGACAGCGATTTTCAAAATAAAAGAGTTAGAAGGAGATCTTATAGAGAGATACAAGTGAATAAATAGATTGATAATTATAACAAAATTGCTAATATTTTAGTGTTTTCTTCTTAGATATAATTTTAAAATTGTTTTATTTATTTTATTTATTTATTTTATTTTTAATCTGAGATTAAAAAAATAAGAAAGAAAAAAAGAAAAAAACTGGATTATTTGTTGAAACTATTTTGCTAAAAGACGGTACTACTCGACATGTATTTTTCTGCATAAGACTACTAACGTTTCCAAACTACGCCAAGAAATCGAGCCCAACGTTTTTAACCTCGCCCTAGTGCTACGCTATGGGTAACAGGGGACGGTTTGAGACTCACTCCTAAGGATGGTCCGGAGACATGTGATCACAATTTTGATGCTCCACGGACTGGATTGTTAACCAGGCATTTAGCATGTTATAGATTTAATGGCGTACGCCATATACGCTCTGTTGCATGGAATAATATAAAAAATGATTCGTCAGAGATGATGACCAGTACCGTCTGCTGGGTCCAGTGTTGGAGCTTGTGGCTTTTTTTTATGGCTGAATAGCACTTAATCGAAACCAGTGGCTTTCGAATAGCTACTCTTTCATGAACGTTCGCAACATACACGTGCAGTCTAACAATTTTAATTGATAAAATGTACTGCAGAAGGCTATTCAGTTTGTAGGTTTTCTTTGATGGAGTTTTCTTGCAATTCTGATGGAATATTCTGTTTAATTTATGTCTATCCCTGAGAGTCAATATGGATGTTTATTCTCACCTTTCTTCTTCTCAGACGAAAATTTGTGCAGACTGCAATAAATTTTGACACGCTGGACATTGAAACACCCAATAAAATGCTGTTTTTGACACAAAGTCTATCTTGCTTCATTGACCATGCCTCTACGAATGTCCGAGGTGTCGGACAAATCCACTCTTTGATGAATAAAAATTCTACAATGCAGTTAAGACAATGCACAAGTAAAGCATGAAATAAATTACGGACAAAAGGAATTTAAATGCTAAAAAAGGAACCATTAAAATATTTAAAAAAAATACGTAGCAACGCATTTATTAAATAGAAATGAAAATAATAAAAATACTAAAAATTAATTAAATATTTAATTTATTATGAGAAAATAAAAACTAAATCAAGGAAGCAAGGAAAAATATGTGCGAGCAATTTATCTGTAAATATCTATTGGTACATCTGTAAATATCTATTTGTACAATATTTCTAAATAAATGTATCTTAAAGAAAATTTTATTATAATATTAATATGATTATAATAAGAAAGATTATATGTTCTGTTGTATAGCAATAATATTAAAAATAATAAAAACCTAATCTTCCAAAAACTGTCCAAGCTTATTCTTCATATAACGGTAACTTTCTGAATAAAAAATTTACTGGACTAAGTATATAATACACTTTCCCTGACAGGTAATTTTTCATTTTAAACTCCTTCAAAAGAACAATATAAATTTAAAGACTTTTGAATTTTATTTAAATTTTTCCTCGACGTCTTTAAGATTTACTTCAAAAATTTCCCTTTTTTTTTTTTTTTTTTTTTTTTTTTTTTTTTTTTTTCAACGAAGCAAAACTTCTTTGAAAGTGTTCTATATTACATTCTATTTTTAGTGAATAAGAAACTGTATAATCTTAGTATCTTAGTTTTTAAATTTAATTTAATATGTTTACTTAATATAGCAAGATGCCACTTTAAATTTTGCTATATTTGAAATTTCATTTAAACATGTGCACACGCACAAACGCACACATAGCTACATATATTAACATTTGTATATATGTATGTTTAACAATACTTGCGAGAAAATCAGAGAAAAATAAAAGCAATTAACACTCTCGGAAAATCATTGAAACCTTTATTAAGGAAGCCACTCAACGATTAGTGGAAACAGTACTATGTGTTACTAGCTATTAGGAAAAGAATATTAAAGCATTATAGCCCCTTATACATAAGAATATATTGTAATTTAAAATTCATAAATTTTAATTAACGTTATGAGCCTTAATTGTGATTTTTGCGAATTAATTTATCATTTCTTTTTAGTTATTTATATTTATGCTCTTAAAACATAATTTAAGATTGTTTCAAGTGCATATAAAAAAAATAATAATAATAAAATCTCTGTTTCAAATATATATGAAACAGTATTTAAAAATGTATTAGAAAATAAAAACAAAATTTCTTCTTTAAATATATATGAAATAGTAATTGAAAAAATTTCTATGTTAAAAGGTAAAGCTTAAAACTGTTATTATTATTTTTTTAATAGAAATATTTATTAATTATTATTAGTGTTACATTTACAAATATAAAATATTAAGTACTGAAAAATGTTATAGTTTATATCAAGGGAATATTTTGAATAATTACTGTATGTTAATAAAATGAATCATGTATAGCATTTGAAGTATAAAAAGAAAAAAAAAATCTTTGTATAAGTCTACTCTATAGCAAGTAAAATATTAATGCAAATATTTTGATTTTTCTTTCACAACTTTTGAGTTATAAAAGACATTGTTATTAAGAGCTATCGTTTACTGCCGTTAATAAGCCAAAAACGTCAGTGTTGTATACTTAACAACCGGTTAAAAATGAAAAAAAAAAAAAAAGTGTCATTTCTGATAAAGTGTTTCAATGCAGCGAGAAATTTTATGATTAATGATAAATACGTTAATGTAAAGAGGCAGAATTTTAAAACATAATGTTTTATAATACCCGATTTCTTCAGCAATAAGAGTATTATTTTTATTCTCCTTTATGACGTTTGTATCAGTTTTGGTACTGTAAATATATTTTTTTTAATCTTGTTTTGACGCTAACTAATTACAACAATGTAGGTTTAAATCCAACGTTAAAAACAAAAGAAATCAAAAGTAAAAGTAAAATTCACATACTATAGCTTAAGTTGCTTAAACATACCGCTGTAAGTGTAAATTTGCAAGACAAATTACTGATCCTAAATAAAACGGGAAACGAAATTAAGCGCCAGAATAGTCAGTAGCTTTGTAGAAATTTTGGAGAATTATCCAATAGAAAAGATGAAGATACAGAGCTATCGAAATGGTAACTTAAATTAAGAAAATGCATCTTAGAATCAGAAATATAAATAAATTATATTTCTACGAGTTTTAAAATATGAAAAGACCCCAGAAAATAAAGGTAATGTAAAAAAATAATGCGAGCAGATTATTTTAGCTGATTTAAAGTTATAATCATGACTACTTTATTGATCCTGTATTGATGATGTTTTTGATGTGAAGAAAATAATTGAGAAAGGTCGAGAATTCAATCTTGAAACGCATATCGTTTTCATAGATTATGAAAAAGCTTTTTATCGTGTCGATAGAGAAAACATATGGAATATAATGAAAAATAGACGAATCCCAGGACATTTAATTCAAGCATGAGAATCCCTATACCAAAATACAAGAATGTTAATTGATACGGTGGTCGTAGAAACTAATCAAGGAGTTAGATATGGCTGTGGTATATCCCCAACCCTCTTTAATATTTATATAGATGACATCATGGGAATGTGGAAATTATCAACAAACGCTGGCCTCCATTTGAATACCTCAACTTGTGTAAATACACTACTGTTTGCAGATAACCAGATCATAATTCAATCAAAAGAAGATGACCTTCAAAGATCTGTCGACATGCTTCATAGAATATGCCATGACTATAATACGAAAATAAACATTTCAAAAACAAAAACAATGACATTTATGGGCAAAGAACCAGTAAGAACGAAAATCGTTATTGATAATAAAATTATCGAACAGATACAACACTTCATTTATTTGCATTTGAAATGTGACATTACTTTTGACAATGATAACAATTCCCCGCCAAAAATGCTACACAAATTCCAAAGAATTTGTGGCACTCTCATAAGAACACTAAAAAGAAAAACGAGCAAAGAAACACAGCTGAAGTTTTACAGGATTATGGCTGTGCCCACTTTGCTGTATGGCTCAGAGGCATGGAACCTGAGTGCTCAAGATAGAAGCAGAATCCAAGCAGCAGAGATGCGGTACCTACGATCTCTAAAAGACTGCACAATTATGGACAAAATCAGAAATGAAGATATTCGAACAGAATTAAAAAGTTTATATCCTCTTAAAAAAAACCAATGAATACCACAATAATTGGAAAAATCATGGCCGACGTATCACACGCGGAAGACTATCGAGAGATGCCTTCTACTACATTCCAAGAGGTAAGCGAGACTGCGGCAAGTCCAGAAAACTGTGGTTAGACAGTCTAAACAGGCTCCCAACCTAATCCTTGAAGAAGAAGAAGAAGATGATGATTATGATCATGACTTGCACAGCTATTCCCATTCAAGCACAGCAATGACCTATAAGTTTGTTTTTACTTTTGTATGTAAATCATATTCTTTTATATGGAATGTAGTTTGCGATTTATTTGACCAATATATGATATTCCACATCTACAATATGTACTATCGATATATTCCAAGAGTTATGAATACCAATAGGATATTTTAACATGAAAACGTCTAGTTTATTCGTAGGAAAGAAAATGATTTTTAAGTCATATTGTTTTAGCACTTCATCGATGACAAAATTAAATTTTTTAAAACAGAAAGGCAAAACAATGCTGTCATTAAAAGATAAAAAAAAAATCTAGAAAAACCTGAAGGATCATAGAGATGATATTTACAAAATGTTCTTCATAAAATATGCAAAATCTGTAATCTCTGTTAATTCTGCCTTTGATGAAATATAACATATAATAATTCATTATATATTATGTAATATACTATGTTTATCATATATATGTACTTATTTTATAAAGTGAAGTTTTTTTATATAGAATTGCTAAATTAACAGAAACAAAATAAAGCAATACTGGCATTTTAATTCTTAAAATATAAATTATTTGACCCAAATTAAACCCGGGAGCAGGCGCGCTGGGTCTTACAGGCCCGTTTGTTCCATAAACCCCTCGTAGAAACACCCCTTTTTCTCGGAACTGGTCCAGATACCCTCTAGCTGTATTCAATGTCATCCACTTTTTGAGGGTTGGAATTTCCACATTCCTGAATTTCCGTTTTGTAGATATATTGGATTTTCGGGTCTTTCAGGCCCGACGCGCGTGTTAGTTTTTCCCGATCTCAGCCCAATTTTTTTAGTGAGGTAGCGATATTTTTAGAGTAAAATGAAGCGATATAGGACATGTGACCAAAAATATGGCCAGAGGAAAAGATGCCAAATTTGTCCGAGCAAAAAAGACAGAAAAATCTGCAATTTGTTGTGCTAAGTGGGGAAAAAAAAATATCTGTAGTGAACACACTACTTACATATATAAAGAATGTGAATAAATTGTAAGTATATTTTAATTATTCATTTTTTCTGTATGCTTAGAGTATGTTCTTTCTTAGAAAATGCATTTGATGAGATAAAAGCCATTCTCAATAGTATTATTAACGGAAAAAGCTAGCCGGGTCTGAGAGACCCACCGCGCGTCCCCGCGTAAGAAAATATGCGCGCGTTCTCCCGGGTTAATATATATATATATATTATTCTTTTAATTGTAATTAGCGTAATAATTAGGTTTAAATATTTTTAAGGAAAGTATGATAGGGAAACAAAAATAAAAATTCTGGTGTATCAATCACACGACATTATGTTATCCTGCATTTCAATACTATAAATGCAAATTGCACATTAAGTCGTAAGACCAATATACTTCAATCTTCTTTGAAAATAATATAAAAAATCTTTAGGAACAGTTTATTTGACATAAACTTTTTTGGGTGACTACTGCCCGCTCAGTTATAAATACTACATTTACCTAAAAAAAATCAAGGTTGTTTTTAGTTTGATTTCAGACATGCCATTCTTGAACATATTTTTCTAGTCGCAAACTAATACGAACTTCAAAATACCGAATTTGAATTTACCTGAGTTATATGTTTTTAAGTTATTCTGATTACAGATATAAAAAGAGATCAGTCTTTAAAAAATTTGATTTTCTTATTCAGATTACCTCAAAAAAAAAGAAAAAAGAATTAAAATAGCACATGAAAAAATACTTTATTAGTAGTATGGATATAAAAAATTTATTTTCCTTCCTAAACAGTTATGGTCGACATAGCAAAATGTATCAAAGAACTTAAATTAATTACGTTCAATAAAAATAAAGTTTAGCATTCTTTTGAGTAAACCTGTATATTTTGTCTGTAAACTAAATGCACTTCACATTGTACACTTTAATTTAGTTTTATAAGAAACCCCTAACACAAAATTAAATAAACTTCCAGCAAAAGCAAGTAAACTTCCAGAAGTTTTACCTTTCAATATACCAGCCTGTGACCACTACAAGAGTTAAATTAAATATATATATATATATATATACATAAAATAATTAAGAAAAATAAAATTGCAAAATGTTAAAATGTTTATGTAAACTTTATTAGGTGACATTAAAATTTGAAGGTTTCAGCAACAGTATTGTTAAAATAAAAATCTATATCATATTTTAATGCACACACACACACACACACACACACACACACATATATATATATATATATATATATATATATATATATATGGAAATTTCTTGATCACTTTTACATATAAATTTATTAGACAAAATAAAATTACAAAATTTTATATAAACATTATTAGGTAATATTAAAATGGCAAAGGTTCAATAACGGCATTGATAAATAAATTTATTTCATACCATATATATATATATATATATATATATATTAAAACACATACACACACACACATATATATATTAGACTTAAAGTGACGTTAAGACGTGTTTTAATATAAGTAGATTAAATTTATTTTCATATATTTATTATTATTATTACTATTATTATTTTAATTTGCCTTATGTTTTCCAAAAATAATTTACAATATGTCTTGCTCGTCACTAGTGTCGATACTGCTTAAAAAAGCATTATAAACATATTCATAAATAAAAATCAAATATATAGCTTTATTCTTGTAACAAAGGTTGAAATAATTTTTATTATCAATATTGATTCTTAAACAGTAAATTTGTTTTTAAATTTTTAATATGTAATTACCAGCTGTAGTATAGTATGCATTACAACTGATGGTAACAGTACCAAATTATAAAGCATTTTTATGAAATTTTTAAATATTGAAAATATATAAAATGTTTTACACGATTTCTTGATATGCATAGAAAATATATATATATATAATACATGTATAACAACAGTGTATAAATTGAATTATGTAATTTTTGCAATTGAATATTTATAACTGTTATGAATTAAAATTATTTTCCTGGTAAAACCAGCTTTTATGCCAGTTTGTTTTTAAATGTTATTAGTAAATAAACTTTATCCATTCATAAGTACTTTTTTAGACAGAAAGATAGACAGAAATATTAATAAAGAACTAGACGCGGTAGAGTAAAGGAACTATGAAATTGATATGCTTTATAAATCACACATTTGAAAATTCAAAATGTGCAGAGACACAAAAATGAATAAGTCATTTCTACTCAGAAGCCTTTGAAAAGAAGTAATTTCTTTCTTTTCTTTTTTCTTTTTTTTCTTTTTTAATGCAACAAATTATAAGATATGTGCAGCTAATATGGTCACCTGAAGGATAGATTTTTTTCAGCAATAGTAGTAATCGATTAAAAAAAAAAAAAAAAAAAAAAAAAAATCTCTAAAAGAGAGGACTCTTTTTAGTACTGTTTTTTTTTTTTTTTTTTTTTTTTTTTAATTTACAATAATCATGATTTAAATCTGCAGGATTTTTCTTTTTTTAAAAGACTAGTTGATGAAGGTAATATGTCCATATGCAGGTTTTATGCCCTTAGGTGAAATAAAATGAAAACATTGATATTTAAAGCATCAAAGCACATCAATTGTTACAAAAACAAATTTAATTTTTGAATTTTAACAAAAATTAATTAAAAGTAAAAGTAAATTTTAAAAAATAATATTCAGCAATTTTAAACAATTTTCAGCAAATGTTTAAGCAATTTTAAACATTAATGGTAAAAAATGTTTTTAATTTATTTTGACATGGCATGTACGGGAAGTAAAAACTTTCTTATCTTTTTTGGTAAGTCTTACACATTCCTCGTGCACATAATTATGACACACAACACATAGTATGAATCCACAACTTTTCTTTGTTGTAAATTCCACTAAACAAGCTTTCTTTATAACTTTTCTTTGCTTGGGGAACTTTTCCGCTTTTATTCGTAGACTGATTTTTTTTTTTTTTTTTTTTTTAATAGCTATTGTGATGTTTGAGTATATTCAGTATTACTTTGTGAAGCTCTGGGAAAGAGTGGCAAAATTACTTGATTTTCAAAATTAGTGCATGGTAGTTCAATGCAGGTTTTATGATAGCAGTACTTGACGGACAAGAAGTATGACGAACCTGTTTTTCAGAAGATATATCTGGGGAAGAAATTTGTTTTAAACTTTTGGCACTATTCTTTAGTGGATGTGGGTTTTAAACACAGAACGTGGAGAAAAAATATTCTTCTGGAATTACATTTAAAGGATAGATAGGATAGAATTGACACGATAGATACCTGTCTCTTTGAATCCACCTTTAAAGTTGAAAATGTCAATGTCATAGCTTTGTCCCAAACTGGAGAAAATATTCTTCCAAATTGAGGTTTTTTTAACGTTTTCATGGTTAGTTTGTTTCAAAAACAAAAGAACTTCTTGATCTTAAAATTGCTAAAATGGCCCAAAAGAGGATTTTTTCAAAGGCTGCAGCTCATGAGTTGTATTAGAAGGTTGAAAAGGTATAAGAATGTGATTTTTTTCAGCACCATTCAGAATTAAATAATCAAGATTAAACTTGACCTAATCAAAGGACAGAAAACAGCGTCTTTGTGGTTTAAATTTTTATATATGGAGGTAATTTGCCCATGGGCATATTGACAACAATAACGAGTTTCAAAAAACCGTTCGTAATTCTGTCTGAAAACCCGCCTATTGAAATTCATTTATACAGTTGAAAAGACCATTAAACCAGCTAAAATATTATATGTAACACTAAATACAGATACTTTGTTTCAACCGAAACAGTAACAATTTTACAAGAGACAAATTTATAAAATGCCAATGCAACTAACAACAAATCAACGATGGCTGTCCCCCCATGCACGTGATCAAGGTTTTGCGGTCAACGCAGTACTAAACTATGTTCTTCAGACTTCGAGCGACTAGATTTAATCGCCATCTTTCGGATTTCATTGAAATTAAAAACATTGTTGCAGGTTGGCCATATTACCTGCGTGGGCCATATTTGCATCATTTACGTTATATTAAGTATGTTTGAAGTATATTAAAAAAAGAACTTTAAACTAAAATGTATGTTTGTAAAATATTTTAAATGGACATAATATTTCATAATTTTTTCTGATTTAGAATTCAGTCTTAAAAATAGCCTGAAAATTCCTTTGATGTTTCTATTAAATCATCTGTCGATAATAGATATTTTTATAAGATTATGACTTTATTGATTTTTTAAAAATAAAATTCAGAAAAAAAAATTCCACTTGGATTCAAAAGTATAGTTAATAAATAAATAAAATAATAAATAAAATAAATAAAATAAGAACTCTGAAAATAAAGAAAACGCTCTTCTGCAATATATTTCCGCTTAGCATTTCGATTTTGCTGTGAGAACTAATTTTCTTTCAAATTTTCCGCATCAGTTGCTAAATATAAACTAAAAATCGATTTTGCAATACAAAAGAAAAAAAAAATGAATACTTCTACGCATTCTAAAATAATTCAATAGAAGAAATAATGTTATATTTGATTAAATTCTTTCGAGCATATATTCAATAAAATATCAAAGTTTAAGTTATAATACTCGTGTAACACGGAATGTTTTAATTTCTTAAAATAAGAAAAAACCTATACTTTTGTTCTGATATTTTCCTATCTATTGTTATCCCTTCCGTGGAGGATCAAAATTGTGATGGCATGTCTCCGGACCACCTCTAGGGTTATGTTCCAATTGCCCATCACCGCAGCACTAGTGCGACGTAAAACCCAACTAACCAACCAACCAACCTGATAAAAAATTTGCGGTTCAGTGGTATTTGAAATCTAAGAAAAAAAGAACAAAATCAGAATGCCGGATTGCTTTAAGCAAGAATAAAATAGAACGATGCATACTTTTTCTTGAGGCTTAATGATCATAATAAAATAAAAATTCTATTTACACTTTAATACATTATTTACAAAAAGGAATACTTAAAGGAACGTAGTTCCGAATCTAATTAACTCTCATAGTGAGAGATCGAATAATTCTATCTTCGAAAACAGCCGGAGAATCCAAAATCTAAACTAAACTAAAACTTTTATTGGCTGTTGCCAAAATCTATAAACAAAATACATAAGTTCTTCCTTTCTTTTTCTGCGGCGACGCAGCGCCGTCTAAATGGAATTGTTTTTACTACAAACCTATCTATTGTTGTTAAAATTATACAGTAACATTTAAGATATTATAACATTAAAGTCAAGAGTCTATTATAATTAAAGAAAAGGTCTGTCTGTCTATATGTCTATCTATCTTTTTAACCGACTTCAAAAAAGTAGGAGGTTCTCAATTCAAAGCGAATGTTTTTATTTTTTTTTTTTTTTTTTTTTTTGTTAGCTTATAACTTCTGAACGGATGATCCGATTTTGATACTTTTCGGATTGTTGTAAAGGTCTTGGTCTGAAATAGGTCCCATTGTAATATATTTACGATCAAAAGAAAATACAGGGTGCCCAAAAAAAGTCAGTCCCGACACTACGGCTGCAGCTATAGTTATAAAAATGGTATGTATAGGTATCGTAAAGTGGACATGTGCTACGCGATTCAACCACCTAAAGCGCCACCTGGTGGAAAACAGCGGAGTTAGCGTTCTTATCTCGGAAACGGTTCAAGATAGTGGTAAAAAGTGAATTATAAAATTGCAAAGCATCATCGATTTAGTATAAAAAGACAGTTTGTAGACATTAACGCTAAAAATAGAACGCTTAAAACGTGCATTTGTTTGTTCACAATTTCCCATTTTGAGCTCACTTGAACGACATTGCATACGTTGTAACATATCAGGTGACATGTATGCTATGTAAAATTCAAAGTATTGTTATTGTAAGCGGTCACATTGATTAACACATAGACTTTTAAACTGGCTTCATAAAGAAAGAAGTTCTCAATAAAAACCATGTTTCTTATTGTTGTTGTTGTTGAAATTTGTTAGCTTATAACTTCGTAAGAGATGTTTTAATTTTAATACATTTTTGTTGTTGTTGTTGCCGTAAAAATCTTGGCCTCAAGTAGGTTTCATTATGATTTCATTAAGATATAAACAAATTACAGGATACTCACAAAAGTCCGTTCTCACTCTAACTGCTGAACGCATACAGCTACACTGGTAAATTAGTATGCAAGTATCGTAATGTGGCCATGTGCTCGAGATGCGATCGCTTATAGCGCCACCTGGTGGGAACACAGCGAAGTTAGCGTTTATATCTCGAAAACAGTACAAGGTACGAGAGAAAAAGTAAATTACAAAGTTGTACAGCATCATTGGTTTAGTACGGAAACACACCTTGTAGACATATATGTTAAAAACAAGATATTTAAATGTTCATCTGTTTGTTTGCAGTTTTCTACTCTGTAAACAAATCAAAAACCTTTATTTCGATGTTGAAACTTCTGTCCGTCAGCTGCAATGCATATTCCGCTCTTTGTGTGAACTTTATCCTGCACACTTTCAAGAGTAGCGGGTGACACGCATTTACTAAAAAGTTCAATATATGCCTAACAGAATTTTTCATTTCGAATACAGAGTATCCGTTCTTTACATTTCTAAAGCCTTTTTAATTTAACGTATGTTCATTCAATAGATAGTTTTTTGCTTATCCGATAAAGGCAAGAAAGTGACACAGCTTAAAAATGCAGCATTTGAGAAAAATCAACTTAAAGATAATTTGACTAGAAAAAAACTCACAGAACTGTCTCTCGAGTGGACAATTTTCTAGATAGAAATGTAACATTTTTGTTCACACTGGGTGCATTTCATATATTTTTCAGTGACATAAACCATTTTTGAGTTTTGTCACTTTTCCTCGAGGTTGTGATTTGTGAAACTGCCGTCGAAGGTCTTCTGATGTTCTGCTATATGAATAACTTTTCACTGAAAATAAAAAAAATAAAACATTTTTGTAAAAAAATAGAACCGACTCCAAAAAGCATATAATATTCAAACCAGTTAAAAAAAAAGAAAAAAAAAAGATATAAAATAAAACTGTAAATTGCGCCTAAAAGTATAAAATAATTTCCTTCGCCAAACAACCTATAACACTACAATGAATCATAACTTTTGAAGTCGGCGCAAAATTAAATAAAAATTGATATCTTTATTCAATATAAAAATCAAATTCTATTCAAAATACACATCTCGCATTGTCACCTGCAAAACGCAGCCGAAAACTATTTTGATTCAAGAAAAGAAGTAAGATTTTGTAAACTGCAAAAATTGGCGGAGCTGCTAGTATCTGGCGTCCTTGTTGAAACGAAAATCGTCAAATTATCTGGCTACCGAATTGCGATATATGTTTCACTGTTCTATGTAGATGTTACTAATGGACCACTTGTATACAACGATAAAATAATATAGGAAACACTAAAATGGATCATTCGAGACAACAGCATTTATAACTACCAATCTAAAAACAAATCTTTAAAGAATAATTAATTTTTATTTAATTTTGTGCCGACTTCAAAAGTTATGATTAATTGTAGTGTTATAGGTTGTTTGGCGAAGGAAACTATTTTATACTTTTAGGCATAATTTACAGTTTCATTTTATATCTTCTTTTTTTTTTTTTTTTTTTTTTTTTTAACTTGTTTGAATAATAGTTAATAATATTTGCTTTTTGGAGTCGGTTCTATTTTTTTACAAAAAAGATTTTATTATCTATGCGTCCAGCCCCCAATATGCGTAGACGTACAAAAATTTACATACGAGTGATCAGAAGCCTTCCAGAGGGATACTGCAAAAATAATTTTAAAATTTTAATTCGTTGCGGAGATATTAATTAAAACAATCTAAGTCTAATCAAAAAGCTAAGAGTGATAATCTAAATGACTGAGAATTGACCACAATTGCATAAAAATAGACATTTTAACGGACTTAAAAGCAGAAAAAAATGGAAAATGAATTAGAAATATCAGTCCGGTGATTACATATTCATTACCAACTAAAATGAGCTACTTTACTGAATCCAAAGATGCAACCCGCTAATCGACTGGATAGTTAGGTTGGCAACATTTCTTTTCAATGTATACGGTAGGCTAGGCATTTGTCTCTAATATCTGATGGAAAATGATGAAACTCATTAAGAGGACAAATCTTTTGAAGTGGAGAGGAAAATTGCAACTTTGAAATTTAAAAATTTTTACTTACGTACACAGTAATAATTATTTGACCTAGACAGGACAAAATCAGGCTACAGTTCAATTTGCATCAAATTAAGTGAAAAACAAAGAAGTTACATTTTTATTGGGAATTTAATATTTATTCTAATATACGTGACCGAAAGACGATACAAGACTATTTTTTTCTTTTTCTTTTGCTGCATTTGAAATTTAAATAAGCTATTGAAATTTCATACTAAGACGTTTTCAAGGTTGGGGAATCGAATGAAAATACTTTCGAATGTGTTAAATCAAGGGAAGGGAAAATTGGAAGGGGGAGGGGGGGGGAAATATAGACATAGAGTGTTGAAAATTGGTACTATTACAGTCATTTGCAAAGACCACCCATAGAAGAATATGATTTAATGGAATTCCGCAAATATAACTTACACATTTTGCATATAAAAGGACAAAATAGGTTGTACATGGTAATTTACTGTAATTAAAGTTAGTATTTTCTAGCCCCACATTTTTTTTAATAACTTGTGCAATCCTCTTAGACATGCTACAAATAAGAGACTTGCAGTAAGCTTCAGAAATGTCTGTGTACCAGGCATGCTTTATTGCTTCAACAAATGCCGTAGAAGTGGAGGGTTGCTTTTCGGTGACTTTGTTTTTCACAACACATCGCATATTCTCTATTGTATTCAAATGTGGGCTGTTACCAGGCCAGTCAAGTCCTTTGATTTTCTGTGCCCTCAGATATTTCTTGTCAATCTTCGCCCTGTGAAACGGAGCCCTATAATGCATGAAAACTGAAAAAAAAAAACATTGGTGATATTAAATTTAACATTGCGGTGACTCTTGGTGAAGATTAAAACACAGAACGCGATAGTCAAGACTAGAACTAAAAATGAGAGAATGTATTTCCTTCAATTGTAATGCTATCATAGATGCTAAATTTGATCCAGAAAGCAGCTTGAATTGTACAAATTATGATAACATTAAATTAGAACGGTCCGAAGCAAACCAATCCCTAAATCAACAATTAAAACACGAAATCATTCTGTAATAAAATGTACACACCAGATTATGTCGGCGATAATGTTAAAATAACTATTCCCGACGTGGAAAAAATTAAAAATAATGTGCATTTAGAAATATAATAGCTTTTGTTTATAAAAGAACAGTAATGTATAAAAGTTGTATTATAAATCATCAATACATCAGATAATAATTTGATAAAATCTCTTATACAATTCAAAATGACATGTTATTGCCCATGGAACTATAAATAAATCAAATGTATTTCGCAACGCAATAAATAATCTTTAGGCCAATTGTGTTTTTTTCTGTAGTACTTAGTAATCAATTTACTTTTTCGGTTGTTTTCTGTTATTCGGTTGTTTTCTGTTCTGTTTGTTTTCAGTAAGAATAGTTCTAACTGAAAGTTTCAGTAAATAGCATAGTTAAAATTTTAAATTGTGTTTTTCCTAACCTCCATAGTGATAACCCATTGTCAGAACTCATTGTAAGAACGAGAAATTACAGATACTCATAGATTCTACGCGTTTTATTAGTAATGACGCGTAAACACAGATTTCGGGTATTTACGGTGACATATATTTACTTTTATACACATGATATTATTTTTACTTTCTACTTTTAGTTATTATAGACGTAATGTAGCTCAATTATAAAGTATTATCCGAAAATGTACATAAGCAATTTAATTTTCCAAACCTTAAAAATAAAAATCAATATGCGGAATTTTAATTTTAAAATATTGTAACCTAACTCATATTTCACACTTTTATATCTAAGAAACAGCATTAAAGTAATAAATGTAATTTTGCAATTGAATTATTTATAAAGAATTTATTTGTTAAAATTAAGCAGTACTTGAATCATTTGATTGAGGTAAAAATATATAGTTCACATTAAAGGTCAAATTGGAATCATATTCAATGTATGCATTTGAATGAAAACCCTGGATTCATAATTTAACTGCAGATAATTTCAAAGATTCCTTTCGAAGATTAAATAAAACACTCGTTACCTATTTTTTTTTTTTTTTTTACTTTTTAATCAACGTATTTATTATTATCATTTTCTTCAATATTCAAAAAGATAAAGTATTGAATTTGTAAAAAATTTTGAGGTCTAGTTTTCGAAGGATTTACATGTTTTGAGAGGTTCAAAATACGATTTGATCAGTTCTTAAAAATGTCCATTTGTTTGTCAATGTAGATGTGTGAGTGTGTGTGTAACAAATATTTTCTTCCAACTGCATCTCATGAACTATTATACAGATTTGCATGTGAGCATGTGAAATTATATGTAGATACACCTTGAATTATGTTAGTGCCTGTCTAGTTTTGATGTCAATCGCTGAAGAGATTGCACTGTTATTTAGCGATATCTACAGTGCTATATTTCATGTTCTATTGCGTATAATCGAACAAAACTTGGTATACGGGAAGTCCATTATGAAACAGAATGTTAGATTTAATTTGAGTACGGTCGATAGTTGGCGCTGTTATGCTGCAATTTTTCCAGAAAATGGAAATGCTATATCTCAGACACCATTATATATATAGCCCAAACGTTTGTATGAAACAGAGTTTGTTATTATGAAGCACTATGAACTGCAATTTATCCTTTTATTTATTTATTTATTTTATTTTATTTTTATTTTTATTTTTATTTATTATTATAATTATTATTTTATTCGAATTAATGTTGAATTTCTACTATAATGATTCTTAGGACATAATAAAAGCAAAACAAGTAAAATGTAAATGCATATATACACACACGTGTGTGTGTGCTTTTAACTGAATATATATGTACGTATGCTTATGTATGTCTGATAAAGAAAAAAAGTACTTTTTATTTTTTTCCCTGGCATAATAAAATTTATGAAACTAATTTATGAATTCTATTTTATAAATATCTTACATCGCATTTTTGGAACAATTTAAAATGACAAAATGCAACGTATAAAAAATGTTTACCTTAAAATCTTTACATTTTTCAAGCATTTTTACCGGTCTATTATTTATGTAAACATGTATTCTTAACTGCACTTCGGAAAAAGATTCTTTTAGGCTATTTTCCAATATTTGTTCTGGATGAAAATCTGTAGAAAATAT